>CM016618.1:88617054-89817054 GCA_005393395.2 Gossypium australe | reverse complement strand
TTCCAAACCTCGATTCTGCAGAACTTCAAGGATTACGCCAAGCAGCTATATGCATTTTCATGTTGGTCTAATCCACAAATTGACATCCTGGGTAAACAAACTCTTATTTCAGCACTTCACCTGAGAGCAATATGATTCAAACGATTCTGTCCCCTAAATCTAACGACGACGCAAGATATGTCATCTTTGCTGTCTCTTTTAACTGCTTCGGTGGTCAGTTGCTTTGCCGCCTTCTGTGGGTCTTTGAACCTTTTTGCAATATCAACCGCCTCTTGATTAGTCATCACCTGGATTAAGCATAAAGAATGGGAAATATAACTCCTGCTGAACTATTACTAGCTCATGCATCATTGAGACAATTTCTTGCATGTGCACAAAGTGAATAAATATAATGAACAGAGGCATCAAAACCAAAAGAATTTACCTTCCAAAGACCATCACTAGCAAGGACTAAAACGTCTGTATTGCCATCTACCTTGGTGTTTTGAATGTCTGGATCTGACCGCAGATGTGATTTAAGGCTCTTGTCCCCAAAAGCACGTGAAACTGCCAATTGTCCGTTAACTCTAGGAACATCTCCTGTTAAGCATGACAAAACAGCAAATTCAACAATTTCAAAACGAAAAAAATTACAAGAGCAAGAGCCTTATGTTTCACTCTACAGTGAGAATTTCCATGGATTAGAATTAGCTGAACTGATGTTTTCGGGCCATCAATTCTTTTGTGGTATCTTTGAATGTATTTCAGGCCAAGGCAAGAGAAGCAAAATAATAAAAATTAATTAAAAAAAAATCATGGCAACTTGCAGTTTCCTTTTCAATGGATACATCAAGAAAAATGCAAAGGAAGCTCATGATGTGGATTTTGAATAAAGCAACCAACTTACAGAGTCATTATCGTAACCTAAAATTATCGCAGATTCCATATTTGTAATGAAGGAAGAATCAGTAACTTAAATCTAATAAATGCCCACGATAGGCTGGCAGCAACAAGACAAAATCAGCCTATCATCTTCATTGACTTAACAAGCTAACTAATACTTGGCAATAAAAAGTAAATTTAACCACTAATTAAATTTATGCGCCCATAAAAAGAAGAAAAATTAGAGAATTACAAGGTAGTGAACCGTGAAGACAAAAATTCTTTTCAATGTAATTGATGTGTTCTTGGTAGATGGAGTAACTAACTGAACCATCAGTGTCTTAATGGGGATCGAAACTAACATGGATAATAAGTTCTTTTTGGAACTTCCTACATAAGTGTCTAAGCATTAGAAGCTGCAAACAGCTTAAAGATCATCAGCAGATTCGACCATTCAACTTCTTTGCCAAAACATGTTATAAATTATTATCATATTAGACTGTATGTGCATAATATCGAATTAACTTGTAAACATTGGATGCAGTAGAAGACCTGGCATATTTGAGACAAATCCTCCTCTGTTCTCAATGCTGCCTCTTTCGGTGTTTGGTTCATGATCTGTAGTCATCTGTCTAGCCTGACCCCTACTTGAAAGAACAGCACGAGAATCTCCAACATTTGCCACCCATAGACTTTTTCCATTTATCAATATTGCAGTTACAGCAGTGGATCCACCACGACCCAAGTCAGCAGTACGTGAAAGAATTGCTTGGTCTGTTTTGTCATAAGCTTTTGAAATGGCTCTGCGGGGATCAACCCAAAACTCTTCCTAGAAAAAGTAAGAAATGAAAGCATAAGTTGATTTGAAAGTAATAAGCCAAAACATGTAATTACCCTATTAAAAATGGTATGGCACATCCCACCTCCTTTAGGATATTGGCAAACAGATGCTTTTGTAGGTAGGCAGGTACACTATCTCCCAGATGACCATCATAGATAGCAAAAAGCCCCAACTCGTGACCTTGAATCTGCATGAACTTAGCGACATGATAATCCTCCATAGGATGACTTGCTTTCCCTTTTACTAGGCTGAAACCAAACCTCATTATACCCTCATGGCTTTTCCCCTTGCCAGAAGTAGATATTGAACGGCCCCCTCCATGCTAAAATGATAAAACAGTAACAATAAGTCTCTTTGTAAGCCTCACTTAGCCACGTTGCTTAACACCAAACAAAAGAAAACCTATACCAATCCGGTTACTATAAAAAACCATCAAATATGTTGCATCAACATGACATTATGAAAAAGATGACACAATGAAAAGGGAAAAAGAACCCCAAAGAGTAAATTCTTGTAGCATGGAAAGTTCATCCAAATTTCCCTTCTAAACAAGCTGTGTACTGACTGTTCATAATAAATCAATGTACAGGATCATATGATGAACTTCTTCTACAAGACTGTTGGGTAAATAGTTTTTTTTTTTTTTTTTTAAATTAATTGCATAACCTGTATTAAAAGAAAAACTCTAAATTGGTTTACCAAGTTAGGAACATCTACAATATAATCTCACACAATAATAAATAAATAAAATAAAAGAACATATTAATGACTATATGCCATACAGATCATCAATAGGAAGCGTTCATGAAAAATTATAGCAATCCCAACACACATCTAAGATGAATGATCAAATCCTTTCAATATGACCATTCTTGCAACCCAAATTCGTCACTCTTAAGTAGCTCATATAAGATACCTACTGAAATCAAGCAACATAACCTCAAAATTAATCACACAACTAACCTATATAAAAATTCCAAGTATCATCACAATTAATTAAAAGTTTTATTTGCCCAAACATAGGAGTACTAAGAAAAGCCTTAAAAGAGTACAGCACATATGCTTTACCTCAGAGGAATTAAAGCAGCACAACCAATCCATAGAAAATAAAATTTCTGCAAAAACCTCTAATTTGCCTGACTAAATTCTCTTCAGCATCAAGTTCCTGGTCAATTTAAAGATATCATCAAAACCCCAAAAAAAAAAATATCGTTAAAGGAAAACCCTCAAAGCCACAAAAAAAGAAAAGAAAAGAGAGAGCAAAAACAAAAAGATGAGCATGAAAGAATCACCAAGATAAAGAATCAATTAAAAGGCCAAAATATGCCTTGCTTCTGCTACTGCTGGGTGAAGTAGGTGTCCGCTACAACAGCTCTCCTTTATGTTTATCAGCTGGGGTTTTATTCCTCTTCTTGTTATAGGTTGGCTTTTGTTAATTTGCACAAGCAATTGAATAATATTTGAAAGCTTTCTTCTAAAGGGTTAAAAACTAGTGCTTAATATTAAAAAAAGATTGGAATTTGGAGAAAAAGAATGGAGCTTTTGCCTGAATGATTATTTGTGTTCTATGAAGAGTCTTCCTTTGCTATTTCATATGATATATCATAATATTTATGTGAAAAAGGAATCGTTAACAATATAATGAAAAAAAAAAAAGCTGCCACAAAGCAGACTTCTCCATGTTGACTTTGCTGTTTCAGTCTGTTTTCCATTTTTGGGGGGCGCTTTCTTTGTTTCCAGCCTTAAAAAAAGTCTTTTTAATTTTTTTATTAAAAAAAGCAAAAAATTACAAATACAATTATCAATTAAGTCAAGTTATTTTTTTAACAATTTTGTTATAAGTTATAATTATATTTTTTGTAATACAATATTTAAAATTACATATAATTTTTCTAAACTCATAAATAAAAGAATAATATACTTTAATGTACTTAAACCAATGTTATCCGATATTGACAATAATACTAATCAATCAACAATTAAACCAAGTTAAATTAAAGTTTTCATTCAAAAACTTGGATTATGTTAATTCGCGAAGAATTTGTGGTAACAAATGATAAGTTGAAATTTGATTGTTTTTTTTTTTTTTGTAAATTATTAAAAAATAAAATGGTTAGCTTGCTTAATACTTAACTAAAACGTAAATCGATGACCAACTCCTAATTGGGCAACACTTGAACGTAATGTAGTTGCCCAGTTGGTGAGCAAATCCAACCCTAGTGTTAAATTAAATCTCGACATGTCTGTTTTAAGATGATATAAATTATTAATTAATTACCAAAGAAGTTATAATAATAAAAATATTATAAACATAAATATGATTTTGTGTACGGTAATATTAGTAAACAATATCCCAAACTAATTAAAACATTTAAAAAAAAACAACTTACCACAAAGCAAAACACCATTTTAAAGCGGACAAAATTAGGGGTATGTGCCGATTTTATGAAAAAATTAGAGACATAAATTCAACTTTTGATTATTTAAGGAAATAGATTGGTTTTTCTTAAATGTGGCAATAATGCTTTTCACAAAATGCTTTCCCTAGTTCGATTTCTCTCTCAAGCATATGTGTTTTTTTTTTTTTTTTTTAAGTTTCATGTTCTTTTAAGTTTTTTTTGTTAATTTTTAATTAATGCTTTTAATTAATAAATATGTTGTTTTCAAATTTTTTATTTTATTTTTAATTGATAATTCTTTTATTTATATCAATAAAATAATAAATATGTAATTATATAATAAACATATATTTTTTTATATCTATCATTATGTAAAAAATGTTTTTTTAAGAGTATCAACTATTTTATTTATTTATTTTTCCTTATATATAATTTTTTATATGTCAAAAATTTATTTTTTTGACGTGACTATGATAAATTCTAATATTTTAAAATTAAATAATTATTTTTATATGTAAAATATTTTAAATATTATTATTTTATATGTGAAATATTTTAATTAATTATTTCAAATACCATTATTTTTGCATCTAGTAATGTGAATTTAGACTTGATCATGGGCTAGGTCGAAGTAAAATTTTAAGCCCATTTTCTAGGAACTAGCCTGGCCTGGCCCAATAAAATGGGCCTAAATCTAATCCAAGCCTAGATTAAAAATACTAAACTCGAGCCTGGCACGATCCGCACATACTAATTTTTTTTTAGTTTTTTTATATAAAATTAAATTTTTAAAAAAATGATACATTAAATACACAAAAAATTTAAAATAAATGTTTTCCAACAAATTGAAAATACATTAAAAAAATTATACTTAAATAACATTAAGATAGTTGTAATTTAGTAAGTAAATGTCTCTAAAATAGTAGTAAAATTAACAATAATACAATAGTTATACAATATTCAAACAATAACAACAAAATAGGAACAATATAATAGCAAAATGGTAGCATAACAACAAAAAAATAACAAGAAACAAGTTTAGGCTTATTCGAGTCAGGGCCAGGCCAAAAAAAATTTGAGGCCCGACCCATTTAGAAATCATGCATTATTTTTTGTCTAAACCTATTTTTCGGTCCCATTTTTCTATCCAAACCCTCCCACTTTTCAGGCTGGCTTTCGAGTCTGGACGAATAACCCAACCCATGATTTGGTCTATGCATGATCTACATGAATAGAGCATGAAATATTACGATTAGATTGTTAAAATATGAATTGTATAAAAAGTTATGAAAGGGTGTAAAACTAATTAAATTTTACACCAATGTATGTGGATCCCTTCCCAACAAAAATATTTCAAAAAAAATTAATCGATGTTTTTTTAAAAATAAAATACATTCAACATAATGATAAATATCAATAATATATATTCATTATATAATTACATATTTATTATTTTATTTATACAAATAAAATAATTATTAATTAAAAAAAATTGAAACAACATGAAATAAAAAACACAAGTGTAGAGAAGAATTGAACTTGTGACTCAAGAATAAAAATACTAACACGTAACAAAAGAAAACACTTTTTGTAAAATATATATTTCTAAAAATGTTTTTGCTCAAGGCGCGTTTTTGTCACATCTATAAAAATATCAACTATTTCTCTAAATAATCAAAATTTTAACTTATATCTCTATTCTTTTTCTAAAATCGACAGTTAATTAATTGAATTATGTCGAAATCTGTCCAGAAATTAAAAAATAATCATTGATGACTAGAATCTAAATAAAATATTTATAGAGGAATTGCTATGCTAATACAGTGGTAGTATTCTTACTTCGTAATATATTGTAAGTTTTAAAGAGTTTAAATTGAAATTCAATTATATAAACAGGCATCTCTTATTTTGAGAATTTGTCCGTCTTTTAAATATTCAAATCTCCGTTAAGTTGAGAAACAAAATTTATACTGAAATTTTATAAACTCGTTGCCTCTTTAGAAATTTAAATCTTCAATAAAATTAAAAGATAAATTTCCCACTAGATATAATACTAAATTTATTGAAGGATTTGTAGATTCCAACTTCTTATAAAAAAAAAATTCAAAAACTTAAATAATGCATGCGAAAAGACCTTTATTATAGAAGTAAATCTTAATTTAATTTTTATATAATTACAATACTATTTTGATAATCTGTGTAGGCATTTGAGATCCAGGACAATGACATCGTTTCTAATGTACCAATTTAAATAAATTATTGTCAAAGTGTAATTTGATATGAAAACAAGATTTACTTATATGAACTTTTTATCTGCTAAAAATGTGATAAATTTTTTTATAATATCAATTTAATAATATAATAAATAATTATATATTATAAATAATCATATTTGTGATAAATCTAAAATTTTAAATTGATACAATGGCATTTTTATGTTCCGAAAAAATATTGTTTCACATGTAGTTAAAAAGTCAATTTTTTCATATATAAAAATATACGAATATTTATAATAAACTAAATATAATGATTAATGATTGAATTACACACTCATAAATCATAAAAAAATATAAAAGGAAGTCTTTAATTGAATCTTATAAGCAAAACAAAAAACATTGTCGAAAATTTCCATTAATAATTAATGATTGGTAGCATTTATATTCGAAAATAACACGGTCCAGCAAACTTTTTTTGACATATAAAAAAATTAGAGTATAACACACTTCGGATAAATTTCTTTTATGTAAATAAAAAAATTATTTAAATAATTAATGATATTTTGATTGGAATGACAAATATTTTTTAAAATTTAAATTGACAAAATTAAAGATTTAAAAAAAATTGAAGTCATAATTTCAACTTTCACCGTATGTGATTTTTTTTCTAATTTTATATAATGAAAAACACAAACAATTATACAATAATATTGTTTCTTTTGTATAAATTTTGTGCAAAATATATAACGACAAAAATCCCATCATAGCAGCGCGAAGCTAACGAAGTAGAATACCGGGAAGACTTAGCTGAGGCGGTTTGTTGGTAAGGACCTTGGACGGCCGATGCTGTATGGTCTCTGCCGCAGCCACCAACTAAACATGTTCGTCTTTTTGAGATTTTCACATTTTGTAGGCTCTGCGTCAGCCGCGTCGGCGTCGCTACCGTCACATCAAGCAGGGTTTTATTTACTCTAGGTTAAGACATGTGATAAAGGTGCATTGGGTTTAAGTAAGACGTCTAAATTTGTGTCAAATAGTTTTACTTCTTATTTTGTGTCAATTAGCCCTGCTCCAAAATTGAATCTATAAATAAATTTAATTATATAGAGAGAGTTTAGAATTATTCATATATATTTTATAATTTTTAAATACGTTTTAACGTGCATATTTTTTTATATTAATAACAATTTTGATACCAACTAAATTAATATTCAATCGGTATAAATTTAATTTTTTAAACTCTGATATCAATTAATTAATTTTTATTTAAATATAAGTTTATAAAATAATTCTTTCAACAATCTCACCTTGGCAAAGATAGCATTTTGAACCAAACTACTTCCTAGTAACGTGGCCGTTCCTTGCTAAAACTGGGACAAATAAAAGGAAACCAAATATGAAATTAAGAAAAAAAGGCCCAAATCCGTGACTATGTAGTCATCATCTCCTAAGGCGGCCGCTCAGCTGGTAAAGAGAAAACAAGGCTTATAAAGATACAAATTGTTTCGTAATTATTTGATACACAATGTAAGACCCAATTTGTGCCCGGCCCATCAAGCAATAAGACAAAAAACAGAATAAAAAGACAATAATAATAAAAAAACCAATAAAGTCCATTTTAAACAGTTTTACGAGCCCAAAGTACTAATTACAATCAGGCCCACTTAACCTAATCCATTAACCCGAGTTGGGCCAGCCACTAAGCCCAAACCCCAGTTCAAGCCCACAATGAACTAGCCTAAACATTTCGGCCAAACAGAGAACCCTAGCCCCAACACCGCCGCCGCAGGTCTGCCTCCTGACCTTCCCGCTCCCACGCGCGCCCTTTCGGATCCGCGCGTCCCTCGCCCGCACGCTTCAACCACCACGCGCCTCGGCCTCCGCATGCACCTAGCATCGTTTCAAGCAACACACGCGCGCCCCGCGTCACGTTTTCCCCGTTGCACGCCTCTAACACCCCCACCAGCACTCGCACACTGGCCAACGATCATCCATGCGCCCCGCCCATACCCTGCGACAGACAGAGAACAACGAACAAGAATAGAGGCAACAAAACATAGAATAAAAAGAAATAGTGTATTTTGGCTATAAAAGCCACTCAGAAACAGTGTACAGAGGGGGGCTCTTCGAAAAAAAGAGAACAAAAGCAAAAAAAATCAAAAAGGAAAAGGAACTTTTTTCTCTTTCACGTATCATCAGAAATAAGAAAGGAAATCAGAAGATCAAAGGTTTATTTCGTCTTCGCTTGTATTTACTGCCACAATTGTTTGCTTTCTTTCAAGTTTGGATTTAATCATTAAAAAAGAAACATTTTTACAAATAATAACAAAAACGAGAAGGGAGAAAACTCACTGAAATTGGGGAGGCCGTTAGCGCACCACGTCGGTCGCCAGATTTAACGGCGATGAGGCGTCGAGGGAGAGATCTTCAGAAATGGGCCTCGAAATAGGGGTTAAAACCCCCTTGTGCGTCGTCGACCATCGGAAACGGTGGTGGCGCGATGGACATCAGTGGAGGAGCCCGATATCGAGATAGAAATGAGAAGGGAAGTGGTGGCTCAAACTATTAGGGTTAAAGTCTGATTCTGGGAAAATGGGGATTTATGCATTTAAGGAAACGACGTCGTGTGGGTGCAGGGACACTGTGCATATCCCTTCAAAGGGATATTTCCATACTGGGTCCCTCCCCTTTGCGCTGATGTCTGATTAAAGCCCCACTTCTATTTCCCGCGTATTTTGATTTACCCATTGAATTTGTGCGCCATTCCAAAATAGTCCTTGTTTACACGGTGTGCGCAGGACTTTGGTTTAATTGCTATTTCAACCCCTGATAGTTCGTGCGCGTTTCATTTAAGTCCTTTGGTTCACTTTTTGACTTTTGCCCCAAATTCCTGTTTCCATTTTAATTTAATCCCTTTTTACATAAATGTTTTGTTTTCTTTAATTATTTTGCCATTCGGCCGTTATTTAAGCATTATTATTATTATTATTATTATTATTATATTCAAACTATTATGTATAGCATTTTCGGCTAACAAATTCCTATTGTTTTGTTAAATTATTTTCTTTATGCATGCATTATTTTCAACGTGTACTCTCTCTTAAATCTATTTATACGTATGGCTATACCAATATAATTTATTTTCCCTCGGATCTACATCTTCTTACATGTTTTTTTATTTATCTCAAAATCACTAAACATTATTATATTCCTATATAAATCGTTAGTATTGAGTTGTATTTCATATATTATAGGTTAATATGTTGTTTCGTACATTATTTGTTGGATTTCCTTGGTATATAATATTTAGCTGCAAATTCATTTATGTCGTTACGTCATATACTAATTATTTTCATCTTTAATATCATATTGTGGTTAAAACCTCTAACTTGTTCCTACAAAGTTTTCATCTAAACAAGCTTAAGTATATTCTGAGTTATCATTGAAAATCTTTCAAATAAGGCAATGTTTTATATTTGGAAATTCGAGAGATCGTACCCTATGTGTTGGGTCTCGGTTCTCTCGCTTGGCCAAACAATCGAATACCCTCTTGATATTTTTATGCATGAGTCTCGGGAATTAGGAGATAATCTTGGATCCGAGGACCAAAATCATCGTGTCCTACGTACTGGATGTGATGTTTTGTTCCATCGGAACAAGAAAATCTTGATATTCAACTTGAAAAAACTAAAAATTTTAAAAAACCAAAGGATAGATTTTTTTTCTTCTTTTTAAATTTTTAAACTTTCGACATTGGGACATTAATTAATCAATTCGGTGCCAGTTTTGGGCGTTACAAGGGTGCTAATCCTTCCTTGCACATAATCGACTCCCGAACCCGTTTTCTCAAATTTCGTAGACCAAAAACACTGTTTTAGTAAATCAAAATGTTTTATTAAAACAAAGGTGATCCGATCACACCTAACAAAGGTCGGTGGCGACTCCCATTTTTTTTTCTTTTCAAAACCAAGTCGATTCCCGTTTTGATAAAAATGGTTACGACAGCTTGGCGACTCCACTGGGGACTTCGATGAAATCTGAGAGTCAGGCCATGAATTGATTGATTTTTGTCTTTTTGATCGAAAATTTGGAAAATTGTTTTGAAAAATCGTGTTTCTCTTTAATGCATTTGCTTGGGCTATAGTGTCGAGTCTCGTGAAATACTCTGGCATTGCATTTCATGACCATTGCGGTCAGACCCTTAAGTGGGAGTGAGAAGCTACTCTTTCGTGAGGTTTTTACCTCCGTGCAAGATAGTGGATCACTTTCGGGATACATCCGTACCTATGTCTTCGTGAGGTTTTTATCTCCGTGCAGCCATAGGGAAATGTATTCCCCTGAATCGAACTCGGTCCGTATGAGCCTATAATGGGTGAGGATCGAGGAATCTGCTGGTTCAGGTACCCTTGCTTTAGAACCGAGCCACATATAGAGAGACCTAAGAGCCCATTGTAGATAGAGCCGTGTAAACCCTAGTTGTTACCATAAATAGGGGTTCGATTATTTCCTGCTCGTTTAAGTTCTTTTTGTACATGATACTAACTTGTTGTGTTTGGCTTTTATTGCATAGCATTTCATCATAAAAGGTGTTGGTTCGCACTCAGTTTCTAGATAGATAAGCTGAACATGGAAATGGGGTTTCCCGATAGAGTGGAGGATAATGCGGTTGTTCAAACATGGTCCGAAAGGGTACAGCGAGAGAAAGGAGACATCCTGACTGTGGGATATGAATCAAAATTGTGGGACTTCACTCGCATCAGCGTGACTCAAAACGACCTACGAGAATTGAAGGAAATATGGGATTCATGGGGCAACGACGTCAAACAACTATTCTACTATAATTACGGGGATTTGCCCTATCTGCTTGATATTAAGGTAGACGAGTATCTACTCCGAGCCATTACCCAGTTTTGGAACCCAGCTTACAGTTGCTTTACTTTTGGAAAAGTGGATTTGGTGCCTACCATAGAAGAGTACACAGCTTTGTTCCGATGCCCGAGAATTCAAACCGATAAGACGTATTCAAGGTTTGCTAATGTGCCGCCGTTCTCAAAAAAGCTAATGAACACTACATGGATGAGCGAGCAATAGATTACAGCCTGGATCAAGCAAAAAGGAGATTATAAGTGCATTCCTTGGAAACATTTGAAGGATCTGATCTTAGCACATCCTGATGAGAAAAAGAGGGTCGATGTCTTCGCTTTAAGCATCTATGGTTTAGTAATCTTCCCCAAGGCGCTGGGGTATGTAGAGGAAGCGGTCTCCGACTTATTTGATAAACTTAACAAGGGAGCCACACCCGTCCCTGCAATCTTAGCCGAAACTTTCAGATCCTTGAGTGCTTGCCGAAGAGCGGGCGAAGGGAGGTTCATGATATGTGCACAACTGTTGCTATCATGGTTCCATTGCCGTTTCTGGAAGATAGAAAAAGTCCTGTGCAAAGTCTTTTTCGAAAACTATTCTCCTCTAAAGGAATTAGCGGATACGCCAAGGCGGGACGACCTATCAGGAGAGAAATGGATAGCGATCCTCCAAAATTTGCAAGTGGAAGATGTAGAATGGAAGACTCCGTGGATGATCCCTAACGAGATCTTGTATCGGTGCGGAGAGTTTGACTGGGTCCCTTTACTCGGGATATGAGGAGCTATCGGGTATGCCCCATTGCTAGTGATGAGGCAGTATCGACCAAGGCAATTCATGCCGGCGACACATGGATTAGCCCAGTGCGAGTTTTCGTACAAGGACGATAATTATAAGAAGAGAGTTCGCGAAATATCAGATGCATGGACTCAAACCCGAAAAATGAAGAGACTCGCCATAAGGCCAATGATTACTCCCGAGTACCATCGATGGTGGGCCAAAAGAATCAACGACAACGTCCCAAGGCCAGCCCAAGGAAATGTTCGACCAATAAAAGAGCAGTTGCAAGTAATCCCGTCTGAATTAGAGATTATCAAGCAAGATTTTGAGAGAAAGAGCCGGAAATTGGGTAAGAGGATAGAGCAGCTAGAAGAAGAAAAGATGCAGTTGGGGTTAGATGTTGGCGTCCACAAGTTCGAGGTCGAGAAATTGAAAAAAGGAAAAAATAAGGCCGAAGAGGACCTGGATAGTTTAAAAACAGACTACAAGAAGCTACGCACGTCCATCAGAACCGCTGGTCTAGGTAAGACATCAGAGCAATGGCGGCGGGAAATTGAAGAAGAAAAATCCAGAGCCAATCAGTGGGAAAAGAAGTTCTGAGATGCTCGAGTACGGGAGGACGCCTTGAGAAAGAGCCTGTTGGAAAGCCAAAGCGAAAAGGAGAAGTTACGCGCCCAAATAACAGAACTAGAAAAGTCGTTGCATCTGCACCGTAGCCGCAATTCGGTAATCGAATTAAGAGCTAGCCAGAACAAGATCGAGGAGATGAAAGGAAGGATAGGAGAGCTCGAGACTGCATTACAAGATAGTAAAATTCGAGTTGAGCTCTTTGAGGCGAACAGTGAACATTGGAAGGAGCAGTTCCGCCATTCTCAAGGACAGATCAAAGATAGAGACTATGTGATGGGTGAAGCTGTGGTTCAAATCCGAGAGGTGGCCGACCATCTACAAACTTTGGCTACTCAAGCTGATGTATTGAGCTTACAATACGAGTCAGCGTCGGATCGAGGCCAAAAATTAGCTTAGCTTTTTAGGAAAGTTAAGGATTTAGGCGTTAGGGCGAAATCGTATATGTAATCGTCCGTTCTATGAAAGGAAATTCGTTTTCTAGTAAAGTTTATCTAATGAAATTGGATCAAATCAACACCTTTGTGCATTCATATCATGCATTTGCATTACATGGCATACATTAGTATCATATCACCTTAATTATTCACTGAGGCTAAAATCGTATAATCCACAGTTATGACATTGCGAATCTAGAATCATATCATCCTTATAGGACCCGACTAAGAACTAGAACCATGGATGCAGAACTCAGCGAAAGAATTGAAAGAATAGAAAGGATCCAGGGACAGTTGCAAGAACAGTTGGCCAAGTCACAACAAGAGACAAGGGACTTGATGGTGAAATCCAGGGAAGAATCACTTGAGCAGAAGGACCAAATGGCCAAGCTAATGGAGATGGTGACGACTCTGGTTAAAGGAAAAGGACCTGTACAGAGTCCTGAAATTACAGAACCCCACTCGAGAGTTAATCAGAGTCCATTCCACCCCCCAGGATTCACTCCACCTCATGGAGAATGGCCTCAAAAGGAATTTGCGGGCCCAGAACAACCACCTGTACCCCCACCTGCCCATCTAGGGCAAGGAGTATTCATGTCAAACCACGGAGCTAACCCTGCTGACCCAATTGTCCCCGGATTTGGATGATCCGGTAGAACTAGCTAAGTTAAGGATGAAGGATCAGGATGCCCAGGACAAGTATAAGAGTCTGGAAGAAAGATTCAGGGTGATAGAGGGTACTAGAGTCCCTTCTGCAATGAGCGCCAAAGAGCTCAGTCTGGTTTCCGATCTGGTCCTACCTCCGAAGTTTAAAGCGCTAGACTTTGAAAAATATGATGGAACAAGGTGTCCAAAGGCGCATCTTATCATGTTTTGTCGAAAAATAGCTGGATATGTGAACGAAGACAAATTATTAATACACAGCTTTCAAGATAGCTTGACTGGGTCGGCCCTCCGATGGTATAATCAGCTCGGCAGAGAGAGGATCCAATCATAGAATGACTTAGCCTCAGCGTTCTGTGAGCAATACAAACATGTCTCCGATATGGCACCCGATCGGCCAACGCTACAGATGATGGAGAAGAAGCCAGCAGAGACTTTCAGACAATATGCTCAAAGGTGGAGGGACGTCTCAGTTTAAGTAGAACCCCCACTGACCAAAACTGAGATAATAGTTCTCTTTATCAACACTTTAAAAGCGTCATTTTATGACAAGCTGGTAGGAAATGCCACAAAGGACTTCGCCGATGTCGTAATATCCAGAGAACTCATTGAAAATGGTATCAAAAGCGGAAGGATGGAGGGTTCTGAGAGCTCGAAAAGGCCAGTACCTATAAAGAAGAAAGAGCCTGAAACCCATATGGTGGGGACTGGGGGCCACTACGCTTCTAATTCATACCCGACCCAATCACATCCCCGATATCGCCCACCTCCAAATTTCTATCTCCTTCCCCAAAACCTTTATTATCAAGCACCTCCTTCTTACCCTGTCTACAACACGAATAACCAACGGCCATTCACTGTGTTCCCACCTAATAACACGCCCGCCAAAGGCCGGTGAGACCCAATCTTGAAAAACCTCGACTCACTCATATCCCCGTGTCATACGAAGAACTGTGCCCAAAATTGCTAGAAAAACAATTAATATCCCCGCATTATATGGCACCTTTGAAACCACCATACCCAAAATGGTACGATCCCAATACTAGTTGCATGTATCATGGGGGAAACCAAGGGCACTCCACGGAAAATTGTATAGCCTTCAAAAGGAGGGTGCAGGATCTCATAGATGCAGGGATTCTACGATTTGAAGGTACTGGTAATGTGGCGGGAAACCCGCTCCCTAACCATACCGAAGGGAATGTAAGCGCAGTGATAAAGGAAGACACGCGGTGAGCTACGAGCCGCGTCTCTGAAATAAAAACACCCTTGCGAAAGGTCTGGAAGGTGATGATGGAACATGGTTTGCTTAGTCATTCCCATAGAAGCTTCAAAGAAGAAAGTATGGAAGGACCAAGTTTTTGTACCTTTCATGGTATCGAAGAGCACGACATCCAGTCTTGCAAAGAATTCAAGAAGTTACTCCAAGACATGATGAACAACAAGGAAGTCGAGATCCTTGATAAAATGGATGGGGCCGAAGAAAGGGAAATATGTGCCTCTGATAACCAACCACCAGTCACTCGTTATAGTACCGATCGGCCTCTGGTGATTTATTATGAGGCTAAAAAAGTGGAAGTCAAATCGACGGTGGTGATTAAAGTACCTTCTCCTTTCCATTACAAGGACGATAAGGCGGTGCCATGGAAATACGATGTTAACATTGTCGCACCCGAAGTTGAAAAGTCAAAGGCTGTGGTTGGAGATATCGACAGAATAGGACACTTTACTCGCAGTGGGAGGTGCTATGCTCCTGAAAAGGCTGAACCAAAGAAAAAGGCCGCCGACTTGAATCACAAAGGAAAGGCGCCGATGCATGAGGTGGATGTTGAAGCACAGTCAGAATTAGAAACTAAAAGACCTGTGAATGAGGATGAAGCTCATGAATTCTTGAAGTTTATCAAGCACAGCGAATATAGCATCGTGGAGCAGTTGAACAAACAACCGGTAAAAATCTCGGTGTTATCCTTACTGTTGAACTCAGAGTCACATCGGAACGCCTTGCTAAAAGTGCTCAATCAAGCTTACGTAGAAAGCAATGTATCTGTAGAAAAGCTTGAAAGATGGGTGAACAATCTAAATGCAGATAATTTCATCTCATTTAGTGATGATGAGATACCATCAAACGGTAGGGGCTCTGTGAAGGCATTACATATTACGACTAGTTGCAAGGGTTACATAGTGCCGAATGTGCTCATTGACAATGGATCCGCACTCAATGTCATGCCTTTGGCCACACTCTCTAGGATGCCAGTTGATATGTCCTATTTAAGGCCTTGTCATTCGACGGTAAAGGCATTTGACGGAACACGACGAGAGGTTATGGGAAAGATTGAAATCCCCCTAGAAGTGGGCCCATGCACGTATAACGTAGAGTTCCAGGTCATGGACATTACTCCGTCGTATAATTGCCTTTTAGGGAGGCCTTGGATCCACTCCGCTGGGGCAGTCCCTTCGTCTCTCCACCAAAAAGTGAAGTTCATCATGGATAACCGCTTGATCACAGTCGCTGGCGAAGAAGACGTCGTTGCATCTATTTCTGCTGTCACACCTTATATCGAAGTGAACAAAGATGCGGTGGAATGTTCCTTCCGTTCACTCGAATTTGTTAATGCTACGTTTGTGGCTGAGGGAAACAATATTCCCACACCCAGATTATCAAGGAATGCTAAGATGAGGATCAAACTGACGCTTGGAAAAGGAGCCCGAGCGAGGAAGGGCTTAGGAAGATACCAGCAAGGGATAGCTAGAGCGCTAAAGCCGATACACCACAAGGCCCGATACGGTTTAGGGTTCAAGTCGGATGTGCGACAAAGAAAGAAACAGCTGCAGAAGGATCAGGAAAAGAGGATTGCAAGAACTTCAGGTCGGGAAGCAGAATGGGAGCCCATAATGTATCCGCCATTGTCGAAAACGTTTACATCTGCAGGAATGATGTACCCAGAAAGAGATAATGCACGAAACACACTGCTGTTGATTGAAAGGGATTTTCAAAACTTCAACATAAACATTGTTGACAAAGCGGATGACACGATGGAAGACATTTCAATGATACGCCTGGGTCCTCCTGGATTTGTTTTAAGCAATTGGACTGCTGAGGACCTTCTTGTAGTTTCTAGGGTTCCTCCAAAGTAATCCTCAATGTCCACCCCTTTTATGCCCCAAGTTATTGGGAAAACTGTTACAAGAGTTTATGTCTGCAATTTATCTTTTAAATGAACTTCAATAGAGATGCATTTATGTTATGGTCTCTTCATTTTCATTGGCTTCATATTTATTTCCTTTTCTTATAATTGGTCTCTACGTATATTTCATATCATGCCACGTGCTATGTTTGTGTGTCCCAACACCTTGATATTCCTCTATAGTTTCTTTTCCATTTACCTTTCAGGTGCTCAGATATCGACGATGTGAACAATCCCGTTACAAGTCCTAGAATCGATTTCGAGCAAGCTGTTTGTTTAGGAGAATCCGAAGCTGAGGAAAATGCTGAAGATTATGTCTCAACCCCTGACTTAATGAGAATGATAGAATAAGAAGATAAACAGATTCTGCCCTATGAAGAATCTGTTGAGGCAGTGAACTTGGGAAACGAAGAAAGAGGCAAGAAGTGAAAATTGGGACCTCCATCTCAGAGCACACCAAACACTTTCTGATCGCCTTGCTTTGGGAGTACAAGGATGTATTTGCATGGTCGTATCTGGACATGCCAGGTTTGAGCGAAGATGTAGTGGTTCATAAACTCCCACTGAAGCCGGAATGCAAACCCATTCAACAAAAGCTAAGACGAATGAGACCCGAAATGTTGTTAAAGATAAAAGAAGAAGTAAGAAAACAACTTGATGCTAGCTTCTTACAGGTCTCTAAATATCCGGAATGGGTGGCGAATATAGTCCCAGTACCGAAGAAAAACGGTAAGGTGCGAATGTGCGTAGATTATCGCGACCTGAACCGAGCAAGCCCAAAGGATAATTTTCCCTTGCCACACATCGACACATTGGTAGACAACACAGCAAGACATTCATTATTTTCCTTCATGGACAGATTCTCGGGTTATAATCAGAAAAAGATGGCCCCCGAGGATATGGAGAAAACTACCTTTGTGACGATGTGGGGAACATTCTGCTACAAGGTAATGCCATTCGGACTAAAGAATGCCGGGGCAACATACCAGAGGGCAATGGTGATGCTGTTTCATGACATGATGCACAAAGAGATAGAAGTCTATGTCGACGATATGATTGCCAAATCTCGAGGGGAAAGGGAGCATGTCGTGAACCTCAGGAAGTTGTTTGAAAGACTGAGAAAATTCCAGCTGAAGCTTAACCCAGCCAAATGTACCTTCGGGGCCACTTCTGGAAAATTACTGGGCTTCATTGTCAGTGAGAGAGGTATCGAGGTTGACCCAGACAAGATAAAAGCCATACAGGAATTACCGCCTCCAAGCACACAAAAAGAAGTCAGAGGTTTCTTAGGGAGGTTGAACTACACTGCCCGGTTTATCGCTCAACTTACTAACCAATGCGACCCAATTTTTCGACTCCTTCGGAAGCACAATCCTGAAAAATGGGATGAGGAGTGCTGGGTAGCTTTTGACAAGATAAAATAATATTTGTCTAGCCCCCCGGTGTTAGTACCACCAACCCCCGGGAGACCCTTAATATTGTATCTGACTGTGTTCGATAACTCATTAGGTTGTGTACTGGGGCAGCATGACGAGTCAGGAAAAAGAGAAAGGGCAATCTACTACCTCAGCAAGAAATTCACCGAGTATGAAGCGAAGTACCCGTCGATTGAAAAATTCTGTTGTGCTTTGGTCTGGGTAGCTCGAAGGCTCAGGCAATATATGTTGTATCATACGACATGGCTAATTTCAAAGCTGGACCCAATAAAGTACATGATGGAATCACCCGCACTCTCAGGAAGAATGGCACGATGGCAGATTCTACTATCAGAGTACGACATCACCTACGTGAGTCAAAAGTCGATAAAAGGGAGCGCGATAGCTGACTTCTTGGCAACTCGAACAACAGAGGAATATGAGCCGTTGAGATTTGATTTCCCTGACGAAGACTTAATGTGCTTTACAGAAAAAGAATGTGAGACATCAAAGGAGAAATCATGGAAGATGAGCTTTGATGGTGCATCAAACGCATTGGGGCATGGGATTGGAGCAGTCTTAGTGTCACCAGAAGGGAATCATTACCCATTCACTGCTAGATTAAATTTCTTTTGTACCAACAACATAGCGGAATATGAAGCTTGCATCATGGGACTTCGTGCAGCTATTGAACAAGACATCAAAATCTTAAAGGTATCTGGGGATTCGGCATTGGTGATTTACCAAATCCGTGGAGATTGGGAAGTGAGAGACTCGAAACTAGTCAAGTATCACGATCTCGTGACAAAGCTAATCAAAGAATTCGAAGAAGTAACTTTTAGCTATTTCCCGCGAGAAGAAAACCAATTGCCTGATGCCTTAGCCACTTTGGCTTCAATGTTCAAAGCAAACCGAGAAACAGAAATAATGCCTCTCCAAATGAGCATATACGAGGCTCCTGCACATTGTTTTACCATCGAAAAAGAGGCTGACGGACAGCCATGGTTCCATGATATCTTAGAATATGTCAAGAATCAAAGATATCCTGAGCAAGCAAATGAGAACGACAAAAGAACAATCAGGAGAATGGCAGCAGGATTTGTTCTTGGTGGGGACATCCTGTACAAAAAAGGGAAAGATCAAGTGCTCCTGAGATGTGTGGATAATAGTGAAGCAAGAAAGATAATTGAAGAGGTCCACGAAGGAATTTGTGGGACGCACGCTAATGGTTTTACTATGGCTAGGAAGATCATGAGACTCGGTTATTACTGGTTGACGATGGAAAGCGACTGCATTAATCACGCACGAAAGTGTCACAAATGTCAAATTTACGGCGATAAAATTCATGCAGCACCTTCACCCCTTCATGTCATGACTTCTCCGTGGCCTTTCTCTATGTGGGGCATGGATGTTATAGGGCCAATTTCCCCAAAAGCTTTTAATGGACATCGATTCATTTTCGTGGT
Organism: Gossypium australe; assembly: GCA_005393395.2. NCBI lineage: Eukaryota > Viridiplantae > Streptophyta > Magnoliopsida > Malvales > Malvaceae > Gossypium > Gossypium australe. Next base: position 89,797,307 of record CM016618.1, on the reverse strand, counting down.
CATAGATTATTTCACGAAATGGGTGGAAGCCGCTTCGTTTACTAATGTGACAAGGACCGCAGTTTGCAAATTTTTAAAAAAGGAGATCATATGTCGATACGGTTTGCCTGAGAGAATCATCTCGGATAATGCCTTGAATCTGAACAACAAGATGATGAAGGAAGTGTGCGAGCAATTTCAAATAAAGCATCATAATTCCTCACCCTATTTTCCGAAGATGAACGGAGCGGTAGAAGCTGCTAACAAAAACATCAAGAAGATTATTGGGAAAATGACTGAGACATATAAAGACTGGCACGAGAAGTTACCATTTGCTCTATATGCATATCGCACTTGTGTGCGGACCTCTACGGGGGCAACTCCTTTCTCTCTGGTCTATGGAATGGAGATCGTGCTGCCCATTGAAGTTGAGATCCCCTCTTTACGAGTCTTAATGGAGTCAAAACTAGAAGAATCGGAATGGGTTCGGGCTAGACATGACCAACTAAATCTGATCGAAGAAAAACGCTTAAAGGCAATTTGTCATGGACAAATGTACCAGAAAAGAATGATCAAAGCCCATGACAAGAAGGTACGGCCACGAGAATTTCGTGAGGGAGAACTCGTACTGAGGAAGATTCTCCCCATACAAAAAGACTTTCGAGGAAAATGGGCGCATCAAATTGGGAAGGGCCATACGTCGTGAAAAAAGCTTTCTCCGGTAGAGCTTTGATCCTCACTGAAATGGATGGGAAGGAGTTACCGAATCCAGTGAACTCAGATGCCGTGAAGAAGTACTACGCCTAAAAAAAAAAAAAGAGATCAAGATGAAAACTCGGAAAGGGCGTCTTGATAAACAAAATGGTTTAGGATGAAAACCCGGAAGGGCGTCCTAAGGAAGCCGATTTGGGCTCAAAGAGCAGAGACGACTTATACAGAAGGTCAAAGGGCGAGATATTAATGTTTGAAGCAGTCTCGGAAGCTTAAAATCTTCTACACAAGAAGCTATGCTCGAAAAGATCCAGGATCAAGAAACTTGGAGAATTTCATGCGTTGAATATCTAGAGCATTTGTGACGATTGAACTTGCTTTCCTTTCTTTATAATGCTCTCCTTATTGAATTATTCCTTGTCAATTTTCTTTGCTTATTGCTTTCGAAAATAAATATGAATGTGAGGTATTTCTTTCGTACCTACCTTCTCATTTCCGTGCATCTCATGACTGGTTCATTTAAATGCTAAATAGTGAAATGGCATACTTTAAGTAAAAGGAATGTTGAGTATTACCTGGATGAGAATTTGGTAAGTACAAGGGTCTTAAAGCAAGAACAAAGTTCGACAGGGGGCAAGAAAGTGATAAGCGGGAAATGCAGATTACTCGAAAGGCTTAAGGACGGGTACAAAACCTAAAAGGGGGATCAGGAATCGAAAAGATGGATACCGGTCATCCTGAAGGTCGTGACGGAAGGAGATATAGGACAAACAAACCCAGGGCACATTGCTTAATCATATAGGCATAAAAGCATTTAGGATGAGCACGTGCATTTTATGATAACATCACACATGACACATATAGGTACCCCACTAAAGCAAGAAGTTCTGACGATAGCTGTACCAAACCAAGGAGAAAAGAGATATCCGAGTTCCACCAGTTGAGATATTTTTAATTCCGTCTTTAAATTTCTGTTCAAAAATCAACTCATACTGCGAAAGGTGAGTTGGACCTCGGGTTACCCACGCTGAGGTATCTTTAATTTCCGTTTTTCAATTCCCGTTAAAATCAACTCATATTGCGAAAGGTGAGTTGGGCCTCGGGTTACGCACGCTGAGGTATCTTTAATTTTCGTCTTTAAATTTCTGTTTAAAAATCAACTCATACTGCGAAAGGTGAGTTGGGCCTCGGGTTACGCACGCTGAGGTATCTTTAATTTCCGTTTTTCAATTCCTGTTAAAATCAACTCATATTGCGAAAGGTGAGTTGGGCCTCGGGTTACGCACGCTGAGGTATCTTTAATTTCCGTCTTTAAATTTCTGTTCAAAAATCAACTAATATTGCGAGAGGTGAGTTGGGCCTCGGGTTACGCACGCTGAGGTATTTTAATTTCTATTTTTAAATTTCTGTTCAAAAATCAACTCATATTGCGAGAGGTGAGTTGGGCCTCGGGTTACGCACGCTGAGGTATTTTAATTTCTGTCTTTAAAGTCCCGTTAAAATCAACTCATAATGCGAAAGGTGAGTTGGGCCTTGGGTTACGCACGCTGAGGTATTTTAATTTCTATTTTTAAATTTCTGTTAAAAATCAACTCATAATGCGAGAAGTGAGTTGGGCCTCGAGTTACGCACGCTGAGGTACTTTAATTTCTGTTTTTTAATTTCTACCAAAATCAACTCAGAATGTGAGAGGTGAGTTGAGCCTCGGGGCACGCCGAGGTATTTAGTTTCTGACTTTAAATTTCTGTTCAAAAAATCAACTCATAATACGAGAGGGGAGTTGAGCCTCGGGACACGCCGAGGTATTTAATTTCTGCCTTTAAATTTCTGTTCAAAAAATCTACTCATAATACGAGAGGAGAGTTGAGCCTCGGGACGCGCCGAGGTATTTAATTTTTGTCTTTCAAATTCTGTTAAAATCAACTCATAATGAGAAAGGTGAGTGAGGCCTCTAGTCACACAAGCTGAGGTATTTTCAATTTCTATTTCCAATTTCTGTTTTTTTAATTTCCATTTCAAAAAAAAGGGGGGGAAAGAAAAGTCAATTCATATTGCGAGGATAAGGAAGCAGTTCAAAAAGTTCAGATTTATTTCCTCAAAGTCCCAGAGTAGCATTTGGTAGATTGAAGCTACAAATCTCTTTGTGCCGTGAAGTCATAGTGGAGCAAGTTGAAAAATAAACAAGATTGGGGAAAAGCGAATTGAAGCCACGGGTCATGGCTCGCGGAAGCAATGGCAGAACAAAGCAACAGGTTACAAGCAGAATTTGAAGATGTTTGGGGAAGACGAGGACCAATAAGTCGAGGTTCGACCAAGACCGGGCAAAATTGGTTCTTCTATTATCTTTGCTCTATTCGCGTTACACGACCATGAGCAAAGAGGAGTAGCTGTAAGACCCAATTTGTGCCCGGGCCCATCAAGCAATAAGACAAAAAACAGAATAAAAAGACAATAATAATAAAAAAACCGATAAAGTCCATTTTAAACAGTTTTACGAGCCCAAAGTACTAATTACAATCAGGCCCACTTAACCTAATCCATTAACCCGAGTTGGGCCAGCCACTAAGCCCAAACCCCAGTTCAAGGCCACATTGAACTAGCCCAAACATTTCGGCCAAACAGAGAACCCTAGCCCCAACACCGCCGCCGCAGGTCTGCCTCCTGACCTTTCCGCTCCCATGCGTGCCCTTTCGGATCCGCGCGTCCCTCGCCCGCACGCTTCAACCACCACGCGCCTCGGCCTCCGCATGCACCTCGCATCGTTTCAAGCAACACACGCGCGCCCCGCGTCACGTTGTTCCCCGTTGCACGCCTCTGACACCCCCACCAGCACTCGCACACTGGCCAACGATCATCCGTGCGCCCCGCCCATACCCTGCGACAGACAGAGAACAACGAACAAGAACAGAGGCAACAAAACATAGAATAAAAAGAAATAGTGTATTTTGTCTATAAAAGCCACTCAGAAACAGTGTACAGAGGGGGGCTCTTCGAAAAAAAAGAGAACAAAAGCAAAAAAAATCAAAAAGAAAAAGGAACTTTTTTCTCTTTCACGTATCATCAAAAATAAGAAAGGAAATCAGAAGATCAAATGTTTATTTCGTCTTCGCTTGTATTTACTGCCACTATTGTTTGCTTTCTTTCAAGTTTGGATTTAATCATTATGTAACACCCCTTACATGTATCCTATGCCGGAACCGAGTCCGAGACATTACCAGACTTAACAATACATTTGGTCAAATTAATTAACACAAATACAAAATGACTTAGTCAAGCCCCTATACATGCCATAACTTAAATCATTTATAAATAAAGATACCCATAGATAGTTTGATAGTGTGAAGCGATCTCCGACGACCTCCAACCCGAGCTTGTTTAGTAGGACTCTATAAGATGGGAAAGAAAAAGGGGGTAAGCTTATAAAGCTTAGTAAGTTCACATGAAAAATAATAATAAGCATTAGCAATGAATTTAGCTTACTACTAAGCTGTCATAACTTGCATAAATAATGCTAAGTTCTCACTTTCCCAACTTATTTGTAACCTTATCAAAGCCTTAACATGACAAATCGTCACAACAAGTTCTCAAATTGATACAATCATTAAATCACATGCTTATACCTTATTACTCATGTTCACGTTAATCTGTCTACTTGAGTTGCTGTCACTAAACTATTTATTTCTTGAGCTATAGAGCTCCAAATTTCAAACCGCTAATTTTTCCTGAAACTAGACTCACATATCTTCATACCATAAAATTTTCAGAATTTTTGACTTAGCCAATTAGTACAGTTTATTCAATAAATTTTCCCCTATTGCACTATTCAACAATTCTGACCACTTTTCACTACGAATCAATTTTCTCCTTGTACAGAATTCAAATGATGTTATAATTTGTTTCATTTGAAACTAGACTCATTAAGGATTTCAATAATATAAATTACATCTCATAATTATTTTTTTCCAATTTTTAATGATTTTTCCAAGGCAGAACAGGGGATCACGTAATCATTCTGAACCAATCTCTCAAGAATTTAAATATCTCAAAATATAAAAATCCTTTGTTTGTTTTGTTTCTTTTATATTAAAATAGGCTCAATAAGCTTTAAATCAATATCTCATCCAACTTATAATTCAATTTTTACTATTTTTGCTGATTTTTTTCAAATTCACGTCACTGCTACTGTCCAGAGCAGTTCTATTGTAAATCTTTGCTCTCTTTCACTTTAACTGTGTTCATCACTTGCTTATACCAGTCTTTCCAATTTCCGATTACATATCGAGCATATTGCTCATACGTTACAAATGCATATACCTACACTTATCACTACAAGCCACACATAATTTCACTTAGCATATTGCTCATACGTTACACATGCATATACCTACACTTATCACTACAAGCCACACATAATTTCACTTAATCGATTTTCCCGATGAACTCATCGGTAACCTTACCAAAGGCTCAGAATACAAAGGGCACCCTAATTAATAGCTTGCTTACATACCTGCAACATTCTCACTTAACACATGAGCACTCTTTCATAATATAGGCATATTGCCAATCATGTCATAAAGTGTTACAAGCATAACTGAAAACTCATCACTTACTTAATACTTGATAATCTCAATTACTTACAATCTCAATATTAAATAAGCCTTAAATGCATACCTGTACTCTTTCTTCATGTTCTCACCTTGTCATTTCTTTGACTTGCTCTTTGGACTACTCGTGACCCTGTTTCGTTTTGAACTTACCATTGCCATGTCTTGACATGGTCTTACGTGGTATCCTTGCCTTATGAACTCACCAATGCCATGCCTTGGCATGGTCTTACATGGGACCTTTGCCTTATAGTAACTCATCAATGCCATGTCTTGACATGGTCTTACATGATTTCCTTGCCTTATAGAACTTATCAATGCCATACCTTGGCATGGTCTTACATGATATCCTTATCTTACCAAATGCCATATTCCAAACATGGTCTTACATGGTATCCTTGTCTTAGTGCCAACGCCACATCTTGATGTGGTCTTACATGGAGTCCTTAATCAATGTCGATGCCATGTCTTGACATGGTCTTACACGGGATCTTTGCCTTACCAATGCCATGTCTTGACATGGTCTTACATGGTATCCTTGCCTTACCAATGCCATGTCTTGACATGGTCTTACATGGTATCCTTGCCTTAATTGCCATGGTATAGCCATGGACTTTGAGATATCAATTCCTTGTTAAGTCATAGCTGAAACATACTTGCTCAAATTCTCAAGGTTAGTCACATAACTCAGCAATAGCATTGCTAAAAACAATAATTGCATAAAAATAAAATACTACTCAACTTACATACTTACATTCTAAATCTCATCATGTCATCAACTTAACTTATTCTCCTCAAACTATGCTAGTCAATACTTTCTTATTATCATACAAAGCCATAATACAAAATATGGTCTAACTTATAAATTATACAAGTTCTCTTTCCAATATCGAATTATTATCGACATTAATCATTATATCTGAAACTCAATACTAAAGTATTTATGTCCAAAATATCGATTTACCATCCAAATATGCATAATTAAATGCTTATTAAACATATGAACTTACCTCGAATGTCGAAACAACCGTTTTACCAACTTTCCCAATTTTCGATTTTCCTCCAGTTCTAGGTCCAAATCTCATCTTTCAAGGTCTAAAACATCACATTTTACTTATTTAATTAATGCACTACTCAAAACAGTCCCTAACTCAAACTTTGGCAAAATTACAATTTTACCCCTAAACTTTTGCATAATTACGATTTTGCCCCTAGGCTCGAAAATTAAACTTTATTCCTTTTTCTTATGTTTTATGACATGCTGAACATTTTTCCCTTCTATAGAAACTTCAAATTCCTACTATAACACATACTTATGAACAATAACAACTTTTACCGATTAACTCGTTTTACTCGTTTTCATCGAAAATCACTTAGTAAAAATTGTTCATCTACTCATGGACATGCATAATCCACCGTTAATCATCAAAATACACACTTAATCAACCATGGCAAAATTCACAAACTTCAACAATTTTGAAAATAAAGATTCGGGATAGCTAAATCGAGTTACCACGACTCCGAAAACGTATAAATCATTAAAAACGGGACAAAAACCACTCACCTATCAAGCTCCTTAGCTTGGCTGAATATGGATTTCTCCATGGCTGCCATTTTTTCTTCTCACATTCTGCTGGAGAAGAGAAGAAGGGTGTTTTATTTTTTTATTATTCTTTTACTATTTTTGTCTTATTATACCATTTAACTTAACTTCCAAATTTGCCCTTTTTCTTTTCAACTAACTTCAAAAATACCAAACAAATATCTTCCATCAACTTATAAGTGGACTAATTTCTTCATAAGGACCTTCACTTTAAAAACCCATCACAATTACACCCTTTATCATCTGAAACACACACTTCGCGCTTATAACAATTTAATCCTACTAATCAAATTAAACACTTTTTCGATAAAATTTCTCAACGAAATTTTCACACAACAATTTAATCACATTGTAGACCTCAAATTGATAATCCAAGCTATTTCATACTTAAATCTTCTAAGACCTCATATTTTGCAACTTATTTAATTTAGTCCAAAAGTCAAATTGGACACTTTATGCCTAAAATTTCTTCATGAAATTTTTACACATGCATACGAACATATCATAAACCCCATAATAGTCATAAAATAATTATTTCTACTTTAGATTCATGGTCTCAAACCACTATTCTGACTAGGCCCTAATTCGGGATGTTACACATTAAAAAAGAAACCTTTTTACAAATAATAACAAAAACGAGAAGGGAGAAAACTCACCGGAATTGGGGAGGCCGTTAGCGCACTGCGTCGGTCGCTAGATTTAATGCGTCGGTCGCCAGATTTAACGGCGATGAGGCGTCGAGGGAGAGATCTTCGGAAATGGGCCTCGAAATATGGGTTAAAACCCCCTTGTGCGTCGTCGACCATTGGAAACGGTGGTGGCGCGATGGACATCAGTGGAGGAGCCCGATATCGAGATAGAAATGAGAAGGGAAGTGGTGGCTAAAACTATTAGGGTTAAAGTCTGATTCTGGGAAAATGGGGATTTATGCATTTAAGGAAACGACGTCGTGTGGGTGCAGGGACACTGTGCATATTCCTTCAAAGGGATATTTCCATACTGGGTCCATCCCCTTTGTGCTGATGACTAATTAAAGCCCCACTTCTATTTCCCGCGTATTTTGATTTACCCATTGAATTTGTGCGCCATTCCAAAATAGTCCTTGTTTACACGGTGTGCGCAGGACTTTGGTTTAATTGCTATTTCAACCCCTGATAGTTCGTGCGTGTTTCATTTAAGTCCTTTGGTTCACTTTTTGACTTTTGCCCCAAATTCCTGTTTCCATTTTAATTTAATCCCTTTTTACATAAATGTTTTGTTTTCTTTAATTATTTTGCCATTCGGCCGTTATTTAAGCATTATTATTATTATTATTATTATTATTATTATTATTATTATTATTATTATTATTATTATTATTATTATATTCAAACTATTATGTATAGCATTTTCGGCTAACAAATTCCTATTGTTTTGTTAAATTATTTTCTTTATGCATGCATTATTTTCAACGTGTACTCTCTCTTAAATCTATTTATACGTATGGCTATACCAATATAGTTTATTTTCCCTCGGATCTACATCTTCTTACATGTTTTTTTATTTATCTCAAAATCACTAAACATTATTATATTCCTATATAAATCGTTAGTATTGATTTGTATTTCATATATTATAGGTTAATATGTTGTTTCGTACATTATTTGTTGGATTTCCTTGGTATATAATATTTAGCTGCAAATTCATTTATGTCGTTACGTCATATACTAATTATTTTCATCTTTAATATCATATTGTGGTTAAAACCTCTAACTTGTTCCTACAAAGTTTTCATCTAAACAAGCTTAAGTATATTCTGAGTTATCATTGAAAATCTTTCAAATAAGGCAATGTTCTATATTTGGAAATTCGAGAGATCGTACCCTATGTGTTGGGTCTCGGTTCTCTCGCTTGGCCAAACAATCGAATACCCTCTTGATATTTTTATGCATGAGTCTCGGGAATTAGGAGATAATCTTGGATCCGAGGACCAAAATCATCGTGTCCTACGTACTGGATGTGATGTTTTGTTCCATCGGAACAAGAAAATCTTGATATTCAACTCGAAAAAACTAAAAATTTCAAAAAACCAAAGGATAGATTTTTTTTCTTCTTTTTAAATTTTTAAACTTTCGACATTGGGACATTAATTAATCAATTCGGTACCAGTTTTGGGCGTTGCAAGGGTGCTAATCCTTCCTTGCACGTAACCGACTCCCGAACACGTTTTCTCAAATTTCGTAGACCAAAAACACTGTTTTAGTAAATCAAAATGTTTTATTAAAACAAAGGTGATCCGATCACACCTAACAAAGGTCGGTGGCGACTCCCCTTTTTTTTTCTTTTCAAAACCAAGTCGATTCCCGTTTTGATAAAAATGGTTACGACACACAAGTAATAAAAACTTTTAACTCTATAAATGGGGTTAAAAAGTCGTCATGTTTAAAATTTCAAACTTGCAAGAAAAAATGATCACCGGAGGTAGCACTAGATGTGACTTTGGTAGTGGTAGTGGTTGAGCCATCAGGAAAGTTTGCATGAGGGAAGATGATCCACCAGATGGACAGGATGAGGATATGACTGCTCCGGCTGCAAATAACATGTCGTTTAAAGACATACTGATGAATGGAGGGAATGGAAACTCGAATGATAGTATGCCATTAATGGTTGATGTTGAAGAAGATGATATCAGACTTCTCGAGGGTGATGTTCTTATGAGCATGGAGAATGAGATTCCTTCAATAAAGTTTTCAGAAAGTGTTAATAATTTGGACAATGAGAGTATGTCTAAAACCATTGTTCTTAAATTACTTGGGAGGCGGATTTGTTAACGCTCTTCGCAGTAAAACTCTTATGCTTTGGAAGACTAATCAACTATTTCAATTAATGGATTTGGAAAACAATTATTATGTGGCCAAATTTCGCTTTATTGATGATTAATACGAAGGTTTTTGACAAGGGCACCGTGGGTGATCTTTGGTCAATATCTCATTGTTTAGCTGTGGACACCGAATATGAACAGTATCCACACGATGCTATTTCTTTTGACAACGTAGTGGTTATAAGTTAAAGATATTATACACAGGAAAAGATAATAATGTAAATCAAGTAACTCAAAAGAGAATTGAGCCGTGTCTTTTGTTTTTCGTTTTGAAAATTTCAGTCTATTTATCTTCAACTTGAAGATGATAGACACTATTTATTTTGTAACCATGTTAAGCAACCTATGCTTTATAATAACATCTGGGTGTAATGCAATATTTTAAAATTCCAAGTACCTCTCAAAACATAATCTGAAACCTTATACCATCTTTTAAGCTTCTAAAACAAGAAGATTTATTTTTGTTATCATTATTGACTGGTCTCAAACATCAACCAGAAAAAGGAATTGGTCCAAAATCATGAATGTACAGCTGCTGGCCAATGGTGATTGTTTACATGTTAGGAACAAGCACACGTGATGTGACCAGCTCCCGCGGTCTTAACAAGCTGACACCCCAACCAGAGAAAAATCTTACCAACTTTGTCTCATACAGGGTTTTTTACAGAGATATTACAAAAAAAATATATATATACGAAAATAGGCTGTGGTTTTGAAAATTTACGAAAATGGTACAAAGAGGGTGGTCGCGCCTCTGGCAGAGGCGGCACCACCCTCTGACACCCTACTCTGCAGTAAAAAAAAAAACAAAAATAACAAAAAAAAAACACTGAAGCAGAGAAAAAAAAAACTGACATATACAGGTGTAGCCTCTGCCATAGGCGGCACCGAAGGTGCCTCTGGCAGAGGCGGCACCCTTTGAAGTGACCATTCGGGGGGTGTGGCTGGCTGGGGACCTTATAATGGTCCCCAAATCAGCTGAATTTGAAAAGGAAAGGAAGAAAGAAAAGAAGAAGAAGAAGAAGAAGAAGGAGAAGGAGAAGAAGAAGAAGAAGAACAAGGAGAAGCTTCACGCCGGCGCCGGAAAAAAGAAGAGAAGGGAGGAGGAGGAGGAGAAAGAAGAAAGAAAGAAAGAAAAAAAAGAAGGAAAAATATAAGAAGTATGTAATTTTTTTTTTATTAAATATGGATGATGATTATATTTTTATATATTATTTTTTTTATTAGTGTTAGTTTAGTTAACCAGTTTAGTTTAGGTAGTTTAAAAGGTTAGTTTAATTATTGTTAGTTGTATTATTTAGGTTTGTTTAGTTTAGGTTAGTTGTATTATTATTTGTTTAGTTTAGTTAATGTTAGTTTAGGTTATGTTAGGTTAGTTTAGTTATTGTTAGTTATATAATTTAGGTTAGTTTAGTAGTGGAGTTTAGTTTAGGGTTTAAAACGGTTAGTTTAGTAGTTATTATTAGTTAGTTGTATAGATTAGTTTAGTTTAGTTTATAAAGTTTAGTTAATGTTAGTTTAGATTAGAAAAAAGTGTTTAAAAATTACTTTAGTTAGTAGTATTATTATGAAATAGTTATTATTGTAATTTGTAAAAAGTTAGTAATTTAGTTTGTAATAATATTGTTAGTTAATATTATAATTAGTTAGTTATAAACCCTAAAATAATAATTTAGGTAGTTTGTTATTAGGGTTTAGGGTTATTATTAAGATTAGTAACAGATATTAGGTAAAATTATATTGTTAGTAGTTGTTATTTATTATTAATATACTTAGTTAAAAACCCTCATAATTGTTAGTTATTATTATAGTTAGTTTAAATATTAACTGTGTGTTATAGTAATAGTTAAACCCTAAAATAATAAATTAGTTAGTTAATTAGTTAGTTAAATACATTAAAATAATAAATGAACTGTTAGTTGGTTAGTTGGTATTTATATTGTGTATTACTAAAAAGTTCCAATATTAATTATATTGTTAGTTAAAAAACTAATAATATATATCTAGTTGGTTAAAAAACTTAAAATAATAATTTTATTGGTTAGATTGTAATAAAAGTTATTATAAAGTTAAAAAATAATAGAACAGAAATTATTATTTTAGTATATTGGTAGTAGTAATAATAAGTAAAAAACAATGGTAGTTAAAGAAATATTATTTTAGTTGTTGTTATTAAAAATTATTATATTATTTTTGTTATATTATTTTGTTGGCATGTTAATTTTTTGTACTTTAATGTAAAATTAAATTTTATTGTAGGTTATCTGAAAGGAAAATGGCTCGATTGATTAGTTCAGATCCACACATATCTGCTGCAGCTAATAATTTGGTAATATATTGTATTGTTATTTATTAATCGTGGTATATATTAACAAAATAGGTACATAATAATTTATGGTATAATAATAATTTTTGTCTGATTTAACACTTTCAGGACTCGTACCGTGTAGTAAGGGCCCGTGTGAATAGTTTAAGAAATCCCCCAGATGAACGATTGATACCGTACATTGAGCAAGCTGGATTTGGGTCAGTAGCACTGATACAGACGTTTGAGTTGCGGTATGATTTAATATCCGCACTAGTCGAGCGGTGGCGCCCAGAAACCCACACTTTTCATTTCCCATGTGGAGAGTGCACAGTCACGCTAGAGGATGTTGCACTGCAGCTTGGGCTCCCAATTGACGGGAGTCCCGTTACGGGCGTCAGTGTGATAGCTGACCCATTCACACTATGTGAGAGCCTACTAGGGCACCCGTACGGCGATGACGGAAAATATTTTACGGGCTTGAAGTTTACATGGCTGAGAGCGAAGTACGGACAGTTATCAGCTGATGCCACTGCAGCCGAGTTGATGTGCGCTGCTCGAGCGTATATTATGCACATCATAGGGGGTGTACTGATGCCCAATGCAAATAACAATACGGTTCATATTCAGTACCTGCCCCTATTGGCTGATTTCGGCCATGCTCGCTCGTATAGCTGGGGCTCTGCTGTGCTCGCGATGTTGTACCGTGAGCTTTGTCGGACGACAGACCCAACGACCGTAGACATAGGCGGATGCCTTACGCTGTTGCAGTCATGGGCTCTGTATCGGATGCCATTCTTGGCATCAGTAACCCACCAACCATATGTATATCCGTTAGTAAACAGGTGATAAATATAACTTGTTATTAATTGATAATTTATTTATATTGATTATATTTGACTTGAAATTTATTTTGTAGGTGGAGTAATTATCCGGGTATCGGGAGGTCGTACACTGTCCCGATATACCGGCTTATGATTGAGCAACATGCCGGGGAAGGGGTAAGTGATTCCAATATTGGTTATTTGTTAGTTTTTATATCTTACGCACACTGTGTTAAATTTTGACAATGTTATTAATCGTACAGTTTATATGGATGCCATATCGTCGACCGCAAATTGCAGCCGTTATACCCCCGTCTAGTTATATTCACTCGTACATGTGGTGCACAAATGCACCAATTTTGTGTTTTCATGTAGTCGAGTGGTATCACGCGGACCGAGTGTTGCGGCAATTTGGTTGCGTCCAATATATCCCCGATCCGCCATGCCAGGTGGGAGAGGTTCATGGTAAAACTAAGAGAGGGAAACAAGGCTTGGATTGGGGGGTTATACACAGGCAATTTATTGCGGTGTGGAATGACCGCATGTCCCGTATACCCCAGATGGATATGACTGCCGATTGTCAACCTTCATTAGAGTACATGCAATGGTACACTAGTATGGGGAAGCCATATATACTCGGGGGACAGTCGACTGTAGTCCCCCAACACATGCAGCGAGCTGGGGCGTACGAGGCAGCGGTTGATATAGAGGCCGAGGCACCTGAATATCCTGATCCCGAGCCAGAACCCGAGCAGGAGCCAGAGCCGCAGCCCGAGCAATCACATTCGCATTCGGATGCACATTCGTATCATCCGGATGTGCCGGGCAATGACTACTTCGCGGGCTCATCAGGAGGTGGATACCAGTCCGGGATGGATATATTTGGATCGTACACACCCCAGTACAGCACTACTGGCTCGTATCCACTGCATAACATTAGGTCTCCTGGGTCATATCAATTGCATCAGGACACTCATTCTAGCTCGAGTTCATCTATGCCGTTCGAGCCACAGGATTTTTCGACCATGTTTCATACACCCCCACCTGGACCCCCACCAGAGACTGAAGAGGATGTTGGTCGTCGCGGGCACCTACGACGTGATCGTCGACCACCACAGAAGTATACACCTAGGACCACACCATCGAACCATCAATTTTAGGTGTTTCTTGCGGTTTTGATTTTCCGCTGATTTGTATTTGTAAATATTATAATGTTTGTACCTTATTTGTATAAAAATAACTTGATTTTTTAGAGCTTTAAAATTTCGTAACAATATTTGTCCATGCGATGAAATGTTCAAGTTTGATTCATGTTCATGTATATATATGTTATTAGTAGCCATGCGAAAATATGTAGATATGTTTTGGATTGTTTTGGTTGATAAGTAAAGTGAATATGCAAATAAGGTTAAGGATATGGTAATAAATGATAAGCATGTCATTTTGATTCATGTTCATATATATATATATATATATATATTATGCTGAGATAAGTTTTAAGCTTATAAATGCCATTAATATTCACATGGCTTTTTTACAATTAACCAAAAATACAAATCCATATTCATACAAACCCGTACATGTGTTTTTTTTTTTTGCAATTTAGCCCTAGTTATTCAAAAACACAAAAAATCTGAATACAAAACATGTTAATCTGAATAACGTCAATTTGCACTCCCTCGTGACGATTGGCCAACATGATAGTTTCGCTGCGGGCATTTACTTCGATTATGACCACCTAACCTGCATATTCCACAGCGCCTATCGTCGGATTTCTCCCTAATGTCCATTTCATTACGGATTCTAGACGATTGCGGACGACCTCTCGGATTCCTGCGTAGCGCTCTGTCAGGGACAAGCTCAAAAGTCACCCGAGGCACCTCCCATGTAGATATGTCGGGCAAGACAAGGAACTCATTTTCCCAGACACGCAACGTACGCTCCAGCGTGTACACTTCATTCACAAATTGTTCAACATTACGGTTCGCTTTAGCACACGCTGCCACGACATGTGCGCACGGATAATGAAGTGTTTGGAACCTCCTGCATTCGCACTGTCTGTTCCGAAGATCGACTCCATACGACCTAGGTGGCAAACCGGGTCGACGACCGATAGACTCCGTAACTCGAAAAGTTTCCATACGTCGTGAATATATTTCTACAGTCATCGACCTCGCAATCCGACGGTTTGCAATCAATGCCTTCCTGACATCTTCCACAAACACGTGTCCGGCATCCATCTGGTTGACTTGTTGTTCACCCATTCTTGGCATCAACGTGGCCAACCTATAGAATGTAGCCGAGAAGACAGATGAAATTGGAAGATGTCGTGTTTTCAGCAACACAGCGTTGACCCCCTCCACCAAGTTTGTGGTCATTTGACCATAACGAAAGCCCTCATCGAAACTTTGAGCCCATTGCCACGGCTCTACGTTGCCTAACCACGCTCGAAAAGATTTGTTCGTTTGACCTTCCATTTGACTCTCAAGTCGAGTCATTCTTTGGTTAAAAATATGTGGCTCCAACTCGTACGCTGTATACATTTTAATAAAAGATAAGTTACGGTCGATATATAACATAAAAATATTAAACTTGAATGATTGAAAAAATTTAAGGCTATCGTTTACCAATTTTCACCACTTGTCTTTTCCACTCTGCATTCTTATAGTCTCGAAGGAAGTTAGCCGCAATATGACGGATGCAGTAAACAGATCTCCATGGCACACCGGAACGCCTAATTGCGGCAATTAATCCTTTTCCTCTATCGGAAATGATACAAATATTATCGTTGCTTATAACATACCTCCGCAGGTTGGTAAGGAAAAATTCCCAAGATTCCATATTCTCCTTATCTACTATGGCAAACGCTATTGGGAGCACGTTCCTATTGCCGTCTTGAGCAACCGCAATAAGTAGGATCTGTGTATATTTTCCGTATAGCCATGTCCCATCAACCTGTACAAACGGCTTGCAATGTGGAAATGCCCGCACACATTGATCAAACGTCCAGAACATCCGATGAAAAATTTTTTTTCCCGGCTGTAATTGGTCATCTGGACCGTAATAAGGCCGTGTCTGCAACTCAATCACAATTCCCGGTACGTACTCTCTCATAGCAGCTATCCATCCCTGCAGCTCGTTATACGATGAGTCGTAATCTCCATACAGCTGTTCCATTGCCATCTGTTTAGCTATCCACGCTTTTCGATACGATACTCGATACTGAAATCGTGCTTGTATTTCAGCAATCAGTACCGAAACTCTAATGGTTGGCATGTCCTTCACCATTGGAAGGATACATGTACAGATGGTCTTCGAATCAAGTTTTTTATGATCTTCTGTCAGACGTGTTGATCTGCATGTATGCGGTCCAACAAATTTTCGTATCTCCCACATCTGCGAATTTTGAATAAACGCAGCTCGTACCCGCCAATTGCAGCCTTCCGCTGCCTTCCAACATTTCCCAATATAAACTGTCGGTTTGGACACTTCCACTTTGTAATCTGCTGATATATCCATGCTATACCGTTTAATAGCAGATACGCATTCTTCTTTACTTTCGAATCTCTGGCCTACGAATAACTCATGCTCGGTATTTACGGCCAGCCGGTGAGCAGGATATATTTCAGGGTACTCTGGGAACTCAGCTACACGCGCTGCGTCGGGGTCTATGAGTGACATGTGTGGCCCAGGATTATTGTGTATCACAATACATCCCATCTGGTTCCCGACCGAAGACGAGCTAATGTTTCCATCACCATTCGCGTCTTCAGCGTCAATATCATCTGGTATATCGTCCATATCGGGATCGCTGTCACTATCGAGCTCTTCTTCACAATGATCACTACTGTCGTGTCCATCATCACCAACCACATCAATATCTGGTGAAATATTAAGATCGATATCGATCCCACGTATATTCGAATCGGCATCAACATATGATATTGGAGGCACTATGCATTGTTCTTGAGCTCTATGTTCTTCACCATATACAGTGTTGTCTTCATTTCTCTCGATACCAATACCCGCAAACTCAGCAAATAAGTGAATCGGTGTATTTCTGTTACTCCCATTCCCACAGTAAAGAGCGATCATTGTCTCAACGTCTTCGTCGTCTACAAGTTCCATTTCTGTGAATTTGATCGGATCTGCCGAAATTGGAAACTTGTAGAAAATTCTTGAGATCGTTCTCCCACAACGTCTAACAATTTTTTCGTTTATCCTTCGCTTCATATCATCCAACGAGACATTTCTATTAAATCTCATTGCTATTTGTTGCCGACATTCAAATATGCATCCAACGGTTGTTGTCAAGATGATTCCATCGAAATAAACACATACGAAAAACCGATCATCCATCTTTAATATTCAATCTGTTACAAAATAAACAAAATTACTTACAAAAATTCCGACCAATATTTACTATTCTTAAACAAAAAACATAATGTCATCATGTTTCAAATATATCAAAACTTTCAAATATATTAAAAATTTAGAACACAAAATTATTTAATATAACCACAAACTTACGAACAGATCAAAACTAAATAATAACAAAAATAATATTTACGGCTCCTTACTAACAATATTTACTCATACTCATACTAACTAAAATATATAGTAACTAAAATATTAATATACTAATATAGTCAATATATGATTTTAGTGTTTTTAAGGTTTTAACTAACATAACGTATTACCATACTAACAACAATATATTAAACTAACATATTACCTAAAATATTAATATACTTTTAGGGTTTTTAACTAACATATTAAACATACTAACAACAACAATATACTAACTATTAATATACTAACTAAGTATATATTATTTTAGGATTTTTAGGATTTTTAACTAACTAATATGATACTAACTAACTAACATATTAACTAAAATATTAATAGTAGAAACTAATATTTTAATTATACTACTAACAATATATTATTTTAATTATACTACTAACATATTAACTAATAATATTTTCATATTTTATTCTAGAGTGGCTAACAATATACTATACTACTTACTGAAACCAGTTTCTAATAACTCACTAATTATATTATTAACCTAATCCTAATTTACAATAGTTTATACTAAACTTACAACCACAAATACTAAAAATAAAAATCAATATAGATAATATATCAGATATATCATAATACAACAACAACAACAATATAAGATATTCATTATTAAAAAAAAAAATTATACATACTCTCTTCTTCTTCTTCTTCTTCTTCTTCTTCTTCTTCTTCTTCTTCTTCTTCTTCTTCTTCTTCTTCTTCTTCTTCTTCTTCTTCTTCTTCTCCTCTCAGCTGCTAAAATTTTGGAGCTTAAAAAGGGAGGCCGAACCTGGTGCCGCCTCTGCCAGAGGCACCATGGGTGCCGCCTCTGCCAGAGGCACCTTCGGTGCCGCCTATGGCAGAGGCTACACCTGTATATGTCAGTTTTTTTTTTCTCTGCTTCAGTGTTTTTTTTTTTGTTATTTCTGTTTTTTTTTTTACTGCAGAGTAGGGTGTCAGAGGGTGGTGCCGCCTCTGCCAGAGGCGCGACCACCCTCTTTGTACCATTTTCGTAAATTTTCAAAACCACAGCCTATTTTTGTATATATATTTTTTTTGTAATATCTCTGTAAAAAACCCGTCTCATACACTTTAGATTATTTATACCTATGTTAATTAATCAATCTCAGCACGAGTTTCTGTCCAATAACTTGTGGAACTTAGTAAGATATAAGGTTAAATTTAATGTTTTTTAAGTATCGGAATTAAATATTGTGGATGGAGAAAATAATATTAAGAGAATATAACTTTTCATTTAAAAGTTTAGTTTAACTAAATCTCAAATTTAATCAAAATTTAATGTAATTATAGAAAAAAGACCCCAAAATTTATAATAAACCGATTATAAATCTATATATTAAACATGAGACCTATTTGACATTAAAAAAAAAATAGATTTGATTCTTTTTTAGTTTGTGTTTTTAATGTCAAAATTTGTTTATTAGATAGGTTGCGGAGCTAAAGACCGGACTCATGGCATCTTCTTCCTCTATAAAATAATACCCTTCCATTCCCATGAAAATGAGAGAATGAAAAAATGTGAGTTGTAGTAGGGGGAATTAATAATTTAGGACTAAAAATAAAATTTATCATTCTTAATATAATATGAAAACGCTATGAAACATAATAGTTCCAAGTGCGTAATTAGGGATTGACAAGTAAAATTACACTTTATTCTTTTAAAAATTAATTAAATATTTTAAAAATTAGAATGATATATACTATTAAAATGATGAAATTATATCGTAAAAGTTACAATTTAATTACTACTCATGATTTTAGGTTTAAAGTTTTAGTGAAATTAAGGATTAATGAATTGATATAATGGCAAAGGACATAGGTTGTTATGAAAAAAACAAATAGTCCCGAGTTTAATATGCGAACAACTTTTTGAGAATTCTTATTACAAAGTTTGGAAGGGAGAATGAAACATAGGTTAGTGGAACAGATCATCTTCTTTTTTAAGATTATCTCAAATTAATGTAATAATGGCGATATATTCTTGAGTCCTTTTTCTCCTTTTAGTTTAAAAAAGGTGTTTGACTTAAACTGTGGCCTACAATCCAATTATATAATAATAGTATAACCTTTTAAAAAAAAAGCTTGTGATGGTTTTCATAACTTCTTGCAAAATGAAAATGAAAAGATAGAAATTAAAGTTGTAGAAAAGTAAAGGAAAATAATTGCTGAGAAGGTATATTGAAATTCAAATTATTTTAGATTTGGATTACTTTAAATTATCTATATATTTATATTCTTTTAGTTAAAATAAAATTGAACTCAAATTATCAAGGCTTGTTTTATCGAGTGGTAAGGAATTCAATGTCTTTTTTTGTCAAGATCTTCTTATATTCAAGTCTCATGAATGGGGAAAATAACATTAAAAGGGTTTTGCTCTTTGTTAACTACTCCTAATTTTTTTCAGTTAAAGCCACCTCATGTCACAACTATGGCGCGACATGTGATAAACAAATTATGAAAAAATAAAGCTTTAAAAATAATTAAATTTTAATAAAAAATATTAAAAATTAGAAAAAAATAAAAAAAATTGTAAATTTTTATAAAAATAATAAAATATAAAATTGTAAAAATGTTTTAAGAAAATTATAAAAAACGTAAAAAAACTATAAAATTCATAAAAATTATAAAAATTATCGTACCAAAAGGAATTTTATAATTTTTCTATAACTTTAAATGATTTTTATTTTTTATCATTTTTTATCACATGTCACGCTATGTTGCGAACGTGATGGCTTTAATTAAAAAAATTGGGAGTCGTTAACTTTAATAATCAACTGTTAAAATTAATGATTGAAAGGTCCTTTTGATGCATTTTATAATTTTTTAATGATTTTTATAAAATTTTATAATTCTTTTCTAATTTTTAATAAAATTTAATATTTTTATAACTTTTATTGATTTTTTATTTTTTATAATTTTTGCCATATGTCTCGCAGTGGTTGTGGCACGAGGTGGCTTTAATTGAAAAAAATTAGGGACAGTTAACTTTAACGATGAAATAGCCTTTTTTTGATGCATTTTGACAATTCAAATATCCAATTGAATGTAAAAAAAAAAAAAAAAAACAATGACTTAAATGTTTTTTTGAAAAAGTTGAGGACCTTTTTGATGTATTTTAAAAATTCAAATTCCTAATTGAGTATAAAAAAGAAGGTTAATTCTTTTTTTTTGAAAAATTTGAGGGATTTTTATTCCTTAAGCCAAAAAAAAAAGAATTTTATAAGTTTAAGATATTGTTTCTTGTATATGATGGAAGATAAAATTGGAACTTAAAAATTGTACCAAAAGTAAGACGAAAGGAGTTGAGAAACATGTAATTGGATAATGTTTGGTGTGGTGGTGGAGTTTGGAACAGGGCACACACGGTTTCGTCTCCCTTTTCGCTGCACAATTTGTCAAAGGCAGGAATCCTTGTGTAATAAGTCGGGGGGATTCATTAATGTTGTAATTAAGTTTCCATAAAAAATGTTTACTAGAATAAGGAAAATTGCAGCAAAAGTGACAAAATCTTGACAAGTAACAGGCCTACCAAAAGTTTCATTGACAGAATAAATATGGAAAAAATCAACCAAGTGAAGAACATGTGCCACCAACAAAACATTAATTGACAATTTCACCCTTTGATAGCTGTGGAATCTTAATTTCACCGAAATTATCACGAGGGACGTTTTCCTACCTCCCACGATTTTTTAAGGATAAACTCTTTTTTTTTTCTTCTTTAAATATCAAATGAATATTTGATAAAAATTTTAAGAGTAAGTACATCAACAGTCACTTAATTTTGGTTTTAATAATAAAATAGTCATTTAATTTTAAAAAATAACAAATCAGTTACTAATATTATTGAAAAGTGACAAATCAGTCATCCACTGACATTTTCCGTTACAAGTCTAATGGAACAGTCGACGTGGTCCGTTAACTAGCTGACGTGATCAGTAACTAGCGATGGTGGAAACCTAATTTAAGAACCAAACAAAATAGTAAAAGAAGAAGAAGAAAAGAAGAAATGCAGATGCCGAAACAAGAGAGACGCGAATTTGAATCAACAAAATGCCATTGTAATTGCTAGCTTTTCCTATTTTAATATAGCATTTGGCAGCAAGAGAGAGGCGAATTTGTAAGAAAACATTAAAACTAAAACTTCCCTCGTTTCGCTTTCACTTATCAAATTTTGCAGCAATGGCTTTGCTTTCAGATTCTTCCAAACAATCCCTTCTCCCAACCTTTCTATACTCTTCCACCAACTCTTTCTCTTTTGAAACTCTGCCTTCGCTGCTTCGCATGAATCTCCCACTGCACCATCATCACTATCGGAGGCTACACGACAACACTGATCCGGTTTCCACCAAGGCACTAGCCCACCACCGCCATTTGTTCACCACTCCTCTTTGACGGCACTAATATATCTCTAACGGATCTTAAATGTGTGTTTTGGCATTGGGTTTTTAGTTTCATGGTTTATTTATTTTGTTGATTCAGATTCAAGTCATAAAGATTGACATTTAGAATTTTTCTCTTTTTCTTCTTTTTCTTCTACTGCCTAGCTAGGGTTCTTAAATTGGGGTCGATTAAATGACTGGTAGGATGCCAACATGGCCAATTAAATGACAGGTCAACTTTCTATTACGTCTGTAACTGAAAATGATTACTAGAACTGATTTGTTATTTTTTTAAAGTTGAGTGACTGTTTTGTTATTGAAACCAAAGTTGAGTAACTGTTGACATTCTTTAACCAAATTTTAATCATGTTTCATATAACTTGTGACTTTTTAAGGATAAGTTTTAAAATTACTTATAAACTTGGTTTTAATGTACAAATTATAATATATTATTTTAATTTTGTACAATTATATTAGCTTTCATAAATTAATAACACTACTATCAATATGATATTGATTTACATTTATTTATCATGTAAATAAACGATTATATTTATCTAACATAAAAATATTTAGATTTATTTGTTTGTTAAATATGTATATATAGTTGAGTTAAAAACAAAATTTTATATGAACAATTGAATCAAAATAAAAGATTTATGTATATAAATTTTCCAAATTAAAGTTTATGTTGTATCAGATTAGACATTATATTAAGGTTCTTGTATAATTTTAAAATTTATACTGAAATTTTGAAATCGTTGCTAACAAACTAACAAAGTGTTTGGAAGGAGTAACAAGGAAATGGACACTTATCTGGCACCAAACTGGAAATAGTAAACAAAATTGAACACACAAGAATTGTTTACGTAATTCGGTTTCCTTACATATACGAAGCCTAATTTAGTGAGAAATATCCACTCACTTCAGCAATTACACACCCGTGACATATTTTCTCACTTTTGAACCTTGAATATCGATACTCTCACCACTAAGTTCACCCCAGTGAACTCAGCAAATAAAATCACAACACAAACGGTTTTAATATTAAATTGCAATCTAAGAAAAGTTCCTTACACCGAATAGTTTAAGTACTAAAAACTTTTTGTACAATCACTTACACTAGTCTCCATTAAATAGATTATTTTTTAGACTTGCTTACATAGAAAATCCATCACAATCTCACTAAAACAGTAACAAGATAAATTGTATAAAATATAATAATTATAAGTAAATATGAACTTATAGGAGCTAATCAATCAGAGTTTCAATCCAATTCAATATCCACGATTCAAAGGATTGACTTGGGTAATCTAATTCAATACAATCTCTAAAATGTGTTTCCTCAAGGGCTAAATATAATCTATATACTCAGCATAATCCATCTATACTAATTAATAAATTGCTAATACTCCAAATATGTAAACTATCTTTTAACAAATCTAGTGACAAGGAAGTCGGTACTCACAAAGGAAATAAGCTTTAAACCATGCCGGATAAAATTCACCAAAAACATTCTACAGAATATGCTATATATTAAAAAAATAGGAGGTTAGCCAGCAGCCACCAGGTTGGCTTAAGAATCCTATAATTGCAATGATGAAGAATCCTGAATATAGAAAATAACTACTCCTTTTCCTAGATTTTGTGTCTGAAATTTATTTCATTCCATATGTCTAGATTTAATAAGCCCTTCGTGACAGACAGGGACAAAGTAATTAGAATTCATAGTTCTTGAAGCCATGATTTGCCGGCCAATGATTCGGTTTCAGTGTTCCTAGTGAAATATTATAAAAATAAAGAAAAACTTTGTTTGGCTGGCTGTCTTTGTCTGTCAGGAAATGACCTTATTTGAAGAGTTCAAGTCTTTGATACCATCTAGTGATTCCCGATATGTCTTTCAAATACTTGCTCTTTAGTTTTAAATAAAAACATAATCCCAGATTGAATCTGCTGCTATATTTGAAGACAAAATATTGAATCCATAGCAATTTAATGAAGTGTCCTTACATAGTTCTGGACTGCAGTTCGGTCTAGTTTCTAACAGCTACAATGGCCAACACGCCTTCAATTACCGAAGACTTCTCCTCAAAACATTCGCCTATGAAACACCCTGTAGAAGAGGCCTCCCCTAAACTTCCACCGCCTACAAAACGCCGTACCATGGAAGAAGCAAAAGTTAAACATTTACCAGAATTTTGCGTTAATAATGAAATTCTTCCGTCAACCATGCAGAAGGTAAAAGTGAATGTGCTTGCTTCTTGTCTGTCTGTCTGTCACATATATTCATCATTATACATGACAAAAAGAATATTGCTCTCTTCTGCTAAATAAACTGTGTAAACAGGCTGTTGCAGAGCTCCTAGGCACATACTTTCTTATCTTTATAGGTTGTGGGTCAGCTCTTATAAACGATTTTGAACCACTAACTATTGTGGGCATAGCAATTGTATGGGGCATGGTTCTGATGGCAGCAATTTATGCTGTTGGCCATATCTCTGGTGCCCATTTCAACCCTGCTGTCACTCTTGCCTTGGCTGCTGGTCAGAAATTTTCATGGAAACTTGTAAGGAATGTGTAATTACAAACATTTTTGCCAGTTTACTGCAACATATTCACTTCTCTTTAGTATGAGTTCATGCACTGAAACCCGGCTTCCTTATCGGTCAAGGTACCTATGTATATCGTGTCTCAATTGCTTGGATCAACTCTTGCAAGCTTGACCCTCAGGGCATTGTTTCATTACCGAGGTATTGAAGTAACAGTGACCCAATACAAAGATTCAACTAGTGATCTTGAAGCCATTGCATGGGAATTTATAGCGACTTTCATATTGATGTTCAATATTTGTGCAATCGCCACTGACCACAGAGCGGTATGGCTATACCTTGTTTTATGTTCTTTTCAATTCCTCAGGAATAAACTATGTTTTATGTACAAATGTTAATTATAGTTATTCTGAATCTTCGATTGACCAAAGCAGTGCAAAGCTGTCGCTGGAGCTGCAATAGGTGCTACAGTGCTGTTTAATGTCATTGTAGCCGGGTAAGTGAACTTTCCCAGCAACATTCCATTATTTTTTATATTTCATGAACAATTCTTTCGATCATACCTCATATCGTAAAATTTATGATCTCCGTATATTTGGCAGGCCGATTACCGGAGCTTCAATGAACCCTGCAAGAAGTTTAGGCCCTGCTGTTGTCTCCGGTGTTTATAAAAACCTTTGGGTCTATATTGTAGCTCCAGTTCTTGGAGCACTGGCCGCAACTTTTGTGTACAGTGTTCTTCGAGCACCTGAACCAGAAAAGCCTGAGAGCATAAAAAGCATGCATAATGAGCTTTACTCTGAAGTCTGATCCCATCCAAATCTCGTAGTTGGAGATTTCATCAATGTCCAACAGCAGCGTTCAATAGTTTTCCCAAGGAAGCATACTCGATTAGGCTTGTTGATGGATGCTTTAGTACAACTAAGAATCAAAGAAATATAGGAAATATCTACCTATGACGTAGTTTTTTCATCAATAAAAAATAAGCATTCTACTGTAGTTTTTTTTTTCTTTTCAAATCTATAGATATGATGTGGTAAAGCTGGAAAAACAAACAGATAGCACCAAAAATAAGAATTACAATACAATCATTTCTTACAATCAGTTAAAAGTAACATAAACATAGTTTTATTTGAGGACTACACAATTCTAAATTCTACCCATGACTCTCTTCACTATCTTATAAAAGAAACAAAATACTATACAGCAGGACTATGTAATATGGTACAGCATGGGAAAAAGATAGTACATAGATCAGCAGCCGGATCAATCTTAAGTTTCGTACACATAGGAGGGCAACTGCTGATCAAGTTAGATTGGGGATAACAAGTGTGGTAGATGAAGCCATGTTATACCCCATCAGCCCACAAGATTGGCCATTCTGGCATTCTCTGACTACAAGATTCCGGTGTTTGTAAGTGTTTATCTGTTTTACCAGTAAAATGGATTAAAATGAGTCATATTTCAGTCGTGGTTATAAATAATGCTGATGTTCCACAATTGATCAGTTTGATACATGTGAAATATTTTAGAAACCTAGTCCTAGACAGCAAGAAGTTTAATATGTGAGAAGCTGTACTAATTAGTAACTTGGTAAGAAATGTTTTCAAATGAAGCATCTTCACTTCCTCAGTCATTAGGCAAAAGGAGCTTTGACACCAATCAGAGTATTAGCTTTTGTTACCACAACCATGTGCAGAAAATGAGAGAAAATACCGGACAAACACTGGATAATGATTCAAATGTTCTTACCCAGTTTGAGATAAACGCCTCCAGTTTACTATTTGGTGGGACTGTGGATGCCTTGGTAAATAAGATGAGCTCGTACCAATACCGTTTTCATCACCTATGAACTGCTCTGAATAACTAGAAGCTGGAGGAGACCAAACTGGAACAACTCCGCCATCCCTTTCTCTCCTACTACTGCTAGTAGATGAATCTGCTGTGGAATCCTCAGCATTTCCCAACCCCATTGGCAGATTAAATTGCCGAAAAGTGTTGTTGTTACGAGCTGTTTGCTGAATTCCCTGGTTTAATGAGTCTCTTTGTGGTTCTTGATGTATATTAACGTTTCTTGGAACTTCTGCTCTGCTATCTTCTGTTGAAGTTCTAAGATCCGAAGAAGCTTCTTCATGTATGCCTCTCACGAAAGAAGAAGTCATGCTAGGAACCATCTGATCTTCATATCGCCAAGTTGTAGCTGGAGCATCGTTCCTTGCTGGTTCAACATTTTCCTCCATTTGTATGTCTTGAGGGAAGGCAAATGGCGCTGATTCACTAGAGTCTCCAAGGCCTTCTTCAGTTCCATTCTCAATTGCAGCTCTTGAAGCAGCTTCTTGTTGCCACATCACTGAAAGTGCTTCTTGCAACCTATCTTTTGCAGCATCTATTCCTACAATAGGAAGAGGGTAATTTGATCCGAGCTCAATTCCAGCAGCTTGGAGTACAGATTCAGGAGCATTCCATGGATGGTGAATCCAATCTGTTGGCAATCTTGCAAGTTCAGGGAGCCACCTTCGGACATATTCTCCATGTGGGTCAAATTTGTAACCCTCAAACTGTCAGAAACATTATCTGGATGAGAGAACTGGCACTATATATCATCCAAGAATATTGCATAGATAATAAGGCCCATACTAGATTTCAAACATAGCACTATAAACAAATACCACATAAAGATGGCTGCAATCAAAGTTTCAATTTCCTTTCTGCAACATTTACAAATTTATGCTTGCAAGTATACTTGAGATTAGGAAAAAAGTTATGGTTATCATGCGGAGCTTCAATAGCCAGAAACAATGAGTTTAGACAGAGGCGTTGACTAAAAACATCTCAAATACAATCTTAATCATTATAATTAGTTGGATATGTAATGTGTGTTTTACAGTGCATCAGAAGCCAAGTAGCAAGGAGAATCGGCAAGATAGCCAACAAAAACTTAAGCCAAACCTGTGGATTATCTATGCGGTCAAACTCACGGCCATCCGGAAGAGTACCGGATATATACTGCCAACCAAGAGCGTCACTTTCTAAATCTGCATCTAATAGGGTATCCCAAAAGTACTTCATACCCCATCTCCATGGAAGCTGCAGAACCTTTACAAAGAAACTTGAAACTACGACTCTTATCCGGTCATGTAGCCAGCCAGTGGCCCACAACTCTCTCATGCCAGCATCCACCAATGGATAACCAGTTCTACCTTGCCTCCATGCCTTAAAATAGCCCTCATCCACTACCCAAGGGAAAAACTTAAGATGCCCAAGAAGAGGCCTTTCATGGCTGTAAGGATGGTTAAAACTCAAGTATCTTGAAAATTCCCTCAGACCAATTGACTTGAGAAACAAGTTAACACTCTCCTCACCAGCTTTATTCCCTTCATTGGCCCATAGAACCTGCTTGATGCGGACAAGATGAAAGACTTTTCTGACGCTCACCTCCCCAAAGTGCAAGTGGGGAGAGAGAAATGAGGTGGTGGCACTATCAGCCTTTCTTCTATTCTTAGAGTACTCAATTAGAGGTCCATTAATGAATGTGGTCAAAGCCTTATCAGCATTACTCCAACCAGGTGACCATGCTCGAGCTAAAAGCGCATTGCTTCCCTTCTCTGATTCATCTTCAAACACCAATTCATCCGAATGGCAAGTTGTCACATCGCCTAAAACAGGGAGAGACAATAAGCATGCACTACTTGAACAAGGATAATACGTAGTTCACTATAATTTCCAGGAACATAAATCAAAAGGCTAAAAGGTTTCTGGCACTTACATTGTTGAAGTCCAACGAAGTTCAAAGAGGGGCAATGGTTGATAATGGAGATTAACAAGTGAAGAACAGAATTCAATGGAAACCAACCTGAAATGATTCTCTTAGGAGGAAGAAGTGGAGCCTCAGGGTCATAGGGCATGCTCAGGCATCTTTCCCAGAAAGCAGAAAAAGTAGTGAAAGGGCGTCCTTGAGCATCATTTACATCCCAGGGTTCATAAAGTAAATCTGCATTGAACGATCGAACTGCTACACCATGGGCTGTTAATACCTCCTTTGCCCGATGATCCCTAACCAGCGATATAGGATCTGAAAAGTGGCAAATTTCAACTTAACTGTTAAACATAAGAGCATTTTCTAGGGAAATAAAGAACCCGACAATACAAATTTGTTTAATCAGTTAAAGACACTAAAACTTAGACACCTGTTTGAAAGAAACTACGGTCATTATAGCTGGAACTGGCCAATCTTAGTAGTGTCGACAAATTAAAGGACAATTAATATGCATCCTCGAGGAAAAGAAAACTGAACACGCCTGGGAAAACTAAAATTGCAAAAGGCCAATCACTCAATAAGAATAGAAAAGCAAAAAATGCAGGTGTGCCTAGTGGATGACAAGAATCCATCTCAATTTATGCAAATCTCATAAGACTGGGTTATTATATTAGAAACAGAATAAAATAAGCAAAACCCTCAAGGAAGGTTAGAAGAGAAGAATAAATGGGAATAAAATATCGCCTCAACATGATCCATATAATCCCCATGCAACCCAACATAATAAATAAATAAGCTTTTGACATTAATACCCAACATAATAAATAAATAAGATTAAAAAAAGGATACATAATCTTCCCCTTTGTTTTTCCCTCAGTTAATCAACAAAGAGGGAAAGATAGGAACTGAAAAGAAAACTAACCATACAAGTGATTGAAGAAGAGCTGAGTAGCACCAGTAGATTTAACAACCTCAAGCAGAGAGGAAACACTATCAGAAGATCTCTTAGTGATGAGACAAGTACCAAGGCTCCTCAAAGAAGAATCAAGGTGAGCCAAACTGTGCTTCAGCCACCACCTTGACACCCTTCCAGGGTAATAATGGCCTTCTTCTTCAGGTGCCCATACAAAAACCGCAACAACAGCGCCAGCTCTAACACCAGCTGCAAGTGCTGGATTATCTTCAACCCTCAGATCCCTCCTGAACCAAACTATGCTGCAAGCACTACCTGACATATCTCCCAAAAGCTCATCAACCTAAAAACATGCAAAAAACAAACCCACCTTTTAGTATTTTTCCTCTACCATATAGCATGGCCAGGAAAATCCTTGTTGTCTAATTAAAAATCTTATCGTTCCAGCTTTTTTTCAAACAGGAGAAGCTTTTTAGTGTTATTATTAATAATAATGGGAGGAAAAAAGTGCATGTGATTGACTATTAGTGGGAGAGAGAGGTTTGGCACTTATCTTTTACTTCTAGTTGCTCATTTATTAAGTTTATTATATTTATTCAACATAAAAAGAAAGTGATTTATTCAATCCTTGTTTTTTGGGTTTAGTTCGTAATTTTGTATATAATATTCATACAGGACCAATCTGGTCGGACCAGTTGCAATCAAAAGATCTAGGCTTGGCCTTTAGAGAGAGGGAGAAAGAGATGAATTTGGAATGTGAATGCAGAGGATTGGTTAATGGGGAGAGTGGGGATACACAAAATTGATAGACAATTTGTAGCCACAACTTTTCTTTTCTTTTTTCCTTCTAGATTTTTAATTTCCTCTTTCATCCTTTTCAACAAAACAAAAATCCACCCACCCCTCTAGTTCCTTCTCTAACCCTCTTTCTTTGACAGGGTGCAGGTGGGTTGGGGGGGGGGGGGAGAAGATGGAATTATTTTCTATGCCATTTGTTATTTATATCTGTCTAATTTCAAGATGTTCATTTCTCTGGATTTCAACAATAGTAGTTTTCACTCACTTGGGCTTCTTCCATATATTTGTCCAAAGGGTTGTATTTAGAATTACAAATACAACACTTATTGCATCTGATTCTGAGGTATATTTATCATTTTTGAGAGATGGCAATGGAACTGTGGGAAGGGGACAGCCAGCATGGGGAAGACTGCTTGAATTTGGCCTTTTCTCTTCAAGTGGGCCATCCCCTTCAATTGTTCTATGACTTCTATCATAAAAGCTCAGATTCCATTTATGTGTCACTGTTAAAAGTGATTTATGATGGTGATTATTTGTGTCTCCCTCTCTTTTATTAATGTTAATGTATTTGTTTCCCTCACATAATCATTCTTTTCTTTAAATTTTGAAAGGAAGTTTTGGATTAGTGGTAGTAATTTCTCTGAATGAAGAGGTTTAATGGAGGTGAGGCATGAAGATGCGTGTATTCTTTTTAAAAAGGTATGTGCTTCTTTTGCCTCGATTTCTCTTCGAATTATAAATTATTATATTTAACTTTTAAAATAATAAAAATGTAATAATATATTATACAATAAATTTTAAAATATTTGATTGAAATATTTATAAATTATTCTTCCATGTTTGTATTTCAAATGCACAATAAAATTATTAAAAATAATTAATAAATATCAAATAAGATAAACAAATTGGAGCTATTATGAATGTATTCAACATCATAAAAGTAGAATGATTTTCAAATTTTAATATCGACGATGAAACGAAACGAGAATCAAGTACAACATGTAAACAATAAAGCATGATGAGCTTTACAACATCAATTCCATTTCACTTCATTACTGCCCCTGAGCCCAATTCCAATTTTTAAGTTAAGGTGAGGGCTCCAATGGAGTGTTTTAATGAGGCACTTGCTGAGGTGAGTCAGTGGATATTATGACTTGGTGATCTCGAGCAATGTTGTTAGAAGACAGACTTGACAAGTTTGTGATTAATCTTTGACTACCTTAATTAATTTTTGAATTTACTGGTTGAGGTTTTACCACAAGTAATAATTTTGTTGGAAAAATTTGGTTTATAAAAAACAATTTTATTGCACATCAATTTTTTTCTAAAATTAAATCGTTGTTATATTTATAGTAATAAATTTTCTATTAAATTAGTATTTATGTTTTGGAATAAGCAAACTTAGTCATTTTTCGGCTTTCTACTAATATGATCTTTTCTATTATTCTCGAACCCTCTACTTAAAGTGTGGACTCTAAATTCTTGAATCGACAACACAATGAAAACTTATTGATATTCTAGTGGGAAAAATCAATTTCTCTCTATGAACTAGAAACCATAGTTGAACTCTCTTAAAAAATGGAACTTATTAGTAAAATAAATGTCACTATAAAATGACAGAATGGCGACGCTTATTGTGGTATATTTTGGTTTAGCCCATAGTCTCTAATTATATAGAAATGTTATAAAAATTAGAGAAAATAGTGTTTTAGACACAACAGGAGTTAAAATTTTTTTCTTTAAATTGAGCCTTGTGATATTGATAGTAATAAATTTTTAACAAAAATTATACTTATGTTTTGAACGAAAGCTGTAATACTCCACACCAACCTAATCGCCTGATCCATGACATGTGATGTTACATTTGTCATTGAAGCAACTACTATTTATTCCAATATTTAATAATGAGTCATACTAGCAAATTCGTTTTAATATTTAATAAAACACAATATATTTTTAGATCTGGGTGATAAACGAGCTTATGAAAGCTCTTATACTAATCTGGTAATGATTGAGGGACTTAAACGTAACATAATCAAAATAAGGATGTATTGTCGCAACACCAAGGTATGATGTTGCAATTCCGAAAGTAGGAGCCTGATGCCGTGACATCATATAGAGAGTGTCATGACCCTAAGCACAGAATCTCGACATTGCGACCACAACAGGGGAACTTTGCAACCTTAAAGGCAGGGTGAACTCAATGTCGTATCCTCAACAAGGGAGAATCACGACAACGGGGACAAAAACTCAATGTCTCGACACCAATAGGTGTGTGTCGCTACCTTGAGGGCAGTTTCCCCAAATTTCTACTTCATTTAATCCAACCTGCCAAGCACCAAATACCAATTGGTCGAAGTAAAATCTCATACACTAATCTTATGGCATGCCAACTATACCCAACTCTATCGCATATCATATATATTCATGATCACATATCATAGTCTCATATAATACCAATTATATCATGCTTAATTCAATTTAGTCCATATCAATTCATATCATAACATACATAGTATCACATAATTCAAAATTTACCAATCATGCAATACTCACCAAATTCATGATACAAGTAGAGACATTACCTTAAACAAGCTAGTTTGTAACAAGTCACATGAATATTGGTATATGTATTGAATTTAAATCATGGAAGCACAAACTGTTATTGTTACTCATTTATGACTCTCGTCTTTCCCATCTCTTGAGACATTCCGATGTCGTATTTAGCTACGTTCAATAATTCAATTATAAAAATGGCATTAGTTTCCACTCATTCATATAAAAACATATAATGAAGCATATTTTTCATTTTATTTGT
Source organism: Gossypium australe (assembly GCA_005393395.2). Classification (NCBI taxonomy): domain Eukaryota; kingdom Viridiplantae; phylum Streptophyta; class Magnoliopsida; order Malvales; family Malvaceae; genus Gossypium; species Gossypium australe. The sequence goes on along the minus strand of CM016618.1, from coordinate 89,764,620 downwards.
TTTAGTCCTTATATTCAGATACTCAAATTTTTCGATATTTAGCATCGGATCAAAGTTTGATTTCATATCATTTCATTAGAGACCTTGTACTTTTAATCTATAGCATAATTTCTTAACGACGTTCAATTTAGTCTCTAATGTCACAAAACTAACTATTAAGCTTAAATTAATTTTTAGCTTAATCCTTAGCATAATCCAAGCTTACTAACTAGCAATCTTTTCAAATTCAAGCTTAAATTCATAAATTACACTTTAATGGCAACTTGCCAAACATTTAATAATTGAACAAATTAACACATAAGTAAGCTAAATCAAGCTCCTATGATTCAAATTCTATAAAAAATTTAAGGAAATAGCTTGATTACCTTAGTTGAGTTTAGATCAAAATGGAAAATAAAACAAAGAAGTTTTTCTTTCTTCTTCTTAGATTGGGACGACCAACACACTAAAGAAGATGATAACTTCATGTTTCTTTCCACTTATTTATTATTTATATTATGATTAAAACCTTAATAAATTTAATTAATCATCATTAGTAATTTAATGTTAATACGTTAGTTTTAATTAATCAAGTCAATTAAGATAAATGGATGTAAACATACCCTTCCACTAACTCAGGTTACAGAATCGAGTTTTGAAACTGCATTTTTCGACACTGCTTAAATCGAGTTATTACAAAAGCGGTCTAGGTTGTTTCTTGAGTTTTAACTGATCAATCTTTTCTACTATCTTTCAACCTTGAATTATTTTGAGTGGGGACTCAAACAAATTGAATCAGCATACAGAATGAAAATTTTACATAACTTTTAGTAGAAAAGTTAATTCTCTTTATAAACAAGAAACTATAAATATTTTCCCGAAACATATATTTTATTTTTAAAAAAAAATTGTCACTATTTTTCAACAGAATATCAGTGCTCAAAAGTTGTGTTTGTAGGTTAACTCATAGTTCTTATTTATAGAAAAACGGAGTAAGAGTTTTATTTGAATAAGGTTTAATTAAATAAAAATATTTAATATTTTAATAGAATACTTAAATAATAACATTTAATATTTTAATAGAATATATAGGGGTTGTAACACCTCTCGCATAACTTGGTCGTCGGGTCCGAGCTACGGAATGCTACATTTGTTGCTGAAGCAACTACAATCCATTTTGTAGTATACAAACATTCAGACATGTAATTAAAAGTTAGTCACATTCAAATATATGTTAAACAATCATATTCGGGGTCTTATATGAGCTTATGAAAGTTCTTTTGTCAATCCTAGCATGATTGCACGTGTGAATGTTTGTATACTGCAAATTTGACTGTAGTTGCTCCGGCAGCGAATGTAACATCCTGTAGCTCGGACATGACGATCGGGTCGAACAAGGGGTATTACAGGGGTCGCGGCACACCTTTATTGGGATTAGGGTTTGTTGCCCCTCACACATGTGATTAGGCTTTTGGGCTCGTCTCATGTATTGCGTACAATTATATGTGTTATTCGGACTTTTATCCAATACCTATAAGTTATCCAACCCAATAACTATTTTCTATTACCCAAAATATTAATTAATTAATTAACTTAACTAAATTAATTTCTCAATTAAATTATTGTCTCAACCCAATTTTAATTCCGTTAAACTCATGAAAACTTCACCGTATTAGAATCCATGAGGAAATTAATTTAATTGCATTATTCAACAAACCTGTGATGTTTGAATTAATTTATTTGTCACTTCAAATTTCAATTATTTAATTAAAATCAATTAAATAATAATTCGAAGAAACTAAATTAATTTCTAAGTCATCTTTTATGCTTAACGAGAAAACGTATTCACTATAAATAGTGATACATGCGATCTATTTCTCTTACTTATCACTTTCATTCATTCCACAACTTATCATTTTTACATGCAATTCATTTTGGGTTATCCCGAGCTGACGGAAGGACCAATGAGATATATATAATTAGGATTCAAATAATTTTCAATTAAGTTTAAGCTCTTTGCCTATTAATTACAATTTATTTAATTATAGAGTCATTTCATTATAGTACCATAACATTGTGTGTTACCCTTATTATGTACCATTACAAAAGTTACTTTTTTAATTATCCATCCAATGACATTGTCATAAGTATGTTACTCTCATAGGGTATCCTTAATTTTTTTGGGATAAAATTCGTTCTCCCAATATAATCTTATTTTATCTCATAGTTTTGATTATATCTTTTGATATAAAAAAACCTTTTACTAACACATAGTAATTAAATCATTTGTCATAAATGACACATAGCCATGTTTCTTTTTCATCAATCAAATAATGTCAATGAGATGATATCATTTATCCTTTATTGGGCTATGTATTTCACTATTTTGAAATGATGCTATATCATACAAAAGTCGTATACCTAATACACTAACTTTCGATTTTTTATCAACCCAAATAATTACACTCATGTATCTATCTTCCAGCAGTGGACTTGCTTCGATACCCAACAAGCCGATGTCGTTTTAAAGGCTCTGGAATTACAGTTGTCGAGGTCCCCAACGAGCTTTACAGAGGCAATTGTGGTTTAATTGGACCCGCTCTAAGGATTGGCTCTTTTCCTATATTGGATTTGTTGAGCGTGAGTTGAACAACCCTGACTATGTTATTTTCTCCTATCACTCTTCTCCCTCCAATGTTGCGAGTGGCGACGGTGGCTAGAAATTACGGCGGCTAAGGTTTCTTCACTTTAGAATTAGATTGGGCCTTGATTGCCTTTATACTCATTGTTTTATTTTATTTTCTAACTTTTGGTCCTCTATGGTTTTACTCTTTATAAGCTAAGGAACATGTTCATTTTCTAAAAGAAAAAAAAAAGAAGCAAAAAACTAAATACGGTGTAGTAATATTTATACTTTATTCATTATTTTAAAACTTAAATATTATTCAACATAACATTTTCTTTATAAAATTTAACTAACACTCTTATTTCACATAAAAAAAAAAGGATCGTTTTTAGTGATCCTGAACTAAATATAAATAAAAGTTGGTACGATGCTCTTTCATGGACACATGGCACATGGCACATGCATTAATTCTTAGGGACATATTGCACATGCCTTAATTTCGAAGGGACATATCTATTCATCAAATAACTTATTTATTTGTTTCGCAGGCCGTTTTCGTTTTAAAAAAAATTAAAAATTTCAGGACCCCTCTCCTTTTGCATTCATCAGCCTAAATTTTATTAGGAATCAAATGTATAGCATATTTATATTTATATAAATAAAGTGTTCACTTATAATTTAAATTTATATAATAAAAAATATTTATAATTCATTTTATAATTTACTGACCAACACTAATAAGTTTTCAATTTATCAAAGATATTTTATTTACGAGAAGAAAGATCTAAAGCAATAAAGTACTAAACCATTCAACTTAAATCATACAATTTTTTGATATTGCATGTGGAATTTTTCCATATCAATTCATTCTCGAATTAATTTATTCTTTAATATATTATTTATTATAAAGAAATTCAACCAAATGAATTTTTTTTTAACATAAAAAAATCTTTTTTATTTTATTAGTTTCGATAAATGATGTTGTTACCTATTCAAAGTGAATATTAAAAGTATTTGATTTTTAGGTGTATTAATTAAGGTGTCAAAGGTAGACCAAAATACAAAGGTGGTACTAAAAGATAGGGTACATGGGTCTTGTTTTGTGGAGGAAAATGCATGCACCAATGTCATATGTACAAAATAAGGGAGTGGGATTAAAAATTACTGTTTGAAAGTCGGCTCTGGCCCCCTAAAATGTAAAATTGCTATTTTGGCCCTTAAAATTTTTTAAAAATTTTAAATTAGTAAAGGTAAAATTGCACTTTGGCCCTCCTAAAATTATAAAAATTCGATTTAATCCTTTACAAATTATAAAGATATAAACTATAAAAAATTAAAATTTTATCCGGCCTCCCCTAAAAAATTGTTCTAGCTTCGCCCCTGTAGCTCATGCCATTCGGCCATGGTGGTCACTAAATGGCCCCCTTTCTCAACCACCTCCGGTCCACCTCAACCTCCTTTCTCTATCTATGGTATTTAAAAGGGAAAAAAAATCTATAGTTGCATATCTTTGCATAAAAATTTGCAAATTTAATGGAGCGAGTGCATGAATGATTAAGATATTCTTAATGCAAATGTAAAATTTTAACAGTAAAAACTTGTAGTTTTGATATTTCTTCCATCGTAAAGAAAAAATTTCCCTGTTTCTATTCTGACTGCTAAAATGGGTTGGACCAATGGGAGTTGGCATATGGGTAAAGCCAATTCTTTATTTGGGCTTAAAACCGAGTACTACTAACATTATTAGCAGGGCTACCCGTACTGCATGAGAGATTGTGATTTTTCTTAGGGGTGGGGGGTTGAGATCCAAATTTATGTTTGTTATTGAATCAGTAGATCTGATTCAATTTAAATTATTATTTAATAAAAGATTGTTGATACATAATATCGACAGAAGTGAATAAGGAGAGGGTGGTGATGAGAAGGGCCAGTTCACCCATTCTAAGGTCAACAGCCAAATAAGTAAAGAGACTCAAGATGAATGCTTAGTTTATTAGAATTTTTGGAGAAGAGCCCTTCTATGATGTCGATACCTTTGCGCATTTATGGGAGAGTGAGAGTTAATATCCAATTATTCTCCTCGATGGGTTCAAGGTGGCCCAACGAAGCACCCAATTGGGTCTAAGTTAAAGTAGGGGTATAACAATAGTCTCCCCCCAGTTGAAAGGTAGGTTATAAAGTGACCTTCTCTCGATACTATTTGTAAGTTCACCCCGCGAGTCGTAGTTGTTGCAAATAAAATAATGAGACAGAAGGTACAATCATAGGCTTGATGACTCAGAAATATACGATGTCTTGTGGGGCTATGAAATTCATGCACACGCTTTTTAATAATGTGTTTGCGGATGATATTACTATTCATAGTTGACTTATATAAATTTTGCTTTGTGATTTAACGGGTGGTATGTCTATTGGCTCAACAATCCAAAGACGTATAATTGTAATACCCCTTGTTTGACCCGATCGCCGTGTTCGAGCTACAGGATGCCGTATTCGTTGCCAGAGCAACTATACATTGTAAATAAATCATTCAAACATTCAATCATATCATAAACACGTTCACATTATGATATACCATTAAATTCGAGCTTTAATTAAGCTTACGAAAGCTCTTTTGTTGACCCGAGCATGAAATATGACCAAATTATAAAATTTTAAAAATTCAAGATCGACGTCGTGACATCACCTCCTCCACGTCATGACGTCGCCAAACAATTTGTTACGTCGTAACCTCAAGCCACCTGCGTCACAACGTGACTCACTGTCGGCCGTTGTTGTGACAAAGAATGTTGCTTGTTAGGACGTGGCCTTTGTATTTGATAAAAAATAAATCATTTGGTACATATTTCAAAACTCTCAACTAAACCTATTAAAGACCATTCCATTTGATAAAAATGTTGCTTGTCGGGACGAAAAATGTTGTTTTGATTATTGATTTGATCGTAGTTTGTAATGATTAATTATGATAAAACATACGAATCATTAATATTATAATTATAATTTCAAAAACATATATTTAATATAAATGTTTTTTAATATTTTAATCAATAAGTACAAAATTTGAAGTTAGATGGGAAGGCAATAAAAATAGATATTATTCCTAAGTCCGGCACTGAATAATATGTAACCGTATATGAGGAATGATGACAGCAGCTAATTTGCAGCTTCGATAGTATTAAACAGTAACACATTAAATCAGGAAAGAGGAGGCGTTAATTTGTTGGTGTAGTTGTAATTAATGAGTGAATTGCTATTGCTTACGGAAGTGGAGAAATTAATGAAATTATTTTAACATATATTTATAAAGAGAGAGAGAGAGTAAGCATTTATCACTAAATTGGAAAGTCGTCATTGAAGATGTAAAGGTTTCATCTTTCATTAAGAAAAAACAATAATTTCTTTTTATTTCTATTTTTATCTATTACCTCTTTCAATCCTGTAAACAGAAGAAAAGAGACATTTAAATGCGCTCATCTGTTATAATCTCTTTATTTTTAAAGTAGGGCTCTTTCATATTTTGATGATGATTTTTTTGGTAGATAAAAAAATTGGAACTAGTTATAAAATTATTTCAGCGTCATCACACATAAATTAAACATCTAATTGTACTTTTTGTATCTATTATCGTTGTCGGAGTATCCTGGAATACTATCAGACCATAAGGGAAAGCTTTCATCATCCTGGCCAATGTATGCACAACTACATTGGCTTCTTTAAGAGTTTGCTGTATTCTTAGGACCATATCCCTGTTCAAATATCCGCATGACTTATCTAAAATGGCTTCCACAGCTTGAGTACAATCTATTTCGCCAATAATATTAGCCCAATTAGTATCCAAGGAGTCCATCGTAAATCGCTCAAAGCTAAACTTACTCTATGCTACATTTGCCAATATTTCAATTATTTTACAAGTGAATTAAGAATCAGTAAGTGTTCTTAATTAATATTTTAAAAATTATTAATCTTTGACACATTATCCGTTAAATATTTTAATTAGCACATATATTTTTTTAATTCTTATCTTTTACTCTATCTTAAATTGGAAAGTTTTAATTGATGTTGTACCAAATAATTTCCTTTAAAAGATTAAACTAATAATAGTATATATATTAATAATACATAAGAAAAATGTTATTGGTAGTGTGGTAGTGATTAAATATCTCAGTGGAATTAAAAGAAAACATGAGCAATCTTTAAATTTTTTTTTCATTTAAAGATGATAAAAGAATTAAATTATATAATTTTAATTTAGATATTTTATAAAATAAACTGAATGGTGTATGAGTCAATCAATGATTTTGAATTAATATGGATGATTTTTAGATGTTTAGCAACAAAAAGAGGGAAAAAATTGCAAATAAAACCTTGATTAAAATGGATATTCCAGATCTAAATCTTATCATGTATAAATACTATTGACATTTAATATAGTTTAAGCTTGAATATATTATAATTTTTAGAACAATTATATATTATATATTAGTTATAATTATCGCAGTCCTACGTATGACCTTATATACATATATTCATATAGTTCCTATGTGGAGTGGTGGGTATATAATGGCTTTGAACAGAATTTAATCTGTGAAGCAAAAGTTTGAGTATGTTGATGGAGTGAGATATAACCGTACTACTTAGGATTAAAGAAAGGGGATTATTTAATTATAAAATGCATTTTGCATGCAGGAAGGGAGGATATAGTTTTCATTTCTATAGAGTAGTTAGAGAAGTTTGATTTCTTTTCTAGCAAGGGATTGACTGTGTCCCTCCCTTCAACTAAACCAATCCAATATACTTCACAAAGTCTTGCTAATTAAAAGCTAATATCTCACACTTGTCATGTCTCTATCCATTCCAATGGAGTGCTCCTCCTCCACATTTTCTTTTGAGGGTAATGAAAATATGGATTAAAGATATTAAAACTCAAAATTTAAGTCTACTGAATTAAAAGGAAAATGATTACATGAATCTCGAATTCATAAAACGCAATTACATATATAGTATTTGCTCTTGATTAAGTTTACTATTTGTGAAAGTCAATACAGAAAAAGGAGGAGGATAAAAACACAATCTGGGTTAGGTTTCTTTTCTTCTCATCCTTCATATTTAAAAGAGAGCAAAATATTATCACCACCTAATCCTACCCCCAAACATTAAATATACGATTCAAAGTTTCTTATGTCACTGCAATTAATTATATATAGAAAGTATGTCAAATGAAATCTTCGGAAATGATTAATTATAAATTAACAATTGGAAATGATTTATTTAATTATTTATTTCTGGTTTTAGTCCATGAGAAGGAGACGGTCGTAGATATATAGTTGGTGGTGACAACAATCCATAGATGGCTACGAGTGGCAACGTCAAGAAAGGGATGCTTTATTTTCTTGCAAATAATGCAATCATATGGCGTTATATGATTAGTACATCATAGTGGTAGGTGTGTCGACTGAAGGCTAGGCTAAGTATGCTAATTAATTGTATGGGACTGATTTTTATAACTAAGTGATTACACTTGCTCTCTTTTAATTACTACTCTCGGACTATTCCGGTGCTAAACCTAATAATCAATCAAGATCTAAAACCAGGGATTCTTTGCTCATTCAAAATTTACATAGTGCAGCTAAGAATTACTGAGAAACTGTTATGACTTATGAGAAAAGGCTCAAAATTTTATGCAAGTTACTGGTCTTTGAAAGTGTTGTGTATTGACATAAACACTTTAAAGTTTACAATGATTCCTCAAGAGAAACTATGTATCTTTGTAGTACTTAAATTTATCAGAAATATTTGCAAATTAATATCTCTCCTTTTAGATTTTATTTCCTTTTCGATAATGCGTGTATATGTGTGTATTATATAAACAACCATATATAGCAACTATAAAAGGTGGTATATTGATTTTCTAAGCTAACTTTACCTATGGCAATAGAGCCATAGAGCTAGAAATGAATTGGTGTTCATGGACAAGAATCACAACCTGAAATCAATCATTAAAACAAAAAGGTGTTTATAGTAGGATGAAAATGTTTGAACAAAATTATTATCTCAAAATTATGCATACACATATAAGCTGTATATATAAATAAATATACATAGATGTTTGGGGGTGATACAGGGTAATCATGCATGCATGTAAAGCACGAGATGGATGCCATAGCTATCTACGGTAACAGAAAATTAACAATGGGAAATACAAACCCCAACAATACTAAGAAATCTCATGCATGATAGAGTCGTCGAAATAGAGTTCAGGCCAGTAAGGAGAGGCGGCGCTATTATTGTTGCTAGAATTACTGCTCACATCTCCTGGATTGCTTAGTGATGTCTCGGTGGCTGTTGGAGGAATGGTAGGGTATGGAAGAAGCCATGACGATGAGTTATCGTTTTGGTTATCTCCCTGGCTGAGCATTGTAAAGCTGGAACAGTTCCCCATCTCAGTGTTTTCATTATTCAACGATGTTTGGAAACTGAAAGGGACTTGTGGGTCTAGCAAGTGAGGTAACAGGGTGGGATGGTGGAGTTGTTGAGAAGAAGCATTTCCCACAGAAAATTGGGATGAATTTGGAATAACTGGGTTTTCTTTGACATGAGCTGGAACTGGTGAACTTAATAAGTTGAGAGCTTCCATGTCTGCAATGCCATTTGGTGAAGATAACGAGTCGTCGTTGGTCGTCGTTGAAGCAGCAGAATGGAGGAGTAATTGCATGTATTGAAGCTTAGCCAAGTGAGCAGCTTCTGCCTGTAATATTAAAGCTTGGTCATCGAATAGATGAGGACTGTTTTCCAGGAGGTCTTTAAGGTTAGCAAGGGCTATGAGCTGAGGCAAGCTAGCAAAGATGTCAGTTCTGGGTTGATGGGTCATTGGATCAATGCCCATTTGAATCAGCTTTTTCTTTAAATGGGTATTCCAGAAGTTCTTGATTTCGTTATCAGTGCGCCCTGGTAGATGTGTTGCAATGGCTGACCACCTTAAAAACGTAGAAAAAGAAAAGGAAGTGGATTTTAATTCTTTAAGTTATGGAGTAAAATCAATAAAAAAATAAAAATTGATTTGCAGTAAAATTACTTGTTTCCGAGTACGGAATGCAAATGCAGGATTGTTTGTTCTTCATCTTGAGAAAATTTGCCCCTCTTGATATCAGGCCTCAAGTAATTCGTCCATCTCAGCCTACAGCTTTTGCCACATCTGTTCAGACCTGAAACCATGAAAAGTGTTGTTGTTTTAAACTTAATAAAAAGGAAGATGAAGATGGGAATAAAGTTGGAAATAAATGAAACCTGCAAGCCTAGGGAGAGCTCTCCAACTGCCATGGCCATGTCGTTTAATGTAGTGAACCAGCTTTTGGTCTTCTTCGGGAGTCCAAGGTCCTTTCTTGAGGCCATTCTCGTCACAGCATGCAGATCTCCCCATTAATGTTAATTGCTTCGCCTTCCTCACCACCAAAACTCTAACCCATGCTTTTATTTATACACACTCTTCCCTCACCTCCTTATTTGTCAATTAGCTACTTAGTATTTAACAAAAATGTTTATTTTTTACATTCAAAATTAGGAAAGTGAAGGGTTTTACTTTTACCATACCTTGAACTTAGATAACATTATTTATTCAATTTGTATTTGATATATTATTATTGTTTAAATCTATATAAAGTTAGTCAATCTCACGATCATGTATATTATTAATAAACTTTAAAAATACTTTTTGTTGAAAAAAACTTTGAAAATACTCTACCATCAAACTTTAAAAGCTAAGTACGAATTATTATGTTTTTTAATAAATTATATTACATAATTTCTTATCGGTGTGTATAGAGATCTTGTAACTCCAAATAAGATAAAGAGTAGATTCAGATTATAACATTGGTAATATGATATTAGATGAAGGAATAGTAGGGGAAAAACAGAGAGTTATTTGGATGAAAATTCTAAATCAGGATCACATGTTAAGGCACGTTGCATTTTTAAAGGGAGAATATTGGTTCAAACCTTAAAAATGATATAAACTCGAATATGGATTATAAAACGGACATGCAAAGTACCAAAATTTTTTCAATATTATTAAATATTTATTTAATTACTTTCAAGTTATCGATATACCAATGATGCATCAAACAAACGCGACTAGCGCGACTTAAACCCATGTTACACCAGAGGCGGTGAACACCCTTGACCATCAAGCTATCACATGAGGTTCCAAATCTAACAATTTATATTTGTTAATTTATTGTATATAAATTGTCGAACTATTAATTTACAATGTTATCCAATCAGAGTAATTTCTTGATTTTTTTAAAGTAAAAAGATTAAATTCTAACAAATTAAAGCAGGAAAATTAATTTTTAAATTGTCATAAAATAAAGAGATTAAAATTGGTAATTGACATAATTTCAAGTAAAATTATGGTATACACCATTTGTGGAGTTTTTTACAATTCATAAATGGGATTGGGTGTAAAAAAAGTTAAAAATTAAATATATAAATATCAGCTTGTAATAATTACCTTCCTTCCATTAAAACATTCATCAACTTTCTTGAACGGAAAAAAAAATAGATTTATTCATTTATTTTGAAATGATTCAACATTATTACTATATGAAGCTCAAAAATATATTCAAAAAATTAACTAATTTTCTTTTGGCATGCTTTGAGACTGGAAAACAAATTTAGACTTGCAAATAGTTAATCATCCATTAATTCCATTAATAAGCTCTTTCTAATTTGTTAATGTCAATTGCCGACAGCTAAAAAGTGTGAGAGAGACCATCTTTTTTTTTCGTTTTGGCCATAGCTTTGTCATTTCTTTCTACACAAATCTTACACGGTAAAACATAAACCCCTAAGACTATACTATATTTGCTTTCCCTAGTTATATATTTTTTTAAAAATTAAACCACCCCAAATCTCCCATTTTCTATATTTCTCCATCAAATTAGTTAGTAAACGTTGAGACTTTTCATGCACAAACAAATGAATAAAATAATACAAAACTGGGTCCTTCAACCAAGGTTCCTTGTCGGGTATTATTTTGAATTGAAATAAATAAAGCTGCCATGCTTTAAAACTTTCATCTGTTTTTCTTTCAACTTTTAATATATAAATCGATGTGAAAGTTTTCAAGTGTCAGCTAAACAAACTGATTTGCTTGCTTCACCAGGTTTCCAACCAATGCATCTAAAACCCTGACGGCTGACGGCCCTTGTCCCTAACATAGCCACGTCCCACGTACATCCCACATATCATGCAAAAGATCTGCAGATCCTACTTTCTTTTATTTTTTTGTTGGCCTCCCTGTAACCCACGACATTTCATTAAAAAACACACCTAGATTGATGGATGGCTTATGGATGAAGCTTGTCTCCATGAATTGAGAAAATATTGGAAACCCATTTTATTAAACAAAGTGATTTTAAGTCCCCTAATGGATAACCTAATTCAGGACTGTGGGATATTGCTTGTAGAAACAGCAAGACATGGGTTCTACAGGTAATTACCCCCCCCCCCCCCCAATTTTCTCATCATCTTTTGTTTTGTCCATTGCAATCTGTTGTTCTTAAACAGATTTCAGTATCTTATTAAATTCGTATGGCCATCACTGGTCTGTCTCCATACTCCAAATAATTATATTTTCAGAGGAGATGCATATAATAAGTTGCAGTCTTTGTCAGTCCATATGAGACAAGCCAATACTGTCAATTTTGGCCCAACCAGTGCCACCAAACTATTAAGGGATTTTAATTATGTTATGGAGAAGTCATTGAAATTGTATATCATTTGTACCAAGTTGGTCTATTTTATGCCAAAACGTATACAATCTGTCGGATTAGACTCCTGCTTGCTGGTATAGACATCAGAAACAGAGCTAGGGTTATACAGGGGGAGTGGAAGAGATAGTTAATCAAACAATTTCACTCAACATCTCTCATGTTATGGTGAAAGTAGACTTTGTAATATATATACAATAATTATTTGATACATTCATCATGAATTGCAAGAATGATACTCAAATTCCAGGCCGATGATTGGATTTTCTATTCAAGGGAAACCACAGTTGTTTGCTAGTGATCCATCAAATTAACATTTCTGCTTATTTTTATTTACTATGTAATATATTATATATATAATTCTTTTGCTGATAACTAGTTCATAAAGTACCATCACTTGACTTAGGCTGAGTTTGGATGGGTAGTGTGTTTACTTTCGTTGAGGTTAAAAACAGCGGTGGCGGTGAGATTAGTTACTGTATCGGTGAGATTGGATACTGTAGTGGTGAGATTAGAAACAGCGGTGGAGTGTGTGTTTGGATTCAAACGCAGCTATAGCGGTGATGTGAGAATATAAAATAACTTTTAAGGATATCTTATTAGAATTGATATATATCAAAAGTTTTTTAAACTATTTTACTTTTATAAAAGTATTAAAATATGTGAATTTATAAATTCATTTAATAAAATATTAAAATGTATCTTTTGATATTTTATTTATTATCCTATAATTTATCATATTTGTATTTATTTAAATGATAATTATAACATTAAAACACCTCAATTGTTATTTACTTATTATCCTATAAATTATAATATTTATTAATTTATTATCTAATATAAGTATTTATCCAACCTAATCTAGAGATAAATTGCTTTGGCTTTTCAACTTTAGACATTAAAATGGAAAGAAAACGTTAAAAAAATAGAAAGGGCCATGGGTAAAATTAGAAAAAAGGGTTGTGTTGAGTGCACTGAAGCAAAAACCATCAGTGAGCAACTGGAGGTGCAGCACAGTGAGAATCAGTCCATTGGGCAATTGGAGGTATTATCCAAACACCTCATCAGTGAGATTGAATTAAAAAAGTGGTTTAAACACACTGAAATGGAGCTTACTGGTCATTCAAAGAAAACCTTAGTCCTTAAACAAGAAAGTAGTCGCGGAGTTAGAAAACTTTTTTGGGCGGAATTAAATTGTATATTTTTACATTAATAAAAATATAATTTTATCATTTTAATAGCTTATATCTTTATAATTTTTAAAAGGTTAAATCAGGTTTTTATCATTCTTGGGGGTCAAAGTAAAATTTTACCATTACTAATTTAAACTTTTATAAATTATAAAGAGCTTACATTAAAAATTTACCATTTGGGGGCTCTACTACGCTATGCCACTAACAAGAACCATGAACCCTAAACTTGGCCTTTTGATTCAAGGTTTAAGGTTTAGAGTTTGAGTCCAAAGTTCAAGGTTTCAAGTTTAGGATTTGGAGTTTAAGATTCAAGGTTTAGGGTCCGTGTTAAAAATATTACCGAAATTATATATAAATGACATAGAAAAAAATACTAAAATCTCATTAAATATTTGGAAAGAGATATTGTAATGACCCAAAATTCACGGGCATCGGAAAAGTGCAATATCGGGCCTCCGTCTTAGTAAACCAAGTTCGTAAATAATTATTATAAATATTTATGAGTCTAGTAGTGAGCTTAATTAAGTTTAATTAGGTGAATTTAGCTTAATTAAGAGTAATTGCGAAAAAGGATTAAATTGAATAAAGGGTAAAAGTTTAATTATAGATCAAAGAAAAACTTAAGGGGCTAAATAAGCAATTAGACTATTAGAATGAGGCGGTTAATGAGTATAAGAATCTTGAGATTTTGTTATTAATTTATTATTATAAGTATAATTATTAATTATTATTATGATTTTCTATTTAAATATTATTATTAATATTATTATATTATGAAATAAAATAAATTAAGACAAGTGTATAGTGATAAGATGGTACAAGTGTAATCATGTATATATATAAACTTGTATTATAATTATTTATTTACTTAAAATTGAAGTTAAAAGATATTTATTAATTAAATAATTATATTATAAGATTTTTGTATGATAAATAAATAAAAGAAAGAAAAATGGATGGTCATGATAATATACAAATGTAAAAATATTTATATGTAAAATTGTGATATATGTATTTGTTATTAAATAGATATTTATTATAATTATTATTATAGTTTTATATTAAATTATTAAATTATTATTATTATTATTATTATTATTATTATTTATTATTATTATTATTATTATTATTATATAAATTAAAATGAAGACAATTGTATAATGATTAATGGTACATGTGTAAAAATATATAAATATACACTTGTAATAAAATAAAATATTTTCTTATAATTTAAGTAAAAGATATTTATGAATTAAATATTATTATATTATATTATTATAATGTATTATTATTAATAATATTATTAACTAATATATATATATATATATATATATATATATATGAAATAAAGTAAAATAGCAAAAGAAACAAAAGGAGAAAAGAAACAGAAGCTTTTGAAATAGGGAGAAAGGAAAGAACAAAGGAAAAAGAAAAGGAAAAACTAAGGTTTTAAAGCTTGGAGTTTAATTTGGTAAGTTAATTAAGTCATTTTTATTTAATTTTGATGTTTTAGAAGCTTTAGAACAAAGTTTTGTTGAAATTAAGTTGAAGTTTTAGAAGTTTTTAGGTTTTTGAACATGATTCATGTTGAACAAATTGTTAAATTAGAGATTTAATTGAATGAATTTTTAGTTAGAATTGATTAAAGGATTAAATTGTAAAAGAAGCTATTAGTTTTACATAGTAGGGATTAAATTGCAAGAATTTCAAAATTAGGGTTTTATGATGAAATTTAGATAGTTATGTCTAAGTTTGGTTGAAATTTGAGTAGAAATAAAGTATGAATTGAGATAGAAAAGTAAGTGAATTTAGTTAAGACTAAATTGAAATTAAAGTAGAAAACTGAATAGAAATCAATTAATTAGATATAAATTAGTAGTGTATTAATGATTATGAAATTATCTTAATTTTTCGTAGCTAATATCGCACCCGAGACATCCACGAAGAAAGGAAAAGAGAAGATCATCGAGGAGTAATCGCGAATTTCAGGTTTGTATTACTATAATTCAAACTACTATTTAGTTAATGTTATATTTAGATTCTTATGTATAGTAAGTAAATTATAAGGTAAGTATTACTATTGACATGAATGAAATTGAGATGAAGTATGAATATGTTTGAGTATTTAAATTGTTTATTGATTAGAAAGTGGAAAATGTATTAAATTGAAGTGATTAAATTGGAAGGTGTGTTTTGAATTGAAATGAGATTGAATTGAGAAATGATTTGAATACCCTATTAACTAGTCGGGCTGAGTCGGATATAGTTGGTATGCCATAGGATTTGGAAGAGTTCAGGGGACTTTTCGGCTTGGTTGAGGAGATACTGATGTTACTTTATTTCTTCGGATTATTCGAAAAGGTATTTAATGCCTTTCTGGTGTGTTTTGAAGGATTATTTATTCTAGTTTATTTGGGAGGATTATTTATTTTGGTGTGTTTGGTTGGATTATTCTAGTGTGTTTGGTTGGAATTCGTGTATCCGCTAAGGTCCGAGTCTTGTTAATAGGGTAAGCAAATGAAATGATAAAACAAATGAAATTGATCGATTGATTTATTGAAGAAATGAGAAAGTTGAAATTGTGAATTGAATGGAGACTGAAAACGAAAGACATGAACCAAAGGTTCATGAGATGATTGAATGCAGTTTGATGATATGTGATATTAATTTGATTAATTGAAAATTTCAAAGTTAAAGTATGAATTAATATGTATATATATATAAATAAATTATTATATGTTGGATATTTATATGTTTATACATTATTATTTGTTATTATAGTTTGAATTATGGTAATACCACTGAGTATGGGCATACTCAACATACGGTTGTTTCCGTGCACAGGTCAGTAGAAGTCAAATGTCCCGGTTCAGCATCCAAATCAATCCGGACTTCAGAGACAATTTGGTGATGTAATCCCTCTTTTGGTAAAAGTGGCATGTATTTAGGTATTGTATAAATTATGTACTTAAGTTTTGAAACTTTGGTTGTAAAATGATGTCTAATATGGGTTATAAGTATGAAATCAATTAGTATGGCATATTCGGTAAAATGTGGCGTGAAACTAAAATGGGAAATGAATGAAATTATTAGTTCAATTAAAAAGTTATTTATGAGTGATCAAGTAGATAATTTGTTAAATTAATGTTGTAGGCATAGTTAGGTATGTTTTGAGTGTGGAAATGTATGGTTTGTTATATTGGTTGTAAATTAGTTGTGGTTTGAAATTGCAGGTAAGGTGTTTATAAAGGGGTTATATTGAGTTCACAAAAAAAAAAATTATGAAAAATTTCTGGAGCACCTGATCAAGTCCCGATTCACCTTCTAATTCGTATTTTGGGTCTCAAAGGTCCATTACAGGGACTTAATGATTAAATTATACTATGTATGTTAATTTATGAATTATTCGTAAATTGTCCGGTATGTCCAGTAATGCTCTGTAACCCTGTTTTGGCGATGGTTTAGATTTAGGGGGTGTTACAGATATAGGATAACGTGACGCTTTTGTTTCATATAATCCTTTCTCGTTGCACATATTCAAAGCAAATATATAATGCAAATTAGTTTATAAAATAAAATATTATTATTAGTCCTAAACGACGAATTCAGTCTTATTTTAATTTGATAATTTTTTATCCTTTATTTTTTCAAATTTTAAAATTTTAATCTTGATAAAAAGTAATCATTAAATTCGATAATTAATTTTAAATTCTTATGTGGTAAATATATTATTACATGTATACTGTCATCTCAACTTGTTATTTCTACATAATACTCGTAGAAAGATTATGTCGTTTTAGTTAATGGATTTAACAATTATCGTTTGATTTAGGATAAAAATTTTAAAATTGAAAAGTATAGGGACTAAAATTGAACAAATCAAAGAAGAGAGGCTAAATCTACAATTTAAGCAAAGGACGAGACTAATAGAAAGATTTGACCTAACGAATTTAATTGTTACTATTTAACTCAAGAATAAAATTTTAAAATTCAAAAAAGTATAATAATTAAAATTGATCAAATAAGAGTATAAAAAAGAGATCTAATATTATAAGTACTATTAGTGAAAATTGAGAATTTTTTGTTGTAATATATGAATTGATATTTTAGTAAAAAATTCATCAATGGAATTAGAAATGTAGTTTAAAAAAAAGTTATGAGATCTGAAAATATTGTACATTAATTTATTTAAACTTATAATACTAATTTTCGATTATAATCATCTCATTTTAAATAAATATAAACAAAATTTATATTTGATGCATTAATCGATACCTCATATACATAAATCATATTTAAACAAAAGCCTCAGGAATATAAAAAAAAAAAAAAAAGAAAAACAAGAAATATATATCCATATAAATGTTGGCATCTTAATTGAAGAAAAGAATATTTCATACGTGAATTTTTTCTCTATCACTAGTGAGTAGAGTTCTGAATTTTATTCAATAAAGGACTGATATAAGCAATGAAAATTAACATCCAAACTTGGAACCCCATGAAGCTTTTGCCGATATCACGAAACATAAATTCAGCAGGCCATAATTTACTACATGAATTGCAAAAGTAAACAAATTCTATTCATCAAATGTATCCTAAGCCCTGTGAACTAGGACTTAAGTTTAGCTAATATTATTTCCATTTTATTCTATTTGTATCATGTTTATTATATATTGTAAACATTGAGGGAAAGAGCTAAAAATTGTAAAATCACGATAATAATGTGAATTTTAAATACCTATCTCAAACTGCTCTTCTGTTTTTGCAATGATGGGTTTTCGCATGGTGGAGGAGGCACACCAAAGATCCAATCAAGAACATTTAAGTACTTGGAGTTAAACAGTTCCCTCTCCTGTGCGTAGCAATGCATTATGATAGCTGTCGACAAGCTGAAAATCATCACGTCAGGTCTATTCAGATTCTTCGACCGTGGCAAATACCCGATGTCAGCCATCCATGTAAAGAAGCTCTCTATGGCTCGTGCAAGGCAGTAGAGTGATATCTCCATCCGCCTGCTTTTCTTCTCAATAGCAACACTCAGACCGGCTGGAAACTGCACAAAAAACGGACTTAGGCTTACAACTTATATGTTAAAATTCTATGTTACTCGGACATGGTCATGAGTTTCGATATATGAATTCAAGATGGATATATTTGTTACTTTTTGAAGCCTTGCTATGTATTTGTCGAGTCATGGATGTTTGAATATATGTAGAACATGGGTATTCCAAATAGGATAAATTTGAAAGAGTCCTTTACCGATCCAATTGCTATCAATGGTATGCTACATCTTCTCAAGAACCCAAACAGCATGCAAGTCCACATCCTGTTTAAAAACTTAGTGGTTAGCTCAATACAAAGGCCAATATTTTCAATGAAATTAGCATGAGATTGTTACATTGCCATTTTTAATTTGACATGGAAGATTTTAGGCAAACATATTAGCCTATTCAAAACCTACTAGTCTGTGGTTTATTCAGATTCAACCGTGTTCATGGCACTGCAATCTTACACAACTTGATGTATGACATAGCTAGATATCGCAAATAAGTAGTAGTAAAGCCAGTACAAGCTTTCATATAAATGATTCTTTTCTTCCAATTTCTAAAATTCACTGCTAGGAAAACATAAACATTCCTTTCTGTTTTGAATCTCAAGAACCACATTTTATCATGCGATTGATTTTGTTTAATTCAACTATATCTTTTTGCTAAAATTACAACCAGATGCAGAAATTTCTACGTCGCTTTCAACTAACAATTTCAGGAAGATATTCTCCCACTGTTTTCTTTCTAAGCGTATTTACCATGCTTTAGTTATTTTAACGGAAAAAATCATATCTCAAGGGAGAAGTCTAATTGAAGTTGAAAAACATTAGAAAATACTGATCATGAAGAACAATTTTTTTTAATATAATGCATGGCGCGGTAGAAAAAATATAACACTAACCAAGCTGATGTGCAATAGGTGGCTAAAAATAAGCTTGATCTGGCAATATCAACAATACCTTTTCCTAATATTGTGCAAGGCCTGCATTAAGGTCAAAATAACTTTGTCAGACAATAATTTTAATATGGAGCTCGAGAGGAGAGGAATCAAACATTTGACAAGTCTACCAAAAACTTTAGGATCCAACATAACAAGCTCAACCTCAATCAAATTGTAAAATGGCCTTTACCTACTATGCTAATCATGGAGGGGCAGCGCAGAATAAACAGAATAATACAAAGTAAACAAGTTCCTTCCTTTTTTCCCAATAAAAATAAGTAGGCAAACAGTAAGTGAAAATTTCACCCAGCTTAAAAAAAAAGTCAAGAACAAAAAAAAGTCTAACTGCGTTACCTTTTGAAGAGACCTTGATGATGAACTATCAAAGCAGGAATCAAATAAACTGGAAGGTATACTGGTAATGCCCTTTTATATGCTTCAATAAGAAAAGTAATTGCATGTGCTCTGCATGATTTATTCCCGTGTACCATCTGCAAATAGCTTGAGAATTTAAGCTTAATTCTCAGAAATAACAATATACTTTACTAGCAAAGCTTCAAGCATTAGTGGCTTGACTGCTTGTATTCGAAGTCCATTATTTTCTAAAGTTATGAGTCATTTAAACAGAAATCACAAACAAAATGATACCTACAAGAAAATCAGTTTTGCTTCAGCTATCATTATTGATTAATGCAAGTACTCCAACGATCTTATCACAAAGGGAACAGTTTTTTGGAAGAACATCTTGAATTGTAAATTGCAAATGAAATCTGTTTGCAAGGCCTATGAGGACTTCAAAGAATGATCAAGTGTGCTACATAGTTTTGGATAATATGGATAACTCCATATGATAACTATATAATTTTAAAGCTGTCAAAGACACGTGCTTTTTACATTTACAAGTTCCAACAAGAAGACGAAAAGCACTAAGTTAGTTCAAAATTTGGAAGTTACAAGGCAGCATTAGGTTGATGACCAGACCAACTGAAGTCACGTGGCAATAAAATACAAGGTTGCTTTGTCTATTCATATAGCTTCATGTGCCACGCACTTCTGTTTTCGAATTTTCTGTTTGCAATCTCTGATAAACTATAATGATGGAGAGTTTTTATCCCCCAAGAATGACCATTATGAGATACGAAGAGAATGAGGGAAACTAAAAGCTAGATGTCACTTCAAATTCATTTCTTAACCAAAGGTCCAAAACCACCTTACTTGGTTTTCTTGCGAATAATTATATACAATGTGCTATAACTTAATATTCGTGAAGACAATAAATGAGATGCATATCTGTCCTGGTCCGGATCCTGAATGGAAAAAGAAGCACCCGTCTTTGTTGGTGTTATTCGAGATATGGTCCTAAATGATTAAAACACAATGGAGATGTCTTATTTATATCGGACACTGTAAAGAGGGAAAAGGCTTTGTTGTTATTCTTTTTGAATCAATGGAAGAAAGAAGGGCAAATAAATAAGGAACGCATGCCATGAACAACGGTTCGTACTACTCAGCAGAACAACCAGAAGGAGAAACAAGGATCATACCGAACAAGGGATTTTCATGTTTGGATCTAATTTAACGTCTACCCCTGTTGCCTTATAAATTTTCTCTATTGCTTCCAAAGTAGTGAATGGAAGGCCGCTTGCTAGCTCTTTTACACCTTGCAGTATTACAATATCTTTTCCACCATGTTGATTGAGAAAGGACTTATATGATGGGGGCAAACAATCTTGCTTCAAGATGTAAGAAGACCTGAAAGGATAAATGCTCCCACTTGAAAACAATGCCCAAAAAGGTAATAATAGTACATTTATCATCCTTTTAGGAGAACGAGTAAAACTTTCCACATATTATGTTGAAGGATACAATTACATGTACAACTCGTAAAGCTACACAATGACATACAGCAAGTACCATGATTAGACAACAACAATTGCAATAAAGTTTAATGGCTGAAATCCAAATAACCAAGAAAATTTAACAGGAGTAACGTACAATATTTCCGAAGTGGAGAGACACATAAGGAATATGTCACCATGCTTCCAAGTAAGAGGTTTACAAAACTTCCCAAACCGTTTACTCTTTATTCCACAACGTGATGCCAATACAGCAGCTTGCATGAGTATGTATATAGCCAAACTCGTATGTCGCGTGTTAGATCCGGTAAGAAGCATGGAAGGCCCTGCAACCAGCCCGGCTACTAATGCCCTCCATTTCGCGGTCCTTATTCAAAATTTAACACTCCACTAAATGAAACTCGAGTTCATAAAAACTTTCATTTCAAGTAAAGATAAGAAAATTAAGATTACGAGCATTGCCTGTGATTTCCTCCGCAAGCAGCAACGGTTTCATCTACGTAAACAAATGTACCAGCAAAAGTACCAAGAAAAATACCGTATCTCAGTGTCTCCTTAATCGCCATAGAAATTGCTTCTTTATCAGAAAACGCCTCAACTTTCCTAAATCAGAAAATTGTTATTATTTTGTTTTGTTTTCAAGCAATTTACAAAGAAATGATCAAACTTTATGAAACAAATTACTTTGGTTTCTTGCGCCGCAAGCGTGCGAGAATGGAGAAGATAGCTAAGCCACCTTGCAGGCCAGCTCCAATTGAGAAGCCTTTAGCTGAAGCGACGAAAATTCTCCGCAACCTCTCGGACTCAGTTAACAGGACCGAATCAAAACCGAGCTCAGAGGAAGAACATGATGAAGGTTCAGACCTCGGGCAATGCATGCATGTCTCGTCGTGCGATGCGGAGATACCGAAGTTAGTGGCTCCATCATAACCACCATTCTCGGCGGGAGAACAAGAGCAGCAACATCCACCGTTGATGGCTCCGTCTCCGGACGGCGACATGATGAACCTACGGTTTCGCGTAGCGGGACTATCGAAGTTTCTTTTTGGAAGAAACAAAAATCAGGAAATGATGAATTATTTTGGAGCCAGCAAGGTTGGTGGGAAATTAAAGAACCGAAGTTTCAAACTTTTCTGCTTTAGGGATTATCGAGTAGGCCATTGATAGACCGACACGTGTATCACATAAACTTTTGTTTTTTGTTGCGGTTTTTTCCGGTGCTTCCGAGTCCAAACATTTCATTCTCAGTCGTCAAAATTTATAAACTGTTATAAATATTTTATTATTTTTCGAATTTAATCTTTTATCGGAAGTAGTGTTTTATATCAATTATATTTTTTATGTTTATAAATATTTTATTATTTTTCGAATTTAATCTTTTATTTTTATTTCATATTATATTATAATCACGAGATTTTTTTTCCTTTTTTTATGAATCTCCTTTGAATTTTCTTCTTCCTTCTTTATGGCCAAGTTCTACTACTTTCTTTCTTATAGCAAAGTTCTTTTAAAAAAATTCACCCCGGTAATTCTATTTTTTTTTCGAGCCACGTCATGTAATGAATACAATAATATTTAAATATTAGTTTACCAAATATTTGATATGCATCTAATAGTTATTGTTAAAATCTTTTTTATGAATTACTATATTATAAAGTTCATATTGAAATTGTTGAACAATTTAGAATGATAGAAGCATATAGAAATTTCAGGGAAATTGTTCAATATATTTGTGTAAACATTTATATGAATTGAAATGATTTCAACATATATGGTAAATTCAACTCAACGAATATAAAGTGATCCAAAATACATATATGTATTTTTTTAGAATGATCATGATCAAAGTTTGTTATAATTATTGTTGGAATTTCTGAAGAGATCAAAATACATTTTCCTAAAATTCTTCCTCACTCATGACTTTCAGAAGAATGATGATATAAACGTTTATGAAACTCATTTAAATGATCATAATTTGAATATATAGAATATGGGATATTATATGATGTTGTCACGAACAGGAGTAAATATGCATTGTACTATTTTTTACCTTAACCGAGATTTTTTTTTCTATTGCATTTTTTGATAAGGTTTTTAATGAGATAACATGTTATGCGTATTATAAATATGTGCACTTTTTTTCCTTCATTAAGAATTTTTTTCATATGGTTTGTAACTTAGTAAAGTTTTAACGAGACACATTATCTAGTAATGAACATCCTAGGGGTACTATAAATTTTTTATTATTATGTGGATGTCGATCAATATTTGTAATACCCAAATTTTGTCCGGGCCTATTGAACCAAGCCCATTAAAAACCCAATAAAAAAATATATAAACAGTCCTGAAAGTCCATTACAGCAACCCAATGACCCCAAAAGCCCAATCTTTAACCCAAATACAACCAAGCCCATTAACAGAAAAGAAGGACAACATCAAGGAGGAAACCCTAATGCGCCGCCAGCCTTTGGGCCCCCAGATCCGCGCGTTTCCCCCACGCGCACGTTGACTCCACGCGCACGTCGTTCCCTGTGCCACGCACGTCGCCCCATGCGTCTCGGCCCCCGACTCCACCAGCCCATCATGCCTCGGTCACCACCAGCATGCGCCCCTGACATCTCCGTTACGCACGCCCGCACCATCGCCCATGCTCGGGACCTGCAAACAACCAAATCAAAGAAGAAAAAGACAGAATGCAAGAGAGAAGAACAAAAAGAATAGATAGAAAAATAAAAACTGTAATCGGTTATAAAAACCGAAATGAAACTTTGTATAGGGTGGGGGGATTTTTGATTTTTGATTTCGGTGAGAAGAAACCGAAGGCAAACAATTCCAAGGGGCTCCGAAGAGAATACGAAAAAAAAAAAACAAAAAGAACTTTTGTATTTCAGCTCTTTTACAATCAATCAAAAGACGAAAGCAGAAGAATCAAGAGGTTGATTTGATTTCTATTTTTCTTTTCATTGCTATTTACTGTTTCTCTTTTTCTTTTTTTGAAACCTTTAACAAGCGAATAAAAAGGAAAAGTAAAGGAGAAAGGAAGCGAACCTGGCCTTGCGCGCCATCCGGCACCGTGAGCGGTGGTGGTGCGATGAAACGATCAGAAAAGAGGTTAATCGTCGCGAGAGTAGAGAGGCAGAGATGACTCGTTCAAAATGCGGCTGCTGCTGCGTTTGCTTTTAGGGTTGAGATCGGTTTTTAGGGGAATAAAAAGGGCTTTTAATAGTAAACAAAACGACACCGTTTAGGGGGGCCTCCCCTGGAGCCAAAACGGCGTCTTTTCGAGGAGACCCGCGTGACCCGACCCTCCTGCCAGGTGACCCGCGTGTTTCCTCGTAAAATGGGTTATTTGCGCGACGGCCCCCTCCCCCTTTTCAGCGCATTCGATCAGCCCTTCTGCTAGCGTTTTCGCCTTTTCTAAATCGGTTCTGTTGATTCATTTCGTTTTCAATTTGGCCCGTGTCCAGGCCACTTGAAACGCAGCGCATAAGGGCCGGGATTATTTCCCATCTGGTCCCTCTCCATTTTCGCGCGTTACAAAGAGGCCCCAAGTCACTTTTATTTTAAATTTTGGCCTTTGATTTCACCTTTCTCTTAATTTAGTCCTTTTAATATCCTTTTGCTAATTTCGCTATTTCTATCTTTTAACATTAGTGTTGCTATTATTATTAACATTGCTGTCATTATTTTTATTATTATGATACAATATTATTATTATTATTATTATTATTATTATTATTATTATTACTATTATTACTATGTTAATACATGGCGTATATTTCGTATCACAATCATTGTTATCTTATTTTCATTACTGCACTATTATTATTACTATTATTAAACTAGTGTTATCATTATATTGTACGTACTTAGCATCATTATTATTATTATTATTTGTCTTGAGCTTTTGTATATTATTTTCATTAAACTATACATATTACCATTTTTTATCCCTTTTGGCACCATTTTAAAATCATCTCATATACCATTTTCATTACGCATTCTTTACTTAAAATTGGTTTGTTAATTATCTTAAATTACCTCATGCGTTATCTCTTTTAAGTTTGTTTAATCCATTCTTTTTTGACTATTAACGTTTATGTTTAAAAGGCATAAATATATGATTATCGTTCTTGCATATGTTATAGTTTATTTGCCCGTATTTCCACGTTGTCGACATTACCATCAGTATTACTATGGTTTATATTATCGCTTCGTCATTACTATTATCGTGCATGATAATTAATACTTTAGATTAACGATCCGATGTTATGTATCGCGTGTATCCTGTTATCATTATGCTAAATTCATGTTACATTATCATTCTCTTCATCGCGTAATTCCATCCGCGCTTTGAATCGTGTTTCTTTAAAACATAACTTAATTTTTTATCAATTTCATCCAAAAACCCAAAATTTTCAAAATAAGGCAATATTCTGTGTTTGGAAATTCGGGAGATCGTGCCCTATGTGTTGGGTTTCGGTTCTCTCGCTTGGCCAAACAATCGAATATCTTTTTGATATTTTGATGCGCGAGTCTCGGGAATTAAGAGATGATCTTGGATTTGAAGATTAAAATCATCGTGTCCTCTGCACTGGATGTGATATTTTATTCCTTCGGAACAAGAAAATCTTGATGTTAAATTCGAGAAACTAAAATATTTCAGAAAGAGATTGATTTTTAAATTCTTTTCAAAATTTTCAACTTTCGACATTGGGACATTAATTAATCAATTCGGTACCAATTTTGGGCATGACGAGGGTGCTAACCCTTCCTCGCATGTAACCGACTCCCGAACCTATTTTCTCAAATCTTCGTAGACCAAAAACTTTGTTTTAGTAAATCAAAATGTTTTATTAAAACAAAGGTGATCCGATCACACCTAATAAAAGATCGGTGGCGACTCTCATTTTTCATTTCCAAATCCAAGTTCGATTCTCGTTTTTTTCAAAAAATGGTTTCGACAATATTAAAATAAGTTTGATATGTATTAGGATTTTAATATTTGTTAGAAGTAGAGTTTTATATCATGTATATAAATATAAACTTTGAAAGAGCGTGGTAAAATATTTCCATTGAAGAGTAAAATACATAAATCTTTTTACTCTCTTTTTATCTTTATTTCATAACATAAACGTAATAACAAAAAAACATCTTGAAACAAAGGTTTTATTCATGGTTGACTAACCGTTGATATAATTCTCTTGGTAAATTATGATACATCATCCTTCAAAAGTCGGAATTTTATAACTAGGGCCAGTCACTGGTTAGCAAAAATCACCTAGAGCTAAGCAATAACAATTGCCTGCAAATTCCAAATTCCAAATTCCAATATTATATTTAATTTCATTTTTATGCTCTTGTCATTACGCCTTGTATTTTGATTTTCTGTTTTTTTAGTCTATGCTAACCGAAATTTAACTGTCAAATTTGTTAAATGATATTGAAAAAAATCAAGGTCTCTCCCCGATATCTATTCACTTTAAACTTTTAAAATTTACTACATCTATTTATTTGATTTAAAAGATAAAATCCGTAACTTCTAGAATATGTAACATTTTAATTTTCAAATGTTTGATGCAATAATCAAAGTGTAATTGAAAACACACATTAAAATATAGAAAAAGTGAATTAATAATGTAACAAATTTTAATTTTTAAATTAAGGAGTTCAAATCTGAGATTGTGAAGATATTCTTAAAGGCTTAAATAGTAAAAACAATGAGGATACCTATTATTATATCAAAAAAGTCTTGAAATTGAAAATATAAAAACTAAATTTAGAAATCCAAACGATTGAAAACATAATTAGACAAATGAATAAAAAAAAGTGAATTTGGGTGAGAGATCTATTTTTTTTTAATGTTTTTAAAATATGTTTTTCGTTTCACATAAATTCAGTAAACATAAAATTTAAAACGATTAAAGTCGTTCCGAACATTTTAAACATATTTTTCACATGAATGATAATAAATTGTGCCAGACGATAAAGAATTCTGAAGTCCGCCAAGCATAATTGGGGTGAGCACAATGGATAGCTGTAAGTGGATTGCATATGCCTTCTAGTGGAGGCAGAATTAGACGTCAAATGTTTTAAATGTTTTTAGTTACCAACTGTTCTATCAATAGTTTCTAAAAAAATATTGCTATCAGTAGGAGTTATTTTCAAAACAACTACCTTGGGGAACAACCCTGCAAGGATAGTAAGATTCTTGGGTGTTCGTAATTGAAATATCTTAAAAGGAGCATTACTTGAAAGCTTAAATACATATTTTGTTAACTTCATTTCTTAAAACTTTTTAGAATACAAGACCTTTGCCTTACCTCTTCATTGAGCAAACAGTGCATTTACACAATGGGTGTAACTTTCATGTAACTGTTCTTATACCTATTATTCATATAACTTACCTTCCATTATTCACATTTAACTTCTACCACATCCATAACCCATTATTTTATCACATTCATTTCCACCTTTTATTCTAACCGCGCTTTAAGGACCTGAATCTTTTGACAAACTTGAGTACTCTAACACAACACTTATTTTCCAAAATCTACTTCGAGCTCTGCTTTATTGATTTGTAACGTTTCCTCATTTAACCAAAAAAACCCCTTACAAATGCCAATATTGACTACTAGAGAGTTCATTTTAAGCTGAGAATGTTCATTTAGATGGAATACAAGCACATTTCAATTAATTGGCATGAGGTTATTCCGTCTTTTTGCCCAAAGATGGTGACAAATAGTTGAATCCTTCTTATCAAAAGTTCCAAATAATTTCTAAGTATCAACTGCACGTCATTCATAAAGGCTTATATCATACATTCCCTCTCCCTTCTTCAACCACCCAAGGTAGCATAACTAAAAGCAAGCATCGAAACTATGGAAGTCAGTTCAATCAACAATTGGATGGTGGGTCTATCAATCAAGAAAAGGATTTAAGATGTCAATAAAGGTTTTCTCTCTTGTCAAGTACAAAAATATGTGAAGAACATCAATGATAAATTGATAACTGTTAAGTTTAAATGACTAATACTTACCACTCTGAACCTTTGTGCTCTGATCATTTTATAGTCAATCTACAACATCCTACCAATCCTTTTCCTGAGAGGATCCATTGTCTCTCTTTAATTCACTTTGAGAACAATCTTCATAAACTCGTAAACAAAGTAACTGATTGAAGCAGAAGGAAGGACCTGACAATGAAACATATTACAATTAAAGAGAATAAAAAACTCGGCATCAAACAAGATACTGTATTGTGGAGAGAAGCATATGAGCCACATATAATGGAGGGGGGTTAAAAGTAATATCCCATTTAAACAATTAGCCAATCAAATGTTATGGTTAACTATAATCTAGAAAAAAATCAAGTTCAAAGAACTTCAAAACAGCACAGAAACATAATAGTGAGATGAACTGTCATGTTCTGTTGTTATATTAATTGTTTAACCCCATGTCTGCATTTATAGAGCAATAATTAGCATAAAGCTTTTCAGAAACAATTCAAGAGATTTTATTAGAAGCTTATCCACTTACTTGTAGCAAGCTGGGAATTAGCCCAGCATAGAGAGCAGGAATTCCTCCTTGCTCAACAATCTTCAGACCAGTTGCCAGTGCGCCCATTTTGCTTGCCTGGACTTGCAATTGCAACTGTCTTCTCACAACCTCAAACGGGTAAGTAGCAACTTCGGCACAAGCACCAGCAATAGCCCCATATAGTAATGTCCTCACTGGTCCCAACTCTAGCTGATCCAAAGCATTCAGATCCTGCCCCATCTGTCTCATGTTCTGAATTCTTTTCCTACCTTCTGGGGAGTGCAGATAAGCTGATTTCAGCATATCATACACACTGTAGAATACTGCAGCTGAAGGTGCCATGCTTACAATAGAGGGCACTAGACCTCTGTAGAGAGAAAAGAATCCTTCAGTTTGGATCATGTGGCGAAAAGCACCAATTACACCACCTAAGGCTTCTCCACCAGGAGCCACCAGCTTAGTTCGGATCTGTACAACAATAATAAATTAGTAGTAAATAACTACCCTCCTAGACAAAGATGAATATACAAAACACAAAACAGGGACAGGAACAGAATGAAATAGTCGGTAAAAAAGGACCTCTCAAAGTGTAGCTAGTTACAGTAAGCCCGGAAATTAACAAAAGCAATGAAAGGTCTAAATACCAATCCTCCACGGAGGAACTTATCATATTTTAATGTAGTTTGAGTATGTATCAAACATTTGTAATATATCTTTAAGTATTTAATCCTCTCAAGCTAGAATCCCACTTTGTGATTCACTAAATATCTCAAATAACCACGTGGGATTCTACAAGATGTCCCTGGAGCCACTATCTTCACCTTGGTAGGCCAAAAAATATTATGTTAGACTCGACATTGCAATGGCAATAATGGGAAATTATCTCGATCTTTTGGTCCAGAAACCGTTCTCCTAAGACTTAAGACTAGAGGATAACATTAAAATTGGTCTGTTATAACTTTGTTCAGCCTCTAATAACACAAAGAATTAACGACTGCCCATTGCTATTTACGACAGTTGCCCCTGATGTACAATATAGAAGTACATACAGCCATACGCAGAACATGCCTACAAGAGTAAGATCCAATTGAAGATAGAACAATGAAAGGAGGAACAAAATCTTAGGTTTCGACATACAGTATCAAGTGGTAAGCAGAGAACGGTAGCGGTAATGCCGGCAGCAGCACCAGCAATGAACCTCTCAGAATTTGTGGTCTCCTCATTTCCAGACAGTCTAAGCAACTGTTTCCTATACGTATCGTAAGCATAAAAATTCACAGCTTTGAATGGAGCCGTGCGAAGAACATTAATTAAGTTCCCTTTCCAAAATCCAAGTAATCCTTGCGTCAAAGCAATCTTCTTAACAAGCTCAAATATATTCCTTTGTTCACCACGAACTATATATTCCAGCTTTAATCTCTCTAACGGAGCAACAAATGTTCTATACCATTTCAAACAATAATTAGAAACGCAGAGGGCCCTACGCAAATTGGAAATGGCGCGTAGCTAAATGACGACGAAAATTGTCAATATTACCTGGAAACCATGGCGGCGATAGCCCCAGCCCACAAATGCTTTGTAGTATTGACTGCGCCACGTCGCGTTACCCTAACTTTCTGTTTGACTTGAGCTACAGCCCCCTTGTTTTTCTTGTTTAATTCATTTTGTAGCTGACATTCCTTGTGTTCTGAAACAAGCCCATCGCTGCTCAAGCTAACAGACAGAAAAAACAAGTCCTTAACGGCGACCGACTCACGCTTTTGCCTCCGAGAAACGCAAGCCGTGTTTTTGGAAGGGGGAGAACCTTTAAAAGGGGAAACCAAGTCAAGAAGGGAAGAGGGGAAACAAGGATCGATGAATAAACCACCGGGGACGAGTAAATTAGAGTTAGAGGGAAAAGGGAGGTAAGGTTGGTAGTCGGGGAGGGAGTTTTTGAATTGGAGATGGAATTTGGGCATTGTTGAAAACGGTGGTGGAAATGGCGGGGTTTGGTTGTTTGGGTAAGTTTGTTATGTTAACGAAGGAAGGGGAGAGGGGTCAAAGGAGGCAGTGAAGGAAATGGTGGGAAGAACTCGGCTGTGGCTTTGCATCCATCGCCGAACCAGCTATAGTACAAGCTCTGCCTCTTGACTCTCGTCTTGTGTGAGTGACCCGAGTCGGTTTTGTTGCCCTGATATTTTTATTATTATTTCCTCTTCTTTCGTTTTTAAACTTTTTCACTAGTTGGTTGTGCGCGGTACGGTAAGTTTAGTTTAATTTTTATCTTAATTACAATATTATTATAGTATTTAATTTTATTATTATTATTGTTTTTATACTAACAACAGATACATCAATCCAAACTCACTCGTAATATACTTTTATAAGAAATCCACAGTCATTCACTGGTATTTCTGTTAGTAGGCTCAAAAAATGAAGTTTAAGAAAAGATTAACCAAATCAGTTAATTATCAAAATTTTTAACGTTTTTATATTTTTCAATTTTTTATTTTTACTAAATTATTTTACCGGCATGACCAGTCACAAATTTTGTTTTAAATGAAAACATATATTAAGAAGATACACTGAATTTTCGCCCCCAGTTGTCATATCATTGAAGCGATTAAAAAAAAAAAAAAAGATTAGAACAAGAAACCGAATGTGAATGCTAGATTTTTAGCGAATACCATATTATGGATTTAACCGTAACCATAACATCTCCTTTTTTTCCACATTAGCCAAACTCTAAAAACATATTATACCTGATGCTAAAAGTGTTAAAAAAGGAAATTTAGATTTCAAACTTCAACACCACATTGCTTTTATAGATCATAAAAGGATGTCTTAATCATATCAAAAAAAAAATATTTAATTATTCATCTATTTTGATATTTTTTTAGTTGTTGATATATTATTTAATTTTAAATTAAATTACCAAATTATTAAAAACATTGATATCATTATAATAAAATTTCTTATTTTTAAAACTTTTTCGAAATTTTAAACTTTTCATAATCGAATTAGTGTTAAGACCACGTAAAAGATATATGTAAGTTTTAGCAACACAATGAGCCCAGTGTCTCGCTTCCGTTCTTATGTTAAGACTGATGCCATTACTTTGGACAAGTCTGGCTTGTCGAAGCATGAGCTGGATATACTGAGAGGTAGAAATGAGCTTCCAATCCAAATTAGCCTTCCTTAATAGGAGATTAACCCATTGTTTCGCTTTGTTGATGAGCTTACAACTACTAATCTAGTGCTCAATGAGGAGAATAAGAGATGACCAAAAGATGAAGATTTTTGCTTGCAATTTAAAACATTCCTGTAGGCTTTCACAAATTATGTGGAAGACACCTTATTAATTCTGGATGATCGTAGTACATTCGAGCCTAGTTGATGACTACCATTTTGCATACACAAAAGCAAATTTCTCAGTTGACCAACTTATCATGTAAAAGAAATGATCTAGGAGGAGGGCAGTCTCTGCATGGATGGATATAATTTGTCAATGAGTCAAAAGAGGTTGCGATTGAGGATAGTAGGTTGTTGAGCCAATGAATCACCCCCTCGGGGTTGGAGATGAATCTATTAAAAATGACGTTACTTTTGGCTTTCCAGATGACCTCGAGGGTGCTGGTGAATGGTGTGTAAAAATATTTATCATCTTTTTTTTTTGGATAGAATCTAGCATCTTCGGTATCTCCGTTACCTGACCATTGGAAGATCCAATCCGTGGTGGATCTTATCCCAAGTTGATCAGTTCTCATTGAGAGAGGGCTTTCAAACCAAGTGGCTCTTGCAAAGGAACAATGGATGAACAGGTGATCAATGCTTTCAAATCCAGAACCACATCAAGGACAAGATATATCTAACATTACATTGCACTTGTAGAGCTCCTTTTTCACTGGTAAGCAATTATGGGAGGTTTTCCATATGAACATAATAAGCTTGAAGGGCATCATGGGTTTCCAGAGAGCTTTCCAATAACTTGAGCTAGCGTCTTGGCCCAAGATATTGCCGTGTATAGAATACCAAAGAAAATCATAAGCCCCTTTGACTGCGAATTCACCATTGTGTGCATCTTTCCAAACCAGTTTATCTTTTCCATCGATGAAGGAATAAGGCCTGGTTATGAGTTTTTGAGCCTCGGCTTCAGTAAGATTACTTCAAACTTTTAAGAAATCTTAGTCTTTTTTATTCGGTGTGCACTATGATTGAACTGACTTTGAATTAGAATGAGTTTTAACAACATTGAAATTAAAGTTGTCAGGGTATGAGGATGTATTGGTAACAACCCATCTTTGAAAAGTCAAAGATGGGGACTGTAAAAAGTATAGTAAGTGGGAAGAAGTTAGGCACCAAAAGTTGATGTGAAATTTGGCATGGGATAATTGCAATTTTGGTCCCTATTTGAATAGGTACTTTGTAAGATTGATCACTGAACCTCAACTATAAATAGGCCTAACCATTTCTCATTTTCTTCATCCCAACATTTGACATTCTCTACTTAAGGAATTGTTCCCTCTCCCTATTTGTATATTTTCACTTGTAATTTTGGAGTGAAATATATTTGGTAGTGCCCGAGGACGTAGGTGAAATTTGCCGAACCTCGTTAAAATTCTGGTGTTCTTTATTATTTATTTTTCATATCTTGTGAGTGTGATTGTAGTTATTTATTGTGCTATTAAATTACGATAGAGGGATATTCTGGCTAGGAAAGATTTGGTACTTAAGTGATCCTCGTGATCCACCTCTCTTTCCTGGGAATTGAACTCAGTGTGATTTTTCAGTACAATAATTATACTCTTTTACACGCTTCCGCACAACAATTGGTACCAGAGCTAGGTTCGTACTTGGGGAGTACGACCGTTTGCGGCACTATTCACGTATACGGCATTGTTCACGTATACAGTAGTTGGGATTGAGGAGAAAAATGGCACAGGCATCGTCATCAGCAAGGACTACGGTGACCAATGCAAAATTTGAAGTAGAGAAATTTGATGGTACCAATAATTTTGGTATGTGGCAATGTGAGATCCTGGATGTCTTATGTCAGCAAGAGCTGGATATAGCCCTTGAAGAAAAACCTGACAAGATGGATGACAAGGAGTGGGCCAAGATTAATAGACAAGCGTGAGGTACGATCCGTCTATGTTTAGCCAAAGAACAGAAGTACTCTGTCATGAGGGAGACATCAGCGAGGAAATTGTGGGATACACTGGAAGAAAAGTTTCTAACGAAAATCCTTGAAAATAGGCTTTATATGAAAAAGAAAATTTTTCGATTCACGTATGCACCCGGTATGTCGATGAATGACCATGTGAACTCATTCAATAAAATTTTAGCAGACTTGCTAAATTTGGATGAGAAATTTGAAGATGAAGACAAGGCATTATTGTTGTTGAATTCCCTTCCTGATGAATATGATCATCTTACCACCACATTGCTTCATGGGAATGATACAATCACATTTGATGCAGTCTGCAGTGCGTTGTATATATCTGAGACTCGAAAGAAAGATAAAAGAGATCATAGAGATACAACTGCCGAAGTCTTAGCAGTGAGAGGTTGTTCACGCAGCAGCAAACCTGGTAGAAGGGGAAAGTCCAAAGGGAGACCCGCGAAAGATGAGTGTGCCTTTTGTCGTGAGAAAGGGCATTGGAAAAAGAATTGTCCTAAGTTACAAAAGGGCAAGGCTATTTCTAATGCATGTGTAGCGGAGCATGATGAGGAGTCAGACTTTAGCTTGGTTGGCATGACAATGGCATGTCATATTGATGAGTGGATTTTGAATTCTGGATGTACTTACCATATGTGTCCTAATAAGGACTGGTTTTCTAGTCTTAAAGAACTAGAAGGTGGAGTTGTTCTTATGGGCAATGACAGTGCTTGTAAGACAATGGGAGTAAGTACAATCCAATTGAAGAATCATGACGGCTCAATCCAAGTCTTGACTGATGTTCGCTACGTACCCAGCTTGAAAAAAAAAATCTCATCTCATTAGGGGCCTTAGAATCTAAAGGGCTCATAATCACTTTGAGAGATGGATTACTAAAGATAGCAGCTGGGAATTTGACGGCGATGAAAGGCACAAGAAGAAATAACTTGTACTTTTTAAATGGAAGTACAGTTATTGGATCAACATCAACAGTTTCTGCGAAAGATGTAGATTCAGAGGCTACCAGGTTATGGCATATGCGATTGGGACATGCTGGTGAAAAAGCTTTGCAGACTTTGGCGAAGCAAGGCTTGTTGAAATGTGCAAATTCTTGCAAATTGGAATTCTGTGAACATTGTGTTCTGGGCAAGCAGACGAGGGAAAAGTTTGGTTCAGTAATTCACAATACGAAAGAAATTCTGGACTACGTTCACAGTGATGTGTGGGGACCTACCAAAGTGGCTTCTTTGGGAGGTATGCACTATTTTGTTACTTTTGTTGATGATCATTCAAGAAAAGTATATGTGTATCTAATGAAAAGAAAAAGTGAAGTATTTGATGCATTTCTGAAATGGAAGAAGATGGTGGAAACTCAGACTGGTCGAAAGGTCAAACGACTTCGATCAGATAATGGTACTGAGTACAAAAATAATCCATTTCTACAAGTATGTCAAGATGAGGGCATCGTGTGACACTTCACAGTTCGGGATACACCACAGCAGAATGGGGTGGCAGAACGCATGAATCGAACTATACTGGAGAAAGTTCGATATATGTTGTCCAATGTTGGATTGGGCAAGGAATTTTGGGCTGAGGCTATTACATATGCGTGCCATCTAATTAACCGTTTGCCATCAGCTGCAATAAATGGCAAAACTCCTATGGAGATGTGGACTGGTAAATCTGCTACTGATTATGATTATTTACATGTATTTGGTTCCACTGCATATTATCATGTAAAAGAATCGAAGTTAGACCCAAGAGCAAATAAAGCATTATTCTTGGGTATAACTAGTGGAGTAAAAGGATACCGTCTCTGGTGTCCTGATACAAGGAAGATTGTCTTTAGCAGAGATGTGACTTTTGATGAATCAACCATGTTAAAGGATTTACAAAAGGATGACAAAACCAGTAGTACTTTGCAGTAGGTGGAGCTTGAAAAGGTTAATAATGATCCAGCTAATATTGAAAAAACAAATGATGAAGAGGTTCTGACCCAAGAACTTCTACAGCAACAAGATTCAATTGCATATAGAAGGCCAAGAAGAGAGATTCGAAAGCCTACTCGCTTTGATGATATTGTGGCCTATGCACTTTCAATTGCAGATGATGATGCTCCTTCTACTTACACAGAAGCAATAAGTAACCCTGATGGTGTAAAGTGGAAGCAAGCCATGAATGAAGAAATGCAGTCTCTTCATCAAAATAGGACTTGGGAGTTGATGACACTGCCCAAGGGAAAGAAGGCAATTGGATGCAAATGGGTATATGCAAAGAAGGAAGGATTTTCTAGTAAAAATGAAATTCGGTACAAGGCTAGATTGGTAGCAAAGGGTTACGCTCAGAAAGAAGGAATAGACTACAATGAAGTGTTTTCTCCAGTTGTGAAGCATTCGTCTATTCGGACTTTGCTAGCCTTGGTTGCGCAATATAATCTTGAACTAGTTCAGCTTGATGTGAA
Organism: Gossypium australe; assembly: GCA_005393395.2. Lineage (NCBI taxonomy): Eukaryota > Viridiplantae > Streptophyta > Magnoliopsida > Malvales > Malvaceae > Gossypium > Gossypium australe. The sequence goes on along the minus strand of CM016618.1, from coordinate 89,728,075 downwards.
GACCGCATTTTCGCACGGTGATTTGGAAGAGGAAATCTATATGACTTAGCCAGATGGATTCAAGGTTGCTGGTAAAGAAAACTGGGTTTGCAAACTGACAAAGTCGCTTTATGGATTGAAGCAATCTCCGAGGCAGTGGTAAGTGATTTGATCAGTTCATGAAAGGGCAAAGGTACACAAGAAGTAAATTTGACCATTGCGTGTATTTCCAGAAGCTACAAGAAGGAACTTTCATATACTTGCTATTATATGTTGATGATATGCTAATAGCATCTAAGAGCAAAGTTGAGATTGAGAGATTGAAGACTCAACTCAATCTTGAGTTTGAGATGAAAGATCTTGGTGAAGCTAAGAAGATTCTTGGCATGGAAATATGTAGAGATAGAGCCCATGGCAGAGTTAGCTTGTCTCAGAAGTAGCATTTGAAGAAGGTACTACAGCAGTTTGGCATGAACGAGCAGACAAAACCTGTCAGTACCCCGTTGGCTTCTCATTTCAAGCTTTCTGTACAACTATCTCCTTCGACGGATACAGAACGAGAATACATGTTGCAAGTTCCGTACTCCAATGCAGTGGGTAGCTTGATGTATGCAATGGTGTGTACAAGACCCAACATTTCACAGGCAGTCAGTATAGTGAGCAGGTATATGCATAATCCTGGAAAAGGACATTGGTAAGCTGTGAAATGGATTCTACAGTATATTCAAAAGACCGTGGATTTTGGATTACTATTCGAGCAGGATAATACACTTGGTGAATGTGTTATTGGGTACGTTGATTCTGACTATGCCGGTGATTTGGACAAACGAAGATCAACCACCGGTTACGTGTTTACACTTGCTGGAGGACCAATTAGTTGGAAGTCTACTCTACAGTCTACAGTTGCGTTGTCAACCACAGAAGCCGAGTACATGGCTGTAACAGAGGCTGTAAAGGAGGCTATTTGGTTACAAGGTATGGTTAAAACCTTGGGATTGGTTCAGGAGCATATTAACGTGTATTGTGATAGTCAAAGTGCTATTCATTTAGCAAAGAATCAAGTCTATCATGCACGTACAAAGCATATCGACGTACGATTCCATTTTGTGCGGGAAATTATTGATGAAGGGAAAATTCGTCTTCAGAAGATTAAGACTGCAGATAATCCCGCAGATATGATGACAAAGGTGGTAACAGGAACCAAGTTCGAACATTGTTTGAACTTGATCAATATCCTACGAATTTAACAGTTGAAGAAGGCACTATCAAGTATTGTTGGCAAAGGCAGAAAGAATTGTGTGAAGATAAGATTATTCTAATCAAATCTTCAAGGTGGAGATTATTGGTAACAACCCATCTTTGAAAAGTCAAAGATGGGGGCTGTAAAAAGTATAGTAAGTGGGAAGAAGTTAGGCACCAAAAGTTGATGTGAAATTTGGCATGCGATAATTGCAATTTTGGTCCCTATTTGAATAGGTACTTTGCAAGATTGATCCCTGAACCTCAACTATAAATAGGCCTAACCATTTCTCATTTTCTTCATCCCAACATTTGCCATTCTCTACTTAAGGCATTGTTCCCTCTCCCTATTTGTATATTTTCACTTGTAATTTTGGAGTGAAATATATTTGGTAGTGCCCGAGGACGTAGGTGAAATTTGCTGAACCTCGTTAAAATTCTGGTGTTCTTTATTATTTATTTTTCATATCTTGTGAGTGTGATTGTAGTTATTTATTGTGCTATTAAATTACGATAGAGGGATATTCTGGCTAGGAAAGATCTGGTACTTAAGTGATCCTCGTGATCCACCTTTCTTTCCTGGGAATTGAACTCAATGTGATTTTTCAGTACAATAATTATACTCTTTTACACGCTTCCGCACAACAGGATGCCCAACTATTGTTGCTACTCCAAATATGAGCACATTTTCCTTCATTATAAATGTCTCTGCCACGGAAATTCCCTTTCCACATCCAATAATTAGAAGTTTGAGCTTCTACAATCTCAAAGGATTAGATTTACAAGGCTTTGATCTCAAAATAGAGGCCAATTACGAATCAAATTTTATCATCATCCTCCATGCTTTCTAACTTAGGAGGGCTCCATTTGTAATGTGCTTAGCAAATACCCAATCCTCTTTTAGAGATAGGATAGAAAAGTTTATTCTAATTGCAATGACCCACTTTGTGTCCAAACCAAAATGAGCGAATGACCTTGTCAATTTTATCACAAACATTGACGGCTTTAAAGACTAAGAAGATGTAACAAGGCAATGATGCAAAGGTCCATTTAATAAAGGTAATTTTGGCCCCTGGTGACTACATTTTGCTGTCCATTTGTTATTTATTTTATCAATGATATTCTAGAAGAATTCATTTTTTTTCCATAGTTTTCATTTCAACTCCCAAATGTTTTCCCGATTTATCCATATTTTTTGCATTGAGTATACGATAATACCATCTTTTTACTTTTAGTTTCGTAATAGTCATCGACAAATAAAAGATGATTAATAGGAGGGGCACTTCTACAAAATTTGACTCCCTTTAAAAATTGTCAAATTCAACTTTTATTAATATAAGAGGAATGATATTATATAACAAAGCACAATTTGGTAGGGAGACAAGGGCCTTTTTGACTGAGTCTACAATTAAACTTGAAATTATTTAAGAGGTTGTGATTAACCAAAACATGGTAGGCAATTGTTGGGACACACTAAAAAATTATAGTAATCAATTTCTTGCTAAACCCCATTAGCTTAACAATAATTTTACGGAAGATCCAATTAATTTTATCAAAAGCTTTACTTATATCGATTTATATCGATTTTCAAGTGTGTTAGGGAGCTTTTTCCTTTAGTCTTCTCTCTAATATGGTATGAATGATTTCCTTATCAAGTATCATGTTGTCAAATATTAATCTACCTAAGACTAAGGTGTTTTGGTATTGTGAAACCATGTTTGCCTTTAATAATTCAACCTATTGACAAGGACTTTGGAAATGATTTTTGTATACCATATTACAAAGGCTAATACACATATAATCATTAGGTGTATTTTGTGAATCACTTTTACCGATTAAAGTGATAATAGTATTAGTGAATTCTTTTAGGAAGAAATCTAGATCAAAAAAAGATAGTACAAAATGGATTGTCATCGCTCCACAATATCCATAACTTTTGATAGATGATGTTTTACCACCAATGCTTGATGACTTTAATGGACCAATTTGGAAGATCGCGTGTTTTACTTCTTTTCCAGAGAATGAAAGATCTAGGATGTTTTTCATCTCAATGGATAATAAAAATAAGTGAACTTTTGATAAATGACATTTCACTTACTTCAACTTTGCACAAAATAGATTTGAAGTAAATAAGAAATATCCGTCTGATATCTGAAAGATCACCTTCCCAATTATTATGCAAGTATTGAATTCCCAAGATTCTATTCTAAGCTCATCCTTTTTTAGTTACAGCGTGGAGGAATTTAGTGTTTTGATCACTTAAAGATATTCTAATCGAGCCTAGAATTTTGAACCTAGTGAATTTATTTTTGCTTTTTCATCTGTCTAAGGTGATTTTTCTTTCACATTTTAATTTCTTCAGAGTTTAATTGAATTAAATATTCATGAAAAAAAATATTAAAATTGTGTTTCTTTAAATTTAAAAGACCTGATTGTTCCATTTTTACAAAGAAGAACTTGTAATTTTAAGCTTAAACATCAAAGGAAAATGGTAGTGATCTAGAAATGTAAACATAAATTTATTCAACATTCTAATTTACGTTTCCTTTTTCCTTTTTAGCTGGAGTTTAGCAAAATATTTCGATCAGGTTCTACTATGAAAAGAGAAAACCATGAAGTATTAGTTTTTTTTTATAATTTAAATTTATTTAAGTTTTATATTTATACCTAAATAAATACTTACTGATTTGATAGATACCCAGATAAACGTTTGTTTAAATATAAGATTTCTTTGGGAAGAAAGTCAACTTTGAAAAGGAAGAAAAGCTTCAAATTCTGACTTTCTAAGTAGACGCTGCAAAATGTTAGGATAGGACCGACCGCATGCAATTGGAACTCCCGCTAACTAACTTCCCTGCGTCCATATAAATGCCATAGATCCTTCGCGCCTAATCCATTTTCGAATTTCTCAAGAAAATACTCGGATTTTCAGAGGGAGAGCTGGTGAGAGCGATTGAAGCGAAATTTCCTGAGTTTCGTTGGCATATTTGATCTTCGATCTTTGAAGATGCAGAAACTCGGGTTTCCAAGCATAAAAAATTTGGATCATTTCAAATCCTTATCACGATCCGGCTCTGGAGCCGCGAAAACCTTCTCATTCTCTTCTCGCCCATCTTCCGATTCAGTTTCTCTGGGAAGTTTCGCCAATTTGAAACTAACTGCAGGTTTGATCGAAAGATTTTTCTCTGATTATGTAACTTCTCAAATAATTCTAACAATTTTGATGATTCGTTCCGTGATTTTTTTCTTGTAGAGAAACTTGTTAAAGAGCAAGCTTCTGTGAAGACCGATCTCGAACTGGCGGTACTTTCTCTCAACTTCATTACTCTTATTCTTCCTCCTTGATCTTCATTCAGCTTTGTGAAAAACACGCAGATTCAAGAGTTGCTTTACTTTTTGATTGTTATTGTTCTTGCTTTTGCTAGTTCTTCAATCTATGAATCATATGGTTTGGTCTCACGAGATAATGAAGATCTGTTCATTTTCTTTTTTAATGGTTATTTTATAAATCGTTTCAACAACTGTAGAATTGTAAGCTGAAGAAATCGATGGAGCATATCCGTGTATTAGAGGAAAAGTTGCAAAATGCTTTCAACGAGAATGCTAAACTCAAAGTAAAGCAAAAAGAAGATGAGAAGCTCTGGAAAGGTCTGGAGTCCAAATTCTCTTCAACTAAGACTCTATGTGATCAACTCACCGAAACCTTACATCATTTAGCCAGTCAGGTTCAGAATGGTAAGGGTTTTTACATATATGCAATGCAATATTCTCTGAAATTTCATTTTTATGATATCTAATGGTTTATCCCCCCCCCCCTTCTTAAATAGCTGAGAAAGATACGGAGTTTTTTGAAGTCAAAGTGTCTGAAAGTTCAAAAGCGATAGATTCACTAAATGAGCATATGGAGGGCCTTTCATTGAAGCTAAGTTCTGCTGAGGAAACTATCAGGAACCGTGAGTTACTTGTACTTTCTTCGCACAAAATCAATCTTTTTAAGTTGTGATGATTGTTGCAGATTTTTTTCTTAATAAGAACAAGAGCAGCGCACATTTATCATTCTACAATGTGCTGGACATTTGGTATTTTCAATGCAGGTGGAAAGGAAATAGAAGAACTCAAATTTGAGAAAGAGGAAAATGATAGGCTTTACAAGGATGAACAGTGCAAAATAGCGAACCTCATTGAGGAAAAAGGTGAGCATACTGCTTAGCTTAGTTTGTACAGAGGCTTTCTCATATTCGTTTAATGACTACTAAGTGGTTGCATCAGTTATTAGATGATTTCTCATGAATACATAGCCTGATGTGATTCTAGCTTAATGTTTTGGAAGATGTTTGAAGCTTCTGGATGAATAAATAGCGTAACATGCCTCAGGTTTCATTCCAGCATTACACAAATAAACTACTTTAGTCAATCTAGGAACAAATTTTACCTAAAAAAATTAAGATAGGAAAAGGATAATAAGGGGTTATCTTATTTTAAAATTGATAATCATGCTGTAATTATCATTCAGTAAGATGCAATACTTATTATATCAGTATTTCTAATGATCCAGATTCATGGCAAGATAGCAAAATCATTGAATAAGTTTTTTACCAATTTGACTTTAGGATTCTTGGCTTTCAGAATTCCCATATTTAGAAAAAGGAAGGCGTTTCTATTTTAAGCCAGTTAAATTGACTTTAGGATGCTTGGTTGATTTTGAGGTGTAACAGTGTAACTTTTAGCCATGAAAACCGTAGTGTTTGCTTCATAAAAGCACACTTCTGGAATCTTTTTCATGCAGATGCTCTTATAAAGAAATTTGAAGCAACCATAGCAGCAAATAAGCTGGCTGCGGAGAGTTTGAACTCTAAAATGGGAGAAGTTCAGCTTGAGTTAAGATCAAAAGACGATGAGATAAAATGTTTGCTAACCACTCAGGAGAATTTGGAGAAAGAGAACAGTAATCTTCTGCTGGGCAATAATGAATATGCTAAAAAGCTATCAATATCGCTCCAGGAGATAAAACATCTTGAAGGTTTTGTCGCTGTATTGGCTGCACAATTGGTCGAGCTGGATAAACAAAATCTGACTTTTACAGACAAGTTTGATGAACTAAATTCTCTCTACGACACTTGCTTTAAGTTAGTTCAACAGGAGAAAGACCTTGCTGCTGAGCATGCTCAGAAGAAGTATGAGCAACTCCATGATAAATTCTTGTGCATAACATCAGAAAGGGATGCACTAGAATTGGTTAACCAGAAGTTAAATAGTAAGATCATTGAACTTCAGAAAGCCCAAGAGTCTGTTATGGCACAGCTTTCAGAAGAATGCCATTTAGCTGAGAGGAGAATCCAGAAGTTGGAGTCCGAAGCAGAAAATCTGGTCTCAAAGAAGATTGAAACAGAAAATTTGGTTTCAAAACTGGAGGAGAAGATTGATACACTGTCTGAAAGTTCAAGATCATCTGAGAATAAAATGGTTTAAATATAAATTCAAATTCAAATTCAAATTTTATCTATTTGAGCTAGTCTTATTGCTAACATAAGCCTATTTGCTTGTCCTACAGCAAGATCTACTGCTGAAAATTTCAGCTCTGGAAATGGAGAATAAAGATAATACGGAGAAAATGCAAGCAGAGATACGGGGTAAAAAAGAAGAAATTGATATTTTGGAAAAGGAGAGGGAGAAACATGAGGCACAGATAAATTCTTTGGAGAAACATGTTGGTCAACTGCAGGTCATGGTGGAGGAAAAAGAACAGCTTATCCTGCAATATAAAGAAAGAGAAAAAAAGCTGGAAGTTCAAATTTCAGAGGTTTGGGAGACAGTTATAGAATATGTAAATTTCGAACTCCCATGCAGGATCTGAAATAAATATAAGATTCTTTATGTTTCTGCAGAATCAGGCAATTCTTGCAACTGCTGAAAGTAAACTCGTGGAAGCCAGGAAGCAATATGATGTGATGCTAGAGAGTAAGCAGATAGAGTTATCTAGACATTTGAAAGAGATTTCTCAGAGAAATGATCAGGTATCATTTTCTTTTCCCTTCAATGTGATATGAATCCTTGAAGATGTCAATTGGATTAATACTCAGAGGAGTTTGTTCAGGCTATTAATGACATACGGAGGAAGTACGACATGGAGAAACAGGAGATTGTTAAACTGGAAAAAGAGAAGGTTAGCTCATGGTTGTGTGTTTCAATATGCAGAAAACAGTGGTTCTCACTTACTTAATCTTTCAGGTTGATAAAGTTGTTGGAGAAATGGAACAGAAATGTGACCAGAAGGTTGCAGAGTGCAGAGAAGAATTAAGGCAGCAGCTGTTGCGCATTCAAGAGGAAAATGCTACTTTAGTATGGCACTGGAAACTAGTGCAAACTTAAGATCATGTTGTTTGTTCTCTCTTTATGCACATATAGGAGCTTTGCTGTTTCTACTTAATGGTTTTGTGGTGTAATGTACTGATTAACCTTGGATGTCATATTATAAATCTAAAATACATTGCTCCACATCTATGATAGCGCAGGCTATAAATTCTAATGTCATTCTTGTCTTGTAGGTCACTTGTCTTCAGCAGGAGAATGATAGAAAGGAACAAATTCTCAAAGCTGACCACCATGAGGAGCTAAAACGTGCCCAACTTCAGGCAGAAGATGAACTGAGAAAGGTGTTTTCACTGTTAAGTTTTAAGTTTGAAATATTCATATTAGCATCAATTATTATTATTTTTTAATTTGGTAATAGTTTAAGAATTTTCTAGAAAACAACATCTCTTAGGAATGAACATGAAGTTCAGATGAAAGCATTGAGGTGTCAATTTGAAGATGAGTGCAAAAAGCTTCAGGAGGAGTTAAATCTCCAGAAGTCCAAAGTATGTATTTGCTTCCCCTTTTATACTAACTGGCATTCTATGTGCACTAATTTATGTTAATATGTTGTAGGAAGACAGGCAGAGAGCTCTATTACAACTGCAGTGGAAAGTGATGAGTGACAAACCAAAAGAAGAACAAGAAGTGAACTCGAGAAGGGTTGGCTTGTTTCTTTGATATATTGCTCATTCTCTCTCTCTCTCAACCTGTGCATGCAAAGAACAGGACACACCATTAACTGTCACATTAGCCATAACTTTCATGTTGTCCAAATGTGCAGTACTGGAACCTCATTGTTCAAGGCGTTATAGCTAGGCTATGCAATTATCACTTGTACCAAAATATTTGAGTGAATAATGTCTGTCTTATGAAGACAGTTCCTAAGTTTTGGCATTGACTGGATTTAGATTCATTATGCATTGAGCATTATTGGAACTGTTGTTGTGCATGATTGACTGAATCTATGCTTTTGGAAAGGGAAGCAAAGGTGGATGAAGAGTAATGAATACTAGTAGAGTAGAAGGGCATGTATGTCACCAAATACCACTGTGGCACTGAAGACCATAGCTTAGAGTTTATGCTGAGATATTTTACTTCTAACAGACAACACATCCTAAAAGACACAGGAAAACATTCATAGTTGGCAGACATAGATATTCTACTTTTTGGTTATAAGTTAATTGGAGTCAGAAATCTTACCTTGTATGATTTGCCTTGGAGTAGGAATCAGATGTGGAATATTTTGATAGGCATTATTAAAATGTAATTACATGTGGCATTCCACACATTATTTAAAATGCCATCAGTTTGATGTATCCTTGCAGGATTATTCCATTTCTTCAGTCAAGAAGAAGGATTCTGGTTTTGAGAAAAGAACTCAACATGCTCTGATAAGGCCAGAGGAAGAAGAGAAGGTAACAAAAAGCTATAAATAATTTTGAATCTTGACTTCTAATCATATGAGTAACTGTGATTGCTTTCTATATTGTCTACTCAAATCACATAATATACAAGGCGCCTTAAACGTCTTTATATTGTTTACAGGAATCACCATTCCCAGGTGTAACACAAACACCAGTGTCAAAATTGTTGAAGAAAGTAGAAAATACCAACACAGGAAGTGTAAGGAGCATTACCAACACAGGAAGTGTAAGGAGCATTCCTAAGCATCATAAGAAGGTGAGATACGTCTGTTTTCTTTTCCCTTTTCCATTTGCAGTTAGGTTGGGAAGAAAAGGATGAGATGGACATTCATCATTGATATATATTTGCATAATCTTACATTATGGCATGACAGGTAACTCACCATGAATATGAAGTTGAAACTTCCAATGGAAGAACAATTACAAAACGAAGAAAAACAAGAAGTACAGTCTTGTTTGAGGTTTGTAACTAACACCATATTGAATCCATGAAAAGTTTACATCCTTGGTAGAAAACCCAAATGTGATATATGTTGATCAATAGTGTTGTACATTTGCGCGTATGCACACATGCATGATCCATGCTGAACTTGTCTGATGTTACATCAGGATCCAAGGAAACATAAGAAGGTCCGGACACCAAAAGCTAATACCCCTGCAAGTTTTGTCAAGGTACTCAAAAGCTAAAGATGGTTCCTAGATCATAGTCACATGTATACTCATATGTCAAAATCACGAAGCATGACAGCTTGAAAATGCAATTTATACTTGGCAGAAGAAAAAGGAAAATACAAAACTAGCTAAACCATCAGGGGATCAACATTTAAAATTCTTTAATACATTCTAGTGGACGTGGTTAGAAATAGTAGAGGAAAGTGGAAACAAATTCCAGTATATTATTGAAAGACTCTGAGCGGAACTAACGAAATAATTCCTTCCTTTGAGAAATGCTGAAGCCCAAATATTTAGCATTGTTTGCTTTCCAAGTATTTAGCATCATTTGCTTTTGGATATAGTAATTGGATGCAAGTGTAGGCTGAGTAACCTAAAACAAGAAACAATTAGCATCGTTTGCTTTTGGATATAGTAATTGGATGCAAGTGTAGGCTGAGTAACCTAAAACAAGGAACAAGGGACTGACTTCAGAGAAATAGTAACAAAAATAGATTAGACTAACTGTTTACGTTAATGACCCGTTGCATCAGCATATGTTTGACTGTTTAAATCAGTGTTTTCCCTTTCCAATATTAGAGAAACATCATTGATATATATTCATCATCCAGGGAACCAAGGGATGTCAACCAAATGCTTCAAATATCGGTGATTTGTTTTCAGAAGGTTCTCTAAATCCTTATGCAGATGACCCGTATGCATTTGATTAAAGGTACTGTCATTTATCTATTCTAGGAATGAACTTCTAAACAAGATTCTTCTGTTTTTTTTTTTTTTTGTTTTTTTCCCTCTATTTTCTTTGGAATAGCAGAAACTAGCTACCTTTGGTCTCCATTAGGCAATTGAATTGGTGGAATATTGGACTTGAAAATTGTTTTCATAAGATTTATGATCTCACTCAACCATACCACCCAAAATTGTCCAAGTGAAGTGACTTTTGGTTCTCAATCATTCTGCCTCAGAAGCGAATAATTTAAAGTTCGACATGGCAGGGTTGATTGTTTGGGTGGTTTGTCCTTTTGAGCTTTTTTAGCGTCAAATTATTCAAAAGGGATGAATTCTAAACAATCACAAGATACTCCAAAGAAGAGAGCATCTTTTCAGTTTTCTACCAAACTGCGGTTTTATCTAAGATATGACTGTAAACTTATCTTGCCATTGATGCTTCTTTGCAGGATAGATGTATCTGATGTTGATATCTGAAACCAGCGTTGTCCTTTTCCCATTTCGAAAGAGCTTTTTAACTTGGTTCACTGGGTGGGCAGTGGAGATGAATTGAACCATTCTTTTCTGCTTGCAAAAGGCATGTGATAATGGTCTGATTTTGTAAATTCCCATTGAGACAGTCTATCTGCTTCAATCCCGCATGTAAACAACATTAGGTAAAGGACTTATTAGGCTGTTTGGAAAAGGAACATACTTGGAACTTTTGTGCAGTGTGATCAGACAAAGTCGTGATCAAATCAGGTGATGGGCTGATAGCTACATGGTTTTTAGCATATATGGAGCTTGCTCACTCTGAACGAACGATTAAATTCTCCCTTTTTGTTGTTTCTGCCTGGAAATACAAATTTGTGATGTCCTGATTCATTTGATTGGAAGTACGGATTTAAAAAGTTAATCAGGGACAAGATTGAAAAGCCTAAGGCTAGGAGTATCAAACTGGTGGGTATAGGTAGCTCATGGTTACTTGTCATTTAAGATCTCATTTTTATATTTCGACTCATTCTGTATGGATATGAAGTCTTAACTCCCCTGCTGCATTCATGCCGTTTATCTGGCTTATTTTGCCTCTTAATCTACTAACCCAGTTAGGCAAGCAAAACCCATGTTATATGGACTTAGCATTTTCTCTAAAGTTCTCATGTTCAATGCACATTTGGATATACATAAGCAGATATGATTTTTCGAGTGTATGAAAAAACTAAAAAATTAAGCATAATTGTGTCCAACATATAAACATATCCAAGAAGGCAATTTTCAGACTTCCCATGAATTCTCTGTAAATTGATTTAGTATTATGCAATTTCTTTAAGCAACAGAACTTTATAAATGGCCTTTCTTCTTTGTTTTGTTTGTGTTGGCAAGAGAGTGGCTTCAACTTCGGCTTGCTGGTCATTTCTTCCTCCTCCTAGGAATAATCAAGCAGAAACTAGTATTGCTATGCATTGTTCTTTGTTGTCGTTGCCCTTATTATATCAATGAACTTGAAGAAGAAACTGGAAAATTTATTGTAGCATAAAATTGAACAACAGATTAATAGTGATTAATTTGTTTGGCAAATTGATCTCACGCAAACAACTGAAATTTCTCATTACTGTTCATAACATCGATCTCCAAAATGACTGAAAAATATTTGAAAGCTAGGTTGCTGAGTAACAGAAGAAAGATTCATCATCAAAGGTAAAGAAATCAAGTGCTAGCTTCATAAAGAAACTGGAAATCAACATAACCAAGATGACTTGAAGAATCAGATCCACCATTCCACAGAATTTGATTTTCTTCATCTTCAATCGCTCCTTTACCAACTCCACCCTCAGGCTTTCAATCTCTCTCCTCATCTTTTCCTTTACCTGCGTCTAGTGAGGAAAATGGAAGGAAAACTGAAGGGGATTTGAACAGTGTTAAACATCAAATTCGAACAAGAAGCACGAACCTCAAATTCGTCGTTGTTTGCTGCTTCGAAGACGCGATTCACTGATGATTTCAGTGAAGAAAGCAGAAGCGCAGCTTTGGCGCGGCGAACTGCGATCTGCAATTTTCGATCCTTGTCTCTTGCTTCCACTTCAGTTCCTTCCATTCCCTCTCGTTCTATCTGTAGAAAACGGAAAGCTGCTTTTGAAATTTGAACTCCGATCTTTAAATAGTCCCCTCAAAAGCGATAGCAAACCAAATCCAAATGTAATGAAATTTGTTTTTCCAGCAGCTTAGACAGTTCCTTGGTGACCCGTTAGGCCCGCAGACTAGCTCAGCCCATCTCATTTCTAGAGTTTTGAATAAATTATGCGTTTATTTTATTTTATTTTATTTTATTTGTTTTTTGCATGACAAATTTGATATTAGTATTATACAATAAAGATAGGATATCAAATGATACTTGCAAAAAAAAAAAAAAAACTAAAATGTTGATATAAAATCAAATTCTTTGAAATATCTAATTCAACATTGAAATGTCTTAACTTGGTGCTTTGATATTTGAACCTTAGTAGATTGAGTATAATTTATCAAACTCTTTCATTTAAAAAAATAGAAAAATGATAAAATTTCACATGTGAAGTGCATCAATCAAGTCACCCTCGGTGAAGAGGTGAGCACCACCGAGGTGAGCACCTTAATAAGATGAAAAAGTGGTAGAACCTCATGAAAAAACATTGATGGTTGATTAGGAGAGAGGGAAAAGGGAAAGAGAGGAAAAAGATAGATGGAACGTTTTTAAAATATTTATGATGTTTCAATAGTTATTTATAAGTGATTTAAAATTTATGTCATTTGATTATTAACCAATAGTTATTAGTGATTGAGTTATATCTTTTAAATTCAAAAGTTATAATGAATAGTTATATCTCTATGAAGAGATATGTGACTTCTTATAAATAGGTGGGATCTCATCTATATTACATATCAAAACATAAAAACTTTTGTTTCTCTTTATTCTCTTTCATCTTCTATTATTCTTTAATTATTTTATGAAGAATTATTATAAAAAGTCTTTATTGAGATTGATACTCTTGCTATACTTTGCTCAATGCTCAATGGATTGTTTCTGTTAGTGCAAAACATTGACAATCATTGGGCTTGGGCTTTACTATATTCTCAAAGTTCATTTTTTACTCACTCTTTTGTACACTAAAATATAGATGAAAATGAATAAAATCTTAAAGAAAGTGGCACTGAGCCTTCGTTAATTTTTTATAATTTTCTTATTCCCATACACTAATAGAAGATGGGGTAAAGAGGAGGGAAACAAGGAGGGACGGAAGGGGAAAAAACAAAGATTGAAGAGCTAGAAAGAGGTGGGGGTAGGGTTGGTTGGCCATCAAAGACATTGTCAAGAGAGCTAAAAATAGAGAGAAGTAGGAGAAAATGTTTTTTTAATTATAATGTATTTATATGTTAGTGTGATTGATAATTGTTTGTTTATATCTAGCTTAATATGATAATTTAGCTTCTAATTTTATTAATATTGTATTTCTTAAAAATAGAAAAGTTGTGATTAGCAGAGATGTTGTTTTTGTGTAATAAGGTTGAAAAATCTTATTCTAAAATAAAATAAAAGAAGTATAGTTCTATATGAATTTTACTTTTATCTTATTTTAACACTATATTTAATTTTAATAAGGATTTGGGTCACTCAATTCTAACAATCTCCACCTTGACACGAATTCTCAATGAACAAGTTCTTCATCGTGAACTCTCAATAAACAGGTTCTCCACCTCTTCCATAAAAATCCCTTAGGGGTTTAACTTCAACAATAAACACCAACAAAGTTTAAGCAATGTCTAAACTTGGTTATGGGAAGTGATCGTGAACTCTCAATAAATAGGTTCTCCACCTCTTCCATAAAAATTCCTTAAGGGTTTAACTTCAACAATGAACACCAACAAAGTTTAAGCAATGTCTAAACTTGGTTATGGGAAGTGACTTAGTCATCATATCTGATGCATTTTCATTAGTACTAATTTTGCTCACAATAATATCACCACGAGTAATAATATCACGGACAAAATGATACCTAACATCAATGTGCTTTGTTCTCTCATGAAATATTTGATCTTTCGTAAGAAAAATGGCACTCTGACCATCACAAAATACTGTACTGATTTGAAGTCTTCATTGAGTTCATTAAAGAATCCCTTCAACCAAATGGCTTCTTTACACGCCTCAGTAATCGCCATGTACTAAGTTTTAATGGTAGACAAAGCGACTGTAGTTTGCAAAGTGGCTTTCCAACTGATTGCACAACCTCCGATTGTAAAGACATAACCTGTGAGAGTTCTAATTCTATTAAGGTCTCCAGCAAAATCAACATTAACATACCCAATGACCCCATCTCTAGTTCTTCCAAACTATAAGTAAACATCAGTAGTACCTCGTAAGTATCTTAAAATCCACTGAATTGCTTTCCAGTATTCTTTATCGGGATTCGTCATGTATCTGCTAACTGTACTGACTGCACATGATAAATCTGGACGTGAACAAACCATAGCATACATGAAAGATCCCACGCACTATAATATGGAACATGTGACATGTACTCAATCTCAACATCTGATTGTGGAGAAAAAGCCGATGAAAGTCTGAAATGAGTTGCTAAAGGGGTACTAAGTATAATTTAATTGTTTTTCTATCTCTAAGAATCTCCATACCAAGTATTTTCTTTGCTGATATCAAATCTTTTATCTTAAATTCTTCACTAAGCTGGGCTTTGATCTTTCTTATCTCTCTTTGATCTTTTGCTGCTATAAACATGTCATCAACATAGAGGAATAGGTACACAGAAGAACCATCACTATTTTTCTTAAAGTAAACACAACTGTCAAAGCTACTTCTTTTGAAGTCATGAGAAATCATAAAGGAATCAAACCTTTTGTACCATTGTCTTAGTGACTGCTTTAAACCGTAAAGGGACTTTTTTAACAAGCAAACATAGTCCTCTTTTTTTAAGACTGTAAAACCATCTGGTTGTTGCATGCAAATATCTTCCTCAAGTTCTCCATGCAAAAATACATTTTTTACATCTAACTGCTCAAGCTCCAAATCATGTATGACCATAATACCAAGCAAAGCTCGAATCGAACTATGCTTCACAATTAGGGAGAACACATCTGTGAAGTCCACTACTGGAATTTGACTGTAACCCTTTGCGACAAGCCTTGCTTTATATCTGGGTTCTTCAACTCCTAGAGTCCCTTCTTTCTTTTTAAACACCCATTTACAATGAACAGCCTTTTTGTCTTTAGGAAGTTTCACAAGATCCCATGTTCTGTTTTTGTGGAGTGGTTTCATATCATCTTACATAGCAAGCATCCACTTTTTTGAGTTTTCACAGCTAACTGCCTTAAAATAATTAGATGGCTCTTGGTTTGCATCTATATCTTCAGCCACATTTAAAGTATAAGCAACTAGATTAGCCTCGGCATACTTCTTTGAAGGTTTAATATCTCTTGTAGTTCTTTTTTGGCGATAGAGAATTGTGGTGAAGAAGCAACTCTATTATGAATTTCTGTATTGGCTTAAGGAGTCAATATGTTATAGATTTTGGATTAATATGATGCTCCATGAAACACCCTTAACCAGTATCCATCGCCGGAATAGGGTTACAGAGAATTACTGAAATAAATAGATCAAAAACAGACATTTCAAATTATTTAACATCCATGTCAGATATTATTCATAAAGTCCCTTATATGAGCCATCGAGACCCAAAACATATATTAGAAACAAGTCGAGACTAAATCGGGTACTTAGAGAATTTTTCATGAAATATCAAATTTTTTCCTAGGTACAGGGTACACACGCCCATGTGGTCAGGCTGTGTGAGCCACACGACCAAGAGACATGCCTATGTCTCAAGTCGTGTTAGCATTTGAAATGGGGCACATAGCCGTGTCCCAGCTTGTGTAACTCTCTGACTTGGGTCACACGACCAAGTTACATGCCCGTATGTTAGGCCGTGCTAAAAATCCTGAGCATTCTGTTTTAAATTTTAAAGATGTAGGGGACACACAGCCAGATCACACGCCCATGTGCTAGGCCGTACACACGCCCGTGTGGACAAAAAAAAAATAGGTCATTTTCAAGGCCACTTTTCTCACCCAATTTGTCTTCCACCTACAATGACATTTTAACACATTCCCAAGACAACATAAAACATTCAAATCAAGCCAAAACCAAGTCTTATGTATGACATATCCTCACATGTGTCCATATGTTCAAACTTACCTGATTGACACAATTCATATATATATATATGTATATTTTTCCAAATATGCTAACTCAATCCAGTCATTCATATGATTTTCATCATTTAACCATTTCAAACTCACAAATCAAACATATTAAGGTCATATATATACATATCAAAATTTACCAAACACAAGCTATACCAATGGCTAGTTTCAACCAAGCATGTACATGTCATTATTGGCCAATTTAACCTATACATGCCATTATACCAAAATGAGTTTGCTTTATATACCAAAAAGTCCAAGGGATAGTGTGATGTGACTCCGACTAGCTTCCAACCTTTATGAGCTTCCGAGTACTATAAAACAAAAGAAATAAAGCAGAATAAGATTTTAAAGCTTAATAAGTTCGTATAACGGGAATTTACTTACCATCCATTTACATTTAAGGGAAGCACACAAAATTCATCCAAAGAAATTGGTAATTAGCCTAAGCACATATATCCTTAAGAAACATGTTAGTTATGTATTTCATGTGAATATCAAGAATTAGGGATGAGCTTATCAAATATCAAATTTTCATGTGATTTCAGATGTATATAGGTAATATCTCATTCAAAATTCACCTTAACTTATATCAGAACTTGGTCCGTTAAACCATTTGAAATATCGATGGATACATAGTAATACACAAGAAGTGTATAAATCTGTAATCCGTCAATTCATATTCGAGAGTGCTCATTAAAGCACATAATCGAGAAACCCTCTCTCGAGCCATATAATAGGAAGCTCATGTGAGCTATATAACAGGAAGCTTATCCGGGCTATATAACGGAAATCTTATAAGAGCCATAATCGGGAAGCTCATGCGAGCCAATAACAGGTAGCTCCAAAGAGCCATTAAATAGGAAGCTCCAGATAGCTATGTATTAGGAAGTTCAAGCGAACCATATTGAGAAGCTCCAGAGAGCCATTAATCAAGAAGCTCACAAAGAGCCTTTAATCAGGAAGCTCACGAAGAGCCATATAACGGGACGCTCATAAGAGCTGCGGCGTGTCTACAACACATGTAGGATCACAGCAGATCGGGATGCTCCGAAGAGTTATTAACGGGAAGCTTGCAAGAACCATATAACGGGAAGCTCGAGAGGGCTAATAATGAGATGCTCTTTTGAGCTATGGTGTGTCCGCAACATATGCAGGACCACAACCAATTCAAAAACCCTGTATCCAACAAATTTCTTTTATCCAAACGGGACTTAATATTTATTAGATATGTGACTAATTTTCATACATGTCAATTATACAACATATACATAACATTTAATTCAAACATATAATTTTACAATTTAGTTACACAAACTTAACTCGATAGTTATAGTTGTTCGTGTATGCAAAGTCTATTAATCTGACACTTTTTATTTTCCACGATCTAACTTCGTATTTGATCTATCCGGATCTATACGAATGAATTTTAACATCAATTTAATACAATTCATATTCAATCCAGTCCAATTCATACCTTAGGAAATATTACCATTTTGCCCCTATACTTTTATTTAATTATGATTTCGTCCCTAGGCTCGGAAAATGAAATTCATGCAATTTAATCCTTATTCCAAGCCTAGCAAATTTTTACATATAACATTAACAACCCACGTATTTCATAAAATTTATAATTTTTCATGAATTTTACTACTTTTCAATTTAGTCCCTAAATCACAATTTCATCAAAATTCCCTTTACAAAAGTTGTTTATCTATCAACAACCTTTCATTTTCTACCATAAAACTTCATAGTGCATACATACTAATCCATGGCAAAACTCTAGTACTTTGATAACTTTACAAATTAATCCCCGAGATAGCTAGATTAAGTTATTACGATCTCAAAAATATAAAAATTACTAAAAACGGGATAAGAATACTTACCCAATTAAGCAAAATAAGCTTGCTTGACCTCTTTTCTCTTAGCTAGGGTTGCCATATTTTTATTTAGGAAAGATGATGATAAATGATATTTTTCTTTATTTATTATTTATCATCTTTTATCTTTTACTTTCCAATTTCATCATTTTCTTTAATTAAATTTCCATGGATGAATCATCATACTTATCTACTAACTCCTCTTAATGGTATAATTGCCATATAAGGACCTCCAATTTTGAATTTCATAGCTATTTGATCCTTTTAGCTACTAGAACTCAACTTTTGCATTTTATGCAATTTGGTTCTTTATCAAATTAGACATGTAATCAATAAAATTTATTATCGAAATTTTCATACGATATTTCTGTCATAATATGTATCATAAAATAATATTAAAATAAATTTTCTTTCCGGACTAGGATTTGTGGTCCCGAAACCACTGTTCTGATTTTACTGAAAACGAGCTGTTACATTCCACCTACTTTTGTTGTTCTTTATTGGAAGAGTCTTTAAGAGATAAGTTAAGCAGCATAGCAGTTTCGTAAAAAATAACATCTCTGCTAATCATAACTTTTCTATTTTCAGGACACCATAACTTGTACCCTTTTACACCAGCTTTATAACCAAGAAACACATTTAATGGATCTCGGTTCTAATTTTCCATTATCAACATGAGCATAGGCAGTACATCCAAAGATCTTTAAATCAGAATAATTAGCAGGATTACCAGACCATACCTTTTGTGGAGTCTTTTTCTCAATGGCAATAGATGGAGATCGGTTGATCAAAAAACATGCAGTAAAGGCTGTTTCAACCCAAAACAACTCCAGTAAGTTAGCATCCGACAACATACATCGAATTTTCTCCATGATCATTTTGTTCATTTGCTCTGCAACGCCATTTTGCTGTGGAGTATGACGAACTGTCAAGTGTTTCACGATCCTTTCTGACTTGCACAGTTCATAAAACTCATCAGAACAGAACTCTAAGCCATTGTCTGTGTGGAGGTGTTTTATTTGTTTTTCCGTTTGTTTTTCAATTATAGTTTTCCAAGACTTAAATGAATAAAACACATTGTTTTTTTTCTTTAAGAAAAATGCCCAAACTTTTCTAGAAAAATCATCAATAAGTGTTAGCATATAATTAGCTCCACCTCTCGAAGGCACTTTGGATGGCCCCCACAGATCAGAATGAATATACTCCAACGTTCCCTTCGTATTATGGATTCCTCTAGTGAATCAAACTCTCTTTTGCTTCCTAGAAATGGAGTGCTCATAGAACTTCAGTTTGCAAATTCCTTACCCATCAAAAAATCCTATTTTGCTCAATTCTACCATGTCATTCTTACTCATATGCCCTAGGTGCATATGCTAAATTCTAATAACATCATCATCTAACAAGAAAGAGGAAGTGACAGTTGTACCACCAGTAATAGTAGAACCTTGCAAAACATATAACTTGTAGTCTTTCTCTGTCCTTTCATCACAACAAGGGAACCTTTGGGGATCTTCAAAACCCCACTTTTAGCTGTGTATTTGTACACTTTTGAATCAAGAGTACTCAACGAAATTAAATTTATCTTCAATTTTGGAACATGTCGCACATCACTAAATGTTTTGACAACTCCGTCAAACATATTAACTTTAATCATTCCAACACCTGCGATTTTGCACGCAACATTATTTCCTATCAAAACAACTCCTTCAGACACTGTTTCGTAAGGTTTAAACTAATCTCGATAGGGACTCATGTGGAAAGTGCAGCCCGAATCAAGGATCCACTCTTCGCTCACTTTAGAGTTGTTGACAGAAATGACTAAAAGTTCACCATCACTGTAGTCTTTTACAACATCATCTTCACTAGATTTTTCTAGTTGTTTTCCCTTTTAATTTGCAGTCTCTTTTTTAATCTTGTTCTGCAGCTTATAGCACTCAGATTTAATGTGTCCTTTCTTCTTGTAAAACTTACAAGTTTTACTTCTGTTTGAAGACTTCGATCAACCTTTAGATTTATCGCGAGGATTTAGTTCTTGTGTCCTTCCATGATCATCATCAGCATTCCAATCTTATCTCCCAAGAATAATGAGACCCTCTCCTTGAGAGTCAGGTTTAACCACAAGATGCTTCATCTTATCATATGAGGTCAAAGAATCATAAACCTCATCAACTGTGAGAGACTCGCGGCTATATAAAATCGTGTCTCTAAAGGTTAAATAAGACGGGGGCAATGAACAAAGTAGAATCAACCCTATATCTTCCTTATCATATTGAACCTCCATGGCCTCCAAGTTTGAGAGAATTTCTTTAAACACTGTTAAGAACAGTGTTTGTGCACAGACGCACTTTCCTCCAAGCGATGAGCATAAAGATGCTACTTCATATGCAGCTTGCTGGTTAGAGTTTTCAACATACATATTTGTTCCAGCCTCTTCCATAATGCAGCGACAGTCTTCTCTTTCATCACATCCTACAAAATTTCGTTAGACAAATGCAGATGTGACTATGTTAATGCCTTTTGATCTTTACGCCTCTTCTCTTCCTCCGTCAATGTCAAAGGCATATTATCTATCCTTAACAGGGCATCCTCTAAGTCTATCTGCACAAGAACTACCTGTATTTTTATCTGCCCAACGCGAATCTGATGTTGCGATCCAACAACGAAATTCCATACTTCAAATATGCCATTACCGTGATTGAGATGAACAACCCGGAAATTCGGATACCAATTTGTAAATAAAATAGAACGTCGGTAATGACAATGTATCACAAAGAAAAAAAAAAGAAAGAAAAATAAATAACAAACAGATTTTTACGTGGAAACCCTTTCAGGAAAAAAAACCACAGGCGGAGGAGAAGATAATTCACTATGTCGAATTCGAATTATTACAAGAGAAGTAGATTATGTCTATTTATAGGCTTATAAAACCATATTCTAATAGAAGAAGTGTAATAAGGTTGAAAAATCTTGTTCTAAAATAAAATAAAAGAAGTGTAGTTCTATATGGATTTTACTTTTATTTTATATTCGGGTTACTCAATTCTAACAAAATCTTTATTGAAATTGATACTCTTGCTATACTCTGCTCAATACTCAATGGATTATTTATGTTAGTGCAAAACATCGACAATCATTGGGCTTCACTATATTCTCGAGGTTCATTTTCTACTAACTTTTTTGTACACTAAAATATATGTGAAAATAAATAGAACCTTAAAAAAAGTGGCACTGAGCCTTCATTAGTTTTTCATAAATTCTTTTTTATTCCCATACACTAATAGAAGATGGAGTAAAGAGAAGGGAAACAATGAGGGACGGATGGGAAAAAAACAGAGATTGAAGGGCCAGCAAGAGGTTGGCCATCAAAGACATTGTCGAAAGGGCTAAAAATAGAAAGAAGTAGGAGAAAATATTTTTTTTAAATTATAATGTATTTATATGTTAGTGTGATTGATAATTGTTTGTTTATAACTAGCTTAATATGATAATTTAGCTTCTAATTTTATTAACATTGTATTTCTTCATGTCAACATTCAAATGAAATACGGTTATTATGATTATTTGAAATGTAACATTACAATATTTGATATATAAAAAGGTATTGATTAATTCTTAACAAAATTAAGTTTATATGTTTATTTCACTAAACATTTTAATTCTAATATGAATTTGATGGTAATTTTTAAAATTACTTTAAAAAATACAATACAATTTGTTAATTTTAATATTTTTTAATAATATTTAATATTAATAAAAGGTTATTTTGTACTTAAAGCTTTTTGATTAATATGATATCCCAAGAAACCACATTTAAGGTGTGTTTGATTCAAAAATTATAAGGTAAAACTTCGAAATAGGAAAACTCCAAAATAGGATTCCTATATTTGAATTTCAAACATTTCCTTGAGATGACAATCTTACATTTCCATTAGCAATAAGATTCTAAAATATAAAAGGTAATTTCAATACCAATCTTTATTTACTTAATCTTACACACTCTCTACTTAATCTTACATTTCCTTAAAACGCGACATTTTTTTATAATTTTAACCCATTTTAATTTTTTTCAAAATTTTACTTAAATAAAAATAAACAAAAAAGAACCATACTTAATTTTTTCCTTCAAAAATAACAATTGCCCGATTTCATTGTGATCTTATTCTTCTATGATCCAACTATAGTGATCCAACTATGCTAGCGGGGTGTAGGTTCTTCATATTCATCCCATTCAATGGACCCATTTTAATGTCTTTCAAAATTTTACTTAAACAAAAATGAACCATGCTTAATATTTTCCTTCAAAAATAACAATTGTCCAATTTCGTTGTTTCCTTCAATGGAATCGAAAACCAATCCATGTCTCCATTTTAATGTCTTTCAAAATTTTACTTATAGTGATCCAACTATGCTAGGCAAGCGGGGTGTAGGTTCTTCATATTCATCCCATTCGTTGTGATCTTATTCTTCTATATCCAATTATAGTGATCCAACTATGCCAGGCAAGCGAGATGCAGGTTCTTCATATTCATCCCATTCAATGGCTTGAATTTCCTCTAATGGAATCAACAACCAATCCAAAATTGTGTCTTCCACAATGGAATCTGATAAGTGAGATTTCGAGTAAGTGTTTACATAATTTTCTTCTATCCGAAGAAATGATTCATCGAAATAATGAGTCACCATTGATATCGACACATCTGAGATCGCCAAATGTTCAGGAGTTCCTCTATTCAATCCGAAATCAACCCAAAATTTTTCTTAGAAATAAATGGTGATCCAATTAAGCTAGGCAAGCGAGGTGTAGGTTCTTCATATTCATCCCATTCAGTGGCTTGAATTTCCTCCAACGGAATCGAAAACCAATCCATCTCCTTAGCATTGTCTTTTTCATCTTCAATATCAGTAATTGACTTTATTTCTGAGAAAAATTAATGATTGACTTTATTTCTGAGAAAAATTAATGAATCCATGTCCTTTGAAGAAAAAGATGAAGATGAAGAAAAAGACAATGCTGAGGAGATGGATTGGTTTTTAATTATGTTGGAAGAAATTCAAGCCATTGAATGGGATGAATATGAAGAGCCTACACCTCGCTTGCCTAGCGTAATCAGATTACCATAGTTGGATCAAAGACTTAAGTACCGAACCTATATGAAAATTATTCAAGTATTTTAGGGCTAAATTGAAAACTAGGCTTTTGTTTTTTAGAAAAGAAATTATACGCTTCCATGTAAACTAATCAGTAAATAAAACAATTTAATAACCTGTTAAATATCAAAATGTTAGATTCCGATTAAAGTAATATCAATCGAGCAGGGGAATGGTTAGAAATTGTTGTGTTTCGTTCTTAGTATCACCAAAAGTCATACCTATTAAATTCCATAAAAAGTGGAAGAAACCCCTCTGCATTCCAATTTATATTCCTTTTGCCAAAAATCCAAAGCACCAATAGCTTCTGCTTCTATATTAAGATTCTTATGAGTCAGTCAGTCTCAGTATTATAATTATTTTATCAATGCTTGGATTGGACCCTGAACTCAAAATGGATTCTCAAGATTCAGAAGCAAAGAAGGAACCGTACGGGCACTGGCAACGATGCTGGCTTCAGCTACGCCAAATAAACCCAGAGATTCCCTCTCAAATTCAAAGCACACTCCTACTCTTCAACCCTCCCCACCACTTTCTCTCTCTTTCAGCAGGTTTGAGTTTTGTTATCAGTTTTTCGTTGACTTTTGTTGATCATTTAGAAACATTTATTATGTATAAGAAGCTGAATTTCATGTAAATGCTTCGTTCCCACAGGGTAGCTGTAGGTACATGGCATGTCTTCAAAAGTCATCCTGTATACTATTTGTCAACAGTTAGTTGAGTCTTTTGACTTGAATTATGCCACAAAAGCTTTAGGGTTGGTGAATTGATTTCTATGTTCTTGCTACGAAATTATATCTGGTGGCAATGTTGTTTCCCTACCTATCCTTGCTACATACCCTTCACTTAATTTAAGGTCATATATGTTTTTATCTTCCTGTAATCATCATATTTTTCCCATCTCTTTGCAAGCATGGTATAGGAAAAATTAGATTTTGTTTCTCAGATATTACTGGAAAGCAACTGACTGTATATATTTTTCCTATTCGTAACTCACTTTCCTATGAACATCTTATTTATTATTAAAACGTGATGTGCATTATCTTTGCTTAATTGGCCGGGCATTTCAAAGTTGGTTAGTTGATACTCTCTTAAAATCGTATGGTTCTTAATTTTAACTCATCAGCTTAAAATGGCATCAGCATGGGGCTGTTAAATAACATCATCAAGAAAAAAAAAATCAACTTTGTGATACTTTGTTGAATATTGGCCAGCATTGCAGCAGGAAGGTCTTTTGGTGCACATTCATGCAGCTGAAATTTTTGTTACATGCAAACTAGTCTAGTTCAGTTGTAATTTGTTTTGTTGATGTATAAAGACTAGTTAGCTGATTTGTTTATGTTTAGGTACTGATTTGGCTGAAAAATCAGCTTGTTTACTTGTACAAGTTATGTTTTGTAAGTTTCAATGTTGTTAGTGGGAGTGGTTACGTATTTGGTATTGTATGTAACTTAAAAAAAC
The DNA here is from genome assembly GCA_005393395.2 of Gossypium australe. NCBI lineage: Eukaryota > Viridiplantae > Streptophyta > Magnoliopsida > Malvales > Malvaceae > Gossypium > Gossypium australe. The sequence continues at coordinate 89,702,967 of CM016618.1, read as the reverse complement.
AATCCCCTTCGAAAATGAATCAAGTGAAAAACTTTTTTTAACTACTTGTTTTGGCTTCTCATTTTTCTTTGTTCTCTGTTTTTTCCTTATTTTGAATAGATTGTTTTCTGTTTAACTCGATTCTTTTCTGATTTAAATCGATTGTTTATTATTTGAATTGATTCATCTTGATTTAAATCGATTCTCTATAGATTAACTCGATTCAAACCCCAACATACTTTGGCTTAAAGCTTACTGAAGTTACAAGTTCAGCAACGCTTATCCCATATCATTATAATGCACCAACATAATCGAGCCTTATAAAAAGGTGTTGTGATATGCCACTTATTATTGGTAGCCATGACAATTTTGGGAACTCTTTCTTTGCTAAAATTTTCTTGGAAGATAAAAGATTGACCTTCTTAGTTTTGGTGCCTTGGGAAACTGGGAAGATCCACTTGCTTGAAAAATGGGGAAAGGATGCTTTTGTACTCGACTTAGTAAGCAGGTATGTGTTATAAGACTCTTATTATGCATGGTTTGACTGAATAATAGCTCAACCATGAAGAAGTTATGGGTAAATCTTTGATGAAGCACGGTCACTGTCTAATTTGTTTGGTTAAATTAGGAGCTACATTTTTAATCTCTCTTCAGTTCCGCACGTCATCCTTCGCCAAGAACAGATGAAAAACGAGCAGCAAGAAGCATGAAAATGATATGCTTATCCATTCAACAGGAAAACATTACAATTTAAGTCACTAAACATTACCAAATACACAACTAGTCCCACTAACTATATTGTAACTTACAAAACATTGCTTGCACTTAAACAAAAAAAGTCAATCAGCACCTAATCAAATCAGTGCATAATAAATACATTGCTTCAATAAGAATCAGCATGCACCATAGTTTCAGCTGCTGCATGGTTGGCCAACTTGTAACAGTTTCATTGTAGGTGCTTCTTTCTTCCAAATCAACAATGGAAAAAAGAATTATCAGAAAAACAAGGGGAAAAAAAAATAAACGCTGTTATCTGGATTTGCTGTGGCAAAAATTTGGCTTTAGTACATAAATATAACTTTTTAACATCTCATAAAGATGAATCAGGGCTTCATGTTGGAATTGTTGTCACAACTATCTTGTTCTTGGTCTTTTCCCCCTTACATAATGGTTTGTGGATCATTTTCTATGTTTTAATTTAAATCTTGTAATACTTGTTTTCTTTAACTTTCATATGTTTAAAATAGAAATTCACTGTAGATTATATGAGGCTTAAATTGAATGGATAGACAACTAGACACCTCTGAACAATTGGTTCCCTCAAATCAAATCAGAGTATAATCATATGAATATCATTTCCACGTGTTATCAAAACCCCATGCTATTAAGTTTATTATCTTGGAAAGTGACCCTGTCCCCTCGAGAATGATTATGGACTGTTTTGTGAATTTTGAGACTTTTGAAGCATGATGGTTGGCAGTTATGTGATGTTAGAGATACAGATTTAGAAAAATATGCCAAATTCTCCGATCTCTCAATCGTGACATCGGATCACTTCACTTCTCCTTTTCATTTTGTGGGAAAATCTTCTCAAACTTCAGTTTCTAAACCTATTTCTTAAGTGCACTTTCATATTACTGCAACGATCTGGTTAATTTAAGTTTCTAGCTATTTGGAGATGTTTGAGGATTGACGGTTTAACCGGAGCTTCTCGACTGTAAAAGCTTGGGGTATGATCTTTCATCACTTCTATGGTCATCAGAGCAAATTGCCTTAATATTGCAAGTTTCGGACTCAAACCGATATCCATCTCTTGAAATCAGATGGCAACATGAGATGCTGTAGTAGTTTACATTGATATAGCAAACATATGAAGAAATACAATCAAATTTTTTGCAAAATCACAGTTATAGAGTCCATCTAAAGCCATAAAATATCAGGAAATTATGTTTGCAAGCATACTCGTTTCGGATACCTTCAGGTAGCTCTGCTAACCAAATTTTATAACCCTGTAACTAATGCTGATGATAACATTTGAACTTCTTTTCCTTATCCATGATGCTTTATAATATCTGCCAATATTCTATACATGTACCAGTCTTAATTCATCAATTCTTACTTGATGGATTATTTTTATACCATAGAAATCTCTGCTATAGCATTACAACATATCTGATGCAGCTGAATATTGTCAGTGCCAGACCTTGTAGCCGGTATTTATAACTAAGGAAAATAATATAAATATTTTATACGCAACTGAACATCTATCAAGTTATTATAAGGAGAAAAAAAAAAAGAGAAAAAACAAAAACGAGTTAAAACATTGTCTAGCTTGATCTTGCATTTAAATTCAATTCTACACCCACTACAACTGTTCACTCACAATGAAACCAATAAATGCTGCTGAACAGTCTTATGTTATATTAGTTGCACCATAATTTTTTATTAATCTCCGTAACCCTTTCAGGTTTATCCTGTGTAAACATTGAAGACACTAGACTGAAAAAGAAAAAGAAAAACCCTAAGTCCCTGGGTTTTGGTATGTCATCTAGATTGACATTGAAGTTTCGGGCTGCAATTTCGCTTTTTACAATGAAACAGGTTAAGGATCAGATACAAGGAGTATACGATAGATATGAATGTATGAAAGAGAACCAGTTTGGTTTTAATTGCAAATTGAATTGGTAGAAAATTCAGTGAGCCGCCATTTTCTTACCATAATATCCGATTGCTCAAACAATACTAGAAAATAAACCATTATCATACGTATATAATATATTTCTACATCATACAAGTCAGTACTATGTATGTTAGTTTCGGTTCTCTCTATATGACCCTCAGTAGGCCTTTTTTTCATTGGAGATGAAGATGCTTAAATATAAATATATGTATATATATAAAAATCAGCTAAAACCTTTAAAGCACCACTATTTAGCTTTTCAAGACGAATTAAGAAATACAAATTTAATCAACACAAGTTGGGGTGGATTTGTTATCCTAAACATAAAAACTTGATTGTCCTTACTAGCACAAGAGGCTAAGCCCCTGCTTGAATAGTTTCGGAGGGCCTTGGTCTGGTGGGTGCATGAATTTGCAGTTAGGGCATGCAGGTGATGACTTGCAAAGCATCACCAACATGTGGCATCTCATGCACACTGTTGCTACCATCTCTTGCTCTTGCTGATCATTCTCCTCCACTGCCAACCACGAAAGGTTGCGAGTTAATCCTCCCGATGAGTTGATCTTCTTATCAACTGAACCGGCCCTCGCGGGGCTGACGGAGTTGTGCTTGTTGAATAATTGGTGATCTGTTGCATTAACTTTCCTTACTGATGAATCGCATGGTAGGTTTAGCTCAAGGTCTAAGCTCATGTGAACGGGGCTTGGAGGTTCAGGGCTTCTCCTTGGATCCTTTGATGTTCTCGTATGGGTCCTTGTATTGTAAAAGTGTATCTGCCCTGACTGAACATAGAAGAAAGCCAAGCAGTTATAAGGTTATAGCTATTGTTTATGTAACAGTAATACTACTGCTGAATCATATTCTTCTTCTAGTTATATATATGTATATATTATGTATGTATGTATACCTGAATGTCTAAACATCTTTGCCACTCCAAAGGTAATGGAGTCTCGAGGTGTAGCTCCATATCGAACACCGATTTTATGCTTTCAGCTTTAGATCGCTTCTCAGAAGTTTCTTCATGATTACCTTGTGAATCTTCTTCCAACTTTCTCTTCTTGGATGAATTGTCGAACTCTGGGATTGTCTTTCCGATCATATCTGAAGGGGAGAGGGGGGCTTGAAAGGAAATCATATAGAAATTAAAAACTACACCAAAGGTAGAGCTATATAGTTTTTAGCTATCTTAGTTTTCTGTCTTTTCAGAGAGAGAGAGAGAGAGAGAGAGAGAGAGAGAGAGAGAGATCAAATGGATGAAACGGTTTAGGTGGTTATATAGGCTAAAATTTGGGGTGTTAAGGGCAAAGTATAACTGCAGGGCAAAGCTTTTCGATTGAAGAAATTAACCAAAAGGAAGGGCCTACCTATGCATGACGTGCATTCCAAGTTGGCTCTTCAATTAACTACGCTACTTCAACCCAAGCTGCTGCTATTCAAAGCTTAGATGTGAAGTTCTAACCAACCTCTCTCTTTAGTCAATTATATATAAATTTCACCTGATCTTGATGGCTCCTTAATTAAACCCCTATTAATTCCAAACTAAATTACAACCGTAAATGTGTTTTGGGTTCATCATATTCACGAATTTGTTACTATTGTGACTAATTGCGATGAATAAAAACAAGGTAAAAGAATAAGGATTATAGTATCATGTTGCGGCAGCGATCCAATCCCGATATATCCTTGGTGCGGGGATTCAACTTTTTGAAGCCATATTAGAGAGTGAGGCAAGGGAAAAAGTTATCTAGTTGTGGGTACTTAAGAAAGGCGGTGAGAGGTGTGGAAGGGGGAGCTAGGGACATTAAATGAGAAGAGTGTGTAAACAGTTGAAAGGGGAGGAACTTAGTCTTGAATGCCAATGGGATCTTTAATAACATATAATAACTTCAACTTCCACAATTGGGTCACTCAAAGAACTACAACTTTTAAAGCTTTCAACACCCACCTTTTGCCATTTCAAACAAATCCCCATATCAATTCAAAGCCCTCAACACCCCTCCTCAGCTATATCCTAATAATAACTAATAATATAAATTCCTATCGGCTAAAAGCACCATTCCATACCTATCAATTATCTTAAGCTCTGGGAACTAACTGTTTTAATCTCCTAGGACCAGCAGCAAAGGAAACCTCTTAATTTTCGATTCTCCGTACAAAAAAAAGTATTCTTAATTACTTCAATTATTTATACTTAATATTCTTTTCTAAAAGCTATGTTATATAGCCATGACCAAATTACAACATGCTGTAACTTTCAAAGCTGAAAAATTCAAGTTTAAGTATGAGCTTTCAGTATCCAACTATGTCAGTATATTCATATAAATATACTGTACTCGCCCGTGATATGGGGAACTTTTCACTTGAAAAAGGAAGAGTATGGGAAGCAAGGGGCAAAAAGAAAAAAGAAAGAAAGGGTAAGTAGTTTTGAATGTAAGAGGAAAATGATGATGTAGGTGCGAAATATATAATGGTGCATGGCGATTTAGACGTTAAGTGATATGGAAGTCCTTAAGGCGATCAAATTTCACCAACCAAATATAAATTGGTGAGGGACCCTAAATAGAGACTAGACAGCAGATGACATAAATATACCCAACCCATTTTAACGTCCTCCCCTTGTAATTTTTTTTTTCCCATAATAAGCCTGTATCCCTGACCTAATCAACCCTTCCAATCTTGAAAATTATTAATAATCTTTAGCAAAAACAAAAGGAAAAAGGGTCCAAAATCCAATTCCAAAAAAGCCATTAAAGGCATGCAGGCATTGAGAGAGAAAGAGAAGTCTACCTGCCTTCATTAACTCCCCATCTTGAATTCACTTAAATGCAGAATTCAAGGGAAGGGGAAGATGACCCATTGAAAACCCACCTCGCTTTCTTCAACATCTTTCGATTTCATCGTCACCACCTTCTGTTTTAATGCTTTCAACCCAACTCTTCTTCCCTTCATTTATGTTCTTCTCTCTCTTTCTAAATGTTGATTTCAAAGGGTTTTAAATCACTTCCTACTTATGAGAATAACTGTCAGAATCTACCACTCTCACTAATAAATTACATGTGAATCACTTAGATCCCCAAATATACAGCCTTTTTAATCCCATTGTCACTTTGTTAAAATTTGGGTACCATTCACCAATTTCTTTCCAGTCCCACAATTTAATGAATAATTAATTGCCTTTACCCGCCTAAATCCCATATCTATATTACTATTCCTCACCCATTAGCACCTAAGCACCATAACTATATCCATCCACCATTTACGACCCAAAAATTAGTTTTTGAAGTTTATAGTTAATATGAAGGATTATTATCGGATTCATTGTGGTAATTTTTTTTTAATTTTATCCTTAGATATTTTATTTTTTATTACCTTTTAAATATTCAATAAGAACATATGATATTTTTTATCCACTTATAGAGTACTCGTATATATTAAATAATTATTTTGTTATTACTGAGATGATATTTTAATTATTCCAATATATAAGACTTAATGCTAAGTCTTGGCTTTTAATGATTAAGTTCGGGTTTTATTGTGCGAAAATTTATGTATAATTTTGTTACTTAAATTTAATTCATTATTGAATTAAATTATTTAGTTCAATGCTTATAATTATTGATTTTAAATGAAATTGTTATATAATTAGTTGTAATTTGAAAATAAATTTATTTTTTTACTTAATATAAATATATATTTGTTGCCTTTTCTTTCAATAAATTAGTATATGAGAGCATATGAAAACTCTGCAAACACTAATCTAAATTAGGGAAGCAAATTATCTCACTACTTCTATAAAAGAGGTTATTAATGCTGTTGGTTGTGCCTTACTAGCTAGCTGCTAGTCACTTGTCACTTGCATTAATTATAATAATGATACGTGGTGACGTCGATTTTTTGCTCCCTTAATTTATAATTATGAAGTTTTACTAACAAGTATTGTTAAAAATATTTCAAAGAGGTTATAATTTTTTAATGACATTGATTAAGGCGATAAAAAAGAGAAAAATATAACTAATGCATTTTTAATAAAGTAAAAAAAGTAATATTAGAGGTAAAACGGTTTTGAAAGCAATATTAGTAATTTGTTAGTGTAAGTTATATTGTTGAAATGCAATACTAATTGTAACTCAACATATATATATATGACACATCATGTAATTTGGCATATTTAGTTGATATCTTTTGAGTGAAAATTTTTAGATCTTTAAATGTACGTACTTTGAGGATTTTTAGCAAGTACTTTTATTGAGTTGAATTGTTAGAAAATCTCTACTATTCTATTTCATATTAAAGACCTAATTAAGCTGAATTCAAAGAGATAAAGGTTCACATTGATTGTATTTTTGACAAGTCACTTTATGCCTATTTTAGTTTGTTTGTTATTTGTAACACCCCTTACCCGTATTCAACACCGGAACTGGGTACGAGGCATTACCAGACTTATCTCACTTGAACGTATAACTTTGGGCTATAAAATTTCATGCAAACTTACTAAGCTTTATGCTTACCCCTCTCATTTCCCTTTTCCTTGTAGTTTTGCCAAGATAACTCGAGGATCATGGGACGTCGGAGTTCGAAAATCACACTATCAACATCTCTTTGGTATAACAAAGTTAGATTTATTTTGAGTATGGCATGTATAGGACTTGGCTATTTATGTTATCAAATTCATTCTGTAAATGGTCATTGAAATTGGGCCAATACTTGACAAGTTTATATATATTCATTGATGATGAATCATGAAGTTTATGCTTGTGTGGATGCTTTGATTTGAATTCTTGGAAGTGCCTTAGGGTCATGACTTATGTTGAATTGAGTTGGTATAAGTATGATTGCTATGTAAGGTGGCATTTGGCTTGGAATATAGCCTTTTTAATGTCCACACGGGTAGACACACGGGCGTGTGTCTAGGCCGTGTGTGACACATGGCCAGCCCCATGGGCGTGTTGATCGACTGTGTGTCCTTTTGTAAGCTAGATTTACAAGTCAGTATGCTCAGTAGTAAACACACGGGCAGAGACACGGCCGTGTGTCTCAACCGTGTGGGAGGCACAACCATGGACATGGGCGTGTGCCCAGGCCGTGTGAAGTCTGCACCTAAAATTTGGAATTTAATTCGACATACGGTCTAAGGACACTGGCGTGTGCCTTGGCCGTGTGACCATAGTGAGGTGATGACGTCATAAACAAAATGCCATGGTTTTGGCACACGGGCGTGTCGAGGCCGTGTGAGGGACACGGGCGTGTGTCCGGCCGTGTGAAAACCCCTGTAGGTTCAAATTAGGAAATAAATTCCACACGGGTTAGGGACATGGGGGTGTGTGACCACACGGCCTGTCCACACGAGCGTGTGGCCCCTGTTTAGACAAAAAAAAGTTTAAGTGTTCAAAAGTTTCCGGTTTGATCCCGAGACCCTCCGTTTGCATGTTTAAGGCATCGTAGGCCCATAATGAGGATATTTTACATGTGAATGGGAAGTTTAAAGTTGGAATGAAATTTTATAGCCTAAAGTTGTATGTTCAAGTGAGATAAGTCTAGTAATGTCTCGTACCCGGTTCCGGTGTTGAATACGGGTAAGAGGTGTTACATTTATTGGTATCAGAGCTACGGTTTAGTCGATTCTCAGACTAACGTAGCGTGAGTATGAGTCTAACTATACATGGCATACGTAAGATTAATTATGTAATGATAGTGTGACGGCTCCTGACGATTTGGATTATGTTTTTATATAGTAAATGGTTCCTAATCTTGATCGAGCTGCAGTTGATGATGCTGCGAGTAATGCGCCAGCTCTCGCGCAAGGGACCACGCCAGTAAAGAGTAGACCCGAGACTATGGGTCAGGGAGAAGAGGCTCGAGAAGCCTTTCTCCAGATGATGAGCAATTGGTACACTGAGTACATTAGAGCAAATCCTAATGCTCAACCCTTCCACCCCCACCTATTCCTCGGCCTGCTCCTGTAGCTCCTCAAGTGGTTGAGGTAGTAAGAAGAGAAAGGCCTCCGGTCGATAAGATTCAGAAACAAGGAGCAGAAGAATTCTGGGCTAGTAAAGACGATGACCCGAAGAGGGCAGAATTCTGGCTGAAGAATACCATCAGGGTATTCGATGAGTTATCATGCACACCTGAAGAGTGCATGAAGTGTGTAGTATCTCTCTTGAGAGATTTGTCCTGTCAGTGGTGGAACACCCTTGTGTCGGTGGTACCAAGGGAGAGAGTAAACTGGGAGTTCTTCCAAGAGGAATTTCGGAATAAGTATATTAGTCAGAGATTCATCGACCAAAAAAGAAAAGAGTTTTTAGAGCTAAAGCATGGTGGAATGATGGTGACCGAATACGAACGTAAATTCGTAAGGCTCAGTAAGTATGCCCGGAAGTGTGTGTCTTCCGAGACTATTATGTGCAAAAAGTTCGAGGATGGGTTAAATGAAGATATTCGTTTATATGTTGGAGTCCTCAAACTAAAAGAATGCGTGGTGTTAGTAGATAGAGCCTGTAAGGCTAAAGAGTTGGTCAAAGAGAAAAAGAAATCTGAGATTGAGTCCTGTGACTCGAAGAAGAGACAAATGGGCAAGTCATTCCAATCTTTATCCAAGAAGTTAAGAGATTTCACTGCCCGGTCAGCCACCTCAACTGGATTTTCAAGTAGAAGTAGAGGTAAATGGTTCTCGGGGTTTAGAGCTCAGACCACATCAGTTGTTAGTGTTGGCAATGTTCGACCGAGTAGACCGAAATGCCCGCAGTGTGGCAGACATCATTCCGATGAGTGCAGAGCAAGCAAGAAGGCTTGTTTCAAATGTGGGTCTCTAGACCACTTTATCAGAGATTGCCTTGAGGTGGGTGAGAAAGAGAAACCTTAGAATGCAAGACCGGGAAGTACTGCTAGAGGAAGACCACAGAGAAACCTAGGAAATGAGATGAGTGGCAAGAATTCACCTAGAGAGCAAACTGCGAGAGCTGAGGGTAGAGCACCGGTAAGAACATATGCCATTCGTGCTCGCGAAGAGGCGTCCTCCCTCGATATGATCACGGGTACATTTTCTCTCTATGATATTCATGTTGTAGCTTTAATTGATCCGGGATCTACCCACTCGTATATTTTCATGAAATTAATCTCTAGCATGAACATGCCTATAGAGTATACTGAATTTGTAATAAAAGTGTCAAATCCCCTAGGTAAAGATGTGTTGGTTGATAGAGTATGTAAAGACTGCTCTTTGTTGATTAGGGGTCATTGTTTTCCTACTAATCTCATGTTATTACCATTTGACGAGTTCAATGTCATCATTGGGATGGATTGGTTAGTTACTCATGATGTGATTGTGAATTGTAGAAAGAAGTTTATTGAGTTAAAATATGAAAGTGGGGATCTTATTCATGTTGAATCAGATAAGCAAGATAGATCACCAGTAGTGATATCTTCCTTGTTGACTCAGAAGTATTTAAGAAAGGGGTACGAAGCTTACCTTGCCTTTATGATGAATGCTAAAGAGACTGAGTTAAAAATTGAGTCGGTACCCATAGTATGCAAGTATCCAAATGTTTTCCAGGAGAAATTGCCAGGGTTACCCCTGGTTAGGGAGATTGAATTTGGGATTAAGTTAGCTCCGGGTACCGCCCCCATTTCTATTGCTCCATATAGAATGGCTCCAACCGAGCTAAAAGAATTGAAAGCACAGTTGCAAGAACTAACGGATAAAGGTTTGGCAAGATCGAGTTTTTCTCCGTGGGGTGCTCCCGTACTATTTGTAAGGAAGAATGATGGTTCTATGAGGTTATGCATAGATTATCGACAACTTAACAAGGTAACTGTGAAGAACAAGTACCCATTGCCAAGAATCGATGATTTGTTTAATCAATTGAAGGGAGCCACGGTATTTTCCAAAATAGACTTGAGGTCTGGATATTATCAGTTGAGAGTCAAGGACTCGGATGTGCCGAAAACCGCATTTAAGACTAGGTTTGGCCACTATGAATTTTTGGTCATGTCTTTTGGTTTAACAAATGACCCAGCTGTTTTTCTGGACTTGATGAATCGCATTTTTCGGCCATATTTGGATAAATTTGTCGTGGTCTTCATTGATGATATACTGATCTACTCTCGAGATGAGAACGAACATGCCAATCATTTGAGAAAGGTTCTACAAATTCTGAGAGATAAACAATTATATGCCAAGTCCAGCAAAAGTGAATTTTAGCTTAAGGAAGTTGGATTTTTGGGGCACATTGTCTCGGGAGATGGAATTAGAGTCGACCCGAGTAAGATTTTAGCAATTATTGAATGGAAACTGCCAATGAGCGTAACTGAAGTAAGGAGTTTTCTGGGTCTAGCCGGCTATTATAGGCGTTATGTCAAAGGGTTGTCCATGATAGCTACTCCAATGACGAGACTATTGCAAAAAGATGTGAAGTTTGATTGGACAAAAAAGTGCCAACAGAGTTTTGAGAAACTAAAGGCGTTGTTGACTGAGGCTCCTATTTTGGTGCAACCTGAGCCGAGAAGAGAATTTGTGGTTTACAGTGATGCATCCATAAATGGATTGGGTTGTGTACTTATGCAAGAGGGCAAGGTGATTGCCTATGCCTCTAGACAATTAAAGAAGCACGAGAAGAATTACCCGATCCATGATTTAGAGTTGGCTGCCATTGTGTTTGCATTAAAGATATGGAGACATCATTTACATGGTGAAAGGTGTCGGATATTCACCGACCACAAAAGCCTAAAATACTTGATGACTCAAAAGGACTTGAATTTGAGGCAACGAAGATGGTTAGAGCTAATCAAGGATTATGAGTTAGTGATTGACTACCATCCGGGAAAGGTGAACGTGGTCGCCGATGCTTTGAGCAGAAAATTATTGTTTGCGCTGAGAGCCATGAATACACGGATGGCTTTGTTAGATGATGGTTCTATTCTAGCCGAGTTGAGGGCTAGATCATTGTTTCTTCAAGAGATTTGTGGAGCTCAAAAAGATGACAGCAACTTACAAGCCAAAAGAGTTTTATGTGAGTCAAATGTTGAGTCAGGCTTTCGGGTAAGTACTGACGGATGTTTGATGTTTCGAGATAGGGTTTGTGTACCCAGAAATGATGAACTTATTCGAAAGATTTTGCATTAAGCACATAGCGAATGTTTAACTGTACACCCAGGCAGCGCGAAGATGTACAATGACTTGAGGAAGTGGTATTGGTGGCCGAGTATGAAGAAAGACATTTCCGAGTTTGTATCGAGATGTCTGATTTGCCAACAAGTGAAGGCTGAACACCAAGTACCTTTGGGTCTACTTCAGCCTATTATGGTTCCCGAGTGGAAGTGGGACCGTATCACTATGGACTTCGTGATGGGTTTACCGTTGTCACCGAGGAGGAAAGATGCTGTGTGGGTTGTAGTCGATAGACTTACAAAGTCAGCCCATTTCATACCAGTACGAGTCGATTATTCTCTTGATAAGTTAGCGGATTTATATGTGTCAAAGATAGTAAGACTTCATAGAGTACTGTTATCGATTATTTCAGATATAGATTCGAGATTCACGTCACGGTTTTGGAAGAAGTTGCAAGAGGCTTTAGGCACAAAATTGAGTTTTTGTACAGCTTTCCATCCACAAATTGACGGGCAGTTGGAGAGAGTGATACAGATACTTGAAGACATGTTTCGATGTTGCGTGTTGGAATTCCAAGGTAATTGGGAAAAATACTTACCGTTGGTGGAATTCGCCTACAACAACAGTTTTCAATCAAGTTTGAAAATGGCGCTTTATGAGGCATTATACAGGCGTAAGTGCTGAACGCCTTTGTATTGGACAAAACTCAGAGAGAATCAGATTCACGAAGTTGATTTGGTTAGGGAAACTAAAGAGAAAGTAAAGGTGATACGTGAATGTCTGAAAGCGGCCTCAGATAGACAAAAGTCTTATTCAAATTTAAAACGGAAAGAGATTGAATTCCAATTAGGTGATAAAGTGTTCCTAAAAGTATCATCATAGAGAAAAGTCAGATTTGGCCAGAAAGGCAAGTTGAGTCTGCTTTTTATTAGGCCATACGAAATTACCGAGAGGATAGGACCGATAGCTTATCGTTTGGCCTTGCTGCCTGAGCTAGAAAAGATTCATGATGTCTTTCACGTATCCATGTTACGACGATACTATTCGGACCCTTCACATGTGATAATACCAACAGAGGTAGAAGTTCAACCGGACTTGACTTATGATGAAGAGCCAGTTAAGATTTTGGCATGAGAGGTCAAACAGTTGAGAAACAAAAGTATAGCCCTTGTGAAAGTGCTACGGCAGAGACATGGAATAGAAGAGGCTACATGGGAGCCCGAGGAGGCTATAAGAAACCAGTATCCCAACCTTTTCACCGGTAAGATTTTCGAGGACAAAAATCCTTAAGGGGGAGAATTGTAACAACCCGATTTAGGGGCTTGATCGCTGAAATAAGAGCTTTAAAATTTATAAAACGAGTTATCAAACCTGGAAACTAACTCTAACAATGATTAAAGGCAAGTGTACCTATCGAACAGTAGTATAGCTTAGGCAAGACCGGATTGTCGAACCCAAAGGAACTAAAAGTACTAATACTAACTTTCTTTTTATTATTTAGCCTAAAATAAAGTGAAGTTGCTTTAATCTAAATTAACGACTACTAAGCTAAAGATGCAAAGACAAAAAGAATGAATTGGGAACTAACTTGACGAAAAACTCAGTTGAACACGATGATACCCTCAGGAAGAATCCACCTAGACTTCACTTATTATTTAACACTGAACCATACGATTTATTCACTTAGTTTGATCCGTAGGACTCCTTAACATATATTAAACCCTCTCTCGAGGCGAATAACGTCTAACCCTAGGTTAATTAGTGGAACTCTCGTTCTCTTATAATAACCCCCTAGAATAGCAGTAAATTGATCTATGGACTCCCATATTAGGTTTCACCCTAATCCGGCAAAATTTCGTAACCCTATCTCTAGGCATTCGATCAACTCCGCTTAATTACGCTTGATCTATTCTTAAGTAGGGTCTATTCCTCCTCCACCTAAGCACATCAGATTTGGATTAAGCATGCATAATTAAGAACAAACTAAGTATTTATCATATAATTCAGGAAACAATAACAAGATTCATCTAGGTTTCATCCCCTTCAGGTATCTGAGGGGTTTAGTTCATAAGAAAAAAAGAAAACATCTCAAGAGAAAAGATAAAACAAAACATAAGAAATCCCTAAAACTCCTTGAAGGAATTGAAGGAGAAATTCGCCGTCTTGAGTAGAATTCTGGCTTCTTGGGATGGATCAACTGGCTAACTTCGAGTGATTCCCACAATTCTGACCTTTCTGGCTTGGCTTCTAGGCCTAGCTCGACTCCCCCTTTAAGGTGGTACTTAGGGGGTTTATTTAGGCTCTTGGAGTGTGTTTCTTCACCCCAAAGCATCCAAATCCGAATAAAATTGCTCTTTGCCACGACAGGGACACGGCCATGTCACACGCCCGTGTGACTCGTCTTTAAACCGTGTTCGGGTTTCTAAGTTAAGGCACGGCCATGTAGATCGGGGTTGAGGCCGTGTTCTAGATGCTCGTCAAGGCACGGCCGTGTGGACTTTGGGCTAGGCCGTGTCGATTTCGTGATATGGCCCATTTACTCCGTTTTGGGCCCATTTTATGTTCTTTTCATCCTTGGGTGCTATCCTGGGTATAAGACATGAAAAGAAAGGATTAAGAGCACCTTTTTACATAAATTGAGGAATAAAACATCTAAAAACAAGCTAACTGTGGGATTAGAATATGTTATAATTACGGTTTATCAAATACCCCCACACTTAAGCTTTTGCTTGTCCTCAAGCAAAATTCTCAACTTACAATTAAAATGAACTTTCCATAATTCACAATTCCTATCAACAATGTCTCATCATAATTCATAGATAATTTATACATGGATAATTCAATTCAAAGAGTCCTAAAGATTCAAACAATGATAAGTCATGAATTTGTATTTTGAAAACATAGGTGTCTCCCCTTATCTGAAATATTACCTTTGATTCGAAATTGACAAGAATTGACATCCTCACTATAGATTCACTCAAATCACTCAAAGTGTTTGAGGTTTAGGAAAAGAAGCACTCATACGTCGAACCTGAAAAGTTAATCTCATAAGGTTGTCTGAAAATCAAATCTCCACCACTGTAAAATGAGATGATAAATAGATCAAAAGGTCTTTTTTAGGGTTGTAACGAGGCTAGGGTTAAGGTGTGGATAAGGGCTGAAATTAGAAGGTTAGAATTGAGATTGAATTGACAAGTACCTACCTAAGAATACTGAAAATAATAATCCTAAATATACGAGCTTTTCTTTCAGAAAATAAGCTTTAATTGTATAAGCTCACCGCTAATACTGAATATACTTCTATTTTTTTAAGAACAAACTAATAATAATAATGGATGAATTCAACTCATGCTCTAATTTAATTCGGTAACTGATCAAATCATATCTCAATTAAAGGGTAGTCAAAAGAAAGGGTGATAACAAATACAAATGGGTTTTTGGGTTATTAATGGGTGAGTCAATAAAGAGGGTTGTTAGGATCAACGGGGTTCACTAGGGGTTAATTTATGGAGGTAGGCTATTTAGTGGAGTGAGTGGGTTAAAACCTAGGTGCCTTTATCATCTCTGTATATCAAATCATAAATGTGGTCTCAACATGTATAAACGAGGCAAGTTCTAGAATAACAGTTCAAAGTTGACACACTCATAATCAAAAAGTGAGCACGAAAAAGAATATATGCTCTATAAGGCTCAAAATCTCACAAAAATTATGGGTGTTTTGACATCAATCTCATAAATTTCAAATTTCAAAGCAATATTCAAATTTAGGTTAACAACCTAGCAAAAAAAAATTATTCTGAAAAATAGACTTATCATGCTTGATTCTCTAGTATCTTAAAATTCAATCATCAATGCACAATTATCAATGACTTATTCAAAAACATGTTAATAAAAATCATGAATTATCAGAAATTTCATCCTAATTAGTAATATGAGAAATTTACTTAAAAATAAGGCTACATTCAGGGATTTGAGAATAATGAAAAAAGTTCTGCCCTTTTATCCCCCCATACTTAAGATATACATTGCCCTCAATATACAAAGATAAATAATGAGAATTAATAGGAAATCAAAAGAAAGGGGAGAGAATGACACTTCCTGAATTACGGATGTGATCCTTGGAGGATGGTAGAGAATACGTAGCGTCAGGTGATTTAATTAAATTTCTCCTAGTTATATGTTTGTGTATGTGGAGTGTGCAATTTATTCTGCAAAGTCACTTAGTTAAAAATCTTGGTGGCGTAATAGATATATGTTAGGTATACTCGAATAGTTAGATAGCCAATGATAGAAATTTGCAATAAAATAAATAAAAGTTCAAATTAAAAACTTAAAATAAAAACTGAAAATAAAGATAAGAAAATTAAAAATAACAAATTAAGAGGTCTCAGAAGTCTTCATCATCAGTCGGGTCCTGTGGTGGTGCTGGTGATGAGATATGGAGGTGCTGGCATATCTGTTGAAGGGTGGCCTCTAACCCATCAAAACATCGAGTATTTTCAGCAAAATATAGCTTGAACTAGTCGAGTCTTGCAGAGATGTCCGTCAATGAGGTTGCTGTATGGGATGGCCGCTGGCTCAGAATCGGTGCCTCCTGTGGTGGTGGTGGGACATCATCAGTAATGTCCTCGGGCTGCCCTTCAGTTGTGGAAGTTAGCAATCGGTATTGAGGAGGGTCGGTTCCTCGATGATGTTTAGCATCATTTGGATGCCCTGAGGTACCATATGGCTGATCAGTGTAAGTGAGGAAATCTGAGCCTCGGTGTGGAGGAGGCCAAAGTATCGAGCTAGCCTTGTGATATACGGCCCCATTGATAGATCCCCTTCCTATGTGCCTCTGTTTGATGCTGAATTGCACACGCGATGAAGTATGCCAGGTCGAAAACATGCCCTTCTGACATGCACGATAGGTAGTAGACATCGTGCTTGTTGACCATGTCGGTGCTCTCACGTCGTCCAGTGATGGTGTGAGCTAGAATGGCGTGAAGATATCGTAGGTGTAGGAGAAGGGCTGTCGCCTTAGAGCGACTGGGGTCGTAGATGCTTGTGGTGGGGCCTAGGCTGAGCCAGCAGTTGAGCGGAGTGTAATGGAGCTGACGGTTTAATCCGGAGAGTGGGTTTTCCTCTATGAATTCTGGCGTATAAAGTCCGAGTGCTGAGCCGAATTGTGGTATGCTCAATTGATGTACCGTGCCCCCTAAACAGAATTGGACTGTTCCTGGGTCGTCGAATTCTGCTATCACTGTCTGTAATGTGAAGGTGGTGCGGAACTCTAATGTGAGCTCCAAGTAAGTGGGCTCGGTGATTGAGAAGAACTGTTCCCAAGGATCAGTTGAGATTAAGGCTCGAATATTAGTTGCGAGCCTGACTTGTTCTAGTGCATTCCAATCGATGCACCTACCGGTGCCTAGGGGTCTATCTCGAATGGCCTTGTAGCGCTCTTCTTGAGTTGCTTGAGAGAATCGAAGGGATGGGTGTCGTAGTTCGGAAGAAGCACTTGCGGAGGATGATCCGGGCCCTTTCCTTTTCTTGCTTGGGGTCGCTGTGGATCGTTTTGGTCATGATGATGACATTTGTACCTGAAATTTGTAATCAAAATATAAGGCAAGATCAAGTTTCCACAGTAATATAAGCCAAAACATGCCACACTAAATTAAGCCAAATTTGAAAAGTTATCAGAAATTATTTGCTGGCAGGAATTGTTTTAAACAAAGAAATGTATCAAAAAATGCAAGAGTTTATTCCTAAGATGAAGTTAATCGGTAAACAACAACCAATTCATCACAATTTTTACTAAGTATTCATGACAAGATCCTAAATATAAATCATGTTTTAATATTGAAACAAAAGTAAAAATGAAGCAAAATGACATAAAAGTTATCAAGCTTTAAGTCAAGAAATTGAAGTGATGAAGGGAACCAAGGGTTGTGATGGTGTGAGACGATCAAGCACGGGCGGGGCACAGTGGTGCTTGTGGCAATTTCTGCAGGTGTACGGCTGTGGAGAGGGCGTGGTCTGCTGCAGCACGGCGGTGGCAAGGGCATGCGGGTGGTTTTTGTAAGGATTTTGGAGAGAATGGTAAGGAGAAGAGTTTTGGGATGGAGAAAGATATGGGTGCGGTTGGATTTGGGAGGAAGGCTGCTGAAATTTGATTTTAGGTTTAGGTTTTGGAAAAATGACGGTTTGATTTTGTTATATAAGGGAGGGGGCACGGGCTATCGCCACGCCCGTGCTCTATGTTAAATTGCCTGTGTTTTTCGCGATTCGAATTTTCGGCTCGTTTAGGGTTATTGGCACGACCGTGGGACAATGGGCACGCCCGTGGTGTGTAAGTCAGTAGCTTCACACGGTCGTGGGGCACGGGCGTGTGCAGCCCGTGCTCGAAAAGTCAGTGACCTCGCACGGTTGGGTGACACGGGCGTGGACTGGTATCACAGCCCGTGTTGGGAAAAGAAATTCTTCTCTGTTTGTACACGACTTTTGGAACGCATGTGGTTCGTCCCCTGTCTTTCGCACGGCCATGGGCACGGCCGTGTGGTTGAAATCCTGCTCTTTTATTAGATTAATTTGCTATGGAGTTAGATGCTGAATAAATGAAAAATAAAATGTTAGTGAATTAGTGCTTGGGTTGCCTCTCGAGAAGCGCTTGTTTATAGTCCTAAGCTAGACTTTCCCTGTTTTTGGTTCTAAAAGAAGGTTCATAGAGTAGAAGCTCCTCTCTCATATCTCCAAAATCTGCACCATTATAAATTTTAAGTCGGTGACCATTTACCTTGAATGTGCCCTTAGTTGGGTGAGTTACCTCGATTATGCCGTATGGAAAAATGGTTTTAATCATGAATGGGCCTGATGATAAACCGTAATTATAACATATTTTAATCCCATATTTAGCTTGTTTTTGGATGACTTATCCCCAATTTATGTAAAAAGGTGCTCTTAATCCTTTCTTTTCATGTTTTATACTCAGGAAAGCACCCAAGGATGAAAAGAAAGAGAAACGAGCTTAAAACGGACCAAATTGGGCCAAGAGAGAAATCGACACGTCCTGGCCCAAAGCTAACACGGTCGTGCCTCATTAAAAGTCCGAGCACGGCCTGGCCACGATCCACACGGGCGTGTGCCATGGCCGTGTCCCTGTCGCTAGAAAGAGCAATTTCATTCGGGAAAGGATACTTGGAGGCAAAGAAACACATTTCAAAGCCTATTCAAACACCTGATTAGGAATTCTACTTAATTTAGGATACTTAGGGGCCAAGTAAGGCATCACAAAGCCTATATAAACACCTTAAAGGGTAACTTGAAAGGGGAGTTCGACAGAAGCCGAAACAGGCATCAAAGCTAGGCCAAGGAGCCAAGCCGAGAATGTCAGAATTAGGAAATAACGCGAGGATAGCCAGTTGATCCATCCCAAGAAGCCGAAGTTATACTCAAGACGGCGGAATTCTCCTTCAATTCCTTTAGGGAGTTTTAGGAATTTCTTATGTCTTGTTTTATCTTTTCTCTTGCGATGTTTTCTTTATTCATTATGAACTAAACCCCTCAGATACCTGAAGGGGATGAAACCTAGACGAATCTTGTTATTTGATTTTTAAGTTATATGATGAATTACTTAGGTTGTTCTTAATTATGTTGCTTAATCCAAAATCTAATTTGCTTAGGTGGAGGAGGAATAGACCCAACCTAAGAGAAGATCTAACATAATTAAGCGGAGTTGATCGAACGCCTAGAGATAGGGTTACGAGATTTTGCCAGATTAGGGTGAAACCTAATATGGGAATCCATTGATCGATTTATTGCTATCCTAGGGGGTTATTATAAGCGAACGAGAGTTCCACTAATTAACCTAGGGTTAGACGTTATTCGCCTCGAGAGAGGGTTTAATATAGGTTAGGGAATCCTACGGATCAAGCTAAGTGAAGAAATTACATAATTGAGGGTTAGATAACAAGAGAAGTCTAGGTGGATTCTTCCTGAGGGTATCGTCGTGATCAATTGAGTTTTCTTCAAGTTATTTTCCAATTCATCCTTTTTGTCTTTGTGTCCTTAGTTTAGTTCTTGTCGATTTAGTTTAGAACAATCTTCACTTTAATTTTAAAAGGCTAAATATTAAAAAGAAAGTTAGTATTAATACTTTTAGTTCCTTTGGGTTCAATAATCCGGTCTTGCCTAAGCTATACTACTGTTCGATAGGTACACTTGCCTTTAATCGTTGTCAGAGTTAGTCTCCAGGTTTGATCATTCTTTTATAAATTTTTAAAGCTCTGATTTCAGCGATCACATGACCATCTTGATTTTAGCTTCCCAGGGAATAATTTGAGCCTTGAGTTGTATAGTAGGACCAAGTCCCCTACTTCGAATTGTTTTGACTTCTTTAGACGAGAATCGTGACGACGCTTTGTTGCCTCTTTATATAGTTTAGAGTTCTCGTAGGCCTCAGCTCTCCATTCGTCTAGTTCGTTCATCTGCATCATTTTTTTCTTTCCTGTTGTTTTAAGATCAAAATTTAAAAATTTTATGGCCCAAAAAGCTTTGTGTTCTAACTCGAATGGTAGATGACAGCTTTTCCCGTATACAAGTTTGTATGGGGATGTCCCTAGAGGTGTTTTAAATGTTGTTCTATAGGCCTATAAGGCATCATCTACTTTTATTGCCCAATCTTTTCTATTTGATTCAACCGTCTTTTCTAGGATGCGCTTAAGTTCTCGGTTTGCTACTTCAACTTGCTCACTGGCTTGAGGATGATATGGGGTAGCTGTCCTGTGGTATACTCCATATTTCTTTAGAACTTTTTCAAATTGAGTATTACAGAAATGAGTACCCCTATCACTAATAATGGCTCTAGGTGTTCCAAATCGAGAAAACAGTTTCTTGAGAAATTTAACTACTACCCTAGCATCACTGGTAGGTAAAGCTTTCGCTTTTACCCATTTTGACATGTAATCGACTGCCACTAGGATGTATTTGTTTCCAAATGAACTAGGAAATGGTCCCATAAAATCAATACCCCATACATCAAATATTTCACACAACATATATGTTTGAGGCATTTCATCGTGTTTAGAAATATTACCTGTTCTTTGGCATTTATCACACGAGGTAACATACCTGTTGGCATCTTTGAAAAGAGTGGGCCAATAAAAACCTGATTCGAGTATTTTGTGTGCTGTCTTAATTCCACTGTAGTGTCCTCCTAAAGGTGCTGAATGGCAATGTTCCAGGATTTTGCTCGCTTCTGCCCTTGTAACACATCTTCGAATTACCTGATCTGCACATATACGGAAAAAAAAGGGATCCTCCCAAAAATAATTTTTCACATCAGCAAAGAATTGCTTCTTTTGGTGATGCGTTAATCTTTTTGGTAAGATGTTAGCTGCTAAGTAATTTACAATATTTGCAAACCATGGTACCTCAGAATGTGTTATAGAAAAGAGTCGTTCTTCGGGAAACGAATCATTTATCTCGCTTTCATCGAGTTCTTTGGTATGTGGATTTTCAAGTCTAGAGAGGTGATCTGCTGCAAGATTTTTAGCTCCCTTCTTATCTTGTATTTCCAAGCCAAATTCTTGTAAGAGTAAAATCCATCGTATGAGTCTAGGTTTTGCATCAGGTTTGTTTAAAAGATAATGCAGAGCTGAATGGTCAATATAAACGACAACTTTGGACAATATTAGGTACTGCCTAAATTTGTCAAAAGCAAAAACTACAGCTAGCAATTCTTTCTCTATTGTGGTGTAGTTTTCTTGCGCGGGTGTTAATGTTCTGCTAGCGTAGTAAATTGGCTAAAAATGCTTGTCTCTTCGTTTTCCCAAAACTGCACCTACTGCAAAATCACTTGCATCACACATTAGTTCAAAGGGTAAGTTCCAATCAGGTGCAATTATAATCGGAGCATTTATTAATTTATCCTTAAGGACATTAAACGCATCTAAACATTCTTGATTGGAATTGAAAGGAACATTTTTTTTTCTAGTAATTTGTCAATGGCTTAGCTATTTTAGAAAAATCTTTAATAAATCTTCTATAGAACCTTGCATGTCCTAAAAAACTTCTAATAGCCTTAATTGAACTAGGGGGAGGTAATTTTTCTATGGTTTCAACTTTTGCCTTGTCCACCTCAATCCCCTTACTAGAAATCTTATGCCCTAACACGATCCCTTCTCTAACCATAAAGTGACATTTTTCCTAATTCAAAACAAGGTTTGTTTCCTCACATCTCATTAAAACTCATTTTAGATTTTTAAGGCAAAGATGGAAAGAATTACCGAATACTGAGAAATCATCCAGAAATACCTCCATGATGTCTTCCACGAGTTCGTCAAAGATTGCCAACATGCAATGCTGAAAAGTAGCAGAGCATTGCATAATCCAAAAGGCATTCTACGATAAGAAAACATACCGTATGGGCATGTAAATGTTGTTTTCTCTTGGTCTTCTAGAGCTATGGGGTTTTGGAAGTAGCCGGAGAGTCCGTCCAAGAAGCAGTAGTACATATGCCCGGATAGTCTTTCTAACATTTGATCTATGAAGGGTAGAGGGAAGTGATCTTTTCTGGTGGCATCGTTCAGCTTTCTATAGTCTATACAGACTCTCCAATCTATAACCGTTCTTGTGGGGATTAACTTATTCCTTTCATTGGGCACTACCGTCATACCTCCTTTCTTTGGAACTACCTGCACAGGACTTACCCAGGTGCTGTCAGAAATAGGATAAATTATTCTTGCATTTAGAAGTTTAATTACCTCAGCTTTGACCACTTCTTTCATATTGGGGTTTAGCCGTCTCTGGGGATGCACACACGGCTTGTATTCTTCTTCCATTAGAATTTTGTGGGTGCAAAATGCTGGGCTTATTCCTTTAATGTCAGAAATTTTCCAAGCTATGGCCCTTTTATGTTCTCTTAGTACTTGTATCAACTCCTCCTTTTCTTTGGGTTTTAGTTCTAAAGAGATGATAACCGATAGCGTAGAATTTTCCCTAAGGAATGCGTATTCCAAGTGTTTCGGTAATTGTTTCAATTCCAAATTGGGTGGCTCATCAATGGAGGTTTTCTATTTTAATTCGTCATTGTCTTCAATGTTTTCTTCTTTCATTTGTCTAAATGAAGATGTATTCAAGTTCATCTCTTTGCCTTCATCTTCTTCCTCCTCTTCTTGAGTCAGGCACAGTTCCATTGTGTCGTCATGGATGATTTCCTGTAATGAATTTTGAATGATATGACCAGTAGTATCAACAAAATAACAGGAATCATCTTGTTCTTTAGAATATCGCATGGCATCATAAATTTGAAAAATAATTTCCTCATCGCCTATTCTTAATGCAAGTTTATCGTCACCTACATCAATAACAGCCTTAGCAGTAGCTAGAAAAGGATGCCCTAAAATTAAAGGAACATTAATGTCTTCATCCATGCCTAACACAACAAAATAAACAGGGAAAATAAATTTATCAATTTTTACCAAGACATCTTCGATAACTCCTCTAGGATATTTAATGGATCTATCGGCTAACTGAATACTCATCCTAGTGGGTTTTGGTTCCCCAAGATCTAGTTGTTTAAACATCCTGTAAGGCATTAGATTAATACTAGCACCTAATCAGCTAATGCTTTCTTAATATTTAAGCTACCAATTAAACAAGGAATAGTAAAACTTCCTGGGTCTTTTAATTTGGCTGGTAACTTGTTTTGGAGGATGGAGCATTCTTCATTAAGTTCCACTGTTGACACTTCTTCAAGCTTCCTTTTATTCGTTAGGAGTTCCTTTAAGAATTTTGCGTACTTTGGCATCTGTGCAATAGCTTCCACAAAAGGTAAGTTAATATGTATTTGTTTAAAAAGTTCGAGAAACTTACCATATTAGGCATCTAATCTTTCTTTCTTCAACTTTGCTGGATACGGGATTGGTGGTTTACTTTCTTTGCGTATTGGATTTACGTCATCTACCCCCTCATCTTTTGTTTTGTTATCTTCGTGTGGTCTCTTTGGTTCGACTAACTCTTTTCCACTTCTTAGCCTAACTGCTTTTACCTGTTCTGTTCCTTTAGAAAAAATTTTTGCCCGTATTTCGCAGATCATCTTAATAAGTAATCCAACCGACTTAGAGAGCTTCCCGAATGACTCAGTAAGTTTTTCAACTGAAGCTTGCTGATTTTAAAATGTTCTCTCAGTTTCTTGGAAGCGGTTTTCCGTGTCTGTCATGAATTTCATCATCATCTCTTCAAGGTTTGGTTTCTTCTCTTGCGGATAGGGCTGATTTTGGAAGTTTTGAGGAGGCTGCTGCCTTTGATTTCCTTGACCTCCCCATGAAAAATTTGGGCGGTTCCTCCAACCTGGATTGTAAGTATTACTATAGTGATTATTATTAGATCTGAAATTATTACCTATGTAATTTATCTGTTCGCTCTTTGCATCTGATTGGTAGGGTGGGTACTCAGGATTCGCCACAGTTCCACTTGCATTGCATTGCATGACTGGTTGTGCCTACGAAGAACACAAATTATCAATCTTTTTATTCATCATCTCTATCTGTATTGATAGTGTGGTTATTGCATCGAGGTTGTAAACTCCGGCTGATTTTGTCGGTTTCGTCCTTGTCACTTGCCACTGATAATTATTCAGTGACATCTCTTCAATGAACTCGTAACCTGCTTCAGGAGTTCTGTTGTTAAGGGTTCCACCGGCGGCTGAATCAATTAGTTGTCTCGTTGAGGGATTTACACCATTGTAGAATGTTTGGACTTGTAGCCACAAGGGTAGACCATGGTGTGGACACCTTCTCAAGAGATCTTTGTATCTCTCCCATGCGTCGTATAATGTCTCTAAATCCATCTGCACAAAAGAAGAGATATCATTTCGTAATTTGGCCGTTTTGGCCGGTGGAAAATATTTCAATAAAAACTTTTCGGTCATCTGTTCCCATGTAGTGATTGATCCTCGTGGTAACGAGTTTAACCACTGTTTGGCTTTATTCCTTAATGAAAATCGTAATAACCAAAGACGTATGGCATCATTAGAATCGCCATTTATTTTGAAGGTATCACAGAACTCTAAAAAATTAGCTATATGCATGTTTAGATCTTCGTCCTGCAAACCATCAAATTGAACAAACTGCTGAATCATTTGTATTGTGTTAGGCTTTAATTCAAAATTGTTAGCAGCTATAGCAGGCCTAACAATACTTGATTCCGCTCCTGTTAAATGCGGTTAGCATAATCAAACATTGTACGTGGAGTATTGTTTTCCCCCACATCATGTGGTGGTGGGTTATTCTCGTCCATCCCTTCAGTAGATTGGATCTGCCTTCTTGCTCTTCCTCTGTGTAATTTAAGGCTCGCCTGATTTTTCTGCGAGTCCTACGAACGGTAGCTTCGATTTCACTATCGTATACCAAAGGTCCTGTCGGGTTCCTTCTAGTCATAAACTAGAGGTACCTGCTGAGAAAAGAAAAAGAAAGAAAATTTAGAAAAAATTAAAATTTAACCTAAAAATAATTGTGAAAAATAAAAATAATGGCTAAAGTAATAAAAATAGAGTTTTCTTAATATTTTAGTTCCCCGACAACGGCGCCAAAAACTTGATCGCTGAAATCATAGCTTTAAAATTTATAAAACGAGTGATCAAACTTGGAAACTAACTCTGACAACGATTAAAGGCAAGTGTACCTATTGAACAGTAGTATAGCTTAGGCAAGACCGGATTGTCGAACCCAAAGGAACTAAAAGTACTAATACTAACTTTCTTTTTATTATTTAGCCTAAAATAAAGTGAAGTTGCCTCTAGGCCTAGCTCGACGCCCCCTTTAAGGTGGTACTTAAGGGGTTTATTTAGGCTCTTGGAGTGTGTTTCTTCGCCCCAAAATATCCAAATCCGAATGAACTTGCTCTTTGCCACGACAGGGACACGGCCATGTCACACGCCCGTGTGACTCGTCTTCAAACCGTGTTCAGATTTCTAAGTTAAGGCACGGCCGTGTAGATCGGGTTTGAGGCCGTGTTCTAGATGCTCGTCAAGGCACGGCCGTGTGGACTTTGGGCCGGGCCATGTCGATTTCGTGATATGGCCCATTTACTCTGTTTTGGGCCCGTTTTATGTTCTTTTCATCCTTGGGTGCTATCCTGGGTATAAGACATGAAAAGAAAGGATTAAGAGCACCTTTTTACATAAATTGAGGAATAAAACATCCAAAAACAAGCTAACTGTGGGATTAGAATATGTTATAATTACGGTTTATCATGGCTAGTCGGAACAGTGGTTTCGGAAACACTAATTCGAGGTCATAGAAAATTATTTTCATGTTATTTTATGAGTTATAGCATGATTATATAAGTGCATGAAAATTTTGGTGCTTTAATTTTAGCGATTTCATGCTTAATCGCGAAAAAGGACTAAATTGCATAAAGTGAAAAAGTTTAAAATTTAAAGCTAAGGGTGCCAAATAGCTATGGATTATTAATTGGAGGTCTTTAAAGGGCAATTAGCCCCTTAAAAAAAGGTTGGCCAGCCATAGGGGACAAGAAAGTAAAAAATTTGGTCAAGTAGGTGGATTAGGTGGACTAAATTGAGATTTTATATTAAAATAAAGAAAGAAAAGATATCATCTTTTCTTCTTTATTCCTCCACCAAAAAACACAAGCAAAATAGGGGTTTTAAAGCTCAAAAATTTCAGCAAACTTTTCTCCCTACAAGTAAGTGATTTTAATGGTTTTTCTTGATGATAGTTGTACTTTTGGAACCCCTAAAGCTTAAGCTTTCTAAAAAGGAGACTATTTTTTAAAATGGTGAAGAGTTTAGAGTTTTTCCATGAGAGCTTTTAAGTTGTTTGCTGCATTTTTATGGAAGAAAATGGGTCTTAGTTGTTAAATGAACAACTTTTGTGAAAGGTGTTACCATGAAAACACCTAAAAGGACCTTTTTGTAAAGGTTGTAAAATATGTAGTAAATGTGTGAAATGTTGAGTTTTGATGGTAGTCATAAGAGAAATAAATGTTTGCCTAGGCTCGTTAAAGAGAGAAATTTGATTAGAGTTAATTTCTGAGCCTAGTGGTAAAATGGTCATTTTGCAAAAGTCTAATGGCGAAACAGTAATTTTGCCAAAGCATGATTATTGAAATGCATTTATTAATGTGATAATTAAACGAGCTAATTTGCTATTATAGATCAAGAAGAACCAAGAATTAACCTCGACCAGGGAAAGAACAAAGTATCGGACTAGATCGACAATCTAGCCTATTTTGAAATCGATGTAAGTTTGTATGTGATAAATTCAACATTTATGTTAGTATGTTTCATATTGTAACGATGCATGATATTCTATGAAATTGAGTAATGGTGTTAAATGAGATAGATGATAAAAGTTGAGATGTTGAAGTCCCGATGAGATTATAATATATGTGAGATTACTATTATCGAGACATAAGATGGATAATGATAAGGTCCTGTGTAAGACCATGTCGGGGACATGGCCTCGGCACCGAATTGAGATCCCGTATAAGACCATATATGGGATATGGCTTCGGTATTGAATATGAGAATCGTATAAGACCATATCCGGGATATGGCATTGATACTTGATGTGAGATTCCGTGTAAGACCATATCCGGGATATGACATCGGCATTCAGAAGTGACCCCATATAAGAGCACATCTAGGATGTGGCATTGGCTTCGTATTTATGTAATGATGATGAATATGCATCTTTGAATATCCCTAGTGATTTAATGGGATAAATAGATAAGCTTAGAGATAGAAATGAGATTTAGTACTAAAGCCATGTAATTGAGTGGATACAAGTACCCGTGAGTAATTCACGAGGAATGTTTACGATATGTGGCATGATATGTGCTAGATAAGAACAACTACGTGTAAGTTATGGAAAAGTGCTCAAGACTTTGGATAGTTATCTATTGCCATGGATTGATGTCATTATGAGCTTATTGTTGCCTTTTATTTTCATGCAAACTTACTAAGCTTTATGCTTACCCCTCTCATTTCCCTTTTTCTTGTAGTATTGCCAAGATAACTCGAGGATCGTGGGACGTCAGAGTTCGGAAATCACGCTATCGACATCTCTTTGGTATAACAAAGTTAGATTTATTTTGAGTATGGCATGTATAGGACTTGGGTATTTTGTTGTGTCATATTAGTTAGCCAAAGTGTTGGCTATTTATGTTATCAAATTCGTTTTGTAAATGGTCATTGAAATTGGGGTAATACTTGACAAGTTTATATATATTCATTGATGATGAATCATGAAGTTTATGCTTGTGTGGATGCTTTGATTTGAGTTCTTGGAAGTGTCTTAGGGTCATGAGTTATGTTGAATTGAGTTGGTATAAGTATGATTGCTATGTAGGGTGGCATTTGGCTTGGAATATAGCCTTTTTAATGTCCACACGGGTAGACACACGGGCGTGTGTCTAGGCCGTGTGCGACACACGGCCAGCCCCATGGGCGTGTTGATCGGCTGTGTGTCCTTTTGTAAGCTAGATTTATAAGTCAGTATGCTCAGTAGTAAACACACGAGCAGAGACACTGCCGTGGGTCTCAACCGTGTGGGAGGCACGACCATGGACATGGGCGTGTGCCCAGGCCGTGTGAAGTCTGCACCTAAAATTTGGAATTTAATTCGACACACGGTCTAAAGACACGGGCGTGTGCCTTGGCCTTGTGACCATAGTGAGGTGATGACGTCTGATAAACCTCAATTATAACATATTTTAATCCCACAGTTAGCTTGTTTTTGGATTTTTTATTTTTCAATTTATGTAAAAAGGTGCTCTTAATCTTTTCTTTTCATGTCTTATACCCAGGATAGCACCCAAGGATGAAAAGAACATAAAACGGGCCCAAAACAGAGTAAATGGGCCATATCACGAAATCGACACGGCTTGGCCCAAAGTCCACATGGCCGTGCCTTGACGAGCATCTAGAACATGACCTCAACCCCGATCTACACGGCCGTGCCTCAACTTAGAAATCCGAACACGGTTTGAAGACGAGTCACATGAGCGTGTGACATGGCCATGTCCCTGTCGTGGCAAAGAGCAAGTTCATTCGGATTTGGATATTTTGGGGCGAAGAAACACACTCCAAGAGCCTAAATAAACCCCTTAAGTACCACCTTAAAGGGGGCGTCGAGCTAGGCCTAGAAGCCAAGCCGGAAAGGTCAGAATTGTGGGAATCACTCGAAGTTAGCCAGTTGATCCATCCCAAGAAGCCGAAATTCTACTCAAGACGGCAGATTTCTCCTTCAATTCCTTCAGGGAATTTTAAGGATTTCTTATGTTTTGTTTTATCTTTTCTCTTGAGATGTTTTCTTTATTTCTTATGAACTAAACCCCTCAGATACCTGAAGGGGATGAAACCTAGATGAATCTTGTTATTGTTTCCTAAATTATATGATAAATACTTAGTTTGTTCTTAATTATGCATGCTTAATCCAAATCTGATGTGCTTAGGTGGAGGAGGAATAGACCCTGCTTAAGAATAGATCAAGCGTAATTAAGCGAAGTTGATCGAACGCCTAGAGATAGGGTTACGAAATTTTTCCAGATTAGGGTGAAACCTAATATGGGAGTCCATAGATCGATTTACTGCTATTCTAGGGGGTTATTATAAGAGAACGAAAGTTCCACTAATTAACCTAGGGTTAGACGTTATTCACCTCGAGAGAGGGTTTAATATACGTTAGGGAGTCCTGCGGATCAAGCTAAATGAATAAATCATATGGTTCAGTGTTAAATAACAAGTGAAGTCTAGGTGGATTCTTCCTAAGGGTATCATCATGATCAACTGAGTTTTTCGTCAAGTTATTTCCCAATTCGTTCTTTTTGTCTTTGCTTCTTTAGCTTAGTAGTCGTTAATTTAGATTAAAGCAACTTCACCTTATTTTAGGCTAAAGAATAAAAAGAAAGTTAGTATTAGTACTTTTAGTTCCTTTGGGTTCGACAATCCGGTCTTGCCTAAGCTATACTACTGTTCGATAGGTACACTTGCCTTTAATCTTTGTCAAAGTTAGTTTCCAGGTTTGATCACTCGTTTTATAAATTTTAAAGCTCTGATTTCAACGATCAACGTCATAAACAAAATGCCATGGTTTTGGCACACGGGCCAGGGACACAGGCGTGTGTCCGACCGTGTGAAAATCCCTGTAGGTTCGAATTAGGACATAAATTCCACACGGGCTAGGAACATGAGAGTGTCCCATTTCACACAGGGCGTGTGGCCCCTGTTTAGACAAAAAAAATTTAAGTGCTCAAAAGTTCCCGGTTTGATCCCGAGACCCTTCGTCTGCATGTTTAAGGCCTCGTAGGCCCATAATGAGGATATTTTACATGTGAATGGGAAGTTTAAAGTCGGAATGAAATTTTATAGCCCAAAGTTGTATGTTCAAGTGAGATAAGTCTGGTAATGCCTCGTACCCGGTTCCGGTGTTGAATACGGGTAAGAGATGTTACATTATTTATGTACGAGAGTGGGAAAGCACTTAACTCGTTCATTGTAAAGAACTTATTCTAGTGCATAATTGTTGTAAACAAATTATCTTAATTGTGCATGATCGCGGCAAATCAGTGTTTTAAATATTTATAAAAGAATGATCAAACCTGGAGACTAACTCTGACAACGATATTAAGGCAAGTGTACCTATCGAACAGTAGTATAGCTTAGGCAAGACCGGTTATCAAACCCAAAGGAACTAAAAGTATTAATACTCACTTTCTTTTTATTATTTAGCCTTAAAGTTAGAGTGAAGATTACTTTTAGACTAAATTGACAACAACTAAACTAAGGACACAAAGACAAGAAGACGAATTGGAGAATAATTTTGAAGAAAAACTCAGTTGATTTCGACGATACCTTCGGGAAGAATCCACCTAGACTTCACCTATTATCTAACCCTAAATTATATGATTTCTTTTACTTAGCTTGATCCGTGAGACTCCCTAACCTATATTAAACCTTCTCTCGAAGCGAATAACGTCTAACCCTAGGTTAATTAGTGGAACTCTCGTTCGCTTATAATAACCCCCTAGAATAGCAGTAAATCGATCAATGGACTCCCATATTAGGTTTCACCTTAATCCGGCAAAATCTCGTAACCCTATCTCTAGACGTCCGATCAACTCCGCTTAATTATGTTAGATCTTCTCTTAGGCAGGGTCTATTCCTCCTCCACCTAAGCACATTAGATTTGGATTAAACAACATAATTAAGAACAAACTAAGTAATTTATCATATAACTTAAAAATCAAATAATAAAATCCATCTAGGTTTCATCCCCTTCAGGTATCTGAGGGATTTAGTTTATAATGAATAAACAAACCATCGCAAGAGAAAAGATAAAACAAAACATAAGAAAAATCCTAAAACCCCCTGAAGGAATTGAAGGAGAATTCCGCAGTCTTGAGTATAATTCTGACTTCTCGGGATGGATCAACTGGCTATCCTCGCATTTTTCCCTAACTCTAACCTTCTCGGCTTGGCTCCTTGGCCTAGCTTTCGATCCCCTCAAAGGGTGGTACTTGGGGGATATATATAGGCTTTTGGAACGCGATTCTTTCTCCCTAAGTATCCTTTTCCGACTGAAATTGCTCTTTCCAGCGATAGAGGCACGGCCATGGCACACGCCCGTGTGGATCGAGACCTGACCGTGTTCGGATTTCTCTTGAGGCACGGCCGTGTGTGACGGGGTTGAGGCCGTGCTCTAGGTGTTCGTCGAGGCACGGCCATGTGTGATTTGGGCCAGGCCGTGTCTTTTTCGTGCTAAGGCCCATTTACTTCGTTTTAGGTTCGTTTTGTGTTCTTTTTATCCTTAGATGCTTTCCTGGGTATAAGACATGAAAAGAAAGGATTAAAAGCACCTTTTTATATAAAACAAGGGATAAATCATCCAAAAGCATATTAAATGTGGGATTAAAATATGTTACTTTTACGGTTTATCAATGCAATTTGTAACTAAGTTTTCAAGGGGAAAGTTTTAATGGGAGAGAGTGATCTAATTCTTGTGTAGGAGTGAAGTTTCAATTTGGCGAGTGAGTTGAATTTAAATCATGTCTTATGCTAAAGATTGATAATGGGTTATTCTTTGGGCAAGGCCTTGTAGATGTAAGAAATTTTCGAATTGTGTAACCAACTTTTATACCCATCTCATTTTTTTATTCTATTAGTTAGTAAGCCTACTTGTAATTGAATTTGCAATTGGAAAAGAAAAACGACGAACTCTCGATTGGTATAAGAGTTAGCCATGATGAACTAAGTGAAGATGTAACACCTCTAACCCGTATCCGTCGCCGGATTAGGGTTACGAGACATTACCGAACAAAACACAGCTTCCGATCATTCTCATATTCACCCAGGTAATTTTCGTATAAATAAAGCATATGGCTGATTAAATATTAAATATACATTATTAATCGTAATACAAATACAATTCATACATAAAATTTAAACCGAATCCATTTACACATTAATAAGCATGCCTCAAAGTCATACAAAATATGCTTCAAAATACATATGCGAATCGTATGCTTATCATTATAGTGGTATTCGAATGCTTAATAAAAATCAAATATTTTAATTCATAAATATATTCATATGCATATTAAACCAAATAAATCACTTCATATAACTTTATACATTAACATATGCGGCAATACCAATTTCACAAATGATCAAGTTTAACTTATAATCATATACTCATATGCACATTAAACCATGGTATTAATAACCAAACCTAAGTTCGATTGCCGAACCTAACATGTCTAACTTAATAACTTACACATTACAAATTTCTATGCTCATACATTAAGACATCCAAGCATATAATGCTACCTTTATTTCATAAACTAAAAATCGTACATATTACTCCATACTTTTATTCATGCTCACCTTTAATCGAACCATCCAATTCACATGGCTTAATTCCAATAGCAAAAGTTACCATATTATTCTGAAACATTTTGAGCACATATAACAATTTGAAATTCACCTAAACTGCATGCTACTTATCATGACTAGAATACATACACAAAACCAATTTTCATCTCATCTATTCGACAATCAAACATAACCACAAAAATGCTACAAATTCTTATCATTCAAATTAAACTAAACTTTCCATTTAAAATTCATAACAAAAATGACCATTGCATACGAACTCACATTTAGTTTTGTCGTATCATTGCTTGTTGAACTGTTCAGAATCAAATAGGATACTCGGATAACTCGAAAAGCTCGTACAATGCCAACGTCCCAGACGTGTTCTTACATGTAATCAAATATCGATGCCACTGTCCCAGATAGGGTCTTACATGAAATCATATACGATGCCAATGTCCCAGACATTGTTTTACACGTAAATCTCAAGTCGATGCCAACGTCCCAGACGTGGTCTTACACGAAATCACATGTCGGAATCCTATGTCATGACATATGTATCTAACTATTAATAAGGTTCGTACGGGGCTTTCGGACGTCGTAATTCGATCGATTAAAGCTCGTAATTAATTCTCCCATGCTTATATCAAATTCGACATATACACAATTATATTTAATAATTCAATTCAGCATTTATAGTTTATATACATTTGAAATTAACGACATTTATTTACTTATGAACCTACCTCGTACGGAGATGAACGAACCGGAACTACTAATCAAAAACTTTTGATTTCCTCCGATTTAAATCTGATTTCCTCTTTTCCTGATCCGAATCAAGCTTCCAAAGGTGTCGAATATTCAAAGCTTTCAAAGCTTTATTTTCTTCTTATGTTTCGGCCAAGAAAGATGAATGCTTGGCCATTTTAGTTTTTGTTTTATTTTATTTTATTATCATTTAATATTCATTTACCAAATTAACCTTAATGAAATAATATGAAAATTTACCTAACCTTGTCCAATATTGTCCACCACTATTATATATGGTATAATTGACATGCAAGTGCTCCACATTTCCATTTAATAGCCATTAAACACCTTTAACAATTAGAAAGCCACTTTTACATTTTATGCCATTTAATCCTTTGTATCAAATTAACTAATCAATCGATAAAATTTTCACATGAAATTTTCACAAATATCACATATCATGCTGTAAACACCGAAAATAATATTAAAATATTTTTTTGACTTGGATATGTGGTCCCGAAACCACTGTTCTGACTAAGGTCTATACTGGGCTGTTACAGAAGATCCTATCATTGGTTTACTATTGAAATGTAAGGAAAATCAATCTTGAGACCCCCTATGTTGGATGGAATAAACTATGCCTACTGGAAGGCAACGAAGGGTTTCATCAAGTTCATGAATAAGAAACCCTAGTATTTGATCTTGACTACTTGGGAGCCCCTAACAACTGATATGAGTGGTGTAAAGACTCCAAAACACGAGGTTACATGGACTAGTGATAAGGGAAAGTTGGCCAATGTGAACTCTAAGGCCTTTAATGCAATTATTAATGGAGTTTTCTCCCAAGAACTAATACTGTTAAATAGTCCAAACTCCAAATGCCGAAAATAATATTTGGTGCTCTAAGGATGCAAGAAAGAGAAACCTTGTCTGAGTTCCATGCAAAATTGTATGACATCACAAATCAAACTTTTATCTTGGTAAAGAGTACCAATGACAAGCTAGTTAAAAAATTGTTTAGGTCTTTGCTTAAATGATTTGTTGTAACACCCCATACTTGACCCAATCGCCAGATCCAAGCTATAAGAGGTTACATTCGTTGTCGGGGCAACTACGGTCAATTATATTCAATTTCAACTATTAAACATTTAAATACAATTAATACAAGCATATGATATGATATATAATCATTTTTGGATTTTATATGAGCTTACGAAAGCCATTTTGCAAACCCAAGGTCGAATTTGGACCAAGTTGTAAAGATTGTAAAATATCAGGTTGACATTGCGACTTCAGAAGTTCCTCATCGTGACGCAACTCACTGACTAGGTATTGTCGTGACAACAAGGGCTCGACGTCGCGATATGACTGTTTGTTTTGTAAAAGGTCTAAAATGGCATCAACTTGCATCACCTAAAATCAATTTTCATCAATTAAAGCTACTAATTCAACCAAAATGCAATTCTTAAATGTGCAATTCTAAAATATCTCATCATTTATGTAACAGCCCGATTTTAGGCCTAGTTGAAACAGTGGTTTTGGGGCCACAAATCCGACTAGAAAAATCTTATTTTTATTATATTTTTATGGTCTAAAGTTTCAAAAAATGATTTCATGAAAATTTCATTCGAAAATTTTGACGTTTGGGCACTCAATTTAGTCAAAAGGACTAAATTATAAAAAGTGCAAAAGTCGAGTTCTACATGCTAGAGGTGCCCAATTGTTATGAAATTTTAAATCGGAGGTCCTTATATGGTAATTAGACCATTGGTTAAGTTGGTGGACAAAAATGGACATGGTTAGGCATGTTTCCAAAGTTTTTTTCATCAAGGGCATTTTGGTCATTTAGTTATTAAAATGAATTAAAAACAAAATTAAAAGCCAATTTTTATCCATCTTCAACCCATTGGCCGAAATTTGAATGGAAAAACCATGGCTAGGGTTTTTCAAGCTTCCAAGCTCGATTGTAAGTCCGTTCTAGCCCCGTTTTTAATTATTTTTACGTTTTTGAAATCCTCGTAACAAGATCTATCTATTTCTACCATTTATTTGAGATATGATGAAGGTATAGGGTTTGACCCATGTTATAAATTTGTGTATTTTGATATTTAATGGTAGATTATACATGTTTTATGTGTGAGAAATGACTTTTACTAAGTGATTTTCGGTGAAATTGTCAAAAAGGACTAGTTTGTAAAAAGTTGTAAAATGTGTGTAAGTGTGTGAATAAATGGAAATTGTGGATTGCTATAGTTATGAAAATGGTTTGGTTAGGCCTAAAATACAAGGAAATTGAATAAAAATTATTTTACGAGTCTAAGGGCAAAAGTGTAAATATGAAAAAATTTAAGGGTAAAAACGTAATTTTTCCATAGTATGATTTTTGGGTCACAATGAATAATGTGACTAATAAGTAAGCTAAATGTGATATTATAGATCAAAGAAAACGAGGTTCGGACTTAGAACGGGGGAAAAACGAAAAATTGACGGTTAGGTCCCTTTTTGCCATTTTGGTATTGAGGTAAGTTCGTATGCTGATAAATGTTATTGATTTGTGTTAATTAAGCACCATTATCATATATTTGATTAAATTGTGGAAATTTCAACATATGTTCGAATTGAGTAAAATGCAAGATCGATCACGATTATTGCATAGTGAAATATGAATTGACAGTAAAAGACCATGGTTAAACCATGGCATTGTGCTAAGTGAAATAAGTTCATGGCATTGTACTAAGTGAAATAAGTGATCCGGGTGTTGGTCTGTACGTTCTACCGGTGGCTGAGTTATACGGCTTGTGTGAGCAGTACCGTGTAGTTTTGTCTTGACCGACAGCTTGTGTGAGCAGACCCGAGATTTGTGACTATGTGAACCGGGCTGGTCTTATAAGTTCTACCAGTGGCTGGGTAATCTGACATGTGTTGTGGATGCCTGACAGCTTGTGTGAGCAGCACTGAGTAGTTACGTAATGACCGACAGCTTGTGTGAGCAGTCCCGTGAATGTGAATAGCTCGAGAGTGAGCTCCTATGTGATATGTGATAAGTGGCGGCTTCGGCTACATATCAGTGGTAGCTTCGGCTACATATAAGTGGTAGCTTTGGCTACATGTAAGTGTGGCACTATGTGCAAGACTTTCGAGTATCTTTTAGCATTCCACATGGCCCAACGGGTAGTTCAACTAAATAGCAAAGTGTGAAAACATGTGGGTATGTTGTGAATTGACACAGGTATGTATGTGAAACTCCTAAAGAAGGAGATCAATATGTGACGAAATATTATTAAAGATGTGAATGAATTGGTATGAATGTATTTGGTTCATATGAACATTGAAATGAATTAATTTGTGAAGTTCATATCTAGTGTATAAAAGGAATCATGAAAGAGTAAAATTGGCAACAAAACAGTTTTGGACAGCAACAGTTGTGTGACTTTGAAAAATCACAAAAAATGGTGGAAATCAAATTAGAGATTGAATGAGTTATGAAATTAAAGCTTATTGAGTCTGTTTTCGTATAAAAGGAATGGTATAAGAAAAAGAATTTCATATTATGAGATATTTGAATTCTTATGAGAAGAGTGAGAATGATTTTGGAATCCCCTGTTTTGGCTTTGGAAAATTATTAAAAATTGTATAAAAATAAACATGAGATAAAATTTATATGCTTGAATTTCTTAATGGGTATATTTTCAAGAGAAACAAATGGGAACGTCATTCGAGTTCTGTACAATGAGTAATAAAAATTTAGTGTTCCTAGTATCTTAGTCCCCGGCAACGGTGCCAAAAACTTGATGTGGTCTAAAACTAACTATGATCACAATTAAGGCAAGTGCACCTATCGTTCAATAGTATAGTTATGGTAAGACCGGTAATATCGTATCCACAAGGACCAAGAGTACTAGTAATTACTATCTTTCTATTATCTAGCCTAAGAATTGGAATGATTTTTGTTTTAAACTAAAACTAATTAATTAAAACGTGACAAAGAAAGAATTAGGAAAATACTTTTTAGACAACTTATATGATAAAGGCAATACCTAAGGAAGAACCCACCTAGACTTCACTTATTACTTTTGATTCATATGATTTATTCACTTGACTTAATCCGTAGAAATCCATGATTTATGTTAATATCTCTTTCAAGACTAAAAACAACTGACTCTAGGTTGATTAATTGAAATCTCTTTCTAACTAAAACCCCTATTGTCAAATTACCTCGATCTATGGATTCCTTTATTAGATTTGACTCTAATCCGGCAGATTTTTGTCGCCCTATTTATAGGGTTGCAATCAACTCCGCTTCATTGCGTTGATCTACTTTTAAACAGGGACTTTTGCTCCACTGAATAAGCACATTCGACTTGAATCAATAACCTGAATTATCAAAACAAGAATAAGAACTCACAATTAAGAATAAGAACAAGTATTTATCTTATAAATCAAATAATAATAAGATCTGTCTTAGGTTTCATCCCCTTAGGTATTTAAGGGATTTAGTTCATACTGATAGAGGGAAACATCTTAAAATAGGAAAAACAACAAAACATAAGAAAACCCAAAAGCTTCTAAAGAACTTGATGGGAGATCTTCAGTCTTGATGGAGATCCTTCTCCTAAGCTACTCCCGACGGCTGTATTGGTGTTTCTTCTGCCTTCTACTCGGCGTCTCCCTCTAGGTTGCCCCCTAGAGTGTTTATATAGGCTTTGGAATGCCTTTCTTGGCCCACAAGTAACCTTTTCCGAATAAGATTAAACTTGGGATCGGCAGGGACATGCCCCTGTGACACGCCCGTGTTCGATGGCCTTAGGCCGTGCTCGCTTTTGCTCGCTATACACAGCCGTGTGGTCTGCCCATGTGTGACATTCGAGGCCGTGTTTGATCCTGTTCGTAACACACGGTTGTGTACAGTGGTCCAGCCATATTGATTTCTTAGGTAGGCTCATTTTGCCCCTTTTTGGCCCGTTTCTCGTTCTTTTCGACTCCCTAAGCTCTCCTGAGTATAAAACATGAAATTAAGGGATTAGGTACATCGAATTCATCAAATCAAATGGAAAATCATCCAAAATTAACCAAGCATGGGGTTAAAATATGTCTAAATTATGGTTAGATCCCCACACTTAAGCCTTTGCTTGTCCTCAAGCAAAATCCTCAACTTACAATTAAAATCAACTTCCTCAATTCATAATTCTTATCAATAATGTTTCATCATAATTCATAGATAATTCATACATTGATAATTTAACTAAAAGAGTCCTAAAGATTCAAACAATCTAAGTCATAAATTTTTATAGGACGAAAACATAACTGTTTCCCCTTACCTAAATAATTACCCTTGATTCAAAATCGACAAAAATTGACATCCTCACTAAAGATTCACTCAAATCACCCAAGGTGTTTAAGGTTTAAATTAAGCACTCAAAAAGTCAAACATAAAAAGTTAATCTCATAGGCTTGCATGAAAATCAAATCTCCACCTATGATACACAAATCAAAAGGTCTTTGAGGGTTGTAACGGGGGTTGGGTTAAAGGTGTGGATAAAGGCTGAATTAGAGGGTTAGAATCGAGATTAGATTGACCATTTACTTAACTAGAAAAATAACTAATATTGAATAATTAATTGAAAACTTATCACTAATAACACGAACTTCTTCTAAAGATGTGAAATTAACAGTTTAAGCTCATAACACTAATAATGAATAAATTTCCAACTTTTTTTAATAATTATTTACAATAATAGGATAGAATTTAACAACTAAAATAAAGAAAATAGTTAGGCAACTGATCAAATCAAATCTCGACATAAAGGGGGGTCAGAGGAGGAGAAGTAAAAATTTGGTTTTGGGTTAATATTAATAGGTGAGTCAAAAAACGGTTTATTAGGCTCAACAGGGTTCACTAGGGGTTATTTGTGAGGGTAGACTTTTTATGGAGTAAGTGGGTTAAATCCTAGGTGCCTTTATCATCTTTAGTATATCAAATCAGAAATGTGGTCTCGACATGTATAATCGAAGCAAGTTCTAGAATAACAAATCAATATTGACACACTCATAATCAATAAAGTGAGCAAGAAATATATATGCTCTAGAAGGCTCAAAGACTCAAAAATTTATGGTTTTTGATGTCAACCTTGCACATTTCAAACTTCAAAGTAATATTCAACTTTAGGGAAACGACCTAAAAAAATTTAATTACGGAAAATAGACTTGTCATGCTTGATTCTCTAATTTCTTAAAGTTTAAACCATCAATGCACAATTACCTATGACTTAATCCGAAACATATCAATGAAAATCATAAATCAATAGAAGTTTCATTCTAATAGTAATATGAGAAAATTACTTAAGAACAAGGCATAATTCAGTATTGTTGACACCTCCCCACACTTAAGATGTACATTGTCCTCAATGTACAAGAATAGATATTGACAATATAGAAAATCATAAGATAGGGAGAGAAGTGAAACTTCCTGAATTTTGGATAAACTCCTTAAAAATAAGCATGATGGACTAGGCAGAGGTGAATGATGGGAGGATACTCCAGTGGTGTAGCCGTTCCTTAATAGTGCCTTGAACCTGTTGAAATTGACCTGTCGAGTCGATGAAGCAGCCGGCATGAACTTATGGTACCTTAAGCTAAATCTAAATGGTATGAAGAATAAGAATAGCATAATAAGGAAAATGAAGATAAATAATGGAAAAGAGATATGAATTTAAAAATAAAGGGAAAAAGAGTGACCGTCGGTGGTAGGGATAGTGATTGGTGTGGTGGCTAGGGTTGGGGAGGAAGGGATTTGGGGAAGAAAGTGAACAGAAAAAGAGGTTTAAATAAAGATTGGGGCACATAGTCGCTGCCCACGCCCGTGTGCCCTGGGCTTGTTAGGTCACACGGCCGTATCGCACGGCCATGTGGTGCCTCGTTTGTTTCTGCCACGCCTGTGTAGAGGTTTCCACACCTATGTTGCTTAATTAGTGTCGACCACGGCATAAGGACACGGGCGTGTTGCACACCCGTGTTACTTTCTCAGTGTCGACCACGGCTGTATCACACGGCAGTGGCATTTTATCGCAGCCCATGTTTTGGGGAAAATTGTCGTCCTTGGTTCGCATGGTTTCTGCCATGTCGATGTGTATATTCGTGGTGTCCACACGACCACGGCCACGCCCGTGTGCAAGGCCGTGTGGTAGGGAAACCTGCGCTTTATTAATTTGGTTAGTTTAGTTAGGTGCTAAAAATTGAAAACATAAAAATTAATGGGGTTAGTGCTCGTGTTGCCTCCGAGAAGCGCTCGTTTAAAGTCTTAAGCTAGACTTACCTTTCATTCATATAATCATGGTGGTTTGAGGAGTTGAAACTCCTCATTCTTGCTATCAATTGTATTAAAATAAGGTTTTAGATGAGTATGATTTACTTTTAAGGTGCCAAATTGAGAATGAGTTAGCTCGACTGTACTGTATGGGAAAGTATTAAGTACCGTGAAAAGAGTTATTCCATTAGGTTCAGAAATGGCAACACGAGGATCTGTATTATCCATTAGAACTCGGTCTCCAACCTTGAAGTAGTTTGCTTCATCTTTAAGTTTGTTATGGAGTTGCCTCGGTTTTGCTTTGTGTGTTCTTGGTTTCTCCTTGAGACGTGTCTTCCACTCGTCTAGTTCATCGATCTGAAGCCTTCGCTCCTCATGTGTTATTTCTTTGTTGGCATGAGGTCTAGGATATGACTCAGTTTTGTAATTTCGTGGTGCTTCCTGAAAAGAAGGTTGAACCAAATGGTCATTAATAGAATTTATGTTCTCACCTTTATTACTCGATGTCCTAGCCGAGAGCCTGAAGAGTGATCGTTTCGTCACCTACACGAAGTGTGAGTTCATCTGTACCAACATCAATTCTAGTTTTAGCAGTCGTTAAAAAGGGTCTTTCTAAAATTAAAGGAACATTATTGTCCTCATCCATGTCTAAAACAACAAAGTCTACTGGAATATAAATTTATTAATTTTCACTAGTACATCCTCAATTATACCCCTAGGAACTCTGATAGTTTTATTAGCAATTGAATGCTCATCCTAGTTTGTTTGGGTTTCCCAAGACCTAACTGTTTAAACATTTTGTAAGGCATAACATTGATGCTTGCCCCTAAATCTGCTAAAGCATTATTAACGGATAGACCACCAGCTAAGCAAGGAATCGTAAAACTCCCTGCATCTTTCAACTTTTGTGGTAGTCTATTTTGTAAGATTGCTGAGCACACTGCATTTAGCTCAACATGCGAGCCTCGTCTAACTTCTATTTGTTTGTCAAAAGCTCTTTTAAATTTTTTTTCGAATTGGGCATCTGCGAAAGAGCTTCAATAAACGGTAAGTTAATATGTAATTTTTTAAGAGTTTAAGAAATTTACTGAATTGTTCATCTGTGCGGTCTTTCTTTGTCGCATTGGGATATGGCACGCTAGGTTGGTATTCTGTACTTACCAGTTTTGGTTTATCATGGCTTATCTCAACCTTACCTTCCTCTACCACATTCTCTTGCCTCAGTTTTGGTTCATATAACCCTTCACTACCGTGAGCAGTAACGGCATGAAGTTGCTCCTTTGGGTTAGTTCCAGTGTTGCTTGGCAGGCTGCCTTGTGGCCGTTCGGATATGAGCTTAGCAAGTTGTCCTAATTGGTTCTCGAGCCCTTGAATCGATGCTTGCTAATTTTTGAGTGTTGTTTCAGTGTTTCAGAAACGGGTTTCTGACACCGCGATAAATTTTGTTAGCATCTCCTCAAGGTTCGGCTTTTTCTCTTTTGGGTAGGGTTGCTGTTGAAAGCCTGGAGGGGGTTGTTGTCTCTGATTTCCTTGGCCACCCCATGAAAAGTTTGGGTGGTTCCTCCAACCTGGATTGTAAGTGTTACTATAAGGGTTATTTTGAGGTCTAGAATTGTTACCCATATAGTTCATCTGTTCGTTTTCTATGCCAGGGTTGTAGGATGGATATTCTGTACTGTTCGTTTCTCCTCCATTTGTATTGCATTGCATCACTGGATGTACCTGCGAAGAACCACACAAACCATCAATCTTTTTATGTAACAGTTTTACCTGGTTTGATAGCATGGTCATTGCGTCGAGGTTAAAAACACGGGCGACTTTTGTTGGCTTTGTCCTTATAACTTGCCACTGATAATTATTCAGTGCCATTTCCTCTATAAACTCATAAGCCGCTTCAGGGGTCTTGTTATTTAGGGTTCCACCGGTGGCTGAATCAATCAATTGCCTAGTTGAGGGGTTCACACCATTGTAGAATGTTTGAACCTGTAGCCACAAAGGTAACCCCATGGTGAGGGCACCTTCTTAGTAGATCTTTGTATCTCTCCCATGCATCGTAGAGTGTTTCTAAATCCATCTACACAAAAGAAGAAATATCATTCCTCAACTTAGCCGTTTTAGCCGGCAAAAAATATTTAAGTAAAAGTTTTTCGGTCATTTGGTCCCATGTAGTTATTAATCCTCATGGTAACGAGTTCAACCACGGTTTAGCTTTGTTTGTCAACTAGAAGGGAAACAACCGAAGGCGAATGGCATCATCAGAAACGCCATTAATTTTGAAAGTGTCGCAGAATTCTAAAAAATTCGGCAAGTGATGGTTTGGATCCTCATCCTGCAAACCATCAAAACTTAACAAATTGCTGAATCATCTGTATAGTGTTAGGGTTCAGTTCAAAATTATTTTCAGTAATAGCAGGTCTAACAATACTTGATTCGGTTCCTGTTAAATTAGGTTTAGCATAATCATACATAGTACGAGGAGCAGGATTTTGATTCACAGGATTTGCGGCAACCACAGGAGGTAGCGGATTATTATTAGCCACCTCTTCGGTAGTATTTGTTTCGTCCTTTTGCTCTTCTTCTATGTATTGTAGGCTTCGCCTTATTTCTCTTCGATTTCTGCGAGCGGTATGTTCTATCTCACTGTCAAAAATCAAGGTTCCTGACGGGTTGCTTCTAGTCATAAACTAAAATTACCTGCCAGAAGCAAATAAAAGAAAAATTAGCAAAGTTAAAATAAAATAAAAATAAATTGTAAGTAAATAAAATGGCTAAAGTAAAAAAAAGTTTAGTGTTTCTAAAATCTTAGTCCTCGGCAACGGCGCTAAAAACTTAATGTGGTCTAAAACTAACTATGATCACAATCAAGGCAAGCGTACCTATCGTTCAATAGTATAGTTATGGTAAGACCGGTAATATCGTATCCACAAGGACCAAGAGTACTAGTAATTACTATCTTTCTATTATCTAGCCTAAGAATTGGAATGATTTTTGTTTTAAACTAAAACTAATTAATTAAAATGTGACAAAGAAAGAATTAGGAAAATACTTTTTAGACAACTTATATGATAAAGGCAATACCTAAGGAAGAATCCACCTAGACTTCACTTATTACTTT
Organism: Gossypium australe; assembly: GCA_005393395.2. Classification (NCBI taxonomy): domain Eukaryota; kingdom Viridiplantae; phylum Streptophyta; class Magnoliopsida; order Malvales; family Malvaceae; genus Gossypium; species Gossypium australe. The sequence continues at coordinate 89,659,165 of CM016618.1, read as the reverse complement.
TGATTCATATGATTTATTCACTTGACTTAATCCGTAGAAATCCTTTATTTATGTTAATATCTCTTTCAAGACTAAAAACAACTAACTCTAGGTTGATTAATTGAAATCTCTTTCTAATTAAAACCCCTATTGTCACATTAACTCGATCTATGGGCTGACCATGACAACATGTGAAAAATGTGACTATGTGATTTCCGTATAAGACCATAGCCGGGCTATGGCTTTGGTGCATAATATGTGTATATGTGAAAGACCATAATTGAACTATGATATTGTGCAAAATGAAGTACCCAATTTCGTAAGACGTTCTCTAATTTGACTAAGAGTAGTAAATGAACGTGTACGAGGATTTAAAGGATAAATTTGTAGTGAACATGAAATTAAGCTTGAACGAATGATTTTATCAAAGAAATATTGTGTATAGCAGGATGTGATAGTAAATTACATGTTGTAAATGGATACTTAAAGTTCGATAATTGAGGTATGAAACTAATATGGGAAAGTTAAACTCGATGACATTCACGTTTGTTTGACATTCACGTGATGTAATGTGCCTAACTTGTGTGATTAGGAGACTGCGATAAGAAAATTTTTTGAAATTTATGGAATGTGTATATATATAAAACGCGTTTGTTCGAATCAGATAATCGGAAATTTTGTGTAACATGAATATGTGTGTTAAATTGCCTAAAACAACTAGTGTTATGGTAAAATTTTATGAGATAGAGTTACTAGAAGTTTTGTATCAGGATTGTCATAACCTCCGAAAAGGAATATGTTATTTGGATTGTGGTTGATTGTTTGGCAAAGATCCGTATGACCATTTCAGTATGTTCAGAGTTCTTATTTGACATATTATTGAGTATATGTATTCCGGATAGAGTAATTCAGATTTTGACTGTGTGCTCCGACACTGTGTGCTAAAGTTTAAAAGGGTGTCGGAAAAAGATATACGAGGTTAAATCGATTTGTGATTCTGGAAAGTTAGTGGGAGTGTTTCATGAGAGTTGAAAGCAACTTCTTCTGGTAAGATTTTCGGGGACGAAAATCCCTAAAGGGGGAGAGTTGTAACAGTCCAATTTTGGGCCTAGTCGAAACAGTGGTTTTGGGGCCACAAATCCGACGAAAAAAATCTTATTTTTATTATATTTTTATGGTCTACAATTTCACAAAATGATTTCGTGAAAATTTCGTTCAACAATTTTGACTTTTAGGCACTCAATTTAGTTAAAAGGACTAAATTGTAAAAAGTGAAAAAGTTGAGTTCTACATGCTAGAGGTGCTCAATTGTTATGAAATTTTAAATTGGAGGGCCTTATATGGTAATTAGACCATTGGTTAAGTTGGTGACAAAAATGGACATGGTTAGGCATGTTTCCAAAGTTTTTTATTAAGGGCATTTTGGTCATTTAGTTATTAAAATGAGTTAGAAACAAAATTAAAAGCCAATTTTTGTCCATCTTCAACCCCTTGGCCTAAATTTGTATGGAGAAACCATGGATAGGGTTTTTCAAGCTTCCAAGCTCAATTGTAAGTCCGTTCTAGCCCCGTTTTTAATGATTTTTACGTTTTTGAAATCCTCATAACAAGATCTATCTATTTCTACCATTTATTTGAGATATGATGAAGGTCTAGGGTTTGACCCATGTTAGAAATTTTTGTATTTTGATGTTTAATGGTAGATTATACATGTTTGATGTGTAAGTGTATGAATAAATGGAAATTGTGGATTGCTATAGTTATGAAAATGGTTCGGTTAGGCCTAAAATACAAGGAAATTGAATAAAAATTATTTTACGACCCTAAGGGAAAAGTGTAAATATGACAAAGTTTAGGGGAAAAAATATAATTTTACCATAGTGTGATTTTTGGGTCACAATGAATAATGTGACTAATAAGTAAGCTAAATGTGACATTATAGATCAAAGAAAACGAGGTTCGAACTTAGAACGATGGAAAAATAAGAAATTGACGGTTATGTCTCTTTTTGCCATTTTGGTATTGAGGTAAGTTCGTATGTTGATAAATGTTATTGATTTGTGTTAATTAAGCACCATTATCATATATTTGATTAAATTGTGGAAATTTCAGTAAATGTTCGAATTGAGTAAAATGCAGGATCGATCACGATTGTCGCATAGTGAAATATGAATTGACGGTAAAAGACCATGGTTAAACCATGGCATTGTGCTACGTGAAATAAGTTCATGGCGTTGTACTAAGTGAAATAAGTGATCCGGGTGCTGGTCCGTACGTTCTATCGGTGGCTGAGTTATACGGCTTGTGTTACGGATACTCGACAGCTTGTGTGAGCAGCACCGTGTAGTTTCGTCATGACCGACAGCTTGTGTGAGCAGACCTGAGATTTGTGACTATATGAACCGGGTGCGGGTCTTATAAGTTCTACCAGTGGCTGGGTAATCCGGCATGTGTTGCGGATGCCTGACAGCTTGTGTGAGCAGCACTGAGTAGTTACGTAATGACTGACAGCTTGTGTGAGCAGACCCGTGAATATGAATAGCTCGAGAGTGAGCTCCTATGTGATATGTGATAAGTGGCGGCTTTGGCTACATATAAGTGGTAGCTTCGGCTACATGTAAGTGTGGCACTATGTGCAAGACTTCCGAGTATCTTTTAGCATTCCACATGGCCCAACGGGTAGTTCAACTAAATAGCAAAGTGTGAAAACATGTGGGTATGTTGTGAATTGACACAGGTATGTATGTGAAACTCCTAAAGAAGGAGATCAATATGTGACGAAATATTATTAAAGATGTGAATGAATTGGTATGAATGTATTTGGTTCATATGAGCATTGAAATGAATTAATTTGTGAAGTTCATATCTAGTGTATAAAAGGAATAATGAAACAGGTTTGGACAACAACAGTTGTGTGACTTTGAAAAATCACCAAAAATGGTGGAAATCGAATTAGAGATTGAATGAGATATGAAATTAAAGCTTATTGAGTCTATTTTCGTATAAAAGGAACAGTGTAAGCAAAAAATTTCATATTGTGAGATATTTGAATTCTTATGAGATAGAGTCAGAATGATTTTGGAATCCCCTGTTCTAACTTTGGAAAATTATTAAAAATTGTAAAAAAATAATCATGGGATAAAATTTATATGCTTGAATTTATTAATGAGTCTATTTCAATAGAAACAAATGGGAACATCATTTGAGTTTTGTAAAATGAGATAATTAATTTTTAGTGAAGAGGGGTCGGAACTGTCAAACAGCGAAACAAGGGAGACTTTAAAGAATAAACTGTATTTATTGGCTAAACCAAAAATTCTGAAAATTTTATGGTAATAAGATATGTGAGCCTAGTTTTAGGAAAAATTAGCGTATCTTAACTTTTAGTTTCGTAACTCCAGATATAAATAATTTAGTTATTGTGACTCGAGTAGACAGCTTGAGATGAACATGAGTAAATAGTGGAACTATGTGCAATTATGATTGTATTATCTTGAGAATATATTGTGAGAATTGGAAAAAACATGTTAATTAATTGCTTATTATTTACATACCAACTTACTAAGCTATATAGCTTACTCCGTTTATTTTTTGTGTTTGTAATGTCCTCGGGTTAGCTCGGGTTGGAAGTCGCCAGAGAACCTATCACACTATCAAACTAACAAATTGGGTATTAATGATTCTTACACTTAAGGTCATGGCATGTATAGGGGACTTGGTTATTTTTGTATGTATCATAATTGATTTGGCCTAAAATGTTGGCCTATGTTATTTGATAGTTCATTTTGTATAAGGCCATTGATGTTGGCTATTATTGATCAAGTTATATGTTTATGGTGATGCAATTTATGAGATGCATGACTAGGTTGAATGAGTGTGTGATCAAAATTGAAAAGTTTTAAATTTGGATGTAAATTTTATGTCTCGGTTTAGTACGACTGTATGTGTTATGTTTCGGTAATGCCTCGTACCCTATTCCGGCATCGAACACGGGTAAGGGGTGTTACAATTTACATATACATTTATATTACATGACCTTACATTTCATATTAAACACTTATGGCATCATCTAAACATTTATCAAATAGATACATGCATTCATATATGATCTCAAGTAATTCATCAATTCATATAAGCCATTTAAGTGTCAAATTCATTTACACAATCCAACCGTTTGACCATTTCTAATTCACCAATCTAAGTTCAAAGATGGACATGATAATGTAATATGCAAAAACTGACTCAACCTAGGTACATTCCATATATTTAACCAAAACGAGACTATACAAACATTGCTAAGTTGAGAGTCACTGCATGCATGTTGGAATCACTTCTAGTAACCTCAAGATACACACGTACTTGTGCACGGAATAAATAAACCATACACTGAGTGATAAAGCTCAATGATACTTTTATTATTCAAGATAACATATCTTAAACATTAGCAATTTATCACAAAGTATAAATACATTGCCTATACAATTTATATTCTATCATGCCAAGCAATTCATTATCAATTACATATAGGAGTATACATATGGCAATTAGCAAATCAATCTATTCATCATTGCAATAGAATTGACCAATTCATCCTAGTTTCCAAATGTCAAAGTCTATATCATTTAAACATTCCATACCATTTATGAAACAAACATATATATATATATATATATATATATATATATATATACCTTTAACATTAAGTTATCCAATTCCATAATCAATTAACATCATTTAAACATGTAGCTTTCATATTTGAACATGAATTCAACATTCATATGCACATGTCATTGGCATTAAGTCATCCAAATCTCATGATTGATCCACACCATTTACTTTTTAACTTACCATTTAATCCATTTCTGGAATTTACCGATTTATTTGTACTCATTTCGGCCTCAAGGGCTCATTTTCAACCATTTTCATAATCTCTTTTGTTTACTCTTTTTAACATGAATCACATATATCGCAAGTCATATAAAAGCAAATATATATAGTTCCATATATGTTAGAGTGTAATTTTACATATATTTTGAAAAGTTTCTCATGTGTTTTGATGACCTAATATGCTTGTAAACTCATCTTTTAGTTGAATTGTGTATTTTGTAAGATAAAAAGAGAGTTACAATAATTTGGAAGTCATATGGAGGTTTTTATGGACAAAATGAAGTTTGGTTATTTTGTGGACTAAGAAGATGGGCAAAAAAGTTGGAGAATAAGGCGTGCCCACGACTTATGCTCAGAGAAACAAATATGCTTGAATTTTCTAGAGTTTTCAACAAATCTCTATCTTCTTGGAGATAAGATGGGATTCTTGAAAGCTCTATTTTCAAGGAATGATTAGGATATTTTATAGGATTTTATGGGATATTTTATGAGATTTTAAGGGATTGATTAGGATTTTATGGGATGTTTTAAATTAAATCTTTATTTTGAACTATTTTTTAAAAGATCTTGAAGGGTATTTAAAGAGACTTTGGGCATGAAAAAAATGTACAAGACTTTCACGTTTTCTTTTGCTATTTTTTTTCTCTTCATGGATTGTTAACCTCTTCATTCTAGTTAAGGGTTTTATTAAGGTTTTTTTATTCATTGAATTGTGAGATTACTATTCTTCATGCTTTTAGATCCTTAAATATTTTTTCATCTTCCGCTCTTCATATTATTATTGATTTGGGAATTGCATGAACTAACCACTCTTCAATTTGTCAAGTTAATATACAACCAATTAGGATCTTCTCATCCGTAATTGTGGGTAGGTTTTAATCTGTGTGGTGAATAACTTAGGTTATGAAGGTATAAAATCTAGTTTAAATTATCTGCTCTGTTGTGAGATGATTGGCTAGAATTGGGGCCCACTAAATCATAAGACTATTGGTAAATTAAATACTAGGAACATCTCTACGGGAATGTTTGTCAACAAAAGAAGTAATCATTCGAGCGTCTCTTTGATTACCGAGAAATTAATGAGAGATTAGGTGTAATATCCCGAAATTGGGCCTAGTAGGATTGGGCCGATTGGGCCTTGGGCTTTAGGAAAATTTTGAGTATTATTTTATTATTTGTGTTAGCTTGGGTATGAATTATGTGTGTTTAGCATAGTCTTGTGAAGGCTTGATTTTATTAATAAGGCTAGAATAATTCTTAGTATTAAAAATTTAGTGAAGTGGATTAAGTGATCTTGACACTTAAGTTAATTTAAGTGTTAAAATATAGCACATGAGGAGTTAGTGGCAAAGTGGTTAAGATGCATGAAGAGTTGCTTGAGGGAAGTGGTTCGAGTAGCATGATTAGCATTTTGAAGACTTTATATTTATGTATCCTAGCATTAATGGACGGTCAAGCTCTAATTATGGTAAGTTAGACTTTAGATTTTATGGTAAGTTGAATATTAGTTTAGGAAAGCATGTATTTTGGGATAAGACTCTTATGATTTATGGTAGGATGGGGGGACAAAGGGCTAGGATGATGGAGAGTTGTTTTGGAAATATTTTTATGGTCATTTTGACCATGAATGTGGACGCATAGATGGCTAGGGGGGTTGGCCGAATTTTGGGACTTGGTAGGATGGCATTTTCGGTTTGGTAATAGTAAGATAGGTGTGTCAAAATTCATAGTTAATAGTTTTGGTTTTTCTCTTTTTCTCCAAGTTTCGGTCAAGAGGGTTATAGGCAAGTCATTTGGGTATTTGGTGCATTAAGGTGTGTTGTCAATATTTTTCTAACCTTCTCCTATTCATCATTTCTTTCTTTCAACCCCAAATCCATACCTATTCTCTTGTGGCCGAATATCCTATTTCTTATTCAATATGAGTCATAGCCGAATCTTGTAAGTTCTTTTGTTCTCTTTTCTTTTCTTGAAACTTTAAAGCCGAAACACTATTCATCTTTCTCCTCTATTCTTTTCACCATATTCAAAAGCCGAAACTTTGATCTAGTTTATTCTTGGCCGAATCCTCTAAGCTTTCAACTCTCTCCACTCTTGCGTTTACTCTTTTCATTAGTAAAGTGCCGAAACACCATCTCAACCTCGTTTCTATACCTATCTTTGTGTTAGCCGAATATCTCATTATCATTGGGAAGGTTTAGCCGAAACCTTTTTCTCTTTTTGGTCTCTTCAAGCAACGTGGTGGTAAGTAATTTCTATCCTAGCAATCGGTGTAGGTTCTCTTTCTTTTAAGTGTGCCGAATCAAGGATTAAATCTTGGTTTTAGGCATGGCCGATTATTCTTAGTGCCATAAAAAGGTGTTCTTTTGTGTGTAGCTAAAGGAAGGGAACTCAGAGTGTGATTCGAGATTTGGTAGGAGACCAAATCGGCTTTAAGGGAGCAGGAAGAACCACGTTTCGAGATCGTGTTAGATTCGAGTAGTTCGGGATTTCACTAATAGGCAGGTGTGTGATTAACCCACCGTTTTCCGGGTTTTTGCTATATTTGTATGTGTTGATTATGTACTAACAAGTGCAGTAAAAGTTATGAGATAAATACCCTTAAAGGGGTATGTCGATAATCCGGTAAGTACCAAACCTGATGATATGTGATTATTAATGTGAATATGTGTTATGACTATGCTTGATGAACATGCTCACGCATCATTATATTATATCATTATTTATGTTACATGTACATGGGTTGGGATATGTTATGAAAGAAGGTACGGGTGTACTTCGAGTACGTGGTTTGATGTTAGCCTTGAGCTACATCGTGGATTGACGTTGACTAAGGTCACGTTGTGGATTAATTGCGATTTAGTTCGCGTGGCTTGATGAGTGGCTGTGTGCCTCATCGTGGTTGATATCGGCTATGTGTCATATCGTGGTTGATGAGTGACTATGTGTCCCATCGTGGTTTTGGTGTTAGCTACGGCTACATCGTGGATTGGCGCTGACTGAGGTCGCGTTGTGGATTATTGTGCTTAATTGCACGTGGACGGCATTGATTGCCTTTGGAGTGAAAAGGAGAGGGTGATTTGTTAATCCCCTGGTGTGTGGTAGGCTGGATACGGGGGTGTGTAGAGGATGGACCCTAGGTTGGGGTTGGGTGCACTTTGCATATTTTAGTTGATATGAGTAATTGATGTGAAAATGGGCCAAGCCCAATATGTGAATGTGGATTGGGTTAAGAAATGGGCTAAGCCCAGTATATGAATGTGGATCAGTGTAGAAATGGGTTAAGCCCGATATGTGGAATTATGCGGTTAATTACCCTGTTACCTGATAAGTGATATGAATATGGGCCAAGCCCAGAATGTGTTATTAAGTGAATATGATATCTTGTTATCTGTTATATGGGTTAATATGTGGTTAACATGTGGGTGGAATTCAGTGGAGTAATTACACACTGAGTCTGAGTGACTCACCCAATTTTTCTCAAACCTTTCAGGAGATGCTCGGACCGGGTTGGAGTGGATACGAGGTGGCCCATGCGAAAGATATTTTATTTGTTTCACACATTTTATTTATGAAAGGTTATTTATTGTAATAAGGGCCACTTTAAGTATTTAAGGACTTTTATTATGTTATAAGTTGGATTGTCGATTATATTATTATTTGAAAATTTTTTATTTTAAACAACTTAATTTTATTTGGAACTTTAATTACTCAATGTTTTAGTAAAGATAACAAATTTTTATGTTTTTTACTTTAAGTCAAAAGTTTTTCAAACGTTTTTCTGCAGTGGCATTTCAAATTCGGTCATAGCAAATGGGCCGGGTTTGGGGTGTTACAATTTGGTATCAGAGCCCGGTTCAAAACTCAGCTTTGAGGGTTTTGGGCCCAAAAACATTTTTTTTAAGATGGGCTTTTCAAATATTTGGGCTTTCATAAAATTTTTCAGGTTTATTTTGGCATGGCACCTGTATCTCCGACCCGAAGTCCACCAGGTAAGTACCTCTGACTACTGAAGTGAATTGAATATGTGAATTTGATGGGCTTTTATGGGAACGTAGATTAGTAGATTAGGGCTATTGAACCCTAGGACTAGTCTACTCAAACACAAGTGCATAAGACTTAAGGACTATCAAACAAACCTGTGGCTAAGTCGCCGAGCTAGGGTGTGGTAACAGTTGTGCGCATGTCTAGGAGTGGGTTCGGTAAGAGCTTCGTATTTAAGCAGTCCTAGTGACTCACCTCCTCTTTACTCGAATCCTACCTGGTGCGTAGTAACGGTTCACCCTAACCAATAGGACTTATTCACGGGCTAAACTCGATAACTAAAACCCGAAAGGGACTAGCCATACTGTTTTATAAAAACCTTAGTTTTTAAAATCACTACATTACCCCTTTTGATTTGTAGCAAAATTTATTTTGAAAATTTTTTCAAAAATGATTACGATTTACAAAATTACCTAAATACCCCTGAGCGGTAAAATTACAAAAATGCCCTTGGTTTCTAAAATTTCCATACTATCCTCAATTTTAATAAGATTTTCTTACTTTGCAAAAGTATCCAAAAACCCTATTTTGTGAAAACTCAAGATACCCTGATTTAGGAAAATTTACGAAAATGCCCCTGACTTCCAAATTACCGAAATAACCCCTGAATTTTAAAATTTTTCTTTAATATCTTGATTTGGAAAATCTTTCTTTCAAAAATATCCATGAGTTTGGAAAATTTCGAAATGACTTTTGGTGATTTTTGAATTTACCTCGGTTTTTTTTACCAAAATACCCTTGTAGGAAAAATGATGAAGCTACCCCGGGTTGGGAATGGACAAGGATGCCCATAGTAGCATGGTAAATGTTGTGGATGAGTGAATGTGTCACTATTGATGTGAATGAATGTGAATGTGTGATTCTCTGAGCTAGAATAGTGAACTGGAACTAGAAACTTGGATTGATCGAAAGAACTACTCCTGAAAATTCTTTTCATAAAATTGTTCGCGCATAAACAAGTGGAACAAAAGTACTAATGCATAAAATTTCTTAAGTCAGATTAAATCGTGACGCTAGATATGAGTTCTAGGGGACGTGGTCGTCGTGGACGCGGTAGAGGCTAAATAGCTGTGTCGGAACCATCGCTAGTGAAGCATCTAGAACCTTGAGTGTGAACTTGGAGACTGTACCTAGAAAGTATATTGGTTTTATTAAGATCAGAGTGCGCAGCAAAAGCGTAATGTGGCGAGATAGGATGTACGATTGTTAGTTAGTTGGAAATTTCGAGGACGAAATTTTTTTTAAGGAGGGTAGAATTGTAATATCCCGAAATTGGGCCTAGTAGGATTGGGCCGATTGGGCCTTGGGCTTTAGGAAAATTTTGAGTATTATTTTATTATTCGTGTTAGCTTGGGTATGAATTATGTGTGTTTAGCATAGTCTTGTGAAGGCTTGATTTTATTAATAAGGCTAGAATAATTCTTAGTATTAAAAATTTAGTGAAGTGGATTAAGTGATCTTGACACTTAAGTTAATTTAAGTGTTAAAATCTAGCACATGAGGAGTTAGTGGCAAAGTGGTTAAGATGCATGAAGAGTTGCTTGAGGGAAGTGGTTCGAGTAGCATGATTAGCATTTTGAAGACTTTATATTTATGTATCCTAGCATTAATGGACGGTCAAGCTCTAATTATGGTAAGTTAGACTTTAGATTTTATGGTAAGTTGAATATTAGTTTAGGAAAGCATGTATTTTGGGATAAGACTCTTATGATTTATGGTAGGATGGGGGGACAAAGGGCTAGGATGATGGAAAGTTGTTCTGGAAATATTTTTATGGTCATTTTGACCATGAATGTGGACGCATAGATGGCTAGGGGGGTTGGCCGAATTTTGGGACATGGTAGGATGGCATTTTCGGTTTGGTAATAGTAAGATAGGTGTGTCAAAATTCATAGTTAATAGTTTTGGTTTTTCTCTTTTTCTCCAAGTTTCGGTCAAGAGGGTTATAGGCAAGTCATTTGGGTATTTGGTGCATTAAGGTGTGTTGTCAATATTTTTCTAACCTTCTCCTATTCATCATTTCTTTCTTTCAACCCCAAATCCATACCTATTCTCTTGTGGCCGAATATCCTATTTCTTATTCAATATGAGTCATAGCCGAATCTTGTAAGTTCTTTTGTTCTCTTTTCTTTTCTTGAAACTTTAAAGCCGAAACACTATTCATCTTTCTCCTCTATTCTTTTCACCATATTCAAAAGCCGAAACTTTGATCTAGTTTATTCTTGGCCGAATCCTCTAAGCTTTCAACTCTCTCCACTCTTGCGTTTACTCTTTTCATTAGTAAAGTGCCGAAACACCATCTCAACCTCGTTTCTATACCTATCTTTGTGTTAGCCGAATATCTCATTATCATTGGGAAGGTTTAGCCGAAACCTTTTTCTCTTTTTGGTCTCTTCAAGCAACGTGGTGGTAAGTAATTTCTATCCTAGCAATCGGTGTAGGTTCTCTTTCTTTTAAGTGTGCCGAATCAAGGATTAAATCTTGGTTTTAGGCATGGCCGATTGTTCTTAGTGCCATAAAAAGGTGTTCTTTTGTGTGTAGCTAAAGGAAGGGAACTCAGAGTGTGATTCGGGATTTGGTAGGAGACCAAATCGGCTTTAAGGGAGAAGGAAGAACCACGTTTCGAGATCGTGTTAGATTCGAGTAGTTCGGGATTTCACTAATAGGCAGGTGTGTGATTAACCCACCATTTTCCGGGTTTTTGCTATATTTGTATGTGTTGATTATGTACTAACAAGTGCAGTAAAAGTTATGAGATAAATACCCTTAAAGGGGTATGTCGATAATCCGGTAAGTACCAAACCTGATGATATGTGATTATTAATATGAATATGTGTTATGACTATGCTTGATGAACATGCTCACGCATCATTATATTATATCATTATTTATGTTACATGTGCATGGGTTGGGATATGTTATGAAAGAAGGTATGGGTGTACTTCGAGTACGTGGTTTGATGTTAGCCTTGAGCTACATCGTGGATTGACGTTGACTAAGGTCACGTTGTGGATTAATTGCGATTTAGTTCGCATGGCTTGATGAGTGGCTGTGTGCCTCATCGTGGTTGATATCGACTATGTGCCATATCGTGGTTGATGAGTGACTATGTGTCCCATCGTGGTTTTGGTGTTAGCTACGGCTACATCGTGGATTGGCGCTGACTAAGGTCGCGTTGTGGATTATTGTGCTTAATTGCACGTGGACGGCATTGATTGCCTTTGGAGTGAAAAGGAGAGGGTGATTTGTTAATCCCCTGGTGTGTGGTAGGCTGGATACGGGGGTGTGTAGAGGATGGACCCTAGGTTGGGGTTGGGTGCACTTTGCATAATTTTATTTGATATGAGTAATTGATGTGAAAATGGGCCAAGCCCAATATGTGAATGTGGATTGGGTTAAGAAATAGGCTAAGCCCAGTATATGAATGTGGATCAGTGTAGAAATGGGTTAAGCCCGATATGTGGAATTATGCGGTTAATTACCCTGTTACCTGATAAGTGATATGAGTATGGGCCAAGCCCAGAATGTGTTATTAAGTGAATATGATATCTTGTTATCTGTTATATGGGTTAATATGTGGTTAACATGTGGGTGGAATTCAGTGGAGTAATTACACACTGAGTCTGAGTGACTCACCCAATTTTTCTCAAACCTTTCAGGTGATGCTAGGACCGGGTTGGAGTGGATACGAGGTGGCCCATGCGGAAGATATTTTATTTGTTTCACACATTTTATTTATGAAAGGTTATTTATTGTAATAAGGGCCACTTTAAGTATTTAAGGACTTTTATTATGTTATAAGTTGGATTGTCTATTATATTATTATTTGAAAATGTTTTATTTTAAACAACTTAATTTTATTTGGAACTTTAATTACTCAATGTTTTAGTAAAGACAACAAATTTTTATGTTTTTAACTTTAAGTCAAAAGTTTTTCAAACGTTTTTCCGCAGTGGCATTTCAAATTCGGTCATAGCAAATGGGCCGGGTTTGGGGTGTTACATTAGGTTATTAGAGCGTCTCAAGTAGTTATAACCAATTTATTCAAGAAAAATAGAAAATTATTTGCAAAATCAGTGATCAATCTGTGAATCGAAAAACTACAATTTCCCATGGCTGGATATTTATCAATCCTTGAATTCTCCGAAATTTTATTATTTTGTCTGCATTCTTTGTCATTAGTTTTTATTTCAGTTTCAACTATAAAACCCCCTTCGATTTTAATTTCTCATTTATTTTCTAGGAATTACTCTAATCCCACTTCCTGTGGATTCGACCTTGCTCACCACTCTACAAAACTTTGTTTTTTCTTTCTTTTCGAGCAAGATTTATTATTTCTTGGTGGTCTCGACAACCTACCAATATACATTTATCAATTCACAAACTCATAACAATTTCATATAGTTCATTTCATTACCATAATCTATTATCAATTTATTTCATTACATTTCCAAGTTTCTAATTTCATTTATAATGTTTCGTCTGATGGAACCTTAGTAAAACGGACTCAGATATACAGGTGAACTAAGTTTCTCGTCAGAGCTGAAATTACAACAGGTTACCCATTTAGGCTAAACCTATGTCATATATTACCCGAGAATCCACGACAAGGGCTGGATCTCATTATATTACCCTAGAATCTGCAACAAGGCTAGATCTCGTTATATTACTCTAGAATCTGCAACAAATGCTAAATCTCATTATATTACCCTAGAATCTAGATCTCGTTATAATCTTTAATAATCTTCGATCAAGCGCGCATATGACTCTATTGGCATGTCAATCGTATCCTAGCCTTTTACTAAGTTCATATGGACAACATTTATACATATATGCATTATCATACCTATAATCATTCTTATTCACCTGTCATACCCAGTGTTCGATCACATTTGCAATTCCACACTCTGTACATTGTTCTATCGCATGACAATCATTTATCTCGTTTCATTTCATTTCAAGTTAATCCAATTCATATATATATATATATATATATATAATTTTACATTCAATTTCAGAATCACATCTCAAACCATCATCGACCTACAATTAACTCATTAAATCCATTTAGATATTACAAACCATGTTTCATAAAAGCATTCTTAGTTTCCATTCTATTCAATTTAGTCTATTATCACGAAATTCAACAACAATCACAACAAATCAATTCATACAAAAATGATATGCTCACCTCGATGTTCAATCATGCAATTAACATGTATATGCGAACAATTAAATATATCTTGAATCATAAAAGTACAAATCGAAAATCTTGCATCACTTGTCGATGACTCTCACATTTCCTTTCCCCCTTGATGGCTCAACATTGTGTTTAGCTATATACAATTATACAACAGATAAACAATTATCAATTCAAATCCAAACATAAAGTCAAACATGCTTTACATTTTATTCAATTTAGTCTCTTAGCTTTAATTAACCACTTTTTCGGCTAAATTACTTATATGGAATTGAACATATTATCATAATAAATCCGTAAATATTTTTATTTAATATTTACGGACTCAGTTTACAGAAATAGGATCTCGAAACCGCATTTTTCGACACCACTAAAATTAGGATTATTACATTTGCGATTAAGGTGATTGCAATAAAGGAAGCAGAGGAAATTGATGCAATAAGGATTGATGAATTGATTTATTCATTGCAAACCTTCACGATGAACTTAGAAAGGACAAAGAAAAGAAAGGGCAAATCGAAGAAGAACATAGCGTTGCAATTTTCATCCTTGCTTACAACTAAGGGTGAAATTATTATTGAAGATCTACAATAGTAGTTAGCCCTTCTTACTCAAAGCGTCATCAGATGGTTTAAAAGGTTCACCGGGAAAAGAAAGAAGTTTGAAGGGAATCAAAACACTAGCAAAGGCAAGGAAGTAGTAATTAATAAAGAAACACCCAAAGAAAAAAAAAAGAGAATATCGTGTCACAAGTGCCAAGATTTTGGTTATGTTTAAGTTGAATGGGCTAATATATTAAAGAAGAAGATAAAGTCTCTATGTATTGCTTCGAGTGATGATGACTCCTCAAGTGGAATAGATAATAAAAAGGAGCATCTTAGCAACTATGTGTCTTTTACATCCCTGTAGTAACCCATTTTGCCCGGGCCCCTACACAGTCTAAAAATATAAATAAAAAATACTCAAATGTCCATTAAACAGTCCAGTTACAAGTGCTAAAACAGACTTGGCCCAAAACCAAACAGACTACCCGGGTAGCCCAATTACAAACCAGACCCCATATCTTAGCTACCCAAACCCAAAACAAACACATAGCCCAAAAGGCCTAAGACTCTAAACAGGAGTCAGAATGGCCTAGGGTTTTCTAAAACCCTAGGTGACGCAAGCAAGGGCTATACCAACAGTCGCGCCACAATATCTGGAGCCGGATCGTCGCAGCTGGAGTCCGATCGTTGCACCTTCTCAGCATCCCCTCGATCGTGCCTTGATTCATGCCTAAATCACCATCGTCGCGAGATCTCAGACATGCAAAAAGAGAAATAAACTGCAGCAGGAAAAGGAAAGAAGAAGATATGGAAAGATATCTTTTCCTTCTTTATTTTGTTTTCTTTTTGGTACAAAAACCCCTTGTAAAAACCTGTGATAGAGATTTTTTGGGAGAGAAAAAAATAGGCACACAGACACGAATATTATTGCAAAATACAAAACAAAACGCAAATATACAGAGAGAGCAATACAAAATAATAGGAACAGAATATTCACAGAAATAGGGCTCAATAAAAACAGAGTTTTTTTTTACAGGTGATTCTTCTTTCATCCTGTTGTTTATTTTATTTTTATTTTCATATATATATATATATATATATATATATATATATTTGTATATAACCACTGTTGGAAAAAATAAGAAAGGAAGGAGTTTACCTTTTCGAAAGTGAGAAAAAACAGATATTCTAGGCCTCCGGCCACCGGCCGTGGAGGCGCGTGTGGCACGTGGCCCATTAATTTGACGAATAGAAGCACAAGCGGGGAACGAAGGGTCCAGAGAGTTTTCGAAGTGTTTTTTTTAAAAAAAAAACACCTAACTAAATGATTTTTTTTTATAAAACTAATATTTATAGGTGAAAGCAAACGGCGCCGTTTTGACAAAACAGGATCCGCGCGTCGACCCGGACCCGAACAAGGGTCCGCGTGTTTTTTTTGAAATGGAAAAATTACTCTTTTGATCCCTCCTCTATTTTATTTAATTTAATTACGTCCTATTAACTAATTTATTTTTTTTAATTAACCCTGGAAATTTGTTTATATTTCAATTTAATCTTCTTTTTAATGTTTTATATATATATTTTTTAAATTGGTATTAAATTATGTTTTATATTAAATATTTTATTTTTTAGTGGTTATCTATACTAATTTATTAAATTATAAATATCTATTATTTTGCCTAATTATTTTTTGATTGCAGTATTTATATATATATTAGATATTATTTTTTGCTACTTATTATATAATATTATATCATATATTTAGTTAAAATTATCTATAATATATTCAATCTTTTAATATCTTTTTTTATTTTTAAAAATCATTATATTTTTTAATATATTGTTTATATTGTTGTCCTTTTTATCTATTTAAATTTGCATGAAAAAAATGTTCATAGTTAATTTTATTATTCATTATATTTGTCTGTACTTTATTATATTTGTAATTGCATTAGTGTAGGAATTATTATGTGTTGTATTTTGTGTAATATATTATTGTTAATATATTGTAATTACCTTTAATATGTATGTTGATAGTATGCAAATGCAATGTTGTTACATGGTTATTATTTAAAAAGAAAATCCATTTTTTTGCAAAACCATTATATTTTTTTTAAAAAAAAGGTTTTTAAAAATAAGGCAATGTTTTGGTATTTAGAAATTCGGGAAATAGTGCCCTAACATGTTGGGTGCGATTTTCCGTTTGGCTAAATAACTAAATATCCTTTTAACAGGTTTTGTAAAATCGTGAGACAATTTTGATTACAAAGGTTTTAAAATATCATGCCCTAACGTGTTGGATGTGATGTTTATATTCCTTTGGAACAAGAAGATCTCAAATTTTAATTTAAAATGCTCGAAGTTTTTTTTAAAGAAATCATATTTTTAAATACTTTTAAATTTCAAACATTTGGACATGATTCTATCGATTAAGTACCAATTTTTGGGCGTAATGAGGGTGCTAACCCTTCCTCATACGTAACCGACTCCCGAACCCGTTTTCTTTTTTTTTTCGTGGACCAAAATCAAATGTTTAAAAATAAAACGTTTTACAAGGTGATCCAATCCCACCTAAGTAAAAAAGGATTGGTGGCGACTCCCATTTTTGTTTTAAAAAGTCGATCCCTATTTTTCAAAACCAATTTTAAAAATGGTTTCGACAGCTTGGCGACTCCACTGGGGACCAATAATAGAGTCAAGCCGTAAAATCGATAATTTTATGTCCTTTTGTTCGAATTTAAAATTCTGATTTTAAAAATATGATCTTTTTATTGCATGTGGTTTTAATATATATTTCTGCATTACACTGCATGACCGTCGTGGTCACACCCTTAAGTGGGAGCGAGAAGCTATGCCTTCGTGAGGTTTTCACCTCCGCATGGGCTAGTGGATTGCTTTCGGGATACATCTGTACCTATGTCTTCGTGAAGTTTTCACTTCCGCATGGCCATAAGGAAATGTATTCCCTTGAACCGAACTCAGTCTGTATGAGCCTATAATGGGTGAAGATCGAGAAATCTGCTGGTTCGGGTACCTCAACTGTAGAGCTAAACTGCATAAAGTAAACCCTAAGAACTCACCTTAGGTAGAGCGATCCTATATTTTATTAGTTACTCAAATAGGTGTATTTATTTCACTTGTTTTATATTTTATTTTGCGATACTAACTCGTGGTGTTTCATTTTTGTGCACATCATCTCATTTCTTTAGAGATATCGATTCACGGTCAGTTTCTAAGTTAGATGGAGAACGGGTTCCTTGATAAAGTGGGAGACAATGCAACTGTTCGCACTTGGTCGGAGCAAACACAATTAGAGAAGGGGGATAACTTAATTGACGGGTATGTATCTGAACTTCGGGATTTTACTCGTGTTAGTATTACGCAAAATGAGTTTAGAGAATTGAAGGATATATGGACTCAATGGGGTGATGAGGCAAAACAGCTATTTTATCGTGATTATGGTGATCTACCTTACTTGTTGGATATCAAGGTAGATAAGCATCTATTTCGGGTTATGACTCAGTTTTGGAACTCTGCTTAAAGTTGTTTCACTTTTGGGGAGATAGATTTAGTGCCCACATTGGAGGAATATATGACTTTGCTTTGCTGTTCGAGGTTCCAGGCTGACAAGGTTTATTTTAGGGCTCCCAGTGTTCCGACTTTTGTGAGAAAATTGATGGGTATCACAGGGATGAGTGAGCAGTGGGTTACAGCTAGGATACAAGAAAAAGGTGAAGGTAAATGTATACTTTGGGTGAGTTTGAGGGACTTGATTCTGACACATCCATATGAAAAGAAGAAGATTGACGTCTTTGCTTTATGTATTTATGGGTTGGTGATTTTCCCCAAAGCATTACGACATTTAGACGAAGCGGTTACAGATTTGTTTGATCGACATAACAAATGAGTCACGCCTGTACCTGCAATTTTAGCTAAGACATTCAGATCTTTGAATGCTTGTCGGAAAGCTGGTGAGGGTAGATTCATTAGATGTGCACAATTGCTATTGGTTTGGTTTCACAGCCATTTTTGGAAGGTTGACAGAGTTTCTAACAGAGTGTTCTCTGAAAGTTATTCCCCTTTAAAGGAGGCCACAGCTACAACAAGGAGAGACGATCTATCAGAGGAAAGGTGGATGGAAATTCTTCAAAACCTCCGTGAAGAAGATGGTTAGTGGAGAGCCCCTTGGTTGGTTCCTGGTGAAGTCCTTTATCGGTGTGGAAATTTTGTTTAGGTACCTCTGCCAGGAGTTTGGGGAGCTGTGGGATATGCACCGTTGCTCGTACTAAGGCAATACAAAGCAAGACAGTTCATACCGGTAACGCATGGCTTAACTCAAAGCGAATTTTCATATAAGAGGGAAAATTATAAGAAGAGGATTGGAGAAATTACTAAGGCTTGGAAGCAGGCTCGCCGTATGAAGATATTGACTCAAGGACCGATGGCAACCCTAGAATATAAAGAGTGGTTGAGAAAAAGGATCAACGATAACATCCCTAAGCCAAGTTTAGAGGGTGCTCGATCACTGAAGGAGTGTTTACAAGTCATCCCATCGGAGTTAGAAATTATAAAGCAGGACTTCGAAAGGCAAAGTTTAGAGCTTGGAAAGAAGATAGAGAAGCTAGAAGAAGAGAAGATGTATTTGAAGCTAGATGTGGATGCTTAGAAATCGGAAGCCGAGAAAGCAAAAAAGGAGAAGAGAGTGATTGAGGAGGATCGAGATAGCTTGAAGACTGAATACAAAAAGATGCGTCTATCGATGAAGAATGCCAGTTTAGGGAAGACTTCGGAACAGTGGCGACAAGAGGTCCAAGAGGAAAAAGCCAAGGCTGACTATTGGGAGAAAAAGTTTCGAGAGATGCAATCGCGAAACGAGGCCTTAGAGGAGAACTTGGCAGAAAGTTTAAATGGAAAGGAAGAATTACAAGCTAGAGTGGCTGAACTTGAACGGTCTCTTCATCACCATCAGAGCCGTAATTCCGTGTTCGAGTTAAAAGCAAGCCTGAACAAGATTGAGAAAATGAAGGGTAGAATTGAAGAGTTAGAATCAGCACTACGCAATTGTGAACTTCAGATCGAGTATCTTGAAACAAGGGAAGGGCATTTGAAGGAAGAACTCCATCATTCACACGGTCAAGTCAGAAACCGGGACTATCTCATGGCGGAAGCCATAGTTCAGATTCGAGAGGTAGCTGACCACTTATAGAGTTTGGCAGCGCAGGCCGATGTAGTGAGCATGAGGCATGAGCTACAGTCAGGTCGTAGTCAAGAGCTAGTTTAGTTATGAGGAAAAATTAAGACTTTAGGACTTAGGGCGAAAGTTTATTTGTAGTCCATTTTATGTAAAAGAATTTGTTTTCTAATAAAGTTTTCTCTAATGAAGTTGATCAGAATCGATGTCTCTTTACATTCATGCATTTGCATTACATAACATCATATGCATTCAAATCCATAGAGAGTGTCTAATTAGTTTAAATTATAGGAGAGAGAGGAAAGAAAATCTGGAAGCTGAACATCCTTACGGTACACGTGCCAAATCAAGAAAGATGGACCAAAGAATGGAACAATTTTAAGGAGACATCCAAGACCAGATGCAAGAGCAAATGGCAAAACTCCAACAAGAGATGGGAGATCAGATGTTGGAGGCTCAAAAGAACATGATGGCCCAAATGTCCCAGATGATGAGTGGAATAATGGACAAGGGAAAGGGCCCAATAGTCAATGCTGAATACAATGAGGATTATCCTAGAGGATTCACTCCACCGCATGTGCAAACACAACCCGAAGAATATCCCAGAAGGCCAACTGTTACAATTAGGCCTCAGCAAGGGCAAGCTGACACTGGAGCGCCATGAATTTACAAGTCGGTTCTAGATCTAATCCAAGAGATAACCCAGCCAATCCTGTTGTCCCTAACCTAGACATAGCAGAGAGAGAGGGGATTAGAACTGAATCTTCAAGACAGTTGGAAGATCGCTGTAGATGGTTGGAAGAAAAATTCAAGGCTCTGGAAAATGCCGACTATCACTCTGAAATTGATGCAAAGGATTTGAGTTTAGTCCCAGATCTGGTGCTTCCTCATAAATTTAAGATGCCAGAATTTGAGAAGTACAATGGGACCAGCTGCCCTGAGGCCCATATCACTATGTTCTGTAGACGCATGACTGGTTGCGTGAACAATGATCAACTGTTGATTCATTGTTTTCAAAACAATTTAGTGGGGGCAGGGTCTAGGTGGTACAATCATTTCAGTCACGCTAATATTAGCTCTTGGAGAGACTTGGCTCAAGCCTTCATGAGGCAATACAATCATGTCATAGACATGACGCCTGACCGAATCATGTTGCAAAACATGGAAAAGAAATCAAATGAGAGCTTCAGGCAATACGCACAAAGATGAAGGGAAATTGCCATGCAAGTTCAAGCACCTCTCCTGGAAAAGGAAACCACCATGTTGTTTATGAACACTCTAAAGGCACCTTTTATCACCCATATGATAGGAAGCACCACTAAAAGCTTCACGGATATAGTCATGGCAGGTGAAATGATAGAAAATGCCATAAGGGGTGGCAAGATCGAAGCGGGAGAAACCATTAGGAGACCTGCTCCTAGGAAAAAGGATAGTGAGGTAAACAACGCAAGTACGTACAAAAAAGGGTACTTAAAAGTAGTTACTATTAATCAGCCGAAAGTAGTTACTGTCGGGTAACAAGGGTCGACAAGACAAGAATCATGTCCCAGATAAAATGCTGACAAAATTTAATTTACGCCAATCCCTATGACATATAAGGAGCTGTATAATACTTTACTAGAGGAATGCATAGTATCCCCATACTATTTACAGCTAATGCAACCTCCATATCCTAAATGGTATGACTCAAATGCCCAGTGTGATTACCATGCAAGAGCAACGGGGCATTCTATAGAAAACTGTACTGCTTTCAAAAGGGTAGTACTGCGAACCCATTACCCAATCATGGACATGCCAAGTACGGCGAACCCATTACCCAATCATGGAGACAAGGGGGTAAACGCGATTGGGGAGGATCTTAGAAGAAAGACCAAGGGGGATATCTCGAAGGTGAAGACCCCGATGAGAATAATTTGGAGGGAGATGGCAAGAAGGGGACTAATAAAATCAAGTTTCGAAGAAAGAAATAAAGAACCAAGGAACTACTGTGAGTTCCACAAAGTTGATTGTAATATCCTGAATTATGGCTTATGCATTACTGCTTAATTTTAGGAAATAGTATGCCTTTGTGTGTATGAATGTGTTTTTATGAATTTTGGGAACCTTAGAATAGGGGAGAATGATTTAGAAAATATCGTATCTTAAGTTTTAATAAGGGAGCTAAGCTTAGTAGGGCCTTAAGAGAAATTGTATGTGAAATATGACACACAATTGGGCTTGGTTAAGTGGCATGGAGGCGCCACTTAGGGCCTCTGGAAATGACGCCACAAGCTTGGTGTAGGTCTTGAGTTCGAGCAGCAAGGGGAGCAACATTTTGGGGTTTTTATTTTCGGCAAAAAAAGAGAAAGATGGACGGCATGGGGACTTCATTTAGATAAGGTTTATTCTTTTTAATAATTTCGGCTAAGGCAGTAGATAATTGGTGTTTAATTTTGGATTATTTGAAGAGATAAAGAAGAGATAAATGTGGATTTTTTTAATTAATTTAAGTGAAGAGATAAAGAGAAAAACAAGGGATTTGATAGTGTTGGCCGAATAGGGGATTCTTGGATAGTAATTTCGACAGAAGGAGAGGCCAATCTTCATTCTTTCTTTTCTCTTTTGTTCATCTGCCGAAATCCTCTAGCAAAATTTCTCTCTTCTCTTTCTCTCCTATTTTGTCAAAAGCCGAAAACACAAGCATTCATAGCCGATTTCTTCATAGCATCCAAGCCGAAATCTTATTCCTCTTCATTGCCGAAATTGAACTTTTCTCTTCTTCTGAAAGTTCTCTCAAAAGCCGAATATCCAAGGTGGTTCTAGCCGATTGTTCAGAGGGTCCTAAAGCCGAAAGTTCACTTCCTTGTCACTCTTGGAATCGACTTCTTCTACAAGTATTTCTGTCAACTTCGCAAGGGATAGTTGGCCATTTGCATTTTGGACTCTCTTTTATTTGGTAAGGAACCCCTCCTATGTCGATTTGCCATTTATTCTCTTTCTCTGACTATCGAAATTAAGGCTCTAATCACATTAGTGTTCTTGGCTGAAATCTTGAAGGAAAGTTTCGGCATTTCTCTTATAGCCAAATTCAAAGGGGATCATTCGGGAATTCCAAGATCTAAGGTAAGCTATTCGGCCATAGGCCATTTTTATGTGATATAAAGTTAGAATTAAATCTAACCTTTGCCTATAGGTATTTCGACACCTTCATAACCAAGTAGCACTTTTCGGGATTTTAGAATCGCAAGGTAAGTGAACATATGTATTCGGCCAAGGCCATATTTTGGTATTTGGATCTGTTTCTTATGTTGTTTAAAAGCCGAAACTAATTAGTTAAGTGATTTTAGTGCCTAGCCGATTACAAGAAGGAACATAGCAAAGTTTCGGGATTTGATCCAATCGGCAACAAGGTAAGTTTTGGTGCATAATCCTTCGGGATTTGGTCTTATAGCCGAATAGGCTTTTTGCTAATATGCCTAGTGTTGGCCGATTATAGGAGCTAAAGGATCTAAGGCATTAGATCGGGCTTTTCGGGATTTGAGTGAACCGCTAAGTATATCAGGTGTGTACCCCACCCTAAGCCCTAATAGTTTTATGGTACTGTTTATATGCATGTGTTAATAAGAACGTGTAACATGTGGCTAAGAGTACCATGCAATGGTACAAAGTACTCAGGTACGTTTTCCTACTCCTACTGTGAGTATGATAAACATCTGTTATGGCACATAAGTGCAGTTATAAGAATGCGAATGAAGTATAAGGCATAATATTTGCATGTTTTGTGTGGCATGGGCATTTGGGTGATTATGAAAGGGGAAGTGAATGTGGTGACTATTGTCACAATATCTGAATGTGGTGACTTCGGTCACATTATCTGAATGTGGTGACTTCGGTCACATGATCTGAATGTGGTGTCTCATGACACAAAATATTATCTGGTGGCTATGCCACGAATTTTATAAGGGCGATGAGCACGTCGACTACAGCGATTGCCTTCGATGGTGTGTAGCGGATGGAGGGTCAACTTAGTAGTCCCCACGGTGTGACGGTTGGTACGGGTGATGTAATACCCCTATACCCGGTTCAATCATGCAGACCCGGTATAAGACTATTACATTTGGTGCCAAAACAATTATGGCCAGATACTGTTTAATTAAAACATTTGTATATAATATTTTAACTTACCAACCATTTTTGCTAACATATTTATTATTTATTAATTTATTCCATATATACCAAAATACTTCAAGTAACTGAAAATAGATAAAATTTCAAGAATCTACATTTTAGTCCCTATCACATGGGAACACCTTTGAACTACATATGTACATGCCATTTTAAAAAAAAATACAATACCTACTTTTGAAGCCCTTGAGGATGTGATGAGGTGAGAGATCTTCTAGTTGGATTTATCTCTTCTAGTCTAATTGTACCTACGCGTTAAAATAAACGCGTTAAGCCGGTGAAGGCTTAGTAAGCACTACAAGAATAATTAAATAAGTAATCATAAAATAATATTTTAAACTCAATCAATTGTTGCATATCTATTCAGATATAAGTTTCTTCAACTATGTTTTGCTTTAATAAAATTTAACTTATCTTTTGTAAGGTATAAATCTTACCTTAACACATCAGTAATTCACTTTTGTTCTCATTTCACTTTCTTAGCCCAAAGTAGACTTTATAGAACACACCGGATATACGGAACAGATACAGAGGTGCATTATGATGCACAAGTGAACAGAGAGCACCAATGTGCTAATATCAGAGAGCACTGACGTGCTAATATCAGAGAGCACCAACGTGCTAATATCAGAGAGCACCAACGTGCTAATATCAGAGAGCACGCTAAAGTTCCTTAATGGCATGCCACTAATATCCCAAGAGTTCTAAATTTCGTCTACTTGGGCATTAAAGCTGAATCTCATATATTTAAATAATTCACATGAATATTTCAAAAATGATAAATAACAATAATTAAAAGTCTTGTAGTACTTACAACAAAAGGTTGAGGTGATATAAATTCTTCTTCCTTCACTCCTTAACCTTCTCTTTTCCTTTTCCTTCAATTCGGTCCTCTCCTTCCTTTTGTTTTTCAATTAAAATTCCAAGCTTCAAACTTTAAATTTTCCCTTTTTCTTCTTTCTTTTCTCTCTTTTTCTTTCTTTCCCCTGCTCTCTGTTTCGTTCTCTTCTCCGTTTCTGTTTCTCTCTTTTTCTTTTTTTGTTTTATATATAATAATATAATAATATAATAATATAATATAATATAATAATATACAAAAAAATCTCAGATTTTTTTTACACAATGCCGCCTCAACTATACAAAATGGCATAATTTCCATTTTGGTCCTTTATAATTTCTTTTAATCTATAATTAAACTTTTGCACCTTTTTCGATTTAATCCTTTTTCTCAAATACTTCTAATTAAGTCAAATTCACCTAAATAAAACCTTATTAAACACACAACTAACTTTGTAAATATTTTTAATAAATATTTTATGAGTCCGTTTACTAAAAATAGAGACCCAATAACTCATTTTTCAATATCCATACTTTTGAGGTCGTTACAATTCTCCCCCCTTTTTGAAATTTCGTCCTCGAAATTTACTTAAAAAGAGATGAAACACTGAATTCTTATAGTTTCCTTCAAATAAACATCTTGATAAATACCTTATCACCAACAGAATATTTAATATCCCGACGTTTTAAATCCACAATTGATTTCTGTTGTCGAATGATGCTTTTAATCTATTCCGAATCACCTTTACTTTTTCTTCTGTATCCCGGATCAAATCAACCCCATGTATCTTCTTTTCACTGAGCTCTGTCCAATATAATGGTGTTCTACACTTTCTACCATACAAAGCTTCATACGGAGCCATTTTAATACTGGACTGATAACTATTATTGTAAGCAAATTCAATCAAAGGTAGATACCTCTCCCAATTACCTTCGAACTCTAGTATACAACATCGGAGCATATCTTCCAATACCTGAATTACAAGCTCAGATTGGCCATCTGTCTGAGGAGGAAATGTAGTACTGAACTACAACTGAATACCCAAAGCTTCTTGTAATTTATTCCAGAAACGAGACGTAAATCGGGGATATCCAATATAATAGAGACATGCACTCTATGTAGCCTGACAATCTCAGATATATACAGTTTAGCCAGTTTATCTAAAGAATAATCCATACGTACCGGAATAAAGTGCGCTGATTTTGTCAATCGGTCAACAATCACCCAAATAGCATCTTTTTTTTCCTCGGAAATAATGGTAACCCCGATACAAAATCCATAGTAATTCTTTCCCATTTCCATTCCGGTATAGTAATTGGCTGAAGTAACCCGAAGGTACCTAATGTTCTGCTTTTACCTGTTGACATATCAGACATCTTGATACAAACTCAGAAGTATCACGTTTTATACCTGGCCACCAGTACATCTTCTTCCTAAATCTAACCAATTCTTTCTCGAATTATCCATCAATTTGCGAATGAAAAGCTGTACTGAAATCGAGTTAAGTACTCAATAATTTCATGTAATTGTTTTTAGAACCCCAAAGTGAACTACAATCTCGACCAGAAATTATCAATACTGGAATACCATGAAATCTTACAATTTCTGGAATGTACATCTCCACAAGTTTCTGAAGCCATCAATACTTTAACTTCAATAGTACTTTAAAATAGAAGAAGAAATCCAAGAGTAGTCTCAATAATAACCAGTATAATAATACCACTTCTATAATCTAAGATCCATATCATCGAGCTCCCATAACCGAACCAAGATTTATAACAGTAATATATATTTATATTTACCTTCTATCAATGAATACCCCTTCACAGATGAATCATATTTAATAGATAAGATCAGACTATAAAATAATAAGAAAACCAATATAATGAAATCCCAGATGTGGCATAATGAAATCCCAGATGTGAAGCTATCTTGAATTTCCGAGAATAAAAACCACATTCAATGATAAAGAAATCGAATATACTCCAACGGAAATCCAGAAGAAGAATACCATTTATCCTTACTAGAAACAATTATGATAAAGATAATGCCAATTGCGTATACGTACCAGAATATCAACCGGCAGAAATAGAAAATAACTTCATATGAATCTAACCATTAAGTCTTCTGTCTAACAAAACAATTAGAAAATCCAAAGAAAAATAGAGCAGTACCGATCCGGAATCAACCAGAGCTTCCATTTTAACGTTATGATTCCAAACTTTCTACACAATAAAATCACATCTGAACAGTTGCATATACCTCTGAAGATAAAATAACACATAGAATACCCATATAGAATACCCAGAAGAGATCATTGTAGAATACCCAACTATAGCAGCTGTATTCAAATATTTCTGCAATTCCCTTACCAATCCGTTAACATATATAACCATCAACAGTCCCATATCATTCACTTCACTCACAAAGCTTATTCGAAAATTTCAGTTAACTTATTCTGTAGTTACCATATCTGAATAAATCAATTTCTGATAAATGACTCCTTTCTTTAATAGTAGCACTGTGTATCCCCAAATAAATTTTCAGAAAAGAAATCTGATAAATTCACGTTCATATTCAGCAACAAACATGTGGTTCTGCTTCAAATCCAGAAATTCTCTTTTCTTCTTCACAAGATAAGGTTGACTCACATATTTCTTTTAAATTTAGATACAAAGGAATTCCCATTAATTTTCTCTGCAGAATGGATATTCATGACAGTGTTCCACCATTGGTAAACTTCACCCTTTAATAAAGATAATGCACATTTTAACTTTTCATCCCTTGCATACTGCAATTCTTCATATATTCTTTGACTGTTCTCTAACCATTCTTCAGCCTCAGCTGGGTTATCATCTTTCTTTCTTTAAATTCTTCAGTTCCACACTTTTGAACTAAATCATTATAATTCCTATCAATTTCACTATAAATATAATTGTACCAATAAGGGGTAGAGATCGTAAGGCCTCATAATTTAGCTTCATGTATATACTCATATAACATAACATTTATCATTTCTTACTATAAGACATTTATCCGCATCTTTTCAAATTCTGTTTCATCATAAGTAACATTTTGCTTAATTATTTGAACATCACTTTCAGAATTATCGAAATTATTTCAATTGGAAAACATTTCTTTCTTTAACATTTCCTCTTTCTATACTAAGAGGAAACCAACTCTATTTTATTAAATTCATAAATTCCAGTATACATCACAAAATCGGTATCTTTTATTCTTTCAGAAGACATCTTTAAGTTTCTACAATATTCATAAATTACACAATTAAATAACTAAACTTCATCTCATCACATCAATTTTTAAAATGGCATGTACAAATAGACTCATACTTGACCCAAGAATTCAGAAAACCTAGGCTCTGATACCAATAAATGTAATACCCCTATACCCGGTTCAATCATGCAGACCCGGTATAAGACTATTACATTGGTGCCAAAACAATTATGGCCAGATACTGTTTAATTAAAACATTTGTATATAATATTTTAACTTACCAACCATTTTGCTAACATATTTATTATTTATTAATTTATTCCATATATACCAAAATACTTCAAGTAACTGAAAATAGATAAAATTTCAAGAATCTACATTTAGTCCCTATCACATGGGAACACCTTTGAACTACATATGTACATGCCATTTTAAAAAAAAATACAATACCTACTTTTGAAGCCCTTGAGGATGTGATGAGGTGAGAGATCTTCTAGTTGGATTTATCTCTTCTAGTCTAATTGTACCTACGCGTTACAATAAACGCGTTAAGCCGGTGAAGGCTTAGTAAGCACTACAAGAATAATTAAATAAGTAATCATAAAAAAATATTTTAAACTCAATCAATTGTTGCATATCTACTCAGATATAAGTTTCTTCAACTATGTTTTGCTTTAATAAAATTTAACTTATCTTTTGTAAGGTATAAATCTTACCTTAACACATCAGTAATTCACTTTTGTTCTCATTTCACTTTCTTAGCCCAAAGTAGACTTTATAGAACACATCGGATATACGGAACAGATACAGAGGTGCATTATGATGCACAAGTGAACAGAGAGTACCAATGTGCTAATATCAGAGAGCACTGACGTGCTAATATCAGAGAGCACCAACGTGCTAATATCAGAGAGCACCAACGTGCTAATATCAGAGAGCACGCTAAAGTTCCTTAATGGCATGCCACTAATATCCCAAGAGTTCTAAATTTCGTCTACTTGGGCATTAAAGCTGAATCTCATATATTTAAATAATTCACATGAATATTTCAAAAATGATAAATAACAATAATTAAAAGTCTTGTAGTACTTACAACAAAAGGTTGAGGTGATATAAATTCTTCTTCCTTCACTCCTTAACCTTCTCTTTTCCTTTTCCTTCAATTCGGTCCTCTCCTTCCTTTTGTTTTTCAATTAAAATTCCAAGCTTCAAACTTTAAATTTTCCCTTTTTCTTCTTTCTTTTCTCTCTTTTTCTTTCTTTCCCCTGCTCTCTGTTCGTTCTCTTCTCCGTTTCTGTTTCTCTCTTTTTCTTTTTTTGTTTTATATATAATAATATAATAATATAATAATATAATATATAATATAATAATATACAAAAAAATCTCAGATTTTTTTTACACAATGCCGCCTCAACTATACAAAATGGCATAATTTCCATTTTGGTCCTTTATAATTTCTTTTAATCTATAATTAAACTTTTGCACCTTTTTCGATTTAATCCTTTTTCTCAAATACTTCTAATTAAGTCAAATTCACCTAAATAAAACCTTATTAAACACACAACTAACTTTGTAAATATTTTTAATAAATATTTTATGAGTCCGTTTACTAAAAATAGAGACCCAATAACTCATTTTTCAATATCCATACTTTTGAGGTCGTTACAGGTGATGTGTAGCGGATGGCATCTAGGATTGGGTTCGGGATTGCATCATTTTATTTAAATGCTATATGTGTATGTATGATCTAATTTGCCTGAATCTATTTGGACTTGGTGTTGGTTGTACACATTGAGTCTGTTTGACTCACCCCGTTGTGGGAATATTTTTCAGGTGATGATCAGTAATGGACCGGGTCGGCAGGAGCTTAGTGGTGGCCATGCTCAGCACGAATTTTATTATTTGGACATTTTATTTTGTTTAAGTACTTTAAATTTATTTGGGTTTGGTTTTGATGTAATAAGGCCATAGTATGAACTGTTTATGCATGCATTTTTAATTGCTTTATTATGTTTCGAATTTTTTTTTATCAAAGTTTAAAGTTAAGTAATTTTCTTAATAATAAATGAAAATGTTTTGACACTTAAATTCAATTGATTCTTAATTTTAAAAGTAAAATCTTTAAAACCAAATTTGGCATGTCCTTCAAAAATAAAAACAAAGTCTTTAGTAAATCCCTGATTTCAAAAGTAACAAAGTTTTCAATTTGAACCCAAATCAACTTTTCTCCAAAATCACTCAAAGTTTTTCCAAAAAACCAACGAATTTGAACCGGTTTTACTTGAGGAACATACCAGATCTGGTCGAGGCTCTTGGGCCAGGTTTGGGGTGTTTCAGCTTGGTATCAGAGCCCAGTTTTTAAACTCTCAGCCTTGGCTTTAAGGCCCAAAACGTTTTCAAAAGTTAAGCCCAACAGAATTTTGTGAAATAAGCAGGTTTTTCAGGCATGGCACCTAAGTCTCCGACCCAAAGTCCACCAGGTAAGTACCCCTATCCCTTGTGTGATTATATTATGATTTGTAGAAGGGTAGAAATGGAACGTAGATTAGTATGATAAGTACTTGAACTATAGGACTAGTTTACCCCAACAATTACATAAGACTTTAATTCCTAATTAAACAAACCTGTGACTAAGTCACCGAGTTAGGGTGTGGCAACCATTGTGCGCATGTCTAGGATTGGATCCAGAAGAGCCTGGTATTTAAGCAGTCCTCGTGACTCACCTCCTCTTCGCTGGAATCCTACCTGGTGCGTAGCTACGGTTCACCCTAACCAAGAGGACTCAGTCACAGGCTAAACTCAGTAATTAAAACCCGAAAGGGACTAGCCGTGTTTTCATGAAAACCTTAGTTTTAAATCACCAAATTACCCCTTTAAATTATAGAAAAACTTAGTTTGAAAATTTTTCAAAATATTTCTGATTTACAAAAGTACCTAAATACCCCTAGTGGTAAAATTACTAAAATGTCCTTGGTTTCCAAAATGACCATACTACCCCGATTTCAACAACATTCTCTGATTTTGTAAAAATATCCAAAACCTTTATCATTACAAAATACTAAGGTACCTTGATTTGGAAATTTACGAAATTACCCCTGCGGTACAAAAAATTACCAAAATAGCCCCCGATTTTTAAAATTTCTACAACAACCCCGGTTTGGAAAACAAATTCACAAAAAGAACCTTAAGTTTCGTAAATTTTGAAATACCTTTGAGAATTTTCAAATTGACCCCGGATTATTACCAAAAATACCCCTATAGGACAAATGACGAAAATACCCCTAGGGTAGGAATAGACAAAAATGTACGAAGAGTGAATGTGTATGGGAGATATTAGGGAATGGATATGTTTTCTTTGAATTAGGATAGAAGACTTGAAACTTTGATTGATCGAAAGAACTACTACTAAACTCTTTACATAAAATTTCTTCGTGGATAATCAGTGGAATAAAGGCTAATTCATAAAACTTTCTTAATCAGATTAAAGCGCGATCGTAGAAATGAGCTCTAGGGGACGTGGTCGTAATGTACGAGGACGCGGTAGAGGCAGAATGACTGTGTCGGAACCTGTTAGATCGGGTCAAGGATCTGAGAATGAGGTACCACCGCCACCACCACCACCAGCTGTTGGTGTTGAGCAGCAAGATCAGACGGGGGATGATGCTGTGTCACAGGCTGTGCTACGAGTTCTGGAGATGGTGGCTGGAGCAGGTGGAAATATGGGAGCTCGGAAATCTGTACCCGAACGACTTCGAGCCAATGGGGCTGAAGTGTTTCGTGGAGTATCTGGTGTGGCACCCAGTACGGCTGAGTATTGGTTGGAGGCGACGGAATGAATTATGGATGATCTGGATCTGACCCCTGCGGAGAAACTGAAAGGAATGGTGGCGTTGCTACGCGATGAAGCGTATCAATGGTGGCTCACGGTTCGGGATGGCGCTACAGCTGAGGATCTTACTTGGGAGTATGTCAAGGCGGCATACCAGAAGAAGTATGTTGGTACTCATTATATAGATGCGCAGAGGAAAGCGTTTCTGGGGCTGGTTCAAGGGAACAAGTCCGTGGCGGAATACGAAGCTGAATTTCTGAGGTTGAGCCGGTATGCTCGAGGAGTAGTGGCTACGGAGCATGAGCGGTGTGTCCGGTTTGAGGACGGTTTAAGGGATGACCTGAGGTTGTTAATCGCCCCACAACAGGAGCGGGATTTTTCTGCATTAGTAGAGAAAGCTAAGGTAGCTGAAGGGATCAAGGACACTGTAAGGCAGAACACGGACCGGAATAGGCAGAAGAGAGGATTTGGGCCGTCAGGGTCATCTGGGAATGTTCAAAAGAGGCCTAGAGTTGATGGGCCGCGAGGTCAGCAAGCTGGTACTGGAGGGCAATATCGTACTTGTGATCAATGTGGGAAGAAGCACTTAGGAGAGTGCTGGAAGAAGACAGGAGGATGTTTCAAGTGTGGGTCCAAGGACCATATGATTAAGGACTGTCCTATGAGACCAGATGGGAATCGACCAGCAGCTCAGGGTTTTAATCAGGCTGGTAGAGGTGGACAGCAGCCTCAGCGAGGTCGTGGTCCGAATGGCCGAGGTAATGGTACTGGAAGAAGACGTGGAACACCTGGCAGAGGTGTTGGTAATACAGAGGCAAAGTAGCCGGGTCTAGTGTATGGGGTTCGCCGTAGGGAAGATGGAGACGCGCCGGACGTCATAACCGATACGTTCCTTGTTTTTGGCAAGCCTTATTTTGCTTTGACTGATGTGGGCTCGACTCATTCCTATGTTGCATGTAGAGTAGTTGAAACTCTAGGCATAGCATCTGAACTTTCTGATAGGGAGATGACTGTAGTAAGCCCATTAGGTCAAACTGTAGTGGTGAATAAGATCTTTCGGAATGTGCCTCTAGAGATTCAAGGAGTAGTATTCTCTGCTGACTTGATAGAACTACCTTTCGGAGAATTTGATCTCATCCTTGGTATGGACTGGCTAGTAGGACATCGGGCGGTGCTGGATTGTGCAGCTAAGCGAATGGAGTTAAGAACCCTAAAGGATGAAGAAGTTGTTATGATAGGAGAAAGAAGAAACTACTTATCTAATGTAGTTTCAGTGCTGAAAGCTGATAAGATGGTTCGGAAAGGGTGCAAGGCATTTTTGGCCTTCGTAAGTGCGTTGTATGGGAAAGAAGGGGGAGTTAGTGGAGTTAGAACTATAAGGGAATTCGAGGATGTGTTTTCGGAAGAGTTACCTGGAATACCTCCGGATAGGGAGGTGGAGTTCGGAATTGATTTGCTACCTGGAACAGCTCCTGTGTCAATCGCTCCGTACAGAATGGCACCTAAGGAGTTGGTTGAGCTCAAGGCTCAAATCCAAGAGTTGCTTGATCGTGGGTTTATCCGACCCAGTATGTCTCCATGGGGAGCACAGGTTTTGTTTGTGAAGAAGAAGGACGGAACTATGCGTATGTGCATAGATTATCGTCAATTGAATAAGCTGACCATTAAGAACAAGTACCCTTTGCCGAGG
The DNA here is from genome assembly GCA_005393395.2 of Gossypium australe. NCBI lineage: Eukaryota > Viridiplantae > Streptophyta > Magnoliopsida > Malvales > Malvaceae > Gossypium > Gossypium australe. Next base: position 89,625,564 of record CM016618.1, on the reverse strand, counting down.
ATTGACGACTTGTTTGACCAGCTGAAGGGAGCAGCAGTATTCTCAAAGATCGACTTAAGGTCTGGATATCATCAGCTTAAGGTGAAGGAAGCCGATATCCATAAGAAGGCTTTTCGGACAAGATACGGGCATTTTGAGTTCGTAGTAATGCCGTTTGGGTTGACGAATACCCCAGCTGCGTTCATGGATATGATGAACCGGGTTTTTCAACCCTATTTGGATAGGTTCGTCGTGGTGTTCATCGACGACATACTCGTATATTCTAAGTCGGAAGAGGAACATGATAAGCATCTACGGATTGTGTTGCAAGTGTTAAGGGAGAAAGAGCTCTATGCCAAATTCAGCAAGTGTGAATTCTGGCTTAAGGAGGTTGCGTTCTTAGGACATGTAGTGTCTGCAGAAGGAATAAGGGGGGATCCTAAGAAGATTGAGGCGGTGTTAGATTGGAAACCACCTAAGTCGGTGGCTGAGGTTCGTAGTTTCTTGGGATTGGCAGGCTACTATAGAAGGTTTATGGAAGGATTTTCATCGATAGCCGCACCTTTGACGAAGTTGTTGAGAAAGGAAGTACCTTTCGTTTGGACAGAAAAGCAACAGGAGAGCTTTGAAAAGCTTAAGAGGGTCTTGACTGAAGCTCCGGTTTTGATTCAGCCTGAGGCAGGAAAGGATTTCGTGGTGTATTGTGACGCTTCTCATACAGGATTAGGGTGTGTTCTGATGCAAGATAGGAAAGTAGTCGCTTATGCGTCTCGGCAACTAAGGCCACATGAGGTTAACTACCCAACTCATGATTTGGAATTGGCGGCAGTGGTCTTTGCTCTTGAGGTGTGGAGGCACTATCTTTATGGAGAAAAGTCGGTAATCTACACAGACCACAAGAGCCTTAAGTATCTGTTGACTCAGAAGGAGTTGAACCTGAGGCAACGAAGGTGGGTTGAATTACTGAAGGATTACGATTGTTCAATAGAGTATCATCCGGGCAAGGCGAATGTAGTGGCTGATGCCCTAAGTCGGAAGGTTGTGTCAAATCTGAGGGCGATGTTTGCACATCTAAGCTTGTACGGCGATGGAAGTTTGTTGGCAGAGTTGCAAGTCAAGCCAACGTGGTTGAATGAAGTGAAAGAGGGACAGTTGGTTGATGATGAGTTAAGTACTAAGCTACATCAAGTACAGGATGAAGAGTTAGAAGGTTATGGTATTAATGATGAAGGAGTATTGTGCTTCAAGGGTAAAGTCTGTATGCCTAAGAACAAGGAGTTGAGGCTGAGGATTCTTCAGGAATTGCATAGTAGCCCTTATGCTATGCATCCTGGAGGTAGTAAGTTGTACAGAGATTTAAGGGAACAATTTTGGTGGCCTGGTCTTAAGAGGGAAGTTACAGAATTTGTCGGCAAGTGCTTGACGTGTCAGCAAGTTAAGGCTGAACACCAAGTTCCGTCAGGATTGCTTCAACCTATAAGGATTCCGCAGTGGAAGTGGGAAAGAATCACCATGGATTTCGTTAGTGGGTTTCCCCTTACACCTACTAAGAAGGACTCGGTGTGGGTGATAGTGGATCGTTTGACAAAGTCCGCGCATTTCATTCCAGTGCGGGTCGACTATTCTCTGCAGAAGTTGGCGAAATTGTATATAGCGGAGATTGTAAGGTTGCATGGAGTGCCAGTATCGATCATTTCGGATAGGGATCCGAGGTTTACTTCGCAGTTTTGGAAAGCACTACATCAGGCTTTAGGCACCAAGTTGGATTTCACTACGGCATTTCATCCACAGTCTGACGGGCAGTCTGAACGAGTAATCCAAGTGTTGAAGGATATGTTGAGGGGCTGTGTGATAGACTTCAGAGGGAGTTGGGAAGAATATTTGCCGTTAGCAGAATTTGCGTACAACAACAGCTATCAAGCTAGTATTCGGATGGCACCGTATGAAGCGTTGTATGGACGGAAATGTCGCACACCTACGTGTTGGACGGAATTAGGGGAACGTCGAGTTTTGGGTCTAGAGATTGTGGCAGAATCCGAAGAGAAGGTTGAGATAATTCGAGCGCGGTTGAAGGAAGCATCTGATAGACAGAAGTCGTACGCAGATCTCAAACGGAAGGAAATAGAATTTGATGTGGGAGATCAAGTGTTTCTCAAAGTTTCGCCTTGGAAGAAGGTAATGAGATTTGGTCGGAAAGGGAAGTTGAGTCCAAGGTTTATAGGACCTTATAAGGTTTTGAAGCGAATTGGACCAGTGGCATATCAGTTGGAGTTGCCACCGAAATTGAAGCAGATGCACGACGTATTTCATGTTTCCATGCTACATCGTTATAGATCGGATCCATCTCATGTAGTACCGGTTGAAGAGGTGGAGTTAAGACCAGATTTGTCCTACGAGGAGGAGCCGATTCAGATTTTGGAACGAGATGTGAAAGTGTTACGGAGGAAATCAGTCCCTCTAGTCAAAGTGTTATGGAGAAATCATGGACCGGAAGAAGCTTCGTGAGAGCCAGAAGAAGCAATGCGACAGCAATACCCTCACTTATTTCAGCCAGGTAATTTCGAGGACGAAATTATTTTAAGGGGGTAGAACTGTAATATCCTGAATTATGGCTTATGCATTACTGCTTAATTTTAGGAAATAGTATGCCTTTGTGTGTATGAATGTGTTTTTATGAATTTTGGGAACCTTAGAATAGGGGAGAATGATTTAGAAAATATCGTATCTTAAGTTTTAATAAGGGAGCTAAGCTTAGTAGGGCCTTAAGAGAAATTGTATGTGAAATATGACACACAATTGGGCTTGGTTAAGTGGCATGGAGGCGCCACGTAGGGCCTCTGAAAATGACGTCACAAGCTTGGTGTAGGTCTTGAGTTCGAGCAGCAAGGGGAGCAACATTTTGGGGTTTTTATTTTCGGCAAAAAGAGAGAGAGATGGACGACATGGGGACTTCATTTAGATAAGGTTTATTCTTTTTAATAATTCCGGCTAAGGCAGTAGATAATTGGTGTTTAATTTTGGATTATTTGAAGAGATAAAGAAGAGATAAATGTGGATTTTTTTTAATTAATTTAAGTGAAGAGATAAAGAGAAAAACAAGGGATTTGATAGTATTAGCCGAATAGGGGATTCTTGGATAGTAATTTCGGCAGAAGGAGAGGCCAATCTTCATTCTTTCTTTTCTCTTTTGTTCATCTGCCGAAATCCTCTAGCGAAATTTCTCTCTTCTCTTTCTCTCCTATTTTGTCAAAAGTCGAAAACACAAGCATTCATAGCCGATTTCTTCATAGCATCCAAGCCGAAATCTTATTCCTCTTCATTGCCGAAATTGAACTTTTCTCTTCTTCTGAAAGTTCTCTCAAAAGCCGAATATCCAAGGTGGTTCTAGCCGATTGTTCAGAGGGTCCTAAAGCCGAAAGTTCACTTCCTTGTCACTCTTGGAATCGACTTCTTCTACAAGTATTTCTGTCAACTTCGCAAGGGATAGTTGGCCATTTGCGTTTTGGACTCTGTTTTATTTGGTAAGGAACCCCTCCTATGTCAATTTGCCATTTATTCTCTTTCTCTGACTATCGAAATTAAGGCTCTAATCACATTAGTGTTCTTGGCTGAAATCTTGAAGGAAAGTTTCGGCATTTCTCTTATAGCCAAATTCAAAGGGGATCATTCGGGAATTCCAAGATCTAAGGTAAGCTATTCGGCCATAGGCCTTTTTTATATGATATAAAGTTAGAATTAAATCTAACCTATGCCTATAGGTATTTCGACACCTTCATAACCAAGTAGCACTTTTCGGGATTTTAGAATCGCAAGGTAAGTGAACATATGTATTCGGCCAAGGCCATATTTTGGTATTTGGATCTGTTTCTTATGTTGTTTAAAAGCCAAAACTAATTAGTTAAGTGATTTTAGTGCCTAGCCGATTACAAGAAGGAACATAGCAAAGTTTCGGGATTTGATCCAATCGGCAACAAGGTAAGTTTTGGTGTGATAATCCTTCGGGATTTGGTCTTATAGCCGAATAGGCTTTTTGCTAATATGCCTAGTGTTGGCCGATTATAGGAGCTAAAGGATCTAAGGCATTAGACCGGGCTTTTCGGGATTTGAGTGAACCGCTAAGTATATCAGGTGTGTACCCCACCCTAAGCCCTAATAGTTTTATGGTACTGTTTATATGCATGTGTTAATAAGAACGTGTAACATGTGGCTAAGAGTACCATGCAATGGTACAAATTACTCAGGTACGTTTTCCTACTCCTACTGTGAGTATGATAAACATCTGTTATGGCACATAAGTGCAGTTATAAGAATGTGAATGAAGTATAAGGCATAATATTTGCATGTTTTGTGTGGCATGGGCATTTGGGTGATTATGAAAGGGGAAGTGAATGTGGTGACTATTGTCACGATATCTGAATGTGGTGACTTCGGTGACATTATCTGAATGTGGTGACTTCGGTCACATGATCTGAATGTGGTGTCTCATGACACAAAATATTATCTGGTGGCTATGCCACGAATTTTATAAGGGCGATGAGCACGTCGACTGCAGCGACTGCCTTCGATGGTGTGTAGCGGATAGAGGGTCGACTTAGTAGTCCCCACGGTGTAACGGTTGGTACGGGTGATGTGTAGTGGATGGCATCTAGGATTAGGTTCGGGATTGCATCATTTTATTTAAATGCTATATGTGTATGTATGATCTGATTTGCCTGAATCTATTTGGACTTGGTGTTGGTTGTACACATTGAGTCTGTTTGACTCACCCCGTTGTGGGAATATTTTTCAGGTGACGCTCAGTAATGGACCGGGTCGACAGGACCTTAGTGGTGGCCATGCTCAGCACGAATTTTATTATTTGGACATTTTATGTTGTTTAAGTACTTTAAATTTATTTGGGTTTGGTTTTGATGTAATAAGGCCATAGTATGAACTGTTTATGCATGCATTTTTAATTGCTTTATTATGTTTCGAATTTTTTTTATCAAAGTTTAAAGTTAAGTAATTTTCTTAATAATAAATGAAAATGTTTTGACACTTAAATTCAATTGATTCTTAATTTTAAAAGTAAAATCTTTAAAACCAAATTCGGCATGTCCTTCAAAAATAAAAACAAAGTCTTTAGTAAATCCCTGATTTCAAAAGTAACAAAGTTTTCAATTTGAACCCAAATCAACTTTTCTCCAAAATCACTCAAAGTTTTTCCAAAGAACCAACGAATTTGAACCGGTTTTACTTGAGGAACATACCAGATCTGGTCGAGGCTCGTGGGCCAGGTTTGGGGTGTTTCATTGATGGACATGAGATCCAAGATTGTGCTGAGTTTAGGGCATTAGTACAGAGCCTTATGGACAATAAGGAACTGGAGTTTTATGAAGAAGGTTCAGAAGGAGGAAATATACACGCAACCGAAGGAGAGTTGACAAATCAAAAAGTCAATTATCCAAGGGTCATTATTTCCCGACCGAGGAATACAGAAGGCGGAGCACAAATTGCGCCTAAAGTGATAATTCAGAAACCTGTGTCCTTTCCTTACAAGGATAACAAAGTCGTACCATGGAATTACAATTGTAACATAATGACACCGTAAGTAGTAATTGTAGCTAGCACTTCCAAGGAGGTCCAAAGAGAGGGATTCTATTCACGAAATGGGAGGCGTTACGACTCGGTAAACATCAAAACAGAACCAACAAAGTCAAATGATGTGCCCGTTGAGCTAGAGAAAGAATTTGACACCCTTATCAACGTACCTGTAAAGGAGGAAGAGGCTAAGGAATTTCTAAAATTCCTAAAGCACAGTGAATATAGTGTGGTAGAGCAGTTGCGCAAACAACCGGCTCGTATTTCAGTGCTAGCCTTACTTTTAAGTTCAGATGTTCATCGTGAGGCTTTAATGAAGGTGCTGAACGAGACTTATGTTACTAAGGACATATCTGGCAACAAGCTTAACCGATTAGTTAGTAACATAAGTGCTGATAACTTTATTTCCTTCAGTGATGATGAAATTCCACCTGGGGGTATGGGATCAACTAAGGCTCTGCACATAACTACTCGTTGCAAGGGATATACTTTACCAAGCGTGTTGATTGACAATGGATCAGCCTTGAATGTCCTACCATTGTCAACACTGAAGAGGTTGCCAATAGATAGTTCTCACATGAAGGCGTGTCAGAACATAGTAAGGGCATTTGAGGGCACTGAAAGAAGGGTGATGGGGAGAATCGACATACCATTTCAGATTGGGCCAAATACGTATGAGGTGGAATTTCTGGTGATGGATATAAAACCTTCATACAACTGCTTGCTAGGAAGGCCTTGGATTCATTCAGCGGGAGCAGTGCCCTCATCCCTTCATCAAAAGTTGAAGCTGGTGATGGATGGTCGACTAGTCACTATACATGCTAAGGAAGACATTATAGCAATCGTTACCAATGACGCGCCATATGTAGAGACAAATGAGGAGGCCATTGAATGTTCTTTTCAGTCTTTAGAGTTTGTCAATGCAATATTCATCTCAGAAGGAAGTGAAGTCCCAGTGCCCAGGATATCCAAGACCACGAGGATAGGCCTACAGATGATGGTGGGGAGAGGAGCCTTACCAGGAAAAGGATTGGGCAGATACCTCCAAGGGGAGATTCAAGTACCAATATTAAAGGAGAAGAGAGATCGTTTTGGCTTGGGTTTCAAGCCTGATGTTAGACAAAGAAGGAAAGACATAGAGAAGAATCAGGAAAGAAGAAGGGCACGCTTGACTGGAGAAGATGTCCAGTGGGAACCGATGATATTCCCTCACATATCCCAGACCTTTGTATCAGGAGAGATAATTCACATCAATGCCATATATGAGGAAGGAATGGAACAAAGGAACCTGATGGGCATTTGCCCTTATGAACCTGGAAGCGTTCTGGACAATTGGACTGCAGAAGAGATTCCTGTAGTTTTTAGAAATTATACAGAGTAATATTCAGAACGCTCTTGTTGTTTTTTAGCCTAGGAACAATAAGATTTCTTTTGTGAAATAGGCTCATGTTCAGAAGTTGTTATTTCAATAAAATACATTTTGATAATTAATTTGAGCAAATATTCTTTCATTCTTTTGACTTTTTAATTTCATTCCAAATTCTTCATTTATATCATGTGAATAGTTGTCCTCAAATTCATTTGTACATCCTTTCGTACCCATTACAGGTCCCTAGATATCAATGTCATGAGCAACGATAATATGGATTCAGAGGTCCATTTTGAGGAAGACATGTGTTTAGAGGAATCTCGAGATTTTGAAGATGACCAAGATTGTGACTTATCTCCAGATTTTTTAAGAATAGTAAAGCAAGAGGAGAAACAGATCTTGCCCCATGAGGAAGAGGTAAAGAACATAGCTTGGAAGAAGGGAAGGTTGTGAAAATTGGGACGTGCATAGCTAAGGAGACGAAACAAGATCTTGTTGAGCTACTATGGGAATTCAAAGATGTCTTCGCATGGTCGTACGATGATATGCCTGGATTAAGTACTGATATTGTGGTACATCGCCTTCCCATCAGAGAAGAATGCAAGCCAGTTCAGCAAAAGCTAAGAAAGATGAGGCCTGATATAGTATTGAAAATAAAAGACGAAGTCCAGAAACAGTTTGATGCTGGTTTTCTACAAGTGGTCAAGTACTCAGAATGGGTTGCCAACATTGTTCCAGTCCCTAAGAAAGGCAGAAAGGTCCGAATGTGCGTAGATTACAGGGATTTAAACAAAGCTAGCCCAAAGGACAATTTCTTTTTGCCACATATTGATACGTTAGTGGATAATACGGCAGGATTTTCATTGTTTTCCTTCATGGATGGATTCTCAGGATACAATCAGATTAAGATGCACCCTGAAGACATGGAGAAAACTACCTTCATAACACTATAGGGTACATTCTGCTATAAAGTAATGCCTTTTGGACTAAAGAATGCTGGGGCAACATATCAAAGGGTCATGGTTATGTTGTTCCACGACATGATGCATAAGGAAATTGAGGTATATGTTGATGATATGATTACCAAATCTCGAACAGAAAAAGAACACGTTGAAGTCTTAAAGAAGTTATTTTTGAGATTGAGGAAATTTCAATTGAAACTCAATCTAGCAAAGTGTACCTTCGGAGCTCGATCAGAAAAGTTACTGGGATTTGTGGTCAGTGAGAAAGGAATCGAAGTTGTCTCAAGTAAGGTCAAAGCGATACAAGAATTACCTCCACCGCGCACTCAGAAAGAAGTCCGAGGTTTTCTCAAAAGGCTGAATTATATTGCTCGATTTATTTCGCAATTAACCGAGAAGTGTGATCCCATATTTTGTCTTCTCAAGAAGCATAACCAAGGTGTATGGGATGATGAATGTCAGAGAGCTTTTGATAAAGTTAAACAGTATCTGTCAAATGCACCGGTACTATCTCCGCCTAATCCAGATAGACCATTGATACTGTAATTGTCAGTATTCAATAACTCCATGGGATGTGTGCTGGGACAACATGATGAGACAGGAAGGAAACAAAGGGCGATATACTATCTTAGCAAAAAGTTCACTGATTGTGAAATGAGGTATTCGTCAATCGAGAAATTGTGTTGCGCCTTGATTTGGACAACCAGGAGGCTAAGTCAGTATATGCTATATCATACTACTTTGTTACTTTTAAAGCTTGATCCGTTAAAGTATATGATGGAATCCACTGCTTTAAATGAGAGGATGGCTAGGAGGCAAATTTTGCTGTCTGAGTTCGACATAGTCTATGTGAACCAAAAAGCTATAAAAGGAAGCGCAGTAGCAGAATTTTTGGCTAGCAGAGCTTTGGAGGATTACAAACCCTTGAGCTTTGATTTCCCAAACGAATAGCTGATGTACGTGGCAAATACTGAAAATTGTATGTGGAAACTCAATTTTGATGGAGCTTCAAATGCTATGGGAAATGGAATTGGGGCAATTTTGGTATCCCCTGGTGGTGATTATTATCCATTTACATGTAAATTGGATTTTGATTGCACAAACAACATGGCAGAGTATGAAGCATGCATTATGGGCCTTCGAGCAGCCATAGAGCGCAAGATCAGAATGCTAGAGGTATATGGGGATTCAACCCTAGTAATCTACCAACTTAAAGGAGAGTAGGAGACAAGAGATTCTAAACTAATTGATTATTGAAAGGTAGTTCTAGGATTGATTGAAGAGTTCGATGACATTACCTTCAATTATCTTCCACGCGATGAAAATCAGATGGCAGATGCTCTGGCAACTTTAGCTTCTATGATCAAAGTAAACAGACCAGAAGATATGATGCCTATTCAGATGAGTATCTACGAGGTTCCAGCCCATTGTTATGACATAGAGGAGGAAGAAAGAGATGACCACCCTTGGTATCAGGATGTATTGCGATATGTGAAAAATCGTGAATACCCGGACAATGACACTGAGAATAAAAAAAGGACTTTAAGAAAAATGGCCTCTGACTATGTCTTAGATGGGGACATCTTATACAAAAAGAGAAAAAATCAAGTACTATTGAGATGTGTTGATGCTGTCGAAGCCAAGCAAATCCTTGAAGAAGTTCACGAGGGCGTTTGTGGAACACATGCAAATGGATTCACAATGGCCAGACAGATAATGAGATTTGGATATTATTGGTCCACCATGGAAGGTGATTGTATCAGTTATGCTAAGAGATGTTATAAGTGTCAGATTTACGGAGACAAGATTCATGTGCCTCCGTCACCCTTGTACGTTATGACTTCTCCATGGCCCTTCTCCATGTGGGGCATGGATGTTATTGGACCAATCTCACCGAAAGCATCGAATGGGCATCGGTTCATCTTTGTAGTAATTGACTACTTCACGAAATGGGTAGAGGCTACTTCATACGCTAACGTTACTAAATCAGCAGTTAGCCGATTCTTGAAAAAGGAGATTATTTGTCGATATGGAATGCCTGAGAGGATCATATCAGACAACGTGCTGAACTTAAGCAACAACTCGATAGCAGAGATTTGTAGCCAATTTGGGATTAAACACCACAATTCGTCTCCATACCGACCAAAAATGAATGGGGCAGTGGAAGTGGCTAATAAAAACATCAAGAAGATAGTAGGGAAAATGACTGAGACTTACAAGGATTGGCATGAGAAATTACCGTTTGCACTCTATACTTATCGGACGTCTGTCAGAACCTCTACTGGGGCAACACCTTATTCATTGGTTTATAGGATGGAGGCTGTCCTGCCTATTGAAATGGAAATCCCTTCTCTTCGTGTGCTATCAGAAATAAAGTTGGATGAAGCTGAATGGATTCGGGCTCGGTATGATCAGTTGAACTTGATTGAAGAAAAGAGACTAAGGGCTATTCGTCATGGTCAGATGTACCAGAAACGAATGATGCAAGCCTATAATAAGAAAGTTCGCCCAAGAGAGTTTCATGAGGGGGACCTTGTGCTGAAACAAATCCTTCCAATACAAAAGGATTTCAAAGGAAAATGGATGCCGAATTGGGAAGGACCATATATGGTAAAGAAGGCTCTCTCTAGAGGAGCATTGATCTTGACCGAAATGGATGGGAAAAGTTTATCCAATCCTGTGAACTCGAATTCAGTGAAGAAATACTTTGCTTGAAAAGGAGAGGAAGCCAAAGTGAAAATCCGCAAAGGGCGCTTTGAGTTTTCAAAAAAAAGGAGAGGCTAAGGCGAAAACCCACAAAGAGCGCCTTGAAACCAAAGGGGTTTTGAGTTGAAAACCCAAAAAGGGCGACCCAAATTCTGAATGGACGTGCAGTTATCTAACTACACTTAAAACAACAATGAAAGGAAGAATGTTGCATATTGGGGCATCAACAAAATACTTTGGATCTTCTAAACACATGATGAAACTCAGGGCATTCTTCATAAAGTTTGTATATGGAAGCTCAATCGGCGATATCTAGGGCATCTGATTTTGTTTTACTCATTTTACTATCTTTGGATTCTTTCTCCTTTCAAAGATATGTTCCAGTTAATTTTTCTTTGTATTCTTTTTACAAATTTATTCAAATTTTAATCCTTCTTTTGAGATCAATTTATTTGTTACCCATTATTCATAAATGTGTTGCATTGAAATAATGATTGACGAACTAATAATTTCACAAAAAGGATTTTTACATATTACTTTGGAAACTTCTAGATAAGACATGGAGCCAAAACAGGACAGTTGTTTAGAATTTCCATGTACATAGAAATATTTAAGAAAGAAGAGTCTGCATAGAGACTATTCCTCTAAATTCTTTATCCAATTGATAAGTAGATGTGATGTCATCAGATCATAACACTTGGGGTGGTACGGTGAACTAAAAAACCCTGAATTGTGGTGAAATGGGTTGAATATGAAATAAACCCTATACCCTAGAAATTGCAAATAAGTCAGGCTGAAAAAGTTCAATTCTCATTGTAGTAGGATGATAGAAGCTTTGCGGAGTTGGCTTTGAAATTGCATTGGAGCAAGCTAATAGAGCAGAACATGATTGATAAACAAGAATGACGAATAAATGAGTAATAACGCCTAAAAGAAGGGATCATACTCATAACATTTTTGCATCATAGCAAATCTCATTAGGAGCATTTGATTCATTACGATCATTGCACCCTAATCCTTTAAAAGGAATGACTTTCATGACATGTTGCACATGTAGCTAAAAGCATTTGATTCATTCTAATCAGAGCATCTTAGTAAACATATGGAACCGAGGCTGCAGGACATGTCCCTCAGTAGACGGTGTAGCAATATCGACGAATTTTCAGATCTTATCTTCCTGAAGTTGCAGGAAGCAGATCGAAGATATCAGTCTGGTGATCCCTGAGTTTGCAGGGATCAGATTGAAGATAACAGATTTGACATTCCTGAAGTTGCAGGAAGCAGATCGAAGATATCAGTCTGGTGATCCCTGAGTTTGCAGGGATCAGATTGAAGATAGCAGATTTGACATTCCTGAAGTTGCAGGAAGCAGATCGAAGATATCAGTCTGGTGATCCCTGAGTTTGCAGGGATCAGATTGAAAATAGCAGATCGGGTATTCTTGAACTTGTAAGGAGCAAATCGAAAATATCAGATTTTGTTTCCCTGAGTTTGTAGTGGAGCAGATCAAAAGATAGTGGATACTGCTTTCATGAAGTTGAAGCTATCAAATTTACTGAAATCAAGATGAAGTTCCAATATCGTTGAAGTTGCAGTAGAGTTGGAGTCATTTGAAGAAGACCAAGAAGCCCAGGCTCCACCAAGACCGGGCAAAATTGGTCCTTTTATAGTCTTTGCTCTATTCTTGTTTCACAACAATGAGCAAAGAGGGGCAGCTGTAGTAACCCATTTTGCCCGAGCCCCTACACAGTCTAAAAATATAAATAAAAAAATACCCAAATGTCCATTAAATAGTCCAGTTACAAGTACTAAAACAGACTTGGCCCAAAACCAAACAAACTACCTAGGTAGCCCAATTACAAACCAGACCCCATATCTTAGCTACCCAAACCCAAAACAAACACACAGCCCAAAAGGCCCAAGACTCTAAACAAGAGTCAGAATGGCCTAGGGTTTTCTGAAACCCTAGGCGCCGCAAACAAGGGCTATACCAACAGTCGCGCCGCAATATCTGGAGCCGAATCGTCGCAGCTGGAGCCCGATCACCGCACCTTCGCAGCATCCCCTCGATCGTGCCTTGATTCATGCCTAAATCACCATCGTCGCGAGATCTCAGACCTGCAAAAAGGGAAATAAACTGTAGCAGGAAAAGGAAAGAAGAAGATATGGAAAGATATCTTTTCCTTCTTTATTTTGTTTTTTTTTTGGGGGAGGTATAAAAACCCCTTATAAAAACATGTGATAGAGATTTTTTGGGAGAGAAAAAAATAGGCACACAGACACGAATATTATCACAAAATACAAAAAAAATGCAAATATACAGAGAGAGCAATACAAAATAATATGAACAGAATATTCACAGAAACAGAGCTCAATAAAAACAAAGTTTTTTTTAAAGGTGATTCTTCTTTCATCTTGTTGTTTATTTTATTTTTATTTTAATTATATATATATATATATATATATATATATATATATTTGTATATAACCACTGTTGGAAAAAATAAGAAAGGAAGGAGTTTACCTTTTCGAAAGCGAGAAAAAACGGATATTCTAGGCCACCGGCCGTGGAGGCGCGTGTGGCGCGTGGCCCATTAATCTGACGAACAGAAGCACAGGCGGGGAACGAAGGGTCCAGAGAGTTTTCGAAGTTTTTTTTAAAAAAAACACCTAATTAAATGATTTTTTTTATAAAACTAATATTTATAGGTGAAAGCAAACGGCGCCGTTTTGGCAAAACAGGATCCACGCGTCGACCTGGACCCGAACAAGGGTCCGCGTGTTTTTTTTGAAATGGGAAAATTACTCTTTTGATCCCTCCTCTATTTTATTTAATTTAATTACGTCCTATTAACTAATTTTTTTAATTAACCCTGGAAATTTGTTTATATTTCAATTTAATCTTTTTTAATTATATATATATATATATATATATATACATATTTTTTAAATTGGTATTAAATTATTTTTTATTATTAAATATTTTTTTAGTAGTTATCTATACTAATTTATTAAATTATAAATATCTATTATTTTGTCTAATTATTTTTTGATTGATATATATATATATATATATTAGATATTATTTTTTGCTACTTATTATATAATATTATATCATATTTAGTTAAAATTATCTATAATATATTCAATCTTTTAATATCTTTTTTTTAAATCATTATATTTTTTTAATACATTGTTTATATTGTTGTCCTTTTTATCTATTTAAATTTGCATGAAAAAATGTTCATAGTTAATTTTATTATTCATTATATTTGTCTGTACTTTATTATATTTGTAATTGCATTAGTATAGGAATTATTATGTGTTGTATTTTGTGTAATATATTACTGTTAATGTATTGTAATTGCCTTTAATAGGTATGTTGATAGTATGCAAATGCAATGTTGTTACATGGTTATTATTTAAAAAGAAAATCCATCTTTTTGCAAAACCATTATATTTTTTTTAAAAAAAAAAGGTTTTTAAAAATAAGGCAATGTTTTGGTATTTAGAAATTCGGGAAATAGTGCCCTAACGTGTTGGGTGCGATTTTCCGTTTGGCTAAATAACTAAATATCCTTTTAACAGGTTTTGTAAAATCGTGAGACAATTTTGATTACAAAGGTTTTAAAATATCATGTCCTAACGTGTTGGATGTGATGTCTATATTCCTTTGGAACAAGAAAATCTCAAATTTTAACTTAAAGTGCTCGAAGTTTTTTTAAAGAAATCATATTTTTAAATACTTTTAAATTTCAAACATTTGGACATGATTCTATCGATTAGGTACCAATTTTTGGGCGTAATGAGAGTGCTAACCCTTCCTCATACGTAACCGACTCCCGAACCCGTTTTCTTGTTTTTTTTTCGTGGACCAAAATCAAATGTTTAAAAATAAAATGTTTTATAAGGTGATCCAATCCCACCTAAGTAAAAAAGGATTGGTGGCGACTCCCATTTTTATTTTAAAAAGTCGATCCCCATTTTTCAAAACCGATTTTAAAAATGGTTTCAACAATCCCAAATTATATTAGTTGCAACTAACTCAAACAATTCAAGTGATAGTGATGCCAAGTTTATTGATGATTTTTTTGGAGACTAATATTGAACTAGTTTATGATATTTAGACCTATCATGAATTACTATATTCAATACAATATTATTATTATAAATAACATATTAATTAATTTTAAAGATCATTTTAATATTTTGTTCAACAAATCGAATGAATAGTAATTCAATTGGTATTATTATTTACGAGTTTAAATAAGTTAAAAGAGTATAAATGGAGGAAATCTTACATGCAAATGAGGGACACAAGGATTAGATGTGAGCGTTCGATTGAATCGAGTGAAAAAATTTCGAGTTAATCAAGTTCACGAGTCTTATTTTATCATCCTAACTCAATTTGAAATTTTTTCGAATTGAGTCAAGTGAAATGAAATTCGAGTCGAGCCGAATCGAGTGAAACTGTATGAGTTAAATTAAAAAAAAATTAGACATGTCAAATATAAATATTGTTACAGTATAACTAATTTCATATTAGAGCACATAAATTTAAAGCCATATATATTTAAAAAAAATTCAAATTAAAACAATAATAAAAAAAGATACTTGAATATGATAAATTTGAATCATTAATTGGGTCCCCAAAATTATTATTTTAGAAAAATTTTAAAATCTTAACCTTTTTTAATATATATTTTTAGAATTTAAAAAAAAAATTTAAGAATATAAATTTTGAAATTTTTATAAATATTTTGAATTTTAATTTTTTTGTAATTTTTCTAAAGTTGCTTATTTTCAAAGTTGACAGGGACCAAAATGGTATTTACACTAATCTGTTATTCGAATTATTCGAATTGTAAAATTCAACTCGACTCAAACTCGAAACTCAACTCGAGTTATTCAAGTTGACTCAAACAATTCAAATAACTTGATTTGATTAACTCGAAACTTAAATTTTTTTTAATTTTTTCAAATCAAATCGAGTTTTACTCAAATCTAGCTAGGATAACGATTTAGCTCAAATTGCCTATAAAAGTATGTTATTTTGCTTTATTGTTTTTTACTTCTGAGAAATCTTGTATATATAACATTTAAACATTTTCAAGAAACAAAAAATAAAAAATAAAAATAAAACAAGACTGAAGAAAGAAATATGGATCATTATATATAAGATTTGATATTCAACTTTCAAGGCTGCCATGGAAATTGTGGGTCGAAACTGATGATGAATTTTCTTTAGTTTTATTAGCTGAAGTCAAAAGAAATTAGGAAATTAAAGCCGTAAAAAGGCCTCTTTCAAGGATATTTCGTATGTGCTAATATAGGGGTGTAAATGATAAATTGGTTATTTGTAAATTATTCGAGTTTGATTTGAAAAAAAAAATTTGAACTCGATTGATGGGCTCGAAACTAACTAATATTTCGACAAAGGCAAGCGCACCTATCGAACAGTAGTATAGCTATAGTGAGTCCGGAATATCGTATCCACAAGGACTAAAAGTACTAGTAATAACTATCTTTCTATTATTTAGCTTAATAATTAAGGGGATTTGTTTTAATCTAAAATTTAACTAACTAATTTATTATGAATGCGACAGAGAGTGAAGAAAGTAATCGAAAAAACCAATGAATAAAGACAATACCTAAGGAAGAATCCACCTAGACTTCACTTATTATTCTGACTCTGAATTAAACGATTTATTCACTTGTCTTGATCCGTAGAAATCCCTAAATTATGTTAATATCTCTTTCGAGACTAAGAACAACTAACTCTAGGTTGATTAATTGAAATTTCTTTCTAATTAAAACCCCTATCGTCGCATTAATTCGATCTATGGATTCCCTTATTAGATTTGACTCTAATCCGGCAGATTTATGTCATCCTATTTCTAGGGTTGCAATCAACTCCGCTTAATTATGCTAGATCTTCTCTTAAACAAGGACTTTTGCTCCACTGAATAAGCACATCAAACATGACTTAATATCCTGAAAATATTAAAGCAAGAATTAAGAAACATAATTAAGAACAAGAACAAGTATTTATTGTGTAATTCAGATAATTAAATAATAAGATTCATCTAGGTTTCATCCTCCCTAGGTATTTAGGGAGTTTAGTTCATAAAGTAAAAGGAAAACATCTCAGAATCAAGGAAACAACAAGACATAAAGAACCCAAAAACTTCTAAGGAACTTGATGGAGATCTTTAATCTTGGAGTGGATCTGCTTCTGAGATGAATCGGACGGCTTCCTTCGAGTAATTTTTTCAATCTCCTCTGCGTGCTCCTTTTGTCCTCTTCTAGTGTGTATTTATAGACTTTAGAAGGCTCAGAAACCCTAAAAATTGAGTTTTTCAACGTAACAGGCAAGTAAGATGCAAAATCGACACAGGCTGGCACATGGGTGTGTGGCCAGCCCGTGTGGATCCTGAAAACTCCGATTTTGGCCCATTTTTCGCTCCTTTTGCTCCCAAATGCTCTCCTAAGTATAAAAACATGAATTTAAGGGATTATGAGCATCAAATTCACTAATTTTCATCATAAATCATCCAAAAATATGCCAAGCATGGAAATAAAATATGTTACATTTATGGTTTATCATCGATTCAGTAATTATTGAGTTGAGCTCGAGCTTGAGCAGCTCGAGTTACCAATCAAGTTAAATTTGAGTTTAGTAATACTTAGCTCGAACGACTCACAAGCCTTATCAAGCTTTCATATTTTTATATTATTAAATTATATTATTGCCCTTAATATATACATTACTAACCCTAAGCTTAATTATAGAGTCGAGTTTAAGCTTGAGTACAAAAATTAGTAAATGAGCTTAATCGAGCTCGAGTAGCTCAATTTTATTTCAAGCTAAGCTCGAACTTAAAAATAGATATTCAATTGAGCTCGAGTTAAATATCAAATTTTAAATTTCGAGATAAGCTCAAACTTAATAATATTCCAACTTAATTGGACTCGATTATACAGCTATGTGTGAGAAGTTAGATGAACTAACTCTCTAATTGTATTCATTAATTGGTTACTTGTGTTTTTGTTTAAATCCAGTAATAAGTGTATATATATTATGTCATTTAATGTATTTTATATTTAATATATTAATGATTCATCTTTATAATATTTTAAACATAAACATATTTATATTTAAGTCATATTCTCTATATCATATTTTATGTCGTTTTAATTATCATGCATGTATTGTATTTGTAATTGTATGTCCTTCTCCCCTTGATAACTACATCACAACAACTTTGAAATATGAGAGTATCGTCGGTCAAATCAAAGCAACAGAAATATTTGACCAAGAAAATTTGGAGGACAAATTTGAACCAATAACTAAAACTTAAATTCTTTCTTGAATATAATTTTAAAAAAATCTTTCTTGAAGAAAAAAAAAGATTAAAATTCGAACCCTTTCTTCCATTTGTTTAAAAAAAGTACTCATTCATCCCCTAACTAATTAGCATATATAATTTAAATAACTCATTAATAAAGAAACTAGTTTTTAAAACTAATTCCACATGTTTTTCAGAGTTTATTTTTTAAACTTTGAAATATCATTAAACCTATTATAAATGCATGCCCAGCATTTATAATTAAGGAAGTAAAAGAAGTTAAGGAACCTGATGATCATCTAAACTGATGGAGTCAAGACCGCAGGAAGAAGTATAGCATTTATCAGTGGGTGAAAACCCAAAGGGGGACCACCCTTTTAGAAAGAAAAAAAAAACTGATGAAATATTAATGCATATTGGATATTCATGAATATGGATTAACTACTGCAGATATAATGGTGCATTTATTTTTTGATCTATATATAGTTATATGTTAGATTGGGATCCCTATACCATATACATGCATAAGATAATCTATGCATTTGATATTCATACATACATAGGGTATCTGGGCATGCATCAGTCATTGCTGCGTGTTTTCAATCACAGTTGGGGTTGGTGGGTGCATTTTAATTAAAGTTAGCCTGCTAGCAAGGAGACATATAAGGTCTTTTCTTTTTCTTTTCCACACTTTGCAGGACCTTGATATAAAAATCGTGTTAAACGAGGCTTGAATCTGACATTGGTATTTCACTTTCCTGGAAAATATATAGTTTCTAAGAAGGATATATATCTATATACATAGCTTAACAGAGGAATTATTTGAGGTTTACTTATTTCATGTATGTAAATATATTGTATTTATATACTTCAGTTTCTAAACTATCTACTTTTTATACATCACCTCTCTTGTCGATTGGAAGTATTTGGATCAATTGTTTTGATGATCAGTAGTATATATATTTTGTTAACCCTAATTGAAATGCTCAGTGAGGATATAATTTCAAAAATAAAATTACTTTTAAATTTATTAAAGTATACAATATTTAAATAAAATAGCTCTTAATTAAAAATTAACAATCAATTGAGCCTGTAATATGGTTTTCCACTAAATACAATGACGGACAGTTAAGTGCTGATGTGGTAGATGATGTGGCGACTGTTATGGCATTTGACATGAAAATTTTGTTGACATGATGAGATGGAGAGCTTAATTAATTTTTAATTATTTTAGGAGCGCTTAACTTATTTTTGGAGGTAAATTCTAAAAAGTATATTAAAATATATATAAATTTATAAAAGGAGTAATAATTTTAAATGTCTTACAATATTTAATAATTTTTTATAATTTTCTAAATTTTTAATAGTTTTCTAAAATTTTTTAATTAAATTTACTATTCATTTTTGTTTTCCCATACAAGTCATACATCATACTTTAATTCATCTTTACCAATGTCTATCACATCACATCTTCTCAACCAAAACAATTACTCATCACTTACCTTAAGTTATCAAATATTAAAACTATTACCATCGATGTGGAAAAAATGAATTAATTATGAAAATCGATGGACAAGTGAAAGTGTTTGTGTGGCACTCCCTCAACAAATGAGGAACATGTTGGGAATTTAGTGGAAAATTGTAATGCTTTATCTTATCGTACCATTAACAACCTTGATCGAAGGTACTCTCAGTGCTTAGTGTATGCAGGAAGCAAGAGAGTGCTTAAGAAAAGGACAAATGGAAAGACCCAGGCTGGAAGGAATGCAATTGGACTGATCACAACAATCGGGCTTGATATTGAAAGTCAATAGAGAAGTCAAAGAGCCTGTCGGATGATTCCAACAGTAAAACTTAATATCTAGCCATTGAACTTCATCTTGTGTATAACTTGTATAATTTTAATTTTTGAACATCTTATTAATTTTTATGTAGGACTAGGAGATATTAAAGTAGGAGTTAAGGTATGATGAATATTTAGGTAACTTAGATTGATATGGGAACTTTAAACTTGAGATGATGATGTCACGACATCTTCAAAGATACGGTTTTTACAAAAACAGAGTTGATGTCGCGACACTGGCCCAGCAATGTCACAATATTGGCAACAAAATCGAATTTTTAAACCTTCAAGGAGAATGTTGCGACATTGCACCTTGGTGTCACGACATGGGCATTTTGAGCAAAATGTCTTAGAAATGGGTGTTATGACATTGAGTCGGGTTCTACAGCAAAAAAAAAACCCAACTCGATGTTTAAACCCTAAAAACCCATCGGTTTTAAACTTAAAAACCTAAATAGAAATCATATTTAAACCCTATTAACCCTTCCACTAAAACTCTTTCAAACTCTTAAAACTATCTTCTTCATTCAATCTCTCCCAAAAATTTTCTACACTTTTTCTTGTTTTTTTTTTTTTGTAGGTCTTCAAGGAATCACACATTACAACAATGTGTCTTCTTCAATCTCAAGGGTGTCAACAACAAGGTTAAGGGTTCTAAACTCATATTTATTGAAAATATTTTTGGATTGTTAGATTTAAAGAATAGTTATTTGGTTGTGTTGTTTGTAAATTCTAGTTTTAGTTGAACATTTTATTGAATATTATAAATGGCACCCAAGAAAGCTAGAACTATCAAAACCCAAGAACAAAAATGGATTTTGATACCTTTTTTTCCAAAAAAAGATGTTGAAAAATACTTTTTGGAATTGCAAGGTAAAACATTTATTCAAAAGGGGTTTCAATCCATCCTCGACATTGTGTGAGGAAGTATGGGAATTGGTTAATCATCACGGGTGGTATAGTTTTTGTGTAAACCTTAAAGAACCCGCGATGATCTATGTAGTATAAAAGTTCTATACTTCTTTGAAGCATAGAGAAAATATTAGACGTATGGGCGAGGAATGTTGCGAGGTTCGTGTTAGAAAGGAAAACGTTATAGTAAACCCCTCGTCAAATTTGTGAATATTAAAATGCTTTGTATTATAGGGACGGTTTTATTGAAATGGTTGATACAAATTTTATGAAAATATTGATATGAAACATGTAATCAACTATTTTACAAAAAGAAGGGGTGAAGGGAAACACTAACCGAATACCAAAAACCCACTTTCGTTTAATCAGAAAATTATGTTTTCAATTGCCCAAATGTGGATTCAATTTATATGTATTTGGATCTCATCTGCGCTAAATGTCTCTAATGAATGCTTTTCGAGCAATCTTGTTATTTGTTGTCTTGCAGAGAAAGAATATTTGTGTAGGGAAGTGGATTTATCATTCCATTATCAAATGCATTAGTGGTTTGAAGGCGGAGATATTCTTCCCTCACCTAGTGACGACCCTGTATTGCCCCAAACCTCGGCCTAGGAGTTTAGACCAAATTTTGGAGGTCACATTAATCACCGAAGTAATCATGGGAAATTTTAGTTTAACAAACCGAAAAACATTACAGTATTTAAGTTCCGTAAAAACTCTCAGATATAAAGTTCCGTAATTACAAAAATTTCATTCCAAAGAAAACCATTTACGAAAAACCAAATTAAAATTGTGCCACAGATCTTATAAATGTTTACATTTCAAAACCATTTACTAGAATAGTAATCGAAAAGAAGACTATTAAACATGTTTCCTTATCGTGACTGTTCGAGACCTCCAGCATGCTGAGTCTAAGCTACAAAAACTGAGCGTACCTGCAAGGGGAAACACTAAGGGGGTGAGCTACACGAGCTCAGTGTGATTTCAAAATGTATCTATCAACGGAATTACAAATCAAAAACAAACAGTAGTTCAATGACAGAAAGTACTTACAGAGATACGCAAAAATAGAAAGCAAACTCGGAACCAACGTCCCAAACAAACGTAACAGTCAAGCACACCAAATCATGCACAGAATACTCAATAGATAAACCCATCAACGGGTCGATACAAAAACATTCATCATCACAATCTGAAATGTCACGATGCTAACGCCTCAATGCATACAAGATCAGTCATAATTGTTATAACGAATAGACAAATTACAGACAAGGAACTCACATCCAGATGCGTATGAATGTAGTCAAGTATTAAAACCCACCCATCCAGCCAAAACACCTCTCCATCCCCCTATCACACCTCATAAGAGCTATTTAAGCTCATCCAACCAAACACACCACATAGGACCTTGAAAGACCCATCCAACCCTACCCTACACACTATGTATGTAGTCTAAGCCATTTAGATAATAATACGTAGCAAAGCTGACGTATATACAGTATAATACATTGTGGTAAACTACTGTACAGATATGTTGCAGTTAAAACTGCTAGATCAGATAATAATATGCAGCAAAGCTGATGTATATACAGTATAGTTTTTCTTCTCTTTACAACCAAACCCTAAATTTTTTATGCGAGTGTATGTATGCAAACAGATGCATAGAATTAGTGAACACAACGTACAACCGGTCAGACAGAATCAAAAATGCACTTTAAACACCATCAGTCACTCAAAAAGAGAAGCTCATATACAACCAATCAAATACAGAATCCAAGCTATTGCGTTATACACACAATTGGAGATCAGAAATACCAAAATAGAGTATAGAGTCGGAAATACTCTTACACACACACAAGCTTATTATCAAACTTCCTCAAGTTCTAACATGGGACGAAGTATCAATTCACAAGCACATTACAAACACGATTGCACAAATCAACCATTTAATATTATACTTACAAATATTCACATGACCCTAAGCCGTGTTAGAGTCCCTAGTTTTTACATAGAAGCACCAGCAAGCGTTGAACAACACAAGAAGTAAAGCATATTAAGCTACTCAAAGAGTGAAAAACTGCATAACAAGACCACACGGCCGTGTGCTCTAGCCATGTGCTCCGGTCGTGTGGAACTGCCTAGGCCGCGTGGGAGCTAACACGCCCATGTGGAGGAGCACATAGCCACACAGCCGTGTGTCCTAGGGACATGGCCATGTGAACTTTGTGCTTATATAAGGTACAGGGTAGACACAGCCATGTGAGGGTCTCACACGCCCCTGTGCCCACCAGACACGGCCGTGTGTCCAAGACACATGCTCGTATGGGATCCCTAAATCCTTAAATTGGCCACATGGTCGTGTGGCAACAAAACACTAAACTATAATCCTCAAACGCACACGCATGTGTGCCCATGAGACACGATCGTGTAGGAATCGACTAAAATCTCCAAATCAATCACACGGCCATGTGGCACCTAAATTAGCCTAGAAACCCTAAATCCTAACTGCACATGGTCGTGTGCACCGCCCGTGTGGTCACGAAGCCATGCCAAAAATGGTTGTTAATCGAGCCTTTCTTTCCCAAAATGCATTTCCAACATCAGTAGATCAAAACCCCTTCCGAAATTGCTTAATAACTCCCCAACCATCAACCAATAACGATCCCTATCCGCTTTAATCCAAAAACATACAGGAAATAACTAAACTCCAACAACGAAACTAAACATTTTGGTAACACACCTACGATTGCTGAATTTCACATAACCAAATCAGGATTTCAACAACGCTAAAATAAATGTTTCGAACCCACACCTGGTTTGCGAGATAAGCATTCGAATCGTTCGATTCGCTCCCCAAGCCAACACAAAGACCCATCGGTCAACAACGACGATGATAAACCCAAAATTAATTTGAGAACCAACAGAGGGAAAGAAATAGTAGAAAATCTCTCGATTGAAAAAAAAGCCAAAAAGGAAGAGGGAGGAAACTTCCAGAGAGAAAAGGAAGAGAACATGCAGAATTTTTCCCCAAAAAAATAAAAATAAATCAAAATAACAAAAATGAAGTTAAAATTAATAACTATTTTTAACTCAAAACAAATAGAAGGTGCAAAAATAATTCCTCACTAACACACCTGAAGACTCAACCCGAGACCCCAGACTAAACTAACACACAACCAACCACTAAACCACCAGGCCCATTCTGACATTAGAACACGGAAACAAACTCAAATGTTTGATCTAGCCACTAACCCTACCTACAAATCTCAAAACTTCTAACCCCAAAATTTGGGTGTTACAGACCCTATACTGAAAAGCAAAGGTTCTGATGACTATCACAGAACATTTCTTGAAGTCGACCAAGAGCCTCATTAGGGACTCGATCTTTACGCAATATAGAGAGCTTTAGAGAAGGCAAATCATTGAGTGGAACCAAAGTCGGAGGAAGAAGATGGATGTGCCACATCCCCTATCAACCAAAAAGGGAAAAAGTAAGACAGCAAGAGAGCAGGGAAGCTAAGGGCAAGATGAGATACCCGGCTAAAAATTCATGGTAAGTGATAAACCATAAATGTAACATATTTTAATTCCATACTTCGCATACTTTTGGATGATTTAAGATGAAAATTAGTGCATTTGATGCTCTTAACCCCTTAAATTCATGTTTCTATAATTAGAAGAGCATTTTGGGGCAAAATGAGGGAAAAAGGGGCCAAAATCGGAGTTTTCAGGATCCACACGGGCTGGGCACACGCCCGTGTGAGCCACACGGGCTGGCCACAGGCCCATGTGCCAGCCTGTGTCGATTTCGTACCTTACTTCCTTGTTACACGGAAAAACCCAATTTTTAGGGTTTCTGAGCCTTCTAAAGTCTATAAATACTCACTAGAAGAGGACAAAAGGGAGGACGCAGAGTAGAACGAAGAAATTACTCAAAGAAAGCCGTCGGAATCATCTTAGAAGCGGATTCACTCCAAGATTGAAGATCTCCATCAAGTTCTTTAGAAGTTTTTGGGTTCTTTATGTCTTGTTGTTTTCTTTATTCTAAGATGTCTTCCTCTTACGTTATGAACTAAACTCCTTAAATACCTATGGAGGATGAAACCTAGATGAATATTATTATTTAATAAATCTGAATTACATGATAAATACTTGTTCTTGTTCTTAATTATGTTTCTTAATTCTTGCTTTAATATTTTCAGGATATTGATTCAAGTTTAATGTGTTTATTTAGTGGAGCAAAAGTCCCTGTTTAAGAGAAGATCTAGCATAATTAAGCGGGGTTGATTGCAACCTTAGAAATAGGATGACATAAATCTGCCGGATTAGAGTCAAATCTAATAAGGGAATCCATAGATCGAGTTAATGCGACGATAGGTGTTTTAATTCAAGTCAAGTGAATAAATCATTTAATTCAGAGTCAGAATAATGAGTGAAGTCTAGGTGGATTCTTCCTTGGGTATTTTCGTTATTCATTGGTTTATTCGATTACTTTCTTCACTCTCTGTCACGTTCATAGTTAATTAGTTAGTTAAATTTTAATTAAAACAAATCCCCTTAATTATTAGGCTAAAAAATAAAAAGATAGTTATTACTAGTAATTTTAGTCCTTGTGGATACGATATTCCAGACTCACCAAAGCTATACTACTGTTCGATAGGTGCGCTTGCCTTTGTCGTAATATTAGTTAGTTTCAAGCCCATCAAGTTTTTGGCGCCATTGACGGGGACTAAGATATTAGGAACGCTTAATTTTTATTACTTTAGCCATTTTTATTTTTATTGCAATTTATTTTTATTTTTATTTTTATTAACTCTTCTTTTATTTGCTTCTGGCAAGTATCTTTAGTTTATGACTAGAAAGAACTCGTCAGGACCATTGCTTTTTGACAGTAAGATTGGAAGTACCACTCGGTTTCCTAAAGTATATAGAAGAAGAGCAAGAGGACGATACCAATAGTACCGAGGAGATGGATGATAATAATCCGCTACCTCCTGTGGTTGCCGCAAATCCTACTCCTCGTACTATGTACGACTATGCCAAGCCCAATGCAAATGGAGCAACTCCTTTTACCGTACTCAATGTCTTTCCATACGGGACAGTGAGTAAATAATACTCGACTCAAACCTTATGTTGATAATAGAATTGATAGGAAGAAAGAGGAGTTTCGGCTTCGGAGACCACAATGACCAAGCGAAAACGAGGTAAGTCGAGCTTAGACTTTAAATAAGTGCTTCTCGGGAGGCAACCCGAGCATTAACATGCCTAATTTACTAATTATATTTTATGATATCTTAAAAATTAAAAAAAAATGATGTTTTAAAACCCACACGGCTTGAACACACGAGCGTATCCTTGGTCGTGTAGACCCTAGAGCTTAAAATCCCCAAAAATTGACAAAGACACAGCCTAAATATATTCTACACGGACGTGCGATGCGGCCGTGTGGACCACACGGCCTGGACACACGGCATGTCCAAGGCCGTGTGAAAACTGTAGCCTAATTTTTCAAAATTTAAACAAGTTAGGGGGCTCCACGAGCATTACACACGGCTGTGTGTGAGATCACACTGGCGTGGGAGAAGCGAAGGACAATATACATGGCCGTGCGACTCGGCCGTGTGAACCACACGGCCTAGACACACGGACGTGTCCGAGGCCGTGTGAAGACTGGGCTATTTTTTCCCCCTCGACGAACACGGGTTGAAAACAAGCCACACGGTTGTGTGACACAGCCGTGTGGCCCAACAAGGACCCTCACACAACCGTGTCACCCCATAAAAACCCTAATCCCTTTTCTCTTTTCTTATTTTGTCTTCTTGTTTTATCTTATTTCTATTTCTATTTCTATTTCTATTTTAATTTTCATTTTCATTTTCATTTTTTATTTTATATTTCTTATTATCTTTTAAAAACTTGTCTAATGTATTTTGAACTCTATTTAATTTTTATAATTGTTCCTAATCGAGTAATCCTTTAATCTTCTTCCACAGTTGTGTTTATTTTCTTAATAGTTGCTCAAAATCATGCACTTCACTTAGCTATGTCCACAACTCCGCTTTCACTATTTCACAGAATTCATCCAAAATTCAGGGCAGTTTCACTTCTCTCCCTCTCTTATGATATTCGACTTATACTGTCATTATATATATTCATACATTGAGGACAATGTATATATTAAGTGTGGGAAGGTTATTTATATGATTATTAGAAAATCCTTGAATTATATCTTGTTCTTACGTAATTTTCTCATATTACTATTAGAATGAATTTTTATTGATTTATGATCTTTATTGATATATTTTGGATTAAATCACAGGTAATTGTGCATTGATTGTTTAAACTTTAAGACATTAGAGAATCACACATGATAAGTCTATTTTCAGAATAAAAAAATTTGCTAGGTTGTTTCCTTAAATTTAAATATTACCTTGAAGTTTGAAATTTGCAAGATTGACATAAAAAAAACTATAATTTTTGTGAGATTTTAAGCCTTTAAGAGTATACACTTTTCTTTCTCACTTTATTATTGGTTATGAGTGTGTCAATATTGATTTGTTATTCTAGAACTTGCTTCTATTATGCATGTCGAGACCATACTTTTGATTTGATATACTGAGATGATAAAGGCACTTAGGTTTTAACCCACTTATCTCATTAAAAGCCTACATTCATAATTAACCCTTAGTGAACCCCTTTGAGCCTAATAAACCGTTTCTTGATCTACTCTTAATATTAACCCATAACTCATTCTTTTTGATTCATTGAGAATTTTTCCTATTGTATTGCTTCATTTTTTGTCGAGATTTGATTTGGTCAGTTGCCTAACTATGTTCTTTTGTTTTAGTTGTTAAACATTGAGAATTTTTCCTATTGTATTGCTTCATTTTTTGTCGAGATTTGATTTGGTCAGTTGCCTAACTATGTTCTTTTGTTTTAGTTGTTAAATTATCTCTTTTTATCCACAACTCAAAAAAAAAAAGTGAGAAGTAAAAAAAAGAAGTAAGTAAAAGTAAAAAAATATTTATTTATTTTAATTATTACTAGTTCTATGTTATTTGAGCTTAAACGGTTAATTTCACATTTTGAGAAGAAGCTCGTGTTATTATTGATAAGTTTCCAGTTGATGTAATTATTCAGTATTAGTTTATTTTTCTAGTTAGGTAAATTGTCAATTCGATCTCGATTTTAACCTTCTTTTTCAGTCTTTATCCACACATTTAACCCAAGCACCATTACAACCCTTTAAAGACCTTTTGATTTGTGTATCATCTCATTTTATAGTGGTGGAGATTTGATTTTCATGCAAGCCTATGCTAATAACTTTTCATTTTTGACTTTTGAGTACTTAATTTTTGAACCTTAAACACTTTGAGTGATTTGAGTGAATCTTTAGTGAGGATGTCGAATCTTGTCGGTTTTGAATTAAAGGTAATTATTTAGATAAGTGGAAATATACCTATGCTTTCATGCTTTAAAAATATGTGACTTGGATTGTTTGAATCTTTAATGCTCTTTTAGTTAAATTATCAATGTGTGATTATTTATGAATTATGATAAAACATTATTGATGAGAATTATGAATTGAGAAAGCTTAATTTTAATTGTGAGTTGAGGATTTTGCTTGAGGACAAGCAAATGCTTAAGTGTGGGGATATTTTATAAACCATAAAGGTAACATATTTTAATTCCATACTTGGCATATTTTTGGATGATTTATGATGAAAATTAGTGAATTTGATGCTCCTAATCCCTTAAATTCATGTTTCTATACTTAGGAGAGCGTTTGGGAGCAAAAGGAGAGAAAAAGGGGCCAAAATCGGAGTTTTCAGGATCCACACGGGCTGGGCACACGCCCATGTGCCAGCTGATGTGTCTAAAACTAACTACGACCACAATAAAGGCAAGCGCACCTATCGTTCAATAGTATAGTTATGGTAAGACCTGTAATATCGTATCCACAAGGACCAAGAGTACTAGTAGTTACTATCTTTTTATTATCTAGCCTAAGAATTGGAGTGATTTCTTTTTAAACTAAAACTTAATTAAAAACACGACAACGAATGAATTGGGAAAATACTTTTAGACAACTTATATGATAAAGGCAATACCCAAGGAAGAATCCACCTAGACTTCACTTATTACTTTTGATTCATACGATTTATTCACTTGACTTAATCCGTAGAAATCCCTGATTTATGTTAATATCTTTTTCAAGACTAAAAACAACTAACTCTAGGTTGATTAATTGAAATCTCTTTCTAATTAAAACCTCTATTGTCGCATTAACTCGATCTATGGATCCCCTTATTAGATTTAACTCTAATCCGGCAGATTTTCGTTTCCCTATTTCTAGGGTTGCAATCAATTTCGCTTAATTGTGTTGATCTACTCTTAAATAGGGACTTTTGCTCCACTGAATAAGCACATTCGACTTGAATCAATAACCTGAATTATCAAAACAAGAATAAGAACTTACAATTAAGAATAAGAACAAGTATTTATCTTATAAATCAAATAATAATAAGATCTGTCTTAGGTTTCATCCCCTCAGGTATTTGAGAGGTTTAGTTCATACTGATAGAGGGAAACATCTTAAAATAAGGAAAATAACAAAACATAAGAAAACCCAAAAACTTCTAAAGAACTTGATGGGAGATCTTCAGTCTTGATGAAGATCCTTCTTCCGAACTGCTCCCGATGGCTGTCTTCGAGTATTTTCTGCCTTCTATTCGGCGTCCTCATTTAGGTTGCCCCCTAGGGTGTTTATATAGGCTTTGGAACGCCTTTCTTAGCCCACAAGTAACCTTTTCCGAATAGAATTAGTCTTGGGATCGGCAGGGACATGCCTGTGTTCGATAGCCTTAGGCCGTGCTCGATTCTGCTCATCGCACACGGCCGTGTGATCTTCTCGTGTACATTGGACCAGGCTGTGTTGATTTCCGAGGTAGGCCCATTTTGTCCCTTTTTAGCCTGTTTCTCATTCTTTTCAGCTCCCTAAGCTCTCCTGAGTGTAAAACATGAAATTAAATAATTAGAAGCATCGAATTCATCAAATCTAATGAAAAATCATCCAAAAATAAGCTAAGCATGGGGTTGAAATATGTATAAATTATGGTTTATCACCAACCCGTGTCGATTTCGCACCTTACTTCCCTATTACGCGGAAAAACCCAATTTTTAGGGTTTTTGAGCCTTCTAAAGTCTATAAATACTCACTAGAAGAGGACAAAAGGGAGGACGCAGAGTAGAACGAAGAAATTACTCGAAGGAAGTCGTCAGAATCATCTCGAAAGCGGATTCACTCCAAGATTGAATATCTCCATCAAGTTCTTTAGAAGTTTTTGGGTTCTTTATGTCTTGTTGTTTTCTTTATTCTGAGATGTCTTCCTCTTACGTTATGAACTAAACTCCTTAAATACCTAGGGAGGATGAAACCTAGATGAATCTTATTATTTAATAAATCTGAATTACATGATAAATACTTGTTCTTGTTCTTAATTATGTTTCTTAATTCTTGCTTTAATATTTTCAGGATATTAATTCAAGTTTAATGTGTTTATTTAGTGGAGCAAAAGTCCCTGTTTAAGAGAAGATCTAGCATAATTAAGCGGAGTTGATTGCAACCCTAGAAATAGGATGACATAAATCTGCCGGATTAGAGTCAAATCTAATAAGGGAATCCATAGATTGAGTTAATGCGACGATAGGGGTTTTAATTCAAGTCAAGTGAATAAATCGTTTAATTCAGAGTCAGAATAATGAGTGAAGTCTAGGTGGATTCTTCCTTGGGTATTGTCGTTATTCATTGGTTTATTCGATTACTTTTTTCACTCTCTGTCACATTCATAGTTAATTAGTTAGTTAAATTTTAGATTAAAACAAATCCCCTTAATTAT
This sequence comes from Gossypium australe, assembly GCA_005393395.2. NCBI lineage: Eukaryota > Viridiplantae > Streptophyta > Magnoliopsida > Malvales > Malvaceae > Gossypium > Gossypium australe. Next base: position 89,594,965 of record CM016618.1, on the reverse strand, counting down.
TAGGCTAAAAAATAAAAAGATAATTATTACTAGTAATTTTAGTCCTTGTGGATACGATATTCCGGATTCATCAAAGCTATACTACTGTTCGATAGGTGCGCTTGCCTTTGTCATAATATTAGTTAGTTTCAAGCCCATCAAGTTTTTGGCACCATTGCCGGGGACTAAGATATTAGGAACGCTTAATTTTTATTACTTTAGCCATTTTTATTTTTATTGTAATTTATTTTTATTTTTATTTTTATTTTTATTTTTATTTTTATTAACTTTTCTTTTATTTGCTTCTGGCAAGTATCTTTAGTTTATGACTAGAAGGAACTCGTCAGGACCATTGCTTTTTGACAGTGAGATTGGAAGTACCGCTCGCAGAAACCATAGAGTAATAAGGCGAAGTCTAAAGTATATAGAAGAAGAGCAATAGGACGATACCAATAGTACCAAGGAGATGGCTGATAATAATCCGCTTGCCTTTGTCGAAATATTAGTTAGTTTCGAGCCTATCTGTAAGATAGATGTACGATGTGTAGCAAATTTATAAAGATTATGTTAGGAGGCAAGGTGTGAGAATGCCATAGTTCCCACCATGTAAATATGCTTCCATGCAATTCTGAGGGTAATACAAAGAAAGAGAGGATAAAGAATAAGAAGGAGAGGAGGATATGGACGAAGACTTCCCACCCATGTACAACTTTGAAGAGGCGTTCCAACCCGAACGACCTTAAACTACAGGTCTCAAACTCCGTAGCCCAACTCGAGATGACCCAGACTATTCATTGAGTGGACGAGCTTCAAAATAAGTTGTCAGAAGAAGATACAACGGGAATATGAAAATGATTGAGTCATCGGAATCCGATTCCGATGAAGATTATTGAAATTCTTATTGTTGTTTTGGGGATTATAAACAATTAACTTGGATAATACATTTTATTCTTCTACTTTAGATAAGATTTATTTAGTTTATTTTTAATTATTAACTAACTTTTAAAATGAATTTTGTTGTTCTATGTAGGTATCCCACATGAAGATGCATAACTATTTTGAGCGGAACATGCAAAAGGAAAACAACCCAACTACACCTCGTTGTACCGTCACAATGATAAAGGGAAATTCTGTAACGCCCCTTACCCGTATTCGGTGCTGGAACAGGATATGAGGCATTACCGGACTTAACATAATTAATCATACAAAATCGGGCCATAAATTTTCATTCCGACTTAAAACTTTTCATTCATAATCATATTGTCCCTGTTACGGGCCTACAAGACCCGAAACATACACATAGAGTGGTTTGGGACCGAACCGGAAGCTTAAGAATACTTAGAATTTTTTTTGCTCAAAACAGGGCCACACGCCCGTGTGAAAAGGAACACGCCTATGTGGGCAGGCCGTGTAGTCACACACGCCCATGTCCCTAGTCCGTGTGGATTTTATTTTTCATTTCTAACCTACAGGGGTTTTCACACGACCTGGCACACGCCCATGTCTATGGCATGTGTCCCTCACACGGCCATGACACACCCGTGTCTTCGCCCGTTTGTGAAAACCTTGACATTATATTTATGATGTCAGCAGACATTTAAGGTCAAACGGCCGAGTCACACGCCTGTGTGCTAGCCCGTGTGACGAACTTAATTTTCGCAATTAATGTGCAGACTTCACACGACTGAGACACACGGTCGTGTCTCTGTCTGTGTGTTTACTACTGAGCATTCTGTTTTGCTAAATTTGGATGCAAGGGACACACGGCCTATCAACACGCCCACAGGGCTAACCATGTGCCACACACGGCCTAGACACATGCCCGTATGTCTACTCGTATGGACAAATATAAGGCTATTTACCAAGCCATTTGCCACCCTGAAAAGCAACCACACTTATACCAATTTCAGCAACACATGGCATAACAATAATGCACTTCTAATATCCTCAATCAGACATCCACACCTTAATTTCACATTGCGTTTACCATGCATACACTTCCCACATTACTCATTCAATTGCGCAAGCTTGCACTTCATGAATTTCATCATCATTGAATATATATAACTTAACTAGTATTGGCCAATTCCAATGGCCATTTACAAAATAAACTAAGTAACATTAATGACCAACACATTGGCTAACCAATATGACATATAACAAAATGACCAAGTTCCTATACATGCCATACCCAAAATAATTAAACTTTACTATACCCAAAAGAATAGCTTGATAGAGTGAATCGAGCTCCAACGTCCTTCGATCCTCGAGCTAGCACAAGGAAAGGAAAAAAAGAGGGAGTAAGCATAAAGCTTAGTAAGTCTGCATGTAATAGATAACAACATAAAATCTTGTAATAACATCCACATATTACATCATGAATTAACACAAAATTCTCAAGCAACATTGACATGACTTACTCATGCTCACTCTTACCAACCACCTATCACATACCGGACTCATTTCTCGTGAGTTTCGCATATGTACCTGTATCACTCCATCATATAACTTTAGCCCTTTTTCCATCTTTAACATAAACTTTAATATCTTACCCCATTGAACCAGTTGGAATATCGAAGGATACCCGGAAATTGTCATACACGTGGTAAGATGCCAAAGCCATATCCTAGATATGGTCTTACATGGATGCCAAAGCCATATCCTAGATATGGTCTTACATGGGATCACATGACGATGCCGATGCCATATCCCAGATATGGTCTTATACGGGATCTCATATCGATGTCGACGCCATATCCCAGATATGGTCTTACATGGAATCACTATTTGATGCCGATGTCATATCCTAGATATGGTCTTACAGGGGATCTCAATTCGATGTCGAGGTCATATCCCAGATACTGTGTAACACCCCTTACCCGAGACCGTTGCCGGAGTCGAGCACGAGGTATTACTAGACTTAACTTACTAGTTCTGGGTATAAAAATTGAAACTGTCCGTCTGCGTCATGTTCACTAAATTAATTATAACTTGAGCTATGAAACTCGAAATCTAGATCCGTAAATTTTCCTTGAAACTAGACTCATATACCTTATCACTGTAATTTTTCCATAATTTTTGGTATGGCCAATCAATACCAGATTTTTCTTAAAGTTTCCCCTGTTTTACTATTTGACTATTCTGACCTCTCTTCACTACGAATCAAATTACTCTTAGTACAGAATTCATATGACCTTCTTATTTATTTCATTTGAAAATAGACTCATTCAGGATTCTAAACATATAAAGTTAAACCCCTAATTATTTTTCTCCATTTTTTTATGATTTTTCCAAGTCAGAACAGGGGAACCTGAATTTATTCTGAACCAGTCTTACAAAAATATAAATATCTCAAATTACAGAATTCCTTTGCTTTCCTTGTTTCTTTCATATGAAAATAGACTCAATAAGCTTTAATTATATATCTCATGCACAACCTAATTCAGTTCTACTATTTTTGGTGATTTTTCAAAATCACGTCACTGCTGCTGTCCAACTATTTCCCTGCATATAATTACATAATTTCTTTAAAATAACTATCAACTAGGCATTTCATAACCTCCAAAGCATGTTCTTAATTAACCATTTTAATGGCTAATTATTACCAAACATTTACAAGTCCATAATAAACCATATCATAAGGTCACACACATAAAATGGCTAAGTCTCTATACATGCCATAACTTAAAACGTTAAAGTCACAAAATACCAATATAATCCTTTGATAGTGTGTAACGATCTCCGACGTCCTTTCGATCCCCGAGTTGGCTTGTAATACTATAAAAAAAAATAAAGAATAGGTGTAAGCATAAAGCTTAGTAAGTTTACATGTAAATAGATAACAACATTCTTAGTGAATTATCTTATATTTTTCTTGTCAAGATCACTTAAGCTTTTAACTCAATATACTTAAAACTTGTATACTTGCCTTACCTTTTAACATGAATTTATCTTACCTTACCTTTTTAGCTTGAACTTGCCTTACCTTTACTTTAGAATACTCCTTGAATTTTCCCGTTGAACCACTTGGAATACTAAGGATACGCGGGTACCTTTCCTTATGAAACTTAACCATTGCCATGTCTTGACATGGTCTTACGTGGTATCCTTGCCTTATGAACTCACCAATGCCATGCCTTGGCATGGTCTTACATGGGACCTTTGCCTTATAGTAACATATCAATGCCATGTCTTGACATGGTCTTACATGATTTCCTTAAACCCTAATGTCATGACATTTGTATCCTACACATTCCTAAGGTTCAACCGGAGCTTTCTGAGATAGTTTTTCCATCAATTCATACTTGAGTCTTTAAATAATAAATTTACAGAATAAATATGTAAATGCTGGAATTTAACAATATTAAATGTAAAATAATAGAATATTACATTTATTTACTGCAAACTTACCTCGAAACGAAATACGATCAACTATATTGATTTAATCCTCTATCTTTTTCTTTCCTCGATCTAACTCTGGATTTCGTTCTTCTTGATCTATAATAGAAAATTTAGCTTATTTAATACTCACATTCATCAAAACAGTCCTTAACTCTTAACTTTGGCAAAATTAATTTTGCCCCTAAACTTTTACATATTTACACATTTGCCCCAAAGCTCGGAAATTAAACTTTATCCCTTATTCTTATGTTTTATGGCATGATGATCATTTTTCCCTTCTATGGCAACATCAAATTCTCACTCTAACTTGTACTTATGAACATTAGGTATTTTTACCGATTAAGCCGTTTTACTCGTTTTCACTTAAAATCACTAAGCAAAAGTTGTTTAACATAATTTTAGACTTCATATTCTATCATAAAACATCAAAATAAACACATTTCACGTATGGGTATTTTTCTAAATATGAACCCTAGAATAAATTATTAATAGAATAAGCTAAATCGAGCTACCGGGGCTTCAAAAATGTAAAGAACATTAAAAACGGGGCTTGGAATCACTTACTATGGAGCTTGGAAGCTTGAAACAAACCCTAGCTATGGTGAACACTTGAAAATTCGGCCTAATGAAGAAGATGAGCATATTTTGCCATCTTTTTCCCTTTTAATTCATTTTTATTACCAAATGACTAAATTACCCTTCATTAAAAACTTTGGTTCTTTCTTCCTATATATGTCCATTTTTGTCCATGAAAATATAATGGTCTAATTGCCATTTAAGGACTCCTACTTCAAACCCCCATTTTAATCAAGTACTCTATAAATTAGAACCCCTATTTAGCAACTTTTGCAAACAAGTCCTAATAGGCAATTTAAGCATGAAATTAATAAAATTTCTTATCAATACTCTAACACATGTATTTAATCACTCAATAAATCATAATAATTAATCATAATAAACTTTTATAGCAATTAGATACCTCTAGCTTCTAGAACTCAAGTTTTGCACTTTTTATAATTTAGTCCTTTTGACTAAATTGAGTGCTCAAACACCAAAATTTTCGAACGAAATTTTTACGAAACCATTTCATAAAGTTGTAGATCATAAAAATATAAAAATATTAATTTAATTTTTTTTATCAGATTTGTGGTCCCGAAACCACTATTCTGACTAGGCTCAAAATCGGGCTGCTACATACTGTCTTATACGGGACCTTTTTAATCAAATGTCATGACAAGGGTATCCTTTCTATTCTTAAGGTTCAACCAGGACTTCGATATAGTAAAACTTCATCATAAAAAAGGGGCTAAGAGGTACTTGCAATCAAGCTTGAAAGTGAAATAAAACCCTAGCTATGGCTCCTTGAAATTTTTGGCTATGGAGGATGAAGATGGACACCAATTTTGACTTCTTTTCCCCTTTTTATTAATTTATTAACCAAATGACTAAGATACCCTTAAGGCCCTTCCTTGAGATTTTTCCTTTCCATGTCCATTTTTGTCCATCATGAGATATAATGGTCTAATTACTAAATAAGAACCTCTAATAAATTTTCTAATGCTATCTCATACTTAAATCTTCTAGAATCTCATGTTTATCAATTTTTGCAATTTAGTCCTAAAAGATAAATTGATCACTAAATCATAAAATTCCTTCATGAAATTTTCACACAACCATGCAAACATGTCACAGACCTCATAAAAACCATACAACATATATTTCTATGTCAGATTTGTGGTCTCGCAACCACTATTTTGACTAGACCCTAAATTGGGCTGTTACAAGTTCTCACTCTTATCTTTAGTACTGAGCACATTAGGGACAATGTGCAATCCAAATTGTGGGGGGTATACATAGAAAATTTTTATGTTTGTTTGTTTTTTCTTTCGTATGTTTTCTTATTATTTTCGTCAAAATTTTTGTTTTCGTATGCATGGTGCTTGAGCTTACAGTAATAGGTTAAGAACATGTTACTAGGAATTATTTGTATGAAAATTGTAAATTTGGATTGATAGTAAAGTATTCTAGGCTTTTAGAATTAGACTGGTTTGTTCACTTTATTACAAGGTATAATAAGTGAAAGCGATTAAGTATACCAAATGATAAATAACTATATATAAAGGCATATATGTATGACTTGAACTGTAGGTAGCTATAATTTTGTCACTCGAATTATTGAATCCATGAATTTTGAGATGCTTAATAATGACCTAAGGCATTGTTTGGTTAGAGCTAGAACTTAAAAAGTTAACCTTATGCATGTGCACCTTAGTACCTATATTTGAGCTTTAATCCCACTTCTTAATGAACCTCAATATTGAAACTATAAACTAAAAAAAAAAATTATTAATATCCTTTGTGATCCCATCTTTAGATTATGCATGAATTTAGACGTCACCCCATAGATGTTGAGGGTTAGGTAAATATATCATGGAGCTTTAAAAAAGAACTAAAGTGGAAGAAGTAAAAAACAATATGATATAGCAAGTATAGGACTCTTGCAAAAAGTGTGCTTAAATGAAAAATTAGTGTGAGAACAAAAGTATTGTGAGGGTTAAAAGTAAAGTGAGAGAAATAAAAACATAGAATAGGACAAAAACAATGTGAGTGAAAAAGAGCGAAATAAGTGATCAAATAAAAATCATATGTACTTAGGAAACTTTTCATTCATATTGTACATGTAACATCTTGAATTTATGGGCTTGTGCATTTTGTGTAGTGTATGCTTAAAATATTAAATTGGGAGTTTGAGATACAAATGGGGCTCAAATTGGGTTGAGGCCTTGTTTTAAATATTTTATTTAGACACTCTAGGGGCTTAAATTAAAGTTTAGTAGTTTAAGTGACATATTGGGCTTGTGGCCCAGCAACTAGGGGCACAGTAAAGGGGAGCTATAGTGGCGTCACTTGTGCATGAGGAAGGCCCAAATTTTGGCAGCTTGAAACCAAGGTTTTAGGGCTAAAATTCGGCACTTGAAGAGAAGCTAGGGGGGACTGCACAAGGCTATTATTTAGGGATTTATTTTATGTGGATAATAAGCAGATAAAGGCTATTATTTAGGGATTTATTTTATGTGGATAATAAGCAGATAAAGGCTATTTTTGAGGAGATAATAGATCAAGACAAGGGAAAGGGATGAAGAGATTTGCAGAGTTGGTCGAAAATCAATCTCTGCTAAGGGGAGGAATCGGTTTTCTATATAAAGGGGGGATGCCGAAATTTGCTGCTAAAGCTCTCATCTTTTCTCTTTTCTCTGCCGAAATTTCTACTCCATTCTTTCTCTCTTCTCCTTTCTTTTTCTAACAGAAACCAAAACTCCTGAAGTCTCAATTGCCGAAACCCTGCTATTTTTTCCACTTTTCTTTTGGCTGAACCTCTCTACCCATTCCATGCTTTTATTTTTTCCAATTCTTTAAAGCCGAAATCACTAAGATCTCACCTCCTGAAGTTGTCGAATCTTCTTTAATGGAGTCTACTTGTGTCGAAATTTGAAGGAAACAATAGAGGAGTCAATTGTGTAGATCTCTAAGTCATAAGTTCAGTAATACTCGAATCAAGGTACTTCCGGGATTTCAAGGAGAAAGCCTATTTTTCATATCTTTCCGGCTTTTTGAGCAAGTTGTAGATCGGTTAAGTAAGAGTATCGACACTAATCAGGTGTGTAACACTTCCACACCATTAGATTGATTGCTAGTATATATATATGTAATAAATTTGTTATACCATGTTAAATGCTGAAATCCCGGCATATCGTTTGGAAACCCGAAAAAGGGTAAAGGCTAAATATCAGGTTAGTGATTTTTGCCACTCAACAGTGATTGATTCTGTTAAATGATAAGTGATATATGTCGATTGTTTTATATATACTTGGGGTTGGGTGATTGATGAAAGGGGAAGTGATCTGTTCTGGTGGCTTATGCCATTTCAGCCTGGTGACTCTGTCACAACTCTGTTTCTGGTGGCTATTGCCATTTCAGCCTGGTGACTCTGTCACAACTCTGACGATGAGCAGCAAGACTGCCATCGATGGTGTGTAGCGGTGTGGGTTGATTGTAGAAATCCCCTATGGTGTGAATGGCTGATACGGGTGGCGTGTAGCGGATGGAAACCTAGGATTTGGGTTGGGCTTTGTATATTTTCTTGAATATTATTTTCTGTTATTCTGTTCTGTGGGGCTAAGGCCCAAATCTAATGGTGCATGAGGGTTGCACACTGAGTCTCGCGACTCACCCTATTATTTTAACCATTTCAGGTGACACTTAGTACATTGGACCGGGCTGGAGGAGAGAGCAAGGTGGCCATGCGACAGAGCGTTGAGAATTCGGCATAAAGACTTAGTTTAATATTTTATTTTCTTTTAATTAATGGGTTTAAATTTCCTTGTAATAAGGCCATGGGCCACCAGATTACCATTTATGTTTTGGGATTTTGTTGGGCTTTTATCTTAAATTTTATATTTTCAATTAAGTTAAGACTTGTATGAAATTTCAGTTTTCATTTAAAATCCACCAAGATAATTTGTGACTTAATATTTTATTCTTTAATGAATTCTTAAGCTTTCGGAATAAAGGTGTAAACCTAGTAATTGTTTTTAAAAATGCGACATGTTTTGTAAAATCTTTTTAGTGACATACCAGATCCGGTTGTAGTGTTTGGGCCGGGTTTGGGGTGTTACAGTACAAAATTGCTAAGCTAATTGTACTTATGAATATAATACCGTGTCTTCACATTTGAAGATAAAAGGAAGGTGAGAGAAGGAGATATATAAATGTAAGCTAAAAGCTACACTAGAGGGTACATAGGGAACAACATCATGTGCCAAAATAATTTGGTGCTTGAACTGTTTTGATGCCCTTAGTTTTTGAAATCCAAACCAACTTTATGTGACTTAGGTAATTCAGTTCATGGATGAAAGTCATCATGAGTTATGTGAATTCTAGTTGATTGCATTCCTCTGACATAAATGCTATAACTGTGTAGTTTGTTTGGATGGAACCATATGCTTAACCATCTGTTTACTTGTTAATTTAGTAATTTAGTTAACTATTGTGTTTGAATTTAAGAACCATGAGTATTTTTCATATCACGTCAAAGTTACAAGTTTTAGCAAGCACTTTTAGCTTCTATGTCTCCAAACTAACTATTTTTATTAAGCATGTTCAAGGGATGGGACGTCTTTTAGTTGCATGTTGAATGTTTTGCTTGCTTGAAGACAAGCAAAGAGTTAAGTGTGAGGGAATTTAATCTACCACAATTTATTGTGGCAAATTAAACTTTTTTCACTACTTAAGGAACTTGTATTCAAGTGATTTTCTATCTTTTAATTCTGTTTTTAAAATTAATTGGTTTCGAAGTTAAGTTTAATAAATTGAGCTTTTAGTGTTGTTTTATGACCTTTTAGGCCGATTCGAGCCTATATTTTTGGCTACTGACTAAGTGTGTAAGACAATATTTTTGGCCAATGAGTCAGTGAACTACAATAGATGTTGCAACATTCAAAGAGAATGTCACGACATGGAAGCAAGCCTCACACTTAGTCGAATTTCCAACACAAATCCAAGAGGTGAGCTATTGGGGACGATGTCACAACAACCATAAGCAAAAGTCGCGACATTCAACCCAGAATCCAAAGGGGAGCATACTACCAATGATGTTGCGACATCAGGAAACCAAAGTTGCGATGTAACACCCTTAACCCCTGTCCGTCGCCAGATTGGGTTGCAAGGCATTACCGAACAAAACACAAGTAGCCATAAACAATTACTGCTCACATAGTCATATCCGAAAGCAAATTAAACAACACGAATATGCTTAGATAATAACATACAAAAATTTAATCCCTTTAATGATATTCACAAATAACTCATCAATATAATTAACAATGAACACTATCCACTTGATATTTTAAATCACATTAGCCGAATATACACATGCTTTAAATGGCTTTTCTTAAAAATAAATAAAAATCACTAAATATAAACATACATATGTATAGTTGCATGGTATCTTGTTCAATCATATTCAAATAAACTAAATAAACACATCTCAGCAAAGTATGTCTCAATTTATTAATAAGAACATAACCAAATCTGCAATTTCGTTATAAAACTATCTTCTCAATTCGTTTTTCATTTGATCACTTCACAGTAAATCCTCCTCAATCTTTAAACCAAACACATTCGAATATGGTACTAACCATTTCCCAACTTCAACCTTATTGTTTCAAATTACAAAATATGACCAACTACTACATAATGAACTTTCCATTCATGATTTATCAAAACATGCATAATAGAATCGCATTTGTCAACCACCTCAACATTTCGGTCAAGTCATATGAATATCCATCACATACGTGATATACAATAAGATATATTTCTAAGATAAGCTAAATACATGATCCTATGCCTGACATGTATAACATAAATCAACCATGCTACTATCACATGCACAATCCCATTATGAAATACACTATCATGGTGCTTAAATGCCATGGCCGAAAGCATTGAAGACCATAATATCATAATTCAGTCGTTAAATTAAAAGAAACATTAAAACACAAACAACATCTCATTGTACACCTAAGTCACATATACATATTAGTATACCTAAACTTCATATCATATTCTTTTAACTATCTATTTCAACTAATCAGAACATACTTACCATATCCATCATATACATAAATCAACTCATGCACCACATTATTAACGAAACATAACAATCATATACTACATATAATTAAGTCATAATCAAATCGATATAACCAAACACATTAAACACTCAATCACGAACTCATAATGCCAAGCCTAATTCTAATGATCCAAGTAAAGCCGTTTTCGCATGGCTAACATATACAAGGACAAATTCATAGCTCGAAACTTAGTCTAGCCTATACATGCCTTTAGTTTAAAAAATCCAAAATCAAAAATACCAAAATAGGTTGATAGTGTGGATGACTTTGTTAACGATCCCCTGAGCTCTTAGCTTGATCAAAATCTATAAAATAGAACGATGAACACACGGAGTAAGCTAATTTAGCTTAGTAAGTCTTAAGCAATCATAATATACCAATTGGACATTCAAGCATTTTAAAACAATCAAGTAATAACATTGAATAAAACAGCTTAACTCGAAAGTCCTTCAAAACCGAATGCTTTTACCTCACTTAACATAACACTTATCATTCCCATACCATTAGCATACAACTTACCAACTCAGCATCAAATTCAAAATATAAAACATCCTTTCTTTATAATATATTCATAATACACATACATGAAACTCACTAAGTTCACATAAATATTCGAACAAGTAAAGGGCCGTGTACATCCGATTTACCTCTTTAATTACATAAACACATGTTCATTTAAACTCTCATATATCCAAGCATCTAATATCAATAGTTTAAAGCTTAGTACTTAAATGATCTACTAATGTCGAATGCTAATGCTCATTTAGCTTAACCATCATCACTATTTTACCTTTAAACTTCAATTTATAATCTCATCATATAGTTCACATTTAGATTAAATACTCTTTTCCAACTACTCATATTTTCGATACACATAATTCAATAGGATCACATATATATGTATATACAATAAGTATATACTTTACACTTAGTAATTTCAAATAAAAGGAAATATATTCACATATATATATATATATATATATATATCCATTTAACATTTCATACATTCGTATACATGGCATCAAAGTAATCCCAATATGTCACGTAAACATAAGCATAAGGCTGAATATACAGGATCAATTTGTATCATTCATATCAATATACTTATACGAATACCTTTAACCACTTTATGCTTTCATATAACCAATTTCCTCATGGCATAGTTTATACACAATTTGCATCTACCAATTGTATATCACATTTCTTTCACCAATTCATTTACTTATTATCACCGCATATATATATATGTATAATACATGAATATGAATAGCACATACCTTGTAGCCGAATTAACAAACTCATTTTCAAATGCTTAGGCTCACTTGATTCATTTCATGACTTTACTAGTACATAATCTAAGCTTGGAATTTCAACTCACCGGTATAAAACCTGCTAGGCATTTGCCCGAATCTCACATACTGGCACTAGACTTGCTAGACTCAAGGTCCGAAGTTTGAACACCGACATTTAGCCTGCTAGGCAATAAGCCCAATATAATTCACCGGCACGAGGCCTGCTAGGCATTAAGCCCGATAAAGATCACCGGCACAAGGCCTGCAAGGCTCGAAGCCCGATATAAATCACCGGCACAAGGCCTGCTAGGCTCGAAGCCCGAGCATTCATATTATTGAGTCATCTCATTCACATCACATACTATCAATATCACATATATTTCACATAATTCAATATCACTTTCACACCTTACCAATATCACATATATCCTATATAATTCAATATCACCTTCACATATTACCTCAATGAGTTCGATTACATACATTGCTAAATTACTTCCTCACATTCGATTTTAACATGTTTAACTCCACAAGTTCATAATTCAACATATATGCTAGATTATAATCAATTCTTATAAAATTAATTTGCTTAAGGACTTACCTCAACTATCGACGGACGACGAAGACCGGCTATTCGTAAACTTTCGTTTTTCCCCGATCCAAATCCGATTTTCTTTGTTTTTGATCTAAACATATTTAAAATAAGCTCATTCAAGTACATTTCATCTCAATTTAATCCAAAAACACCTAAATAGGCAAATTACCATTTTTCCCCTAATATTTCACATTTTTACAAATTAGTCCTATTTGCACAAAACACAAAATACACAAAATTTCATTACACAACCTAAGGGCCGAATATTCATAGGGACTATATAAGTCCATTTCTTTCATTTATTTTGCATTTTAGCCCCTCAAAAATTTATTTTCTCAATTTAGCCCAAAATACTCAATTTCATCAAAAATCCAAAGACAAAACATTTTAATCTAACACATATATTTCATAATTCATCCTTAATCAACAAAAACAACCAACTATCAACAATGGCTCAACTCAAAATATTCATCAAACTCAAAAATTAAAACATGGGTCTTGAAGATTTCTAAGCAACGATCTCAAAAACGTAAAAATTTTCAAGAACTGAAATCAAACTAACCTTGAATTTGAGACTATAATAGCCGAAAATCAAAGAAGCCAAGCCCTTGTTCTTTCCTCCACATTCGGCCAAGAAATAAAGGATGATAATGGTCTTTTTGTTTTGTTTAATCTTTAACTTATAATATGTATTTACTAATTTACAAATTTAACCTATTATAATTAATAAAATAAAACATAAATAATGGCTTAGTTGTCTTTCTACCATCCACTAACTTTAAAATGGGCTATTTTCCCTTTTGATACCCCATATTAAAAAGCCATTATCACATTAGCACTTTTCATTATAGTTTGCTACTTTTACACTTTACGCGATTAAGTCCTTTTTGTCAAATTAAACATTCAAACGATAAAATTTTCTTACGAAACTTTCACACACATTAATTCACATATAACAAACACCAAAAATAATATCTAAAAATTTTTCGGACTCAGATTCGTGGTCCTGAAACCACCGTTCCGATTAGGGTCAAATTCGGACTGTTACATGCGACATCCCATCCAGAATACCAAGCAATCTGCCCACGAAGTCGCGGCACCGACTAAGGGTGGTCACAACACCGGTTTGACGAGGCCCATATGAATGCAAGGGGTGTTTTTGTCTGTACAATCTTCGTTAACTTGTTACACAACTTGTAATTAACCTAAATTGGTCATATAACATAAACACTATAAATATTAGCTTAGAAGACCTGATTAGGGGGCTAGTTTTTGTTTTTAAGTTCTTTCATAAGATTAATTAGGATTTTAGTTATATCTCAATTTTCTTTTCGGTTGTTAAACACTTTGTTAATTTTAATAGCAATTTTGTTTTTGTTTTCTTTTAATTACTTTTTTGTTATTTTCTTCTTTGCCAAATCAAAGATCAACATCATTTGTGGGTTCTACAATCCAAGCTTTGATTCAAGGTTTTCGGATTCTAAGCATTCTTTTCCCTTCTCTTTATTTTTACATTTATGTTAATGTTTGGTAATCGGGGAGGAGAGATTGTATCTAGAATGGTCATGAACTAATGCCCTATGAAGATTGATGAGCTAAAGTAGGAGTGGTTAGCTTAGGTTTCGAGTTTGGAAACTAGTTAGTTGGATTAGGTTAAGTGAATTAAACCCTATACTTGATGACTCTAAGAAGTAACTTAGGTAGATGAGGCTGAAACAATAATCTGCTTAGGACCAACTTAATCTAACCTGATTTAATTTATCAGGTCGAAAGATAAGTAAGTTAAGTCGGTCAATTAATTTAGTTATAGGCCGAAAGATACTAATTAGGTTAATTGTTTGCTGATTAGTAAAAACCCTGGATCTAAGTCAATCATGATTGTGATTTTTGTTTACTTATATTGATTGTGATTTTGGTGTTTGACTTTTGTATACTTTGGTTTTGTTTCGTGATTCATCTTTTCAATGTTTTGTTGTAATATGATTAGTACGTGAGTAGCTATTTAGACCTAGGTAGTGTGTGATTTGTTTTATTAGTTTAGTTTAAACGAACCTCCTTTGGGTACGATCTTCGAAATATTTCCCAGTGTTTCGTTGTAAATTTTACTATATTACACTTTGATCTGTACACTTGTAGACACCACACTTCATTCAGATATTCAAATGAAAAAAGAAGATCTAAGGAAAATAAGAGCAAAATAAAGCCTTAACAACAAAAAAAGAACTCTGACAACCTTTCAGAAGAAAAGAAGAAGCTAAAGAGAGAAGCAACAACTAAAGCAAACGAAGAAAACTTCTTCAACTCCTTAAAATCGTGTATTTATAGAAGAAAAAGCAACATAAGTTTAAAAGCACCAAAGGAAAGAAAATTTTAATAGAAACATCAATCTAGTTTCCAAACAATGCCATGTTATAAAAAGCAATTATGACACAATTTTCAAAACTCAAGCAAGCGTCATCAATAATCATTACACCTTACTTTTGGTATAACAAGAGACACTACCTACACCAATGATTTAATGACCAGTCACTCAAACCAGCAAGAAAGATAATCTCAAATGACTCTATTTTATTAAGTGCTCTTTGAGTTTGGGGGGAGGGGGGGCAATTATTATATTTCTACCATTTTTAAGGTTCCATGCTATACCAACATAAGCGGTTTGATGGCCGATCTCAAAATGTCACCAAGAAAACTGTCATGTCAAGATCAATCTCATTTAATGATATCAACTCCTTAATTTCACTAACCCCTAATGCAGTCCCATTCAAACCACTTCTTATGCTATAACGTCAAATCTAACCCACACCTTAACGCACCTACGATCGAACCAACACCAATATCATTATGAAAGTGGAGCCACCTTAAATCTGAATGTATCAATAAAAGCTATTCTCTTCTAAAAAAGAGGAGGAAACAAAAGACAGATGCAAAAACTATAGTTAGATAACTTTTGAAAAACCACCATCCAACAAAATTAACAATTCTTCTCACCTTTTTTATGTGAACCGTACCCATCATAACAACTCTCTACGAAAAACCGCTTTTTTTTTTTTTTTTGTGTTGTAACAATAATTAAGATCGATAATCTTCCAAAATTTCAAGACAACACTTCTTTAATTTCTTTAAATATTCGGCAGATGAAGTAGCCCTTGAAAACATAAATTCATACAAATCAGCAAATTCATAATAAAAAAGTATTCATTCTCACATGCACCATGGCTTAATAAATCGCCGCATAGATTGGTCAAACAATCAGCAAAATAACTATAGGGAAAGCTCCTTGGAAAAAAAAAAACTGGTAGGGAAAGCCTACACTTTAAGGCTCAATCCACTTTATATATTGGTGCAGGGGTGGCCCCAAATAGTATAACTAACGGATAATATAAATAAAAAATACTCAATACTATGTAAGAAGTTTAGCATTTGCATGCCCTATAAACGAATTTGATTTATTCAATTCATTTTGTTTTCAACGATATAATTTTAGGACGATAAAAGTTAAATAGCGGAATAATAGGTTACAAATAAGGATTTTTATTTGTATCTCTTTTTTTAATAGTTTTATGCAACATTAACTTTTTATTATGAATTTCAACATTTACATCCTGACAAAAAAATCAAATAAAAATAACAATATTAAAATTCAAGATAAAATTACTGATGTGACATAAAATTATTAAAATAATAATATTATTATTTCATATAATCCTTTCTTTTAATAATAATTTTTAAACTTATCATTTAAAAGACTAATGAAATTTCAAGAATTGCAACTATAAAACTAATATAAAATAGTTTTTAATATTTTATAATATTTAAACAAAAATATGAACTGTTGGTCCAAGATGAGCCGGATTATTCGAACATGGGCATGAAACTTTTCTGAAACCGAGTACATGTCTCATATCTAATTCCAAAATAATTTGCTCTGTACCCATCGTTTGCATGAAGGAAGAAAAAAAAATTGAAGTGTTAGCAATCTAAGGCATCAACATCGGGCGGCAATGGCAGATTAATTGGGAGGAAGCAATTCACATGATTCTCGTTGATTGATTATGAGACTTGTAGAAGCCCAAATCCGTCCAGCCCATTAAACCCATTACAAATTTAACCCAATTTACAAACGACCCAAGCCCAATCCTAAAATTGGCCCGACCGGCCCAAGAAGACTAAAACACAGCAGAAACCCTAGCGCCGTTCTTCCAGCACAGCAGCCTCCGCTCGGTCGTGCCCCCACGTGCGCACCACGACCATGCGCCTTCCACTGACATCCCCCACCATCGCTCGCACGCCTAGCCCATACTCTGCAAAAAAACAGTCGAGAAACAGAGCAACAGAGAAGTATGGAGCAGATGAATAGACTAATAGAAAAGGGGTGTACCCTTCGGCTATAAAGCCAACGAAGAATGATGTAACTAGGGGGGTTTTTTTTTTTTGGTGTTCAGATTCAATCAATACACGCAAAAGATTTCCAAAAATACAAACAATAGCAGATATTGGGAAACAGAAATCAGTATCAAAGCGGGTCCGAAACAAAATTCGAAGGTTCATTTCCTATTTCATTTTCTTTATATATATTCGAAATCATCCACAAATCCCTTTTATTTTCCTTAAAATATACACATATATATAAAATATATAAAGGAGTAACAAGCAAAAGGGAAGACGTACCAATATCGCGAATTCCGGCCACCGCTCGCGGTGGCCGGCGACGGCGGCCGGAGGTGTTTGTGCGGCGATGCGAATTAGGAGTTGAAACCCTAGCAGAGAGTGGATTGGGGTTTCTGAAATTTTTTTGAGGAAAGAAAGTGGGAAGTTAGGTTTTTTTTAAAAGAAAGGAAACTAATGAAATTCTTTGGAATTTTAGGGCTTAAATAGCCCCGGTAAAACGACGCCGTATTAAGAGGGTGGGATCCGCGCATGACCCGGTTCGCGACCCGGGGATCCGCGTGTTTAGTCTAGAGGGGTTATTTATTGCGTCAGTCCCCTCTTGTTTCGCAAAGATTCGATTTAGTCCCTTCAGCTATGCCTTTCGTTTATTGCTATTTTGGTCTTAAAATTTTAAAGCATATTTCAATTCAGTCCTTACTAGAACGCTACGTTTCGGATTGCGAGGTTTATTTCCATTTCGGTCCCTCTCAGTTGCGCGCGTGTTACACCTTAGTCCCCAATTCCCTTTCCCCTTTAATTTATTGCTGTTTTAATCCTTCTAATTCTATCTTGATTACAATTTGGCCCTCTTCTTATCTTTTGTAATTATACTACCACTGTTTGTTATTAATTTTAATATTTTAATATTACTATTATTATTATCATTATTATAACTATATTATACCATTATATTATATGTAATTTTATATCATTATTATCATTATTGTTACTACAATTATATTAGTATATTGTATATTTGTGTATTACTATTACTATTATACTTATATTTATCTTACATATATTTTGTTTTATTATCATACATATTATTATTATTACTATTATTATTATTATTAATACTAGACTTATATTATCATTGTGTATATATTTCATATTACCATCATCATTATTATTATTAGTATTATTATTGTATGGTGCATATTTTATATTATTATTACTTTACTGTTATTACTAACACTAATCACTATTACCATTATTATTACTATATTAATTATATATTACTATTATTATTATTATTATTAGTATTATTATTATTGTTAGTACTCACATTATAATGTCCATTATCCTCGCATTTTGACAATTGTTTTTGTTAGAACTTTGCGTTTTATTTTCTGTACTTCATATTATTTTTACAACTGTTTCGACATTCTTACGATTGTTGCCATCGGCGTCATTTTATCCATAATTTCGAGGTGATCTCGGATTCAAAGGTTTAACTTATCGTGTCCTAAAGTATTGGATGTGATATTTTAGTCTTTGGGAACGAGAAAATCTTGATTCCTTTTAAAAAGAGAAAATACGGGATGACCTCGGGTTCGAGGATTTGGATTACCATGCCCTAAAGTATTGGATGTGATACTTCGATTCCTTGGAACGGGAGAACCTCGACTCGCATTTCCGGAAAATCACGTCCTAAAACTATCGAAGGCTTAAACTATCGCGTCCTAAAGTATTGGATGTGATATTTTATTTCTTGGAAATGAGAAAATCTCGATCTAATTTAAGAAAACCCAAACATTTCCAAAAGAAGTCGGATTTTCAAAATTCTCAACTTTTGACATAAGGACATTAATTGATCAAATCGGTACCAATTTTGGGCGTGACGAGGGTGCTAACCCTTCCTCTCACGTAACCGACTCCCGAACCGTTTTCTCAAATTTCGTAGACCAAAAACACTGTTTTAGTAAATCAAAATGTTTTATTAAAACAAAGGTGATCCGATCACACCAAGCGAAGATCGGTGGCGACTCCCGTTTTTACTTTCTAAACTTCAAGTTCGATTCCCGTTTTCAAAGATGGTTTCGACAAGACTAATTATAAATATTATTTGATATTAATTCAAATGCATGCATGCATACCGAAATAAAAACATTTAAAATATTTCATGTGTTGTAGTTGTCATGTTAAAGAAGTTAGTTTAGATGATATTACTATTTATTTTTATGTCATATTTTTATATCATTCGAATATAATTTACGCACTCACAAAATTATATTATCATACAAATTAAATCTGCAAATCCATCCCATATTATATTTTAAAAGATATAAAGGAAAATAACAGCTACTACATTTTCTTTTCTTTTTTTTCTTTTTCTTTTTTTTTAAAACAGCTACTACATTAAGATAAACAATACACGTTAATCCAATGTGGTAAGTAAAAACGAAGAAACAATGGGAAAATGTGGGCATTAAGTTATTAACCAGAAACAAAGCGACGCCAATACCAGTGCTTCTCCCAAACAGAATTCATGGAGTCGAGGGGAATGCCTTTGGTTTCGGGCAAGAAGAGGGCAACGAAAATGGTCATGGACGCGATCCAAGCAGCGTAGAACAAGAAGGTGCCATATTTGAAGTGGCAAAGCATGGTCAAGAAGGTTTGGGAAAGCACGAAGGTGGTGGCGAAGTTGACAGTAACGCTGATGCTTTGGCCCGTGGATCGGATTTTAATGGGGAATATTTCACTTGGAATGAGCCAACTGAGAGGACCCCAAGACCAACCAAACCCAGCTGCGTAGATGCACATTACAACCAGTACCAGTATGGCGTAGCCTTTGCTGATTTCCTTTGTGCCTGAAACCCCTGTTGTAACTGCTAGCAGAACTGCCACCCCTACCTTCACAAATTTCCCAACCAACATTGATTTAGAAATTGCTTCAATGGACATCGATAAAGAAAATTCATGGGTGGTTGGGTGCTTTTAGTTTTCCTTTAAAGCATTCGCTTTGGAACTAAACCAGAAATTTTGAGGGAGATAAAACTTTAAAAATTTGAGTGGTCAAAATTAAAAAGGTTTAAAATGAATTATTAATTTTTTTGAAAGGACCAAAAGTGAATTGGAAAGAGCTTAAAAGAAAATTTTCCCATTTACCCTGGGGGCCAAGGCCCTGGCTCCCCTTGGTGCGCCCCTGGCAATGAGAATACGATCTCCTGGTTGGAAAATAACAAGAGCAAAAGCATACCTGACAGACAAACATTTGAATTCCACCTTCCAAGAACAAAAACCTGCGGCCAAACCGATCAACTACACCGGTGGACACAAGGATTGATGCAAGATTAACTAACCCCAATATGATAGCCGCTATCAATGCTGAATCATTTCCAAAGCCAACTGATTGGAATAGAACAGGTGCATAGAATGCAATGATGTTAATCCCCGTAAGCTGTTGAAAAAATGGTATTGCAATTGACATAACCAGGTGAGGCCGATATTGCCTCTCAAATATGGTAACAAAGGGCTCTCTCTTTGCTTCATTGGCTACATCACTGGCCTTTTTTAACTCAGCCAGCTCAGCTTCCACATCACAATCTTTCCCTCGGACTTTTCGAAGAGAATGTCGGGCTTGCTCCACTTTGCCTCGTTCTAGTAGGCTGCTGGGAGTGTCTGAAATCAAGAGGGCGCCTATAGTCATTATGGTAGCGGGCACTACGGCCAGGCCAAGAGAGAGGCGCCACCCCCAACTTCGTTTAGCAGTACCGTAGTTTATGCAGTTGGCTGCCACCACGCCAATGCCTATGAAGAATTGGAAGCCTGTGTTGAAAGCTCCACGCCATCTTGGTGGTGCCACTTCCGAGAGGTATACAGGAGTTGCCTTAATTCAAAGTTTACAACAAAATTTCAAGGTTATAATAACTAGGTGATCCCTCCAAAGACCAATTAATGTTCAAACTTCAAAATTAAATTATAAAGACTAAACTGTTAACTTTTATAGTAATGGGATGATTTGCTCATAAACTTATAGCACAGGGATATACCGAATTGTTTAACCAAAATTTAATGTTAATTTTGCTAGAAAGCTGAATAAACTGTGTTAGTGCATTTACTATTACACGTGCTCAGAGTTGACTTCCACATGATACTTAAACCAGAAATTACCTCTAGATTTTAATTTTAATTTTTTGGAAATTTTGTGATCAAATTGATATCCAGCTGGCATGTCTAAATTAGGATCCTCAAATCTTAAAAATATTCGTTTGTTAACCATGGAAAGAAACACTGAAGAAGTAGATCATATCTACAATGTAAATAATGTTGATGTGTTCTTAAAAATAGCTAGTTGGATAAATATATTAACTACAATATTAAGGGAAATATTTTAAAGAATTATTGTATTTTTTACGAATATGATTACGTGACAAAATTTTAATTAGGTTGGCCAATACAACTATTCCCTAATGTAAACCAAAAAAAAAAATACAACTATTTCCTACAAGGCTACAATCCTTTCCAAAAAAGAAATAGGACCAAGCTAGTTACCTGATTGGTAAAACCAACCCCAAATCCAAGCAAGATACGGCCGAAGATAAGCATGGCAACGTTAGCAGCGCCGCCATTGATGGCAGCGCCAGCAAGGAAGGTGAGACCACCTAAGACCATTGTGTTTCGTCGACCAATTGCCGCAGTGAGGCGGCTAGCAACCAGTGAGGCAGCTAAACCAGCAATGTACAGTGAAGAAGTAAAGGATGTTAAAACTTGGCTATCATACACGCAATAGATGTTGGTTTTAGCCTCTGCTGCTTTTCTTAAAACGGATGGGAAAAATTTCTGGAGAAATGGTTGCATAGTTGTCACACCTCCTGCAATTATTTAGCCAACAATATCAGGGAAGTTTCACCTTCAGTTTCAGCTGATTCAACGTTCTAGGTTTTTGGTACAAATTTACCCATCCTAAATTCCATTTGAGACCTTTAGAGTAAATTTAACATAGTTTGAACTAAAGCCCTTTTTTCTTTTCTGTAATTCGAGTGTGTCGACTTTAGACACTTAAAGAACAGCTTCGAATTCTTTATCTGTTTTCAATTCATTTTTTCGGTTTAGCTGCTTTGAGTTTTAACGGAGAATGAAATTAAATATAAAAATACTACTCCATTTATGCTCACATAGCATTAAATTTGTTCCATTTCTGTAATGAAACGTCTCTCAAGCTAATTGACAAACTAAAAAACATGTGAAAGAATCTCATGGATGCAGCGAAAAACAGAATTAATTACATGTACTCCTCTGTTTTACAATCATGGAAGATGAAATTTTAATTCGAAGACGAAAACAGTGTCAATTTTTTTTTTTTTTATTCTTCTTCTTCCTACCTTACTCTGTAGCTGAAACTATTACCAAAGCTGGATAAAAAAACAATTACCTGAAATTCCAATGTCATAACCAAATATGAGGCCGCTTGAAGCAGCAACAATGCAGGTGATCACCACCGAAGCTGTGATCTTGCCATTGAAGGTGCTGACAGGTCCATCGACGCCGCCAAAACCTCCGACAGCCATTTCTGGTGCTATTTGTCAGTGTCCGAGGAGGATCAGTTTTGCTCTCCTGACCACCTTGTCGTGACAAAGACAAGAGATACACTCACTGAAAATTAGTGGGTGTTGCTGAAGTTATAAGAGCTATGAATTTATTTTGCTTCCAAATTGACTTTGTCCTAATTTTGTTTTGGATCTGATATACCTACCTTTCAATCTGTCAACGAACCTTTACATTTTTAGTCAGAGAACCTTGGCATTTAATATTTAAGAAAATTGTGTTTGGGACCTCCAAAAACAAAAACAAAAAAAAATTAATGCCAATCAATACAAAATGGATAACCGTCACATTTTCATATAATAAACGGAAATTCATTAATTTATTATCAGGGTTACAAAAATCATTCCGAGCAACGCCTCATTATGATCAAAATACTAAATCATCTGTGAATAATTTATACGATTATATCATTATTGAATTATTAAAATATTATTTTGTACATAAAATAATTTAAAATTAATAAACTTGACATGGGTGTAACCTTGATCTCACTTTTAATTATATGATTTTGATTAAGGGAAAGAATCCTTATTAAGAATGGTAAAGAGGACCAATGATTTTGAATTTAATTATATTTTCTTTTTCTTTTTTTTTATATCCATTTGAGCTTAGTTTAATATTGTTTTTTAAAAGTACTTTTTGGATAAAAAATATTTTTGAGCGAAAGTTAATATTTTATGCTTCTATTTTTGGCTAAAAAAATATTTTTGTAAAGTATTTTTTTATTTTAAAAGCATTTTTAAAAAGCATACTCAAAAGCATTTTGTCTTAAAATGTATTTCTTAGAAACAATACTAAACTGATTCTCAGTGCAGAGCTTATTTTCAATACTTGTTTAAACATGTGGTTAAATTGCTATTTACACTAAAATTAAATTCTTTTATCGATTTATTTTTAAAAAAAAAAACTTAGCAATTCAATACCTCAACTTTGAATTTTTGTAACCTAAGAACTTGCGATTTTAATGTATCCTAAAAGCATTATAAAAGTTTCTCCTCTGTTATTTTTATATTTCTAACAATAACTTGTTTGATTGCTTTAACTAGAGCAACTAGGCTGCGACTCGTTCGTACACCCAACAACGATAGCGTGGGGTGTTAGGTACTGTGGGGCAAGTCCCAATGTCAAAGGGACTTCTGATTTGTTAGTGTGCTATAGGTTGTAAAAGGACCGAGGCAGATCCACGTCAAGCAGAAGACAAATCTCCAACAACCACGCAAAGAGCATGAAATGAATCAGCAATTGTTGGCTTAGCCCACGTGAAATACCAATATCTTCCCTTCAAGAGAAAAACAAATAAGCAACATGAATTCGTAAATGGAATGAATATACATATATCAATCTTCTCCTACTTCTCTTGAGACGAATGGGAAGTGGCACATGGGATTATGCTCATAGGTCATAGGTCAAAGGGCATGCAAAATAATTGGATTTAGCAGTCAATACAAAATCCAAAATTTGTCCAACCATTAAACCATACAGACTATCTTACTTTATTTATTTATTTAACCATTAAAACATGCTGGTGGAATTTTTAAAATTTCATTTTACTTCTGTTTGGCACATTATGCCAGCTGGAAAACGTGATGAGATACAGTGATGTTAGTGGTTGACGAGAGAGAAAAGACAAGGAAGATGGAAACAAAAAGAGGAGGAGGAAATAATGTTTAGAAAAGAGAGAAAAGTGGAGAAATTCTAGTTCCCCTACGGTCAGCGCCCCATGAGCCCCGGCTTATAGCTAAAGTAGAGTACCGGGTCATCCAATAAAAGAATAAATGAAAGGGAAATTATATTGTTTAGTATCTAAACTTGCTTTTAATTTCTAAATTGGTACTTAAGTTATTTTTTGTCCAAATTAGCAATCCAATTTCTTTTCTGCCACATTTTTAAATTCATTTTTTAACATAATTTAATTAAGATGACATGGAAATTAATACAATAAAAAATATATTTATTTTTAAATATTTTTTATTTATCTTAATTCATCAAAATCCCCAAAAAATTCTTGTATACAATGATATTTTTTTGATTAAAAAATTATATTTCTCATGCTTGATATTGTGCCAAATCAACATATTTATATGCTACTAATTTTGGTGTTTATCGCGTAAAAATTAAGTAAAACACGAATTAAAAAAAAAAAAAAACCTAGGAGCCAAGAGTGCTTTGTTTAGTTTCTTAGCGAGAACAGCCTCTGCTGTGGCTTGAGATGGAGGAAAGTGGTGGCAACGTAGGGTTTACGAAAGGGTTGGAGGAGGAGGAAGTATCCCTCTAAGCAGAAGAAATCATTCATCTATCAGTAAAGAGTGCGGCAATAACTCCAAGTGACAAACCAACACTGATCTGCACAGTATGGACAAAAAAGTCTTTTAATCCGGATAGTTTCAGGGCGTAGATGAAGAGTATATGGAAAACAAAAGGTAAATTTGAGATTAAATTAGCAGGTCAGAATTTATTTATGATTACCTTTGATCTTGAAGATGATTTAGAATTAATATTAGAAGGTCAGCCATGGATGTTCAGGAAGCAGTTAATTATTTTTGATAGACTGATTCAAACGGCAGAGAGAAGTAGAATTAAACTGGTTTCGTCCCTGTTTTGGGTGAAAATTGGACCATGTTTTCCTGAATTTGACAAAAAATATTTGATGCATGCTATAGGAGTGACGTTTGGAGGAATTCTTAGATCTGAAATTATTGAGGAGTATTGCAGAATTAGAGTGAAGTTGGATGTGCAGAAACCTCTCCGTCGAGGTATTTTTGTGTCAATAGAAGAACAAGAAAGAGTATGGATCCCATTCAAATATGAGAAATTACCCACCTTTTGCTTTGGATGCGGCAGAATAGGTCACGCTTTCTCAAGTTGTGGGGAAGTTAAACCTGAAAACAGAGACAAAATCAGAGATGATCCACCCTTTTCATTGGCATTAAAGGCAGACAACAGTCTAATTGGCAAAGAAAGTCTAAAATTAAATGCCATCTCTAAAAAGAAAAAGATTCAATGTTTGTACACAGGAAAACTGGAGGAAACCTGACAGCTAGAGGTACAAAAAGGGGTCTTTTGTGATGAGAGACCGAATTGTGATGTAGAATCGGTAGAATTGGGCAAACAGTTGACAACTCAAAAGGAGGGTAGGAATGCAGCTGAAGAAGATTATGGGAGAAACGAGGAACAGAAAGAAAGTATCAGCTCAGACAGGAAAACTAGGTGGAGAAGAACTAATTTTGTCAGAGAGAGGGGTTTGTCTAGTGAAGAAAGAATTGAGCGAAAGAGGAAATTGGTTGAAGTTGAGGTAGAGGATTCTGCAGAGGATCGTTGGCCAGAAGATTCCGTTAAAAGGATGAAGTATGAGTTGAGTTAGATTTTTGTTGGAATGTCCGTGGTTTGGAGAATCCACGGGCAGTTCGAAGGCTTCGGTTCCTACTAAAGCAAAATAACCCCGACATGGTTTTCTTTATGGAGACCAAAGTTGATGTGAAACGAATGGAAGGAATCAGAAGAAGATGCGGTTTTGTGAATGGGATCGATGTAGGAGTAGAAGGCTCGCGAGGTGGACTTTGTCTTGCTTGGAAAGAAGAATCCATGGTCAAGCTGGAAACTTTCTCGAAAAACCATATTGATGTTCTAGTAGATGAAAGCACTGTTAATGGGGTATGGAGATTTACAGGGTTTTATGGGTCGCCTTATGCTAGTGATCAGAATGCTTCGTGGACTTTATTAAGGAAGCTGGGACAAGAACAGATATATCCGTGGTTGGTTTGTGGTGATTTTAATGAAATTATATACTCTTTTGAGAAAATTGGTGGCATACCAAGGGAGGAGAGGAAGATGGCAGCATTTCGTGAGGTATTGGATGACTGTCATTTGATGGATATGGGTTTCCAAGGGGCATGGTTTACATGGGAGAGGGGTAATCTAACAAATACGAATATAAGGAAAAGGCTGGATAGGGGTGTGGCTAATGAATATTGGATGCATTTATTTCCAAAAAGTACTGTTCATCATTTAACTCATTCGATATCAGACCACTATCCCTTCCTCATTCTGACAGATAATTCAGGAGACTTTAATAGGAAACCACTGTTTAGGTTTGAAGCATGATGGGCCTTAGAGGAATCTTTTAAGCAAGAGGTTAGGAAGTCTTGGGAATCATCGGATGGGCAGATTTATGAGAAGTTGGAAAGTCTTCAAAACGATTTGGCGAGGTGGGCACATTTGATTAAAAAAAAACAGATATGGTTTGAAAAAGAAGCTTCACAAGGACTTGGAGACTCTAATGGAAAGTGACAGAAATGACGACACATTGGCCCAGCTTATTGATACTCGAGTCAGACTTAATATGGAGATTGATAAGGATGAGATGTATTGGGAGCAGAGAGCAAGGGCAAACTGGCTTCGATTAGGAGACAAAAATTCAGCTTTTTTCCATAATATGCAACAGCCAGGAGAATAATCAATACGGTTAGTCGATTGGAATCAGTGGGGGGACGAGAAATTATTGATGAGAGTGAAATCCTAGTAACAGCCTCTAACCATTTTCAAGATTTATTTTCCTCTAATGGAATTGGGAGATTCGTCGTATTTGTTGACAGGCATTGGCACTCATATTTCCTCCAAATTCAGCTTTGTTAGCATTATATACGGGAGAAGAAGTTTATCAAGCATTAAAAGAAATGGGGCCAACTAAAGCACCAAGATGGGACGGTTTTCCAGCTCTATTTTTTCAGAATTATTGGCACATTGTAGGGAAAGACGTTGAAGAGTTTTGTCTTGGAATCTTGAATGAGGGTAAAGATTTTGATTTGTCCAACCTTACAGACATAGTGCTCATTCCAAAAACTCTTAACCCTACAAACCTAACTAATTTCAGGCACATTAGTCTATGTACAGTTCTTTATAAAATAGTGGCTAAAACAATTGCAAATAGGCTTCAGAATTATATTGGAAGATGCATAGACTATGCTCAAAGTGCATTTGTGCCCGGCAGATTGATTTCTAATAATGTACTGATTGCCTATGAAATCCTTCATACATTGCGACAAAAACAATATGGTAAAAAGGGTTTTATGGCGGTTAAGTTGGATATGAGCAAGGCTTATGATAGGGTGGAGTGGGGTTTTTTGTAGGCTGTAATGCTGAAAATGGGTTTTGCTGAGAAGTGGGTTTCATTAGTCATGAAATGTGTGTCAACCGTTTCCTATTCAGTAAATATTAACGGAACCAAGGGTAGGACCTTTAGACCACATAGAGGACTCCGTCAAGGTGACCCGTTAAGCCCATATTTGTTTCTGTTTTGTGGAGAAGGGCTCTCAACTCTAATCAGATTGGCAGTTTAGGAAAAATCTCTAAAAGGAATTAAGGCGAGCAGAAGAGGACCAGCAATATCACATCTATTATTTGCAGACGATAGCATTTTGTTTGGGGAAGCTACAAAGGAACAAGCGGTAGTTCTGAAAGATATTTTGAAAAATTATGAACATTGCTCTGGCCAATG
Organism: Gossypium australe; assembly: GCA_005393395.2. Lineage (NCBI taxonomy): Eukaryota > Viridiplantae > Streptophyta > Magnoliopsida > Malvales > Malvaceae > Gossypium > Gossypium australe. Next base: position 89,566,531 of record CM016618.1, on the reverse strand, counting down.
CGTGAATTTTAGTAAGTCAACGGTGTTCTACAGTACAAACACTTCAGAGGAGATGAAGAAGGAAATTACGGATATTCTGGGAGTGAGATGTGCAACAAACATGGAGAAATATTTGGGACTACCTAATGTCGTAGGCAAAAGAAAGGAGGAGTCGTTTTAGAATATTAAAGACAGAGTCAATCAAAGAATCGACCAATGGAGCACAAGGCTTCTATCACAAGGGGGTAAAGAGATTTTCATTAAGTCAATACTTCAAGCAATTCCTAATTATGCAATGTCATGTTTTCTTTTACCAAAGACTCTTTGTGGGGAACTTGAAAGTATTTTTGCCAGATATTGGTGGCAACATGGTAAAAAGCAGAAAGGGATTCACTGGTGCCAATGGAAACTTATGTGCTGTTCTAAAGAAGATGGGGGTATGGGCTTCAAAAATATGTCTCATTTTAATGTGTCTCTTTTAGCGAAGCAAGGGTGGAGGATAATCAACAATGAAGATTCTCTTGTTACACGAGTTTTAAAAGCAAAATATTTTCCAAGTACTCACTTTTTAAATTCTAGATTGGGAAATACATGTTCTTATACGTGGAAAAGCATTTGGGCAACAAAAGATATCTTGAAAAAAGGTTTATTTTGGCGAGTTGGCACAGGTGATAATATTATTATTAGCAGTAAAGCATGGATTCCAGGTTCAGTTACTTTTAGATTATTGACAGAGGTGGATTGCATGCGGGATCTTAAAGTAATTAGTGTGCTGATTGATGCAAATGAAAGAAAATGGAAGCATGAATTAATCGAAGGTACCTTCTCAGAAGAAGACTCTGCAAGAATCCTCCGAATCCCTTTGGCAGAAATACCACATGATGATCTCTTGGTATGGGGAGGTGAAGCTTCAGGAGATTTCTCTATCAGAAGCGCCTATAAACTATTACAAATTACGGAGAATAATCCTAGAGCTTTTGCTTTACAAACCGCCTACAAAAAATTCTACAAAAAGCTATGGCTACTGAACCTACCAACAAAAATGAAGATTACAATATGGAGAATTTCATGGAATTATTTGCCAACAAAAGTCAATATGAGACATAGGAGACTTGTTAATGATGTGAGCTGTCCGAGGTGTGGGGAGCGAGCTGAAACGATAGACCACCTTTTTTCGGGAATGCCCTGTTACAGTGGAGGTATGGTCAGAACTGAGAATTCAAGAGGTATTAACAGTGAATAATTTGAGTTTCGAACAGTGGCTTATCTGGGTTTTTGAAGTGCTCAACACCCAAACATGCCGAATATTTTGCTGCGCACTCTGGGCAATATAGGGAGACAGAAATGACAGAATTCATAAGCAAAAGGTCAGTAAAGATATCAGTAATTTTGTCAACAGATACATGGCAGAAATTGATGGTCTTGAAAAGAAAAAATAGACAGGAATAAAAGAAGTTCAAGTTTGGCGATACCCACCTCGAGATTCTGTCAAGATAAATTTTGATGGGGCTTTTGATGAACGACTCAATGTTTCAGTCTCTAGGATAGTTGCAAGAAATGACGAAGGTAGTATCCTCTTCTCCTGTTCTGAAATCCACAATGAGGTCAACTCAGCCTTTGCCGCAGAAGCCCTCGCATGCAGGAAAGCAGTCAAAATGGGTATTGAAAATGGATGGTCAGATATTATTTTTGAAGGAGATGCCCTCACAGTAATAAAAAAAATGCAAAAATAAAGTGCAAGATAAATAGATGATTGGAGCCTATATTTCGGATATTCATCAGATGATAGACCGACAGAATAGGAACAGATCTAAGCATTTTGTTTCCAGCCATATCCCAAGGAGTACAAATGTTCTTGCTTATACAATAGCCAAAGAGTCTTTGAAAATGAGAGAAAAGTTTTACCTGGCGAAGAAGATTCCGGATTACGCAGAAGGCAGGAGGCTCCAAGCATGGATTCGAGAACCGGACTGAAGGTGAGTTTCTGGAAGAAGTTTTGAAATGGGAAGATGAGGAAATGAAAATTTTTTGAAAGAACATATCTTTCCAGAGGTTGAATCGTCAATACTGAAAGAGCATTTATGAGGCTTTAAATTTTGACAGTATCCAGTTGTTTCTGATTGGGCGCTTGGGTCGGCGGATTCCCTTCCCGAGGTTAGGCATCAGTCTGTTTCTTTTCTTCCTGTGAGTAGGCTGTAAGCCACTTCAAAATTTCTAGATTTTTTGAGTATTATTTTAGGCTTATGTTTCAGTTTCTTTTAGACTTGAGTGCTCTGAATGTGGGCCGTTTTTTTAAGTTTTTGTTGGACGTTTGTATTGTTTAATTTTTGAATAATAAAAGCCCAATCAATATTTCTTAAAAAAAAACAAAATTGGTGTTTATAGCTCGTTTTTTTATTTTTATGGAAATGTAGTGCAAGTCCAAGATGTTGAGAACGGAGAATAATAAATTAACCTACAACACTTTTTTTAGGATTATTTTATTTAATATTATTTGTAAAATATTTTATTAGGAGTTTAGCTAAGATTAAGTTTTATACTTTTATCTTTTATTTAGTTAGAAAATATTCAATTTTATCTTGAAGAAGTTGATTAGCAGTAAAGACGAAAAAGAGAAGGTAGGGAGGTCTTTTGATTTTTAGGAATAGAATAGAATAGATTTTATTTTATTTTTTCCAATTTGCTTTGTGTCATTACTCTGTTCAATTGTTTCCACCATTCTGTTTCAATTCTCTTCCTTAATTAAACTTATTTACTTTAATTAATTATCATGGGTCCAGGGGTTGAAGTTATGAGATTCAAAACCAAACTTCAAATTTTTTAACTTTGATATTCGCTTTTTTCCGTTTTAGAGATACATAGAGTTGTGTTCATAGTATTGTTTTTCTTGACATTGTTTCGAGAAGGGTTCCGGTGGTGAAAATAAAACACAATTGGTAAAAAATAATTTCATTCGTAATTGTCAATTTATTTTATAGAAGAATAAGTTGGTATAATTTGATCGAAAATGTAGTTGGGTGATGTCATGACATCAAACTAATTAATTTAAATAATTTGTGCAGTTGAGATCATTAATTAGAGTCATGTTTTTTTTGTTTATAAGGTTATTGAGAAATTAAATTGTAAAAGTTGCTTTTAAAGTTATTTACTTGATAATAGTTAATCGTTAAACTGTTTTCACAATTAATTTTTGATTAAAGAATGATTAGTTGTTTGAGGATTTATCAGCAAATGAAAAAACATTCATAATTTATAATCAATTCTGAAATTGAAGCCCTCGCACTCCAAGTTATCTAGAATTAAGACCTCAAAGGAGTAGTATTTACAATTAGACTATTATTTTATGAGGATTTTTATTATTATTTAAATCTTTAGTATGTATACAAATAATAAAATATTTATTATAGGAAGAAACAAGAATACGTTTACAATTCTCTTTGATGTCAAATGTAATCTAAACAACTTGCAGCTTTAGTTCAAAATGTCAGACGATTGATTTTCTACACTCCATTCAATTTAATCAGTATATTTAATTGCTATATAGATATTAAAAAAACATGTTATTTATATTTTAAAATTATAACATCAGTCTTAAATTTAAACAAACGTATGTCAGATATTGATGCATAGCTCATTCTGGCTCACACCTATGTTCAACTTGACCTATATATTTAATATTAAAAGGCGTTGATATTTTTGTCTAACTGTTTAAAGTTTTATATTTACAAAACAGAGATTTTGATAACTAATACACTAAAATATTTAAAATATTTATTATGCATATAGATTTTAAAATATATAAATATATTTTTGTTAGAATTGTGTGATCCAAATTTCTATTAAAGAAATAAAATATAGTGGTAAAATAGGAGGATCTGTGGGGGCAAAGTCTGAGGGTGCCAGAGGGCAAATTCCTAAATTGAGGTTGCACCTCCGACCCCCACGGTACGGTACAAGTTGCATAAGGGGAATCCATTTAGAAGTGCACTTCTATTTGATATAGATTGTATAAGTAGAATTTGTATATAACTTCTCTCCTTCCATGTAAAATTTGTGTGTTCTTTTTTTTTTACTTTGCAATCTTTCTATATTACCATTATCGACATTCAGTTTTTATAATTTTGAAATTAAAATCTTTAAAGAAATATTTTTTATGAATATGTGTATCTTTTTTTTTTGAATAAACATATTGACTGGGCTTTTATTACTAAAATCAAATACCAAATAACAACCAAAATCAAAAAATATGAGAAAGTCCTCTGAGGCGAGGCCCAAAACTAAACAAACAAAACAAAATAAACCCAAGAAACGAGACCCAAAACACTAAACAAACAAAATAGAAAAAGACTCTTCGGTAATATCGAAGCACCAACAGACGAGCATTAAAATAAAAACAATCACCGACACTTTTGCCCAATCAAAACGCCTGGAAACCCTTCACGATTCTCTCTCTTCATAATGCTTATCTGAAATGACGGTTTCCTTTTCTAAAAAGCCATTCCCATCTAGTTCTTCATTTCTATGGCTTTCCTTTCGAAACTGCTGCCGGAGAACCCCTTTCAGTCTGGCTCGCGCACCGATTCCCTGAGTCTCTGATTCTCGGCATACTCCTGTACTCTTCCTTCCAGGTAAATCCCTACTTTACTCTTCAGTGATTCTGTTGCAATTTCGTGGGCGAGTGTATTCGCTGATCTTGGTATGTGTTTGAAGACGAAAAGCTTAGATCTGTACATCATCTGTTTAATATCTGAAATATAGGCTCCTAAAATGATTTGTCTTGATCTCTACTTCTGCATTTGTTGATTACAGATAGAGAGTCTCCTTCAATGATAACCTCTGACCACATGTTTTCCACTCCCATCCTAACCGCTTTCCGGCATGCCAGTGCTTCAGCAGCAAAAGCCGAGGGTACCCCTTTGTGTATCTCAGAACATGAGAATAGAATGGCCCCTTCAGTATTCCGTATTACGATTCCAGAGGCCGAAATGCTATTGTGTCTATCGAAAGCTCCATCGAAATTGATTTTGATGGTTCCTCGAGGTGGGTGCCTCCATTTTTGCTTAACTTCTGTTTGCGTTAATTTTTTCCTCTCCAAACCATCAAGCTCTGCTATGTAACTGATGACAAAGTTCCCGATTTCCGTCCCAGTACTCACCTTTTTCTCATGAATTCTTAGGTTCCTATCACCCCATATGGCCCAAAGTGCGCAGCAGAAGAGACGCCATGCTCGAGGGTTACACTGTTCAAAAACCCAGATAAGCCACTCTTCAAAATTCCAGTTCTCATGTAGTAGCACATCTTGTAGTAGCAATGTTGACCAGGTTTCCTTTGTGACAGGACATTCTCGGAAGAGGCGGTCTATCGTCTCAGCTTGTTCCCCACATCTTGGGCAGGTTGAATCAATGGCGAGTTTCTTGTGTAGCAGATTTACTCTTGTAGGTAAGAAATTCCATGTAATTCTCCATACTGTAATCTTGATTTTTGTTGGAAGGTTTAGGAGCCATAGTTTTTTGTAGAGGTTCCTGTAGCTGGTTTGTAAAGCATAAGCTCTAGGAAATTCATCAGTAGTCTGTAATAGTTTATAAGCACTGCGGACTGAAAAAACCCCCGAAGTCTTACCTCCCCATGCCAAGTAGTCATCATGTGGGACGTCTGCCAGCGAAATTTGGAGGATTCGAACAGCGTCTTCCTCAGCAAAGGTATCTTCGATTAAATCCTCTTTCCATATTCTCCCATTATCATTAATCAACGTACTTACAAAATGATCACGCATCGACTCAACCTCTGTTGATAATCTGAAATTAAAAACATTTGGAATCCATGCATCATAATTAATAGAAATATTATTGCCAGTACCAACACGCCATATTAAACCCTTTCTCAAGACGTCTTTTGTAGCCCATATACTCTTCCAAGTGTAAGAGCTCGAATTTCCCAATCTTGAATTTAAAAATTGCTCATCAGGAAAATATTTGGCTTCCAAGACTTTTGTTACTAAAGATTCCGCATTATTCATAATCCTCCAGCCTTGTTTCGCCAAGAGAGAAATATTGAACTTAGCCATATTTCTGAATCCCATACCTCCCTCCTCCTTAGATCTGCACATAAACTGCCATTGACACCAATGTATCCCTCTCATTCCCTTATCATGTTGCCATCAGTATTTTGCAAAAATATTCTCCAACTCCCCGCAAAGCGACTTTGGTAACAGAAAGCACGTCATAGCATACGTTGGAATTGCTTGGAGCACTGACTTAATGAAAACCTCCTTCCCCCCTTGTGATAGGTACCGTGAGCTCCAATGACTAATCCTCTGATTAACCCTGTCCTTTAGAATCAGAAACGATGCCTTCTTTCTTTTACCGATCACACTAGGAAGACCCAAGTACTTCTCAATATATGTAGAACGTCTCATCCCCAAAACATCCGTTATTTCTTCTTTAACTCCTTCTTGGGTGTTTGAGCTGAAGAAAATGGTTGATTTATCGAAATTCACACACTGGCCCGAACATTTTTCATACTGTTTCAAAATTACTTTTAAGACAATCGCTCGTTCTTTTGTGGATTCCCCAAACAATAAGCAATCATCCGCAAACAAAAGATGTGATATTGCTGGTCCCCTTCGACTTACTTTAACTCCTTTAATAACCCCCTCTCCAACTGCTTCTCTAATTAAAGCCGAAAGACCCTCACTACAAATCAAAAAGAGATAAGGGCTAAGTGGGTCACCTTGACGTAATCCTCTGGTGGGATGGAAAACTCTGCCTCTATTTCCATTGATGTTAACTGTATAAGAAATTGTTGAGACGCATTTCATAACTAAGGTTACCCATCTCTCTACAAACCCCATTTTAAGTATCACTTTTTCCAACTAATTCCATTCAACTCGATCATAGGCTTTGCTCATATCAAGTTTTACCGCCATAAGCCTTTTTTTCCCCGAACGCTTCTGCCGCAATGTATGTAGAATCTCATAGGCAATGGAACAAAAGCATTTTGAGCACTATCAATGCATTTTCCAATAAAATCCTGGAGTCTATTTGCAATTGTTTTAGCCACTAATTTATATAAGATTGTGCAAAGACTAATAGGTCTAAAATCAACAAGATTTGTAGGGTGCGAGGATTCTGGGATTAACACAATATCTGTTCTATTTGTAGACTCGAAATCCTTACCCACATTCAACACTCCAAGACAGAAAGCCTCAACATCTTTCCCCACGATGTGCCAGTATTTTTGAAAAAATAGAGCTGGAAAACCATCGAAGCCCGGTGCTTTAGTTAGACCCATCCTTTTAAGTGCTTTCTGAATTTCCTCCACCAAATACACTGAAAGTAAAGCTGAATTGATTTCAGAAGATATATTAGTACCTATACCTTCTAAAAGATATGTTAAGTCTCCCATTCCCTTCGTTGAGAAAAGATTTTGGAAATAATTCGAGGATATTTCGTTTATTTCTAAATCATCAGTAATTTCCTGCCCTTCCTCTGATTCCAGTCTACTGATTGTGTTTGTCCTCCTTCGAGCTGAAGCATATTTGTGAAAGAATGATAAATTTCGATCTCCCAAAAGTAGCCAGTTAGCTCTTGCTCTCTGTTCCCAATATATTTCATCCTTATCAATCTCCATATTTAAGCTAATACTGGTATCAATAATTTTCTCCATTGTATCATCATTCCTCTCTCCATCTAATAAGATCCCCAACTCTTTTGTGAGCTCCTTCTTCAATCCATCTTTTCCCCTCCTAATGGAACTAGCCCATCTTAACAAATAAACTTGTAATCTCTCCAGTTTTTCGAAAATCGGCCCATTTGCTGACTCCCAAGGCTTCCTAACTTCTTCCTCAAAAGATTCCTCAAGCGTCCACCATGCTTTAAACTTAAACCACGGCCTTCTACAGACCTTATCCTCATTGTCGGTGTGAACAAGAAGGGGACAATGATCTGAAATTGAGTGAGTTAAATGACGAACGTTTCCTTTTGGAAATAGATGCATCCATTTTTCATTAGCCACCCCATATCAAGTCTTTCTCGTATATTCGTCTCCGGTAAGTTTCCTCTTTCCAATGTAAACCAGGTACCCTGAAAACCCATATCCATAAGTTGACATTCATCCAAGACCTCTCAGAAAGCTGTCATTTTCCTCTCCTCTCTTGGTTGACCTCCATTCTTTTCAAAAGAATAGAGGATTTCGTTAAAATCCCCACAAACCAGCTACGGAAATTGTTGTTCTTGCCGCAATGCCCTTAATAAACTTCAAGAAGCATACTGGTCATTAGCATAATGTTGACCCATAAAAACCTGTAAATCTCCACACTCCTTGAAAATTACTTTCTTCAATCAGCACATCAATGTGATTTTTTGAGAAGGTTTTAAGGCTTACTTTATACTCTTCTCTCCATGCTAGGCAGAGTCCACCTCTCGATCCATCAGCTCCCACATCAATTCCATTTGTGAAACCACTTCTTCTTCTTATCCTCTCCATACGCCTGTCATTAACTTTGGTTTCCATAAAGAAAACCATGTCGGGGTTTTGTTGCTTCAGCATGAACCGAAGCCTCCTTACTGCCCGTGGATTCCCCAAGCCACGGACATTCCAACTAATAATTTTCATTGCGTTCGGTTGGCTTGCCATTTGGCAGCCGCCGATCGATTTTGGTTGGGGGCAACATCATACCCGATATTTCCTTCTACCAACACTAACTCCTCCTTACTCTCTGAAGTCTGATCTCTATGCTTCTGTCGTTTTACCTCCTCTACCACTGATTTATCCTCCTCATAACCTCTATTATAAAAAACTGCCAGTTTCCACTTTCGCACTATTAAATCAGTATTGGACAGATCCAAATCTCGCATTGGATGAAGTCTACACCAGCTAGTTTTCCTGCTCGAATGCAGATTTCCTTCCAAAAGGTCTATTTGTAAACTATCTTCCTCATTAACTATAATTTCTTCTTCCTGACGGTTCTGCACTGCCTCTACTTCAAAAAACTTTGCGTCAACTTTCCTCATATCACCATCCTCCTGCTCTGTCAACTGCCTCTCCTTTTTATCTCCCAACTGGCCCGTGCATGAACTTTGATGCTTAATCTTATTTGATAAGCCATTTAACGTTACACTTTCTTTCCCAAAGAAACTACATTCTGCCTTTAATGCAAGTGAGAATGGGGGATCTTCCTTTATTTTGCCTCTTTCTGCTATTTTAAGATTTTCAAAAATTTGAAGAGCGTGTCCGATTCTGCCACAACCGAAACAAAAAATTTGGAGCTTTTCATATTTAAAAGGAATCCAACATTTACCTCAATCTCCTGTAGACACGAATATTCCCCTTCGAAGGGGTTTCTGCACGTCTAGCTCAACCCTAATACGACAAAATTCTCCCTTTATTTCAGATCTGATAATACCTCCAAACGTGGCCCCAATAGCATGCATTAAATCTTTTCTATCAAATTCTGGAAAACATGGCCCCACATTAATCCAAAAAAGAGACGACACAAGTCTGATCTGATTTCTTTCCATCGGTCCACTCAGTTTGTCAAAAAGAACTAATTGTTTTCGAAAAAGCCATGGCTGTCCCTCTAAGATTAATTCTAAATCTTCATCAGATTCAAAAATAAGCAAAAAAAGATTCTGACCCGCTAATTGAATTTTGAATTTTCCTTTTGTTTTCTAGATACTTTTCATCTGTGCACAGAAGCTATCCGGATTAAATGTCTTCTTGGTCCATACTGTACAAATCAACGCTGGTTTGCCGTTGGAATCCACTTTTGAACTTTTTACAGATAGTTGGATGAGCTCTTCCGTCAATAAGAAGACCTCTGTCTCCGTCAACCCTTCGATGCCACCACTCTCCTCCATCCCAAGCTGCAGCAGAGGCTGGTTTCGCTAGGATACTGAGCAAAGCACTCTTGGCTCCTAGGGTTTTTTGAGAACTAGAGTTATGTGTATCTTTTTCTTTCTTTCTTTTTTTTTTCATAAAAAATCTTAATTGCTCAATTTTTTCAAACTAAATCTTTACTTTGTCAACGATGATGTTGATCTTTGGGTCGTTCATGGTTTTTTCATTTTTCTATAATTTTATATTGTTTTTAATTTAGTCCACGCTATTATGGTTTCATAGTTTTTGGTTTGTCAGTTCTGTTTTCTTTGAAAGTAGATGTATTTTTATTTTTTATTTTTAATTTTTAGTTATGTTTTGACATATATGACTCAACCCTGTTCTTGACATTTTTACGGTCCTAGATGAAACAATAAATTGGATCCCTTTTAAAAAAAATTATAAAATGTAATACAATAAAAGTTGAAAAGTTTCGGGGGCCCTAGAAGATAAAGCATTTATGGTGAAAAATTGAAAACCCTAGACATTTAATTAATTTATTTTAGTCTGAATTTTTTTCCACATTAATTTATGATGCGGTGAGTCTTTTATGGCTTTTGGCAATTTTTTTAATTGATCTGTGTTTATCGTCATATTGATTTGATGATGGCGATATTAGTATTTAAATTTCAACAATTTGATCAATTATGCATCTCTAGTTTGCTTTTGAATTATTTCACTGTTGCAATTATTGTCAATTTGTCAAATTTTTTTGAGACTATTTTGCAAACATGACATTTATGCATAATTTGTAATGATTTATTTATCATTTGTACTATGTGTCATGTCTTTATATTATTATTATTCAAAGTTACTATTCATAATAATATTTTATAAAATAAAATCTTTTATTCAAAATTAACCCATTTTTGAAAATAATTAACCTCAATTTATGTTTTCTTTCTACGAAATCTCTTCTATCAATAATTCAGTCCAATAGCTAAATTTGCTCATATGTTAATTGTAAACACCAATTTTGGCCCGGGTCTTTAACCCAGGGCCCAAAACATAAAATTTTAAATGTCCATTTACAAACCCAGGCTCAAGGCCCAATTTACAAAAACCAAATAAAATTAGACCCAGATATTAAGCCCAAATCCCCTAACCCATTTACAATCAAACCCTAGCCCATTCACCCTAAGAACCTTTCAGCCGACCAAACCCTAACCCCCTAACCTAAGCGCCGCACACGTGGGCACACGCGCGCCATCTCTGCGCCGAAACCCCCCCACGATCGTTTGTCTGCCACCCCACGAGCACCATCACCTCGGCCTCCACTGACACCTGCAAACACGCGAGAAAAGGGGCCAGAAAATAGAAGAAACAAACAAAGAAAAAGGATTATTGTATTTTTTTTATTTTATTTAAGAATCGGTTATAAAAACTGAACGCAGATCTGTAAAGAGGGATCCTTTTTTTCGCATTTTTTCGCAATCAATACAAGAAGAATAGTAACTTCAAAATAAAAAAAGGAATAAAAAAAAGGGGCAGATTCAAAAGCGCGAAATAACAGCAGAACAAATATTTCAAAGGTATTTTTATTTTTATGTTTTTTTTTTTCGTTTGTAAATATATACAGATATAAATATTTAAAGGATCAAAAAAGGAAAAAGAAGAAGAAGAAATTACCTTTCCCGGCCACCGCGAGCGGTGGCCGGCGCGGCGGATCAACGGCGGCCGGAAATCGCCCCTTGGCGCATCTACAGAGAGAGTTGAGAGAGAGAGAATTTTTTTTTTAAAAAAAAGTAGCAGAAGAATAAAAAAAAGGAGGAAAAGGGGCTTATATAGGCGCCCCAAAACGACGTCGTTTTGGATGGCGCCCATAAGCCCCAAAACGGCGCCGTTTGGCGCAACCTGTGACCCGACCCGAATCTACCCCCAGGGTCCGCGCGTTTTTGGTCCAGGGGTTAATTGCCCTATTGGTCCCTCCGTTCTCACGCGACTGTGCAACCAAGTCTTTCATTTTCTCGATTTCTGCCCAATAATTTTTCACGACTTCAAATTAAGCCCCCCCCCAACGCACCGTTTCAATAAAAGGATTTATTTCAATTTTGGACCATCCAGGTTTCGCGCGCGTTACAAATAACCCCTTTTTCTTTTATTTTATTTCGAATTTACCCCCAAATCCCATTTTAAAACGCAATTCGGTCCCTTTTAGTTATTTTTAATCTTCTTAGTCTTTTATTATACTATTATTATATTACTCTTATTATTATATTTTCCATTATTATTATTATTATTACTATTGCTATATTTATTTTTATACTATCAATATTATTATTATTATTATTATTATCTTGTACATATTCTTGCATTATTATAATTATTATCATTATTACTATACTGTTATATTATTATTATAGTATTTACTATTATTATATTATATTGTCATTATTATTGTTATACTTTCTGTATTACTATTATTTTTATTATTCTTATATTTATATTAGTATATTGTATATATTATGGTTTATTATTTATTATTATTATTATTATTATTACTATTATGTCATACATATTTCGTATTATTATTACTATTTTATTATTACTATACTATTATTATTATTATTATTATTATTATTATTATTATTATTATTATTATTATTATTATTATTATTATTATTATCATATTGTTATGTTGCACATATTTTATACTATTATTATTATTATTATTTTATTGTGGTATCATTACTATTATTATTATTATCATTATTATTATTATTATTATTATTATTATCATATTGTTATGTTGCACATATTTTATACTATTATTATTATTATTTTATTGTGGTATCATTACTATTATTATTATCATCATTATTATTATTATTATTATTATTATTAGTATTATTGTTATTATCATATTTGCTACACTACTATTATTATTGTATATATCGTTGCCACTATCATTACTAATATTTTTTTATTTTTATTTATCGTTATTATTTTCCTTTTTACTTTTGTTTCATTATTGCATCTCCTCATTATCATGTTTTGCTAATTTTCTCGCTTTCGTCGTTTCGTCGCAATCCGATATTCCATCTTTTATTATTATTTTTTTTAATTCCTAAAAAATGAGTTTTCACAAAGGTAATATTCATGAGTTTGGGAATTCGAAACTTTGTGCCCAATCGTGCTGGGTGTGATTTTTTGTTTGACCGAACAAATGGATATCCTTTCAAATTTTGTTTCAATTCTCAAATAAGGTGATATTTGTGCGTTTGGAAGTTCGAAAAAATCATGCTCAATCGTGCTGGGTGTGTTTTCTTTCGTATGACCGAGTGAGCAAATACCCTTTTCAAAATTTCAAAAAATGTGTGCTTGGAGAATTTTGGAGATGATCTTGAATTCGAGGACTTAGATTGTCGTGTCCAATCGTGCTGGATGTGAAACTCTATTCCTTCGAAACAAGGGAAACTCGATATTCAATCAGGTTGTTAAAATAAAAAAAATAGCAAGATTTCAAAAATCATTTCAAACTTTTCGACATTAGGACATCGATTAATCAATTTGGTACCGATTTCCGGGCGTTGCGAGGGTGCTAATCCTTCCTCGCACGTAACCAACTCCCGAACCTATTTCCTCAAATGTTCGTAGACCATAAACCCCGTTTTAGTAAACCAAAATGTTTTATTAAAACAAAGGTGATCCGATCACACCCAATAAAAGGTCGGTGGCGACTCCCGTTTTTATTCATTTTCAAAACCCAAGTTCGATTTCCGTTTTTATCAAAAAATGGTCACGACAGCTTGGTGACTCCACTGGGGAGTATTCGAGAGTTAGGCCGTAAAATTGATTATTCTTTGTCCTTTTGTCAAGATTTGGAAAATTATTTTGAAAAAATCATGTTTCTTTTGACGCATCTGTTGGTACTATGATTGCAATATTGTCGAGTCTCCTAGGATGTCTCTGCATTCATCTTTGCATGACCGTTGTGTCACACCCTTAAGTGGGAGCGAGAAGCTATGCCTTCGTGAGGTTTTCACCTCCGCATGGGCTAGGGGACCGTTTCCGGAATACATCCGTACCTATGGTTTCGTGAGGTTTTCACCTCCGCATGGCCATAGGGAAATGTATTCCCCCGAACTGAACTCGATCTGTATGAGCCTATAATGGGTGAGGATTGAGGAATCTGCCGGTTCGGGTACCTCTCTTTAGAACTAAACCACATGTAGAGAAACCTAGGAACCCATCTTGGACAGAACCGCGCTAAACCCATAGTAGTCACCCCAATAAGTGTTTGCTTATTTCTCTTATACTAATTTTTTTTTTCCGCTTATCTTCTATTGCATTAACATTTTCTCTTGTTTTGATTGCATTGCATGTCATATTCACATTAAAAGGTGTCGATCTCCGTTCGGTTACTAAGATAGAAGCTTGTTATGGGGGACGGATTCCTTGATAAAGTAGAGGATAACGCGGCCGTGCGTATATGGTCAGAGAAGATACAACTCGAGAAAGGGGATAGTCTAGCCGAGGGATGTACATCAGAGTTAGGAGACTTTACTCGCATCAGTATGACACAGAATGAGTTACAAGAATTAAAAGATATGTGGGCTCATTGGGATGAGGGGACTAAGCAGCTTTTCTGCCTTAATTATGGCGATCTACCCTATTTGCTTGACATCAGAGTGGACAAACACTTGTTTCGAGCCATAACCCAATATTGGAATCCCGCATATAGCTGCTTCACATTCGGGAAGGTGGATTTGGTACCTACCATAGAAGAATACACGGCTTTACTGCGTAATCGAAGGGCTCAAGTCGATAAAGTCTACTTTAGGGCCGGCAATGCACCAACCTTGGTAAAGAAACTGATGAACATCACTGGAATAAGTGAACAATGGGTCGTGGCACGTGTTCAGCAAAAAGGTGAAGGGAAATGCATTCCATGGGTAAACTTAAGGGACTTGATATTGACACATCCCGATGCCAAGATGAAGGTTGACATCTTCGCTTTAAGTATCTATGGCCTAGTAATTTTCCCGAGAGCTTTGAGGCATGTGGACGAAGCAGTTGTTGACTTATTCGATCGTCTTGACAAAGGAGTTACGCCAATACCAGCCATTCTTGCCGAAACGTTCAGATCTTTAAATGCGTACCGGAGAGCTGGCGAGGGTAGATTCATGGGATGTGCGCAATTATTGCTAGTTTGGTTCCATAGCCATTTCTGGAAAATGGATAGAGCTTCTTGTCGAGTTCACTATGAAAATTATTCCCCATTAAAGGAGTTGGCGGATAAGCCCAAGAGAGATGACATATTAGAGGAAAATTGGATCGCACTCCTTCAAAATCTCCAAGAAAAGGACATTGAATGGAAAGCCCCTTGGTTTGTTCCCGATGAAATTATCTACCGTTGTGGGAGTTATGATTGGGTTCCTCTGCTAGGAATTTGGGGAGCCATTGGGTATGCTCCTTTGCTTGTGCTAAGGCAATACTACTCAAGACAGTTTATACCAACGACTTACGACCTAGCTCAGTTTGAGTTTTCGTATAGAGGGAATAATTCCAAGAAGAAGGTTCGGGAGATCGCTGATGCTTGGAAACAAGTTTGCCGGATGAAAAGAATTGCTGTAGGTCCAATGGTAACCCTCGAGTATAATGTCTGGCGGAGTAAGAGAATAAACGATAACGTCCCTGAACCGACACACGATGATACTCAACCGATAGAGAAATACTTACAAGTAGTCCCTTCCGAGACGGAGATTATGAAGCAAGATTTTGAAAATAAAAATTCAGAGTTGAAAAAGAGGATAGAGCAACTAGAAGAAGAAAAGATGTATTTGATGTTGGATATGGATGTCCAAAGTTCGGAGGTTGAGAGATTGAAGAAAGGAAAGAGAAAGGCCGAAGAAGATCTGGAGGGCTTGAAGACAGATTATAAAAAGCTGCGTCTGTCAATGAGGACTGCCGGATTGGGTAAAACTTCAGAACAATGGCGTCAAGAAATTCGAGAAGAGAAAGCCAAGGTTGATCAGTGGAGAAAAAAATTCCAAGAGGTTCAAGCACAAAGAGATGTTCTAAAGAAGACTGTAAGTGAGAACCGAAGGGAGAATGAGACACTGAAAGCTCGATTAATAGAGCAAGAAAAGACGTTTGACCAAAGACACGACTCTACGGTGAAGCTAAAATCAAGCCTAAACCAGATCGAAGAGTTAAAAGGGAAATTAGTAGAGCTCGAAATGGCACTAGAGAATAGTGAGTTCCGGTTCCAACAATCTCAGAATCAGGTCAAAGAAATGGATTACGTCATGGGTGAAGCAGTAACACAGATACGAGAAGTGGCTGAACATCTACAATCTTTAGCGGTCCAAGCCGACGTATTAAGTATACTGTATGAATCAAAGTCAGACCGGGGTCGAGAGTTAGCCTCACTCCTCGAGAAAATTAAAATTCTAGGCATAAGGGCTAGGTCGCTTATATGACTCAATTTTATGTAAAAGATTTTGTTTCTTAAATAAGCTTTCTATAAGAAATTGAATGAGAATCGACGCCTTTTGCATTCATTTCACGCATTTGCATTCCATCCATCGGCATACATCGCATCATTTGCATCAAAAAGAGCCTAATTGGTTAAAAATGTGACAGAAGTTACCCTGGAAACCGACGAGAATCAACCTATCATACATTACTACAACACTCGTCGTAAGGCAAAAGCAATGGACCAAAGATACGAACAATTCCAGAAAGACATAGAAGACCAGATGAAAAAGTTCCAGCAAGAATTAAAAGACCAGATGGCAGAAGCTCAAAAGGATATGGTGGCCCAAATGACTCAATTAATGAATGGGATAACAAACAAAGGAAAAGACCCTACAACTAGTACCGGGAAAGAAAGCAAAGGCCATCCTCCAGGATTTACTCCACCCCATGGAGTCTGGCCTCAAAAGGAATTTACAGGCCTAGAACACCCACCTGTATTTCCACCTGCCCATCTAGGACAAGGAGTTTTTGCATCAAGTCATGGAACTAACCCAGCTGACTCTATTGTCCCAGATTTAGATGATCCTGTGGAATTAGCCAAGCTAAAAATGAAGGAACAAGACGCTCAAGACAAGTACAAGGATTTGGAAGAAAGGCTCAGAGCGGTGGAAGGAACTAGAGTCTCTTCAGCAATGAGTGTCAAGAAGCTCAGTTTGGTTCCTGGTCTGGTTTTGCCTCCAAAATTTAAAACACCAGACTTTGAAAAATACGATGGAACAAGGTGCCCAAAGGCACATATCACCATGTTTTGTCGAAAGATGGCTGGTCATGAAGATGAAGACAAGCTGCTGATACACTGTTTTCAGGAAAGCTTAATCGGGTCGGCCCTCCGATGGTACAATCAGCTAGGAAGAGAGAGGATCCGATCATGGGATGACTTAGCTGCGGCATTCTGTGAACAATATAGGCACGTCTCCGACATAGCACCTGATCGCCTAACGTTGCAGATGATGGAAAAGAAGCCATCTGAGACCTTTAGGCAATATGCTCAGAGGTGGAGAGACGTCTCGGTTCAAGTGGAACCTCCACTAACCAAAACAGAGATCACAGTTCTTTTTATCAACACTTTAAAAGCACCATTCTATGACAAGCTAGTGGGGAATGCCACAAAGGATTTCGCGGATGTTGTAATATCTGGAGAGCTCATCGAAAATGGCATCAAGAACGGGAGAATGGAAGGGTTTGAAAGCTCTAAAAGGCCATTAAAAAAGAAGGAGCCTGAAACGCATATGGTAGGTACCGAGAATCACTACGCTCCTAATCCATACCCTATCCAACCACGACCTCAATTCCGCCTACCTCCAAACCTCTATTTTCCTCCTCAGAACCCCTATTATCAAACCCCTCCTCCTTATCCTGTCTATACCGCCGATACCCAAAGACCACTCACCATCTTCTCACCAAATACCCCAACCGCTCCGAGCCAACCCAGAAATGAACCGAGGCAAACAAGGCCCAACCCCGAAAGGCCTCAATTTGCCCTTATTCCCATGACATACGGAGAACTGTGCCCAAAGTTGCTCGAGAAACAATTAATAGCACCGCATTACATAGCACCTTTGAAACCTCCCTACCCTAAATGGTACGATCCTAATGCTAGCTGCATGTACCATGCCAGAAACCGGGGGCATTCCACAGATAATTGCCTAGCCTTCAAAAGAAAGGTTCAAAGTCTGATTGACGCGGGCATTCTACGATTTGATGGGGTCAGTAATTTGGCTGGGAATCCACTCCCTAACCATCCCAGAGGGAACATAAGTGTGGTGGCACAGGAAGATACGTGGCGAGCCAAAAGTCATGTCTCCGAGATAAGAACACCTTTGGGGAAAATATTAGAAGTAATGACTGAAAAGGGTTTGCTTACCAGAAGGTTCAAGAAGGAAATCATAGAAAGTCCAAGTTTTTGCGCTTTTCACGGCATGGAAGGACACCATATCCAATCTTGCAAGGAATTTAAAGAACTGCTTCAAGGCATGATGGATAATAAGGAGGTTGCGATTTGTAGTAAGAAGGAAGGGTTCGATGAAAAGGATGTATATGCTTCCGAGGGCCAATCATCAGGTCCCCCTTATAGTGTTGACCGACCCTTGGTAATCTATTATGAAGCAAAGAGAGAGGAGGTAAAACCAAAGATGATAATTAAGGTGCCAACTCCGTTCCCTTACAAAGAGGACAAAGCAGTGCCTTGGGAATACGATGTCAACATTACCCTGCCAGAAGCTACGAATGGAAGTGTTAGCGAGGTAGGACATTTTACCCGCAGCGGGAGGTGCTATTCTCCTGAGGTGTCAGAACCAAAAAAGAAAGGCATCGACTCAAGCCAAAAAGGAAAAGCACCAATGCGTGAGGCGGTGGTCGAGAATGAAATCCCATCCGAAGAGGTGAACGAGGACGAAGTGTATGAATTTCTAAGGTTTATCAAGCATAGCGAGTATAATATCGTGGACCAATTAAACAAGCAACCGGCAAAGATCTCGGTGTTATCTCTACTGTTGAGCTCAGAACCACACCGAAATGCCTTATTGAGAGTGTTAAACCAAGCATATGTGCCGAGCAATGTACCCGTTGAAAAGCTTGATAGATGGGCGAACAACTTGAATGCGGATAATTTCATCTCTTTCAGTGATGATGAAATACCGCCGAACGGTAGAGGCTCTATTAAAGCTTTGCACATCACCACCTATTGTAAGGGTTACATAGTGCCGAGTGTGCTCATTGATAACGGGTCTGCACTTAATGTCATGCCTTTATCCACACTATCCAGAATGCCAATGGATATGTCTTATCTAAGGCCTTGTCATTCTACAGTAAGGGCATTCGATGGGACAAGACGAGAGGTTATGGGGAAGATTGAAATTCCTCTGGATGTGGGCCCGTGTACATACAACGTAGAATTCCAAGTTATGAAGTTTATCATGGATGATCGCTTGATCACAGTCGCTGGTGAGGAAGACATCGTCGCGTCTGTCTCCACTGATGCACCCTACATCGAAGTGAACAAAGATGCAGTAGAATGTTCCTTCCGCTCCTTTGAATTCATCAATGCTACTTTCGTCGCTGAAGGAAGTAAAGCTCCCACGCCCAAGTTGTCAAAGAATACCAGGATGGGAATCAAACTAACAGTTGGAAAAGGAGCCCGAGCAAGGAAAGGCTTGGGGAAATACCAGCAAGGGATGGCTAGAGCGCTAAAACCGGTACCCCACAAGGCTCGATACGGCTTAGGATTTAAGCCCGGCATGCAGCAAAGAAGGAAACAATTGCAAAGGGAGCAAGAAAGAAGGATCGCAAGAGTCACAGGTCGAGAATTAGAGTGGGAGCCCATAACATATCCGCCTCTGTCAAAAACGTTTACCTCAGCTGGAATTATATTCCCGGGAAGAGATGACCCACAAGGCATGGTGTCATGGGTAGAAAAGGGTCTACAGGATTTCAGCATAAATGTCATTGGCAAAGGGAATAATGCAACGGAAGGCGTCTCAGCGATACGCCCTTGCCCCCCGGGATTCACTCCTAACAATTGGACTGCTGTGGATCTTCTCGTAATTTCCAAGCCTCCCCCAAAGTAATGCTCAATGTTGTTTTTTGTATGCCCCTAAGCTGTGGGGGAATCCGTTATGAGAGTTCATTTTGTCTATCTAGCTTTTAAATGAAACATGAATAAAGATGCATTTTGTCGTGTTCTTTTCATTCTCATCGGCTCCATATTTATTTCCTCCTTTATCTGTCCCTATATACCCCATATCATCATATCACGTTCATAGGATCCGATACCTTGATGTCCCTCTATAGTTTTCTTTTTCGTTTACTTTTTAGGTGCTCAGATATCGACGACGCGAACAATCCTGTTACGAGTCCTAAAATCGACTTCGAGAAGGCTATTTGTGTAGGAGAATTCGAGGCTGAAGAAGATGCCGAAGACTATACTTCTTCCCCAGACCTACTAAAAATGGTAGAACAAGAGGATAAACAAATTCTGCCCTATCAAGAATCGGTCGAGACAGTGAATTTAGGAAATGAAGAAAAGAAACAAGAGGTAAAAGTCGGGACCTCCATATCTGAAGACACCAAACATGATCTAATCACCTTGCTTCATGAGTACAAAGACGTGTTCGCATGGTCGTATCAAGATATGCCAGGTTTGAACGAAGATATAGCGGTCCATAGACTCCCACTAAAATCCGAATGCAAGCCTATCCAACAGAAGTTAAGGCGGATGAGGCCAGAAATGCTCTTAAAGATAAAGGAAGAAGTAAAGAAACAATTTGATGCTGGATTCCTGCAAGTCTCTAGATATCCAGAATGGGTAGCTAATATAGTCCCAGTACCGAAGAAAGATGGTAAAGTACGAATGTGTGTGGATTACCGTGATTTGAATCGAGCCAGCCCTAAAGATAATTTCCCACTGCCGCACATTGATACATTGGTAGATAACACGGCGAAGAGTTCGTTTTTCTCCTTCATGGACGGATTTTCGGGCTACAATCAAATCAAGATGGCTCCCGAAGACATGGAGAAAACTACGTTCACGACGATGTGGGGAACATTCTGCTACAAAGTGATGCCGTTCGGTCTAAAGAATGCCGGGGCAACATATCAAAGAGCCATGGTAACGTTGTTTCACGACATGATGCACAAGGAAATAGAAGTCTATGTCGACGATATGATCGCCAAATCTCGAGGAGAAAGAGAGCATGTTGAGAACCTCCGGAAGCTGTTCGAAAGACTGAGGAAATTCCAACTAAAGCTTAATCCCGCCAAATGTACCTTTGGGGCTACCTCGGGAAAATTATTGGGATTCATCGTCAGCGAGAAAGGTATCGAGGTTGATCCGGATAAAATAAAGGCCATACAAAAAACTACCGCCGCCGCGCACACAAAAGGAAGTCAGAGGATTTCTAGGGAGACTGAATTACATTGCTCGGTTCATTGCTCAACTCACCAAGCAGTGTGATCCAATCTTTCGACTCCTTCGAAAACACAATTCTGGAGAATGGGACAAGGAATGCCAAGAGGCTTTTGACAAGATAAAGCAGTATTTATCTAGTCCTCCGGTGCTAGTACCGCCAACCCCCGGAAGACCACTAATACTATATCTGACTGTGTCCGAAAACTCAATGGGTTGCGTCTTGGGGCCCACATGATGAGTCTGGAAAAAGAGAACAGGCGATCTATTATCTCAGTAAGAAATTCACGGAGTGTGAGACAAGATATCCGACAATCGAAAAGTTCTGTTGTGCTCTGGTCTGGGCAACTCGGAGGCTTAGGCAATATGTGCTGTATCATACGACGTGGCTGATTTCGAAGCTAGACCCAATAAAGTACATGATGGAGTCGTCTGCACTCTCAGGAAGAATGGCACGATGGCAGATCCTACTATCAGAGTATGACATCGTATACGTAAGCCAGAAATCGATTAAAGGGAGCGCAATAGCTGATTTCTTAGCAACTCGGACAACAGAGGAGTACGAGCCATTGAGATTTGACTTCCCAGACGAAGACTTGATATGCGTTACGGAAAAAGAATGTGAATCTTCAAAAGAGAAATCATGGAAGATGAGTTTTGATGGCGCGTCAAACGCGTTGGGGCACGGGATTAGAGCAGTCTTAGTGTCACCAGAAGGGTATCATTACCCCTTTACTGCCAGATTAAATTTCTTCTGTACCAACAACATAGCAGAATATGAGGCTTGCATCATGGGACTTCGCGCAGCTATCGAGCAGAACGTTAAGGTCTTGGCAGTCTCCGGGGACTCGGCATTGGTAATTTACCAAATCCGTGGAGATTGGGAAGTAAGAGACTCAAAATTGATTAAATATCGTGATCTTGTCGCGGAATTGGTTGAAGAATTCGAAGAAGTGACCTTTAATTATTTCCCACGAGAGGAAAACCAGCTGGCTGACGCCCTGGCCACCTTAGCTTCAATGTTCAAAGCAAACCGGGAAACAGAAATAATGCCTCTCCAGATGAGCATATACGAGGCCCCTGCGCATTGCTTTAGCATTGACAACGAGGCAGACGGGCAACCATGGTTCCATGATATCTTAGAATATGTCAAGAATCAAAGATATCCCGAGCAACCAAACGAAAACGACAAAAGAACG
This sequence comes from Gossypium australe, assembly GCA_005393395.2. Taxonomy (NCBI): domain Eukaryota; kingdom Viridiplantae; phylum Streptophyta; class Magnoliopsida; order Malvales; family Malvaceae; genus Gossypium; species Gossypium australe. Next base: position 89,544,091 of record CM016618.1, on the reverse strand, counting down.
ATCAGGAGATTGGCAGCGGGATTCGTTCTCGATAGGGACATCCTGTACAAAAGAGGGAAAGATCAAGTCCTCCTGAGATGTGTGGATACTGTTGAAGCTAGAAAGATACTCGAAGAGGTCCATGAAGGAGTTTGTGGAACACACGCCAGTGGCTTCACTATGGCCAGGCAAATTATGAGACTCGGTTATTACTGGTTGACAATGGAAAGTGATAGCATTATTTACGCACGAAAGTGTCACAAATGTCAGGTTTATGGCGATAAAATTCATGCAGCACCTTCACCCCTTCATGTCATGACTTCCCCGTGGCCCTTTTCTATGTGGGGCATGGATGTTATAGGGCCGATCTCCCCGAAAGCTTCTAATGGACATCGATTCATTTTTGTGGTCATAGACTACTTCACAAAATGGATAGAGGTCGCGTCGTTTGCTAATGTGACAAGGACAGCAGTGTGCAGATTCTTAAAAAAGGAGATCATATGCCGATATGGCTTGCCAGAAAGAATCATTTCAGATAATGCTTTGAATCTGAACAACAAAATGATGAAGGAAGTGTGCGAGCAATTTCAAATAAAGCATCATAATTCCTCACCCTATCGTCCAAAGATGAACGGAGCAGTAGAAGCCGCTAACAAGAATATCAAGAAGATCATTGGGAAGATGACTGAGACGTATAAAGATTGGCACGAGAAACTACCATTCGCTCTATACGCGTATCGCACGTGTGTGCATACTTCTACGGGGGCAACTCCTTTCTCTCTAGTCTATGGAATGGAAGCTGTGCTGCCCATTGAGGTGGAAATCCCCTCCCTGCGAATCTTAATGGAGTCAAAACTAGAAGAATCTGAATGGGTTCAGGCTCGATATGACCAACTGAATCTGATCGAAGAAAAACGCTTGAAAGCAATTTGCCATGGACAGATGAACCAAAGGAGAATGATCGCAGCCCATAACAAGAAGGTGCGTCCAAGAGAATTTCGCGAAGGAGAACTCGTGTTGAGGAAGATTCTCCCTATACAAAAGGACATTCGAGGGAAATGGGCACCGAATTGGGAAGGACCATACGTCGTCAAGAGAGCTTTCTCAGGTGGAGCTTTGATCCTCACTGAAATGGATGGGAAGGAGTTACCAAATCCGGTGAACTCAGATGCCGTGAAGAAATATTACGCCTAAAAAAAAAAACCTGAAAAGGCATCCTGATAAACAGAGAAGGCTTAGGATGAAAACCCGAAAGGGCATCCTAAGGAAGCAAATTTGGTCCGAGGAGGCAAGAATGGGTTGAACAAAGAGTTAAAACGGCGAGATCATAGTATTGAGGCGGGCTCTGAAGCTCAAGAATCTTCTACATGAAAAATCTTGCTCGAAAAGATTCAGGATGAAGAAACATGGAGAAGTTCATACGTCGGATATCTAGAGCACTTACTACAACTAAACTTGTTTTCCTTTTATAATACTTTCTTAATCAAGTCATTCCTTGTCAATTTTCTTGCTGCTTTTGAAACAAATATAGATACGAGGAACACCTTTCATGCCTACTTTGCCATTTTCGTGCATTTTATTCATGTTTCATTTTGGAGATGAATAGTAAAATTACATACTCTAAACGAAAAGAATATGGAGCATTACCTGGAGGAGAATTGGGCAGATACGAGAGCTTCAAAGCAAGGACAAAGTTCAACATGGGGCAAAAAAAAAAGTTACATGGTGTAATCATGTAGGCATTTAGGACAGACACATGCATATAATGACATCATCACGCATGACACATACAGGTACGCCAGTAAAACAAGAAGTCTTGACGGCAGTTGCGCCGAACCAAGGAGAAAGAAGACATCTGAGTTCCACCAGATGATATATTTTGAGATTCCAGTTTCAAATATCAACTCATATCAGAGAGAGGTGAGTTGAGCCTCGGGCCACATCCTGAGGTGTCTTTTAATTTCTTTCTAAAATATCAACCCATGTCAGAGAGAAGTGGGTTGAGCCTCGGGTCACACCCTGAGGTGTCTTTTAATTTCTTTTCAAAATATCAACTCGTATCAGAGAGAAGTGAGTTGAGCCTCGGGTCACACCCTGAGGTGTCTTTTAATTTCATTTCAAAATATCAACTCATATCAGAGAGAAGTGAGTTGAGCCTCGGGCCACATCCTGAGGTGTCTTTTAATTTCTTTTCAAAATATCAACTCGTATCAGAGAGAAGTGAGTTGAGCCTCGGGTCACACCCCGAGGTGTCTTTTAATTTCATTTCAAAATATCAACTCATATCAGAGAGAAGTGAGTTGAGCCTCGGGCCACATCCTGAGGTGTCTTTTAATTTCTTTTCAAAATATCAACTCGTATCAGAGAGAAGTGAGTTGAGCCTCGAGTCACACCTTGAGGTGTCTTTTAATTTCATTTCAAAATATCAACTCATATCAGAGAGAAGTGAGTTGAGCATCGGGCCACATCCTGAGGTGTCTTTTAATTTCTTTTCAAAATATCAACTCATATCAGAAAGAAGTGAGTTGAGCCTCGGGTCACACCCTGAGGTGTCTTTTAATTTCATTTCAAAATATCAACTCATGTCAGAGAGAAGTGGGTTGAGCCTCGGGTCACACCCTGAGGTGTCTTTTAATTTCTTTTCAAAATATCAACTCGTATCAGAGAGAAGTGAGTTGAGCCTCGGGTCACACCCTGAGGTGTCTTTTAATTTATTTTCAAAATATCAACTCATATCTGAGAGAAGTGAGTTGAGCCTCGGGTCACACCCTGAGGTGTCTTTTAATTTCTTTTCAAAATATCAACTCATATCAGAGAGAAGTGAGTTGAGCCACGGGCCACATCCTGAGGTGTCTTTTAATTTCTTTCCAAAATATCAACTCATATCAGAGAGAAGTGGGTTGAGCCTCGGGTCACTCCCTGAGGTGTCTTTTAATTTCTTTTCAAAATATCAACTCATATCAGAGAGAAGTGAGTTGAGCCACGGGCCACACCCTGAGGTGTCTTTTAATTTCTGTTTTTCTGCTTGCAAAAATTAGTTCGTATTACGAAAGGCCGAAGTATTTTCAAATTTCTGTTCTTCAAATTCCTGTAAAAAAAAAAACTCATGAGAGTATGATTGAGCCTCGGGGCACACGCGGAGGTACTTACAGAAGGAAGACTGAAGTCGCATTGAGCAAATTTGACAAAGAAGTTCCAGTGGACAAAGAAGATTGAGCAAGAGCAAAATGAAGCTACAGACCATGTCTTTCTGAAGTAGCAGTGGAGAAAAATGAAGGTCGAAGTTTCCCCGGAAGATGAAGTCAGTTCCTCGAAGTCTCAATGGAGAAACCAAAGCCCTGAAATCACAGCGAAGCCGATCAAGGCACTAGTTACTGTACCCTCAAAGGAGCGATGGAATAGGAAATGTCACCTCCCTGAAGATATGACGAGAAGGTAAAGTAGATCAAAGCGACAAGTTACAGTGGAGTTTGAAGCTGTTTAAAGAAGACGAGGACCAACAAGTCAAGGCTTGGCAAAGACCGGGCAAAATTGGTTTCTCTATTGTCTTTGCCCTATCATCGTTTCACGACAATAAGCAAAGAGGGGCAGCTGTAAACACCAATTTTGGCCCGGGTCTTTAACCCAGGGCCCAAAACATAAAATTTTAAATGTCCATTTACAAACCCAGGCTCAAGGCCCAATTTACAAAAACCAAATAAAATTAGACCCAGATATTAAGCCCAAATCCCCTAACCCATTTACAATCAAACCCTAGCCCATTCACCCTAAGAACCTTTCAGCCGACCAAACCCTAACCCCCTAACCTAAGCGCCGCACACGTGGGCACCCGCGCGCCATCTCTGCGCCGAAACCCCCCCACGATCGTTTGTCTGCCACCCCACGAGCACCATCACCTCGGCCTCCACTGACACCTGCAAACACGCGAGAAAAGGGGCCAGAAAATAGAAGAAACAAACAAAGAAAAAGGATTATTGTATTTTTTTTATTTTATTTAAGAATCGGTTATAAAAACCGAACGCAGATCTGTAAAGAGGGATCCTTTTTTTCGCATTTTTTCGCAATCAATACAAGAAGAATAGTAACTTCAAAATAAAAAAAGGAATCAAAAAAAAGGGGCAGATTCAAAAGCGCGAAATAACAGCAGAACAAATATTTCAAAGGTATTTTTATTTTTATGTTTTTTTTTTCGTTTGTAAATATATACAGATATAAATATTTAAAGGATCAAAAAAGGAAAAAGAAGAAGAAGAAATTACCTTTCCTGGCCACCGCTCGCGGTGGCCGGCGCAGCGGATCAACGGCAACCGGAAATCGCCCCTTGGCGCATCTACAGAGAGAGTTGAGAGAGAGAGAAATTTTTTTTTAAAAAAGTAGCAGAAGAATAAAAAAAAGGAGGAAAAGGGGCTTATATAGGCGCCCCAAAACGATGTCGTTTTGGATGGCGCCCATAAGCCCCAAAACGGCGCCGTTTGGCGCAACCCGTGACCCAACCCGAATCTACCCCCAGGGTCTGCGCATTTTTGGTCCAGGGGCTAATTGCCCTATTGGTCCCTCCGTTTCTCACGCGACTGTGCAACCAAGTCTTTCATTTTCTCGATTTCTGCCCAATAATTTTTCACGACTTCAAATTAAGTCCCCCCCCAACGCACCGTTTCAATAAAAGGATTTATTTCAATTTTGGACCATCCAGGTTTCGCGCGCGTTACAAATAACCCCTTTTTCTTTTATTTTATTTCGAATTTACCCCCAAATCCCATTTTAAAACGCAATTCGGTCCCTTTTAGTTATTTTTAATCTTCTTAGTCTTTTATTATACTATTATTATATTACTCTTATTATTATATTTTCCATTATTATTATTATTATTACTATTGCTATATTTATTTTTATACTATCAAATATTATTATTATTATTATTATCTTGTACATATTCTTGCATTATTATAATTATTATCATTATTACTATACTGTTATATTATTATTATAGTATTTACTATTATTATATTATATTGTCATTATTATTGTTATACTTTCTGTATTACTATTATTTTTATTATTCTTATATTTATATTAGTATATTGTATATATTATGGTTTATTATTTATTATTATTATTATTATTACTATTATGTCATACATATTTCGTATTATTATTACTATTTTATTATTACTATACTATTTTTTTATTATTATTATTATTATTATTATTATTATTATTATTATTATTATTATTATTATTATTATCATATTGTTATGTTGCACATATTTTATACTATTATTATTATTATTTTATTGTGGTATCATTACTATTATTATTATTATCATCATTATTATTATTATTATTATTATTATCATATTGTTATGTTGCACATATTTTATACTATTATTATTATTATTTTATTGTGGTATCATTACTATTATTATATCATCATTATTATTATTATTATTATTATTAGTATTATTGTTATTATCATATTTGCTACACTACTATTATTATTGTATATATCGTTGCCACTATCATTACTAATATTTTTTTATTTTTATTTATCGTTATTATTTTCCTTTTTACTTTTGTTTCATTATTGCATCTCCTCATTATCATGTTTTGCTAATTTCCTCGCTTTCGTCGTTTCGTCGCAATCCGATATTCCATCTTTTATTTTTTTTTTAATTCCTAAAAAATGAGTTTTCACAAAGGTAATATTCATGAGTTTGGGAATTCGAAACTTTGTGCCCAATCGTGCTGGGTGTGATTTTTTGTTTGACCGAACAAATGGATATCCTTTCAAATTTTGTTTCAATTCTCAAATAAGGTGATATTTGTGCGTTTGGAAGTTCGAAAAAATCATGCTCAATCGTGCTGGGTGTGTTTTCTTTCGCATGACCGAGTGAGCAAATACCCTTTTCAAAATTTCAAAAAATGTGTGCTTGGAGAATTTTGGAGATGATCTTGAATTCGAGGACTTAGATTGTCGTGTCCAATCGTGCTGGATGTGAAACTCTATTCCTTCGAAACAAGGGAAACTCGATATTCAATCAGGTTGTTAAAATAAAAAAAATAGCAAGATTTCAAAAATCATTTCAAACTTTTCGACATTAGGACATCGATTAATCAATTTGGTACCGATTTCCGAGCGTTGCGAGGGTGCTAATCCTTCCTCGCACGTAACCAACTCCCGAACCTATTTCCTCAAATGTTCGTAGACCATAAACCCCGTTTTAGTAAACCAAAATGTTTTATTAAAACAAAGGTGATCCGATCACACCCAATAAAAGGTCGGTGGCGACTCCCGTTTTTATTCATTTTCAAAACCCAAGTTCGATTTCCGTTTTTATCAAAAAATGGTCACGACATTAATCATATTACAATGTTTTTTTTTCAATTTTTAATAAAATTAATTCGGATTAATTAATGGTTCAATTTATTATTAAAAACATACATACTAAAAAATATTTCATTTTAATATTTATAATTTTATTTACTATTATCAATTTGCGAATTTAGGAAATTTTTGTTCAAATGGCCTGCCCTTAAACAAGTACAAAACCATAGTGGCTTTTCTAACTTCATGTTAGAAAATAATATAACGTTACTGTTAGGCAAGAGAGTGGTAATGATTTTTTTTTTTGGTGAAAAAGATATAATAGTGTCAATTACATAAAGTAGCCATTAGCTTTATCAGCTTGAAGTAATTCTAGAATCTCATTAGGAGCCTCTGTGAAAAGTTGTAGGTTATTCTTCCAGTTTAGGCTTAATTTAGCAAGGCAATCTGCTACCATGTTCATACGCCTTGGAACATGTTTGATCTTCTATTCCCCTTCCGATTGCATGATACGCTGAGTTCTCCTGAGAACGGCAATCCCTGAGTCTTCCGAGTCTAAGGCCGATAGGTTCTGGACAGCTTCTAGGTTGTCGGACATAATGTTGATCCGTCTGTATCCTTTGTTTAAAAGGATAAATATTCCATCCATGATACCCCAGATTTCAGCTTCGAATGGAGTACAGCTTCCTAGAAAGCGGTTGAAGCCCAATATCCAATTTCTTTCATGGTCCTGAACCAGTCCTCCTGTCGCAGCAGCCCTAGAATTGTTGTTTACCGCCCCATCTGTGAATAAGTGCACCCAATTGTTGTCTGAATTATTGATTGTTCTGACCTCTTGCCGGGCGTTTTTATTATCTCCTCGGTTTGATTTATATTGACGAGCCCAGCAGCTAGAGACTTTCACTACTTCGGTAGCTGTCCATGAGATATGTTGGAATATGAACAAGTTCCTGTTTTTCCATATACGCCATGCGATCATTCCGAACAGTTTCGACCAAATGAGATCACTTCTCTGCATGCTTTCATGAAAACATAGGTTAAGAATAAGCCAATCTCGAAAAAGAACGGTAAAAAACCTTTGTTTTAGTTGATCAGGTAGCACGAGCATCCACACTTCTTTCGCAGTCGGGCAATCACGAAGGGCGTGTTCTAAATCCTCAAAACTATGTCCACAAATTTGGCAGGAGCTGTTATAGTTAATCCCTCGTCTGACACGTTCAGAGTTGGTAAGGAGTCTTTGTTTAAATGCCAACCAAAGGAACAGTCTTACTCTTTGTGGACCCTGATGCTCCCACGGTATCTTCCAATGTTCCTCATTGGGGTGTCACTTGTCTTCTTGCATTAACCAGTAAGCACTGCGGACTGAAAAAATTCTTGTACTTGAGCGTGTCCATATTACTCTATCTTCTCCAGAATCTGGGTGTGGAGGAGGAATACTAGTAATCCTGTTAATCACCTCTTCAGATACCCATACACGAAATAGGTCTAAATTCCAGCTTCCATCTGCAGTAACCATCTCCTTAACACTACAATCAAAATTAAGGTTAGAAAAGGATGGAATTATATTGGTTAAAGGGCCCATACCTGGAATCCAAGGGTCTCTCCGACATCGAACTTTGTCCCCATCCCCTATAGACCATGATAAGTTCTCACGGATAGAGGGCCATATTTTTGAAAAGGACCTCCATAAGTGTGAACATTTGTTCCTGCTAATAGATTCTGGGATTTGCTCTTTCCAGCCATATTTAGAGCGAAGAACACGCACCCATAGCAAATCCTTTTTGGAAGCCAAATTAAACCCAATTTTCATGAAGAAGGACGAGTTTTGGTCATTTAGCTTTCTGAGTCCCAGACCTCCCCGAGCCCTTGGTTGGCAAATCGTATCCCATCCTACTAAGGCTATTTTAGAATTCTCCCTAGAGCCACCCCATATCAATTGTCTCACTAATTTTTCGATGGTATCACAAACTCCTTTTGGGATCATCATTGTTTGCATAAAATAAGTAGGTATGGACAAAAGTACCGATTGGGCCAGAGTAATCCTCCCGGCAACGGCTAATTTCCTGGCATCCCAACTCTGCAGTTTCCTTCTGATCTTATCCACAATGAAGTTTAAGGTGTTTTTAGTGACCCTATCATGCAACAAAGGAACTCCCAAGTAATTGCCAAGATTCTGAACTTCTTGAAAACCGAACAGTTGGCTAATTTGGTTGCGGATCACATCTTCAGTATTCTTAGAAAAGAAGATATTACTTTTCTTGACGCTGATTTTGTGACCGGAGATCTCATAGAAAAGAGATATAATGTTTTCCAAAACAAGGGCTTGATCAATTTGGGCTTTACAGAAAATCACCAAGTCATCAGCAAAGAATAGGTGAGAGACTGGGGGTCCGGTGCGAGAGAGACGAATAGGGTCCCAAATGCCGGCTTCCACTCCAGAATGGATAGAATGACCCAACCACTCCATGTAAAGTACAAAAAGGTAAGGCGATAGAGGACATCCCTGTCGTATTCCTCGATTTGGTTTGAACTTCTGAGTAGGCACCCCATTCCATAAGACTTGCATGGTAGAGGAATAAATAGCTGACATGATCACATTACGCAGGAATAATGGAATCCCGGCCGCAATTAAGGAAGCATTAATAAAGTCCCAGCTGACTCTATCATATGCTTTCTCCAGATCCAGCTTAACCGCCATCCACTTCCTTCCTTTCCGGTTGCATCTCATAGAATGAATAACCTCTTGTGCTAGAATAATGTTGTCAAAAATATTGCGACCTGCTACGAAACTAGCTTGTTCCTGAGATATTAATTTGGGAAATATTACCTTGAACCTGTTTGCAATCACTTTCATCACCAATTTGTACAAAACAGAACATAAGCTAATGGGGCAAAAATGACTAAAGTCTTCAGGATTTCCTTTTTTGGGAATAAGTACTATCAATGTGTTGTTCAACTTGGGCTCAATCGGATTCCCTTCAAAGACACTTTTGACCCACTGGCATACATCGTTTCCAAGAATATCCCACTGACTTTGGAAGAACAAAGCATGAAATCCATCACTTCCAGGAGCTTTTAGTGGAGCCATATCAAACAACGCCTTTTTGATTTCTTCATTAGAAATGACTGCTTCTAAGAATGTGATCTCTGATGGCTCAATACGAGGAAAGCCATTTTTAGGCATGGTCCTCAGATTAGTCGATACCTCACCGTCGAGCCTTTCAAAAAATTTGACCGCTTTGTTCTGCAGAGTCTCTTGATCCGAGCACCAATCTCCATTATCAATTCGTAGTGACGTGATGCGATTAAATTTTCTTCTTTTAATCGTACGACTGTGAAAAAAATTAGTATTCCGGTCGCCAAATTGTAACCAGTCACATCGCGCTTTCTGTCTCCAAAGCAGGTCTTCATGCTCGAGCACATTTTCCAATTCATCCCGAATTTCTCTTTCTTTATTGACTAGATAAGTAGCATTAGAAAATTCTAAGAGCTTTTGGGTGTTGTTGAGAGATCTCATGAGCTTCCGCTTCCGATTCCCTAGAAAGCCATATACATCCCTGTTCCAGTTTTTAACCGAATCAGTAAAGTTATGAAGGGAGTCGGACATGTTACCTTTGAACTCCCAATTGTCTTTTACAAAATTGTTGAAATTATTGTGCATCGTCCATCCTGCTAAGAATCTGAATGGTCTGCCTTTAGGAGTATTAAGGTCCGGTGCAGTGACTAAAAGTAGGGGCCGGTGGTCTGACTTGATGCGTGTGAGGTGATGCATAAGACTATGTGGAAAGATGTTCATCCAAGCGTCATTAGCCAATGCTCGATCCAATCTGACTAATGTCTCGCCTCTTTGCCATGTGAATGGAGGACCCTTAAATCCCAAATCCTGTAGATCACACGAGTCAATAAAATTACCAAAAAATTCACAACGCTTACCTGTAGAGGTAGAGCTCTTTTTATCTGCAGGAGATAAAATGGCATTAAAATCTCCCATAACTAGCCATGGAGTGTCTTTTTTAGGCGTTATAGAATGTAGTCCTTCCCAGAGGAGCTTCCTTTTTGATCTATCTGGACTACCATACACAAACGAAATTAGAAAGCTTTTATTGGTGATATAATTATCAACACGTAATAAAATAAATTGTGGGTGGTTCTGAATGATTTTAATCTGGATAGAGTCTTTCCAACCCACCCAAATACCTCCAGAGAAACCCACAGCTTCGACCCGGTGAGAGTAGCTAAACCCTAGTTTTTCGATAATAAGATTAGCCTTATTACCGCTTACTCTTGGTTCCACTAGACAAATAATATCCGGTCTGTGCTCCTCATTATACTCCCGAAAAGACCGAATAAAATTCCTTCTAGCACACCCTTGACAGTTCCATGCAAATATTTTAAGAGATGATCCCATAATACTTAAATGGAGAAAAATTAACCTTAGTAAGGAAAAATTCCAAGACTCAAATGATAACTCATAAGTCAAGGTAAACTAGTAAAGACTTGAAAGCTTACTACCCAGGAAGGTTTTCTTCCTGACTATGCCCATCCGATTTGATAGTTAAGACCGGGTTGAAATTGATGCTGGAGGGTTTTGTCAGTCCTGCAATAATTTTTTCCATTGATTCTTTCAAAAGTACTCGTTGATCTCCGTTGATCTTGAACCTTGTGCTTTGTCTTTGAAGCGTTTTATTCCGTTTCTTAATTATCCCTTTACCTTTATTAATATATACATTTCGGGATCCGATATCGTGGAAAACCTCTGCCGAGTGTCTCTCAGCATCCAAGCACCCTATTTCCACTTCCACTTCTTTTAGTTCAGACCGATCCTTCATCAGAGCTGCCGATCCAGGTCCAATATTCCCTTCGATTAGTTGCTTCGTTGTTCCAGGGGATGCAATTCCTCCAATAACTTCCATAATGGGGCTGCCGTTACTGTTGCCGGCCTTTGTCGTGCCTTGCTTAGTCACTATGCCATTATCCAGTCTGTTTGCTTCCTCTTGGGTCTGGTTTGTGCTAGAATGATTGGTAATTTTACTACTATTTGTTGACTTTTCTTTGTAAATGTTGGTCTTAGTAATGGCCTTAACTCTTGACCCATCTTTCCACGTGCCATTCGAATCCTTGTGAGCCACAATACCTGCATCTGCCATTTGCACATTATAATTAATAAAATTATTTTCACCTGTTTCAATGCTTTTGTTGGTGAGTGCGCCGAACATGTTGCTTAGTGTGTTCCCAATGTAAGATTCTTTCTCTTTTATATGTCTTGTGTCAGCCAACTTCTTTTCAAGGTTATCTTTGAGCATATCTCTACTAGTGGGGGTCTTGTGCCGTGCTCCTTCTTTTCCATTATTGTTAGTGCTTGAATTATTCTGTCCATTTCCCCGAATATTCCTTCTTACTTTCTTCTCCACATCATCCATGGGCCGTAACTATCCTCCTTCTTCCCCGGATTGTTCATGGTTGTACTTTGATTTTCCATTTCCTCTTCATGCTGAGCGACACCCTTATCTTCGGTTGGACCAGTGCTTCTAAATGAACAAGAGCTTTCTACGTGCCCATATTGTCCACATTGGAAGCAAATTGTTGGGAGGGACTCATACTCCACATTCTGTTTTCGTCCGTTTATCAGGATTTGAGAAACGAGTGGCTTATCCAGGTCGACATAAACGGCCATTCTAGCAAAACGCCCTCTGACTTTGTTGTCAGTATTATTCCCCCTATTTCTGTGATAATTTTGTTGTTGTATAAATAGCTAGGAAGACCAGGGAATCTAATCCATGCCATCACAACACTTGGGAAAGCCTGTGTGGGATCAAACGATATCGTCCACGGCTGAACCGTCAGGTATTGCCCAAAAATGATCCAGGGTCCTTCAAAGAGTGCTTTTTCACAGTCCGCCTTATTCTGAAATTTGACGAGAAAATAGCCATTCTCGATGTCCATCATGTGAAAAGTAGCTGTGGGTCTCCATAAGCTGTATAGTTTGTTCTGCAAAACTTGGGATCTGACTTCAGGGAATCGGTGGATTCTTTTCTAACTTCTAAAATTTGTCCAAGCCGACAATGGAAGACCCAAAAAGTGGAGGAGACTTTTCCAAGTCCTCCTCTTATTATTTTTATATTTAAAGTGGACGGGTACTCAAATTCAACTTTGCTACAGAAAAACAAAAACCAATCATGGAAAATTCCACTCAAATGCTGAAGTTTATAAATCTTAAGGTATATCCAAATTGCAGATGAACATACTTACAGACATCAATACTAAAATAATATTTTGATGATGAAGAGAGTAGCCTGGCTTGCTTCCTTGCTTCTCCTGGTTGTTACGTTGCATGCTTGTTTATCTCATGCTCAGTCTAATTCTACTGCAGAATCACTAGCACTCCTCGATTGGAAAGCCAACCTTCAATCCCTCACAAACCGCTCTGTTTTGCCTTCCTGGACTATCTCGCCTCGAAATGCAGACGCAAGTCCATGCACTTGGTTTGGGGTCCATTGCAAAGGCGACAGCGTTTACAGAATCAATCTTACGAGCTATGGCGTAAAAGGTACATTGCATGGATTTCCATTCTCATCTTTGCCTAATCTTGAAGAATTGGACCTTAGCATCAATGGACTTTTCGGCACGATCCCACCTCAAATCAATCAGCTCTCTAATCTCACTTACCTTGATTTGTCATATAATCAGTTGTCTGGTAAAATCCCACCTCAAATTGGTCAGCTTATTCATCTCAGGACCCTTCACCTTGTTCAGAACCTATTGAATAGCTCCATTCCTGAGGAAATAGGTCAGCTAAAGTCCCTCGAAGAGCTTGCCTTGCAGAACAACTATTTAAATGGTTCCATCCCTTCTTCTTTGGTTAACTTGGCCAACCTGACCTGCTTGTATATGTTAAATAATTCCCTTTCTGGTAACATCCCTTCAGAAATAGGAAATCTCAGCAGCTTGCAGGAACTTTACATTGACAACAATCAACTCACAGGTTCCATCCCTTCCACTTTTGGAAACCTAAAACACTTGAGATTGCTCTACTTGTCCACTAACAGTCTTTCAGGATCCATCCCTCCTGAATTTGGGCATATTGAATCGCTGAATGAATTAGCACTTTTTAAAAACAATCTATCAGGTTTCATCCCACCCTCGCTCGGAAACTTGACTGATCTGACCATTCTCCAACTGTATGAAAATAAACTTTTTGGCCCCATTCCTGAAGAGTTAGGGAACTTGAAATTATTGGTTTTCCTAGAGGTGAGTCAAAACCAACTCAACGGTTCTATTCCATCCTCATTTGCTAATTTCAGCAACTTGGAAACTTTGTTCCTCCGAGACAACCAACTTTCCGGTCCCATACCTCAAGAAATAGGAAACTTCATGAAAATGTGGATGTTGGAACTCGATGAAAACCAGTTCACTGGGCAGCTGCCACAAAACATTTGCAGAGGTGGAACACTGGAATATTTCATAGCCAATGACAATCATTTCCGAGGACCAATACCCAAAGACTTGAAAAACTGCAGCAGCCTAAAAAGAGTGCGCCTGGAAAGAAATAGACTGACTGGAAACATATCAGAAGATTTCGGAGTCTATTCAAGCTTGAAATTTATAAGCCTTAGTGACAATGACTTTTATGGTGAAATTTCACCTCAGTGGGCGTTGTGCAATAATTTGAGCAGCCTACAGATTGCCCGGAATAACATCACTGGCAGAATACCACCTGAGCTTGGAAACTCAACTCAGCTTCAAGCTCTTGATTTTTCTTCAAATCATTTAGTTGGGGAGATTCCGAAGGAACTGACAAAATTGACATCTTTAACAAGGCTTATTTTGTCAGGGAATCAACTCTCTGGTGGTATACCAATGGAAGTTGGATCTTTTTCCCAACTCGAGTATCTTGATTTGTCGGAAAACAGATTGAGTCAGTCCATCCCCGGGACTATAGGGGATCTGTTGAAATTGTACTACTTGAATTTGAGTAGTAACAATTTCAGCCTAGGAATTCCACCTCAGATAGGCAAGTTAGTTCAAGTGAATGAATTAGATCTGAGTCATAACGTGCTTTCTGGGGAGATTCCAACACAAATTCAATCTTTGCAGAGCTTGTCAACGTTGAACCTCTCTTACAATAACCTCTCCGGAAGCATCACCATTTTCGATGAACTCCGAGGCTTGGTCCATGTTAACATTGCGCATAATGAGTTGCAGGGTCCAATTCCTGATATTCCGGCATTTCAAAATGCTCCAATACAAGCATTAGAAGGAAACAACGGTTTGTGTGGCAATGTTAGTGGGTTGAAACCTTGCAAGCTTTCTAAAAAAGGCCACCACAAGTTACTCTACGCAATCATGTTTCCTCTATTAGGAGCTGCTATCCTTTTAATTGTTATTCTGGCTTTGTATTTCAGCTTCAAAAGTCGGGGAAAACATGCAGATGAAAAAAGTGAAAGCAGCTTGATTAGTGCAAGCCTCTTTGCAATATCGTCCTTTGATGGAAAATTGTTGTACTCTGAGATCATAAGTGCAACAAACAACTTCGATTCTAGCTGTTGCATTGGAAAGGGAGGATACGGAAATGTATACAGGGTAGAGCTATCATCCGGTGATATTGTAGCTGTGAAGAAAGTCCATCCACTGCGTGCTGATGAAGTTAGAGCTGCAAAAGAATTCCAAAATGAAGTAATGGCGTGCACAGAGATACGGCATCGAAATATCGTGAAGTTCTATGGGTTTTGTTGGTCTGCCGAACAATCATTCTTGGTTTACAAATACCTTGAAAAGGGTAGTTTGGCTACAAATCTAAGCAATGAAGAAGCAGGAAAAGAATTAGATTGGGAAAAAAGGGTGAATATTATAAAAGGTGTTGCTCATGCCTTGTCTTACTTGCACAATGATTGCTCGCCACCGATTGTTCATCGAGACTTGTCAAGCAACAATGTTTTGCTTGATGCGGAATTTGAAGCTCATGTTTCGGATTTTGGCACGGCTAAACTTCTCAATCCAGACTCATCTAATTGGACCAATCTTGCTGGAACATATGGATATGTCGCACCAGGTAATTTAGTTCATAGAAATCTTTTGTTGCATAAAAGGTGGATCATCATTCTGCAATCGACTATTTCTTTTTAACAATTTTTCCTTTTCAGAACTTGCCTACACAATGAAGGTTACTGAGAAATGTGACGTTTATAGCTTCGGAGTGTTGACTATGGAAGTTATCACGGGAGCACATCCTGGTGACTTGATCTCCACACTACCATCTTCATCTCCTGAAATGCGGCTTCTGGTAAAAGATGTCTTGGATCAAAGGCCTTTACCTCCATCAACAGACGTTCAAGACAAACTGGAATCAGTGATGGAGATAGCTTTTATGTGCTTAGCTGAAAATCCACATTCTAGACCAACCATGTACGCTATTTCTCAGTTGTTAGCCAGCTGAAGCATTTCCTCCCATGGGTCATTGCATTGAATTGCAGAACAGAACGTATGATGTTTGTCAGCTGTTACTCTGAAGTTTGAATATTTTATTGCTGTGTCATTCCAGATATGCAAATAGATTTGTAAGAATAGTATTCCCAGGTTTTTGTGTATCATATTACCGTTTAAAGTGATTTCCAAGCAAATAGACACCGTAATGTAACTTCTTTTCAAGAAATAAGAAAGACTTCATTTTACAACTTTTATCTTTTTTTTTAGTAGAAGAGGAAATACATAAATTAAACAAACACAGTTGTTAGTGACATATCACTAATAGCATCAACACCAAATTAATGAAGAAACGCCATTAAAGGAGAATAATACAAATACTTTGCAATATTTGCCCCAAGCCATCGATGCTATACAAAATATTGAACATCATATACTATACAAAATATTGTAATCAACTTATAACTTTAGACATGATAAATTAACTTGTTATGTTAGTTATATCATAGTAAGTTTTCTTGGTTATCAATGACGATTTTGACTTTCAATCCAACCACCATCCACAGTACATTAATTGCCAGCTTTACTTTCCATTTCCTTGTAGAAGCTGCTGCTCAATGATTGGCTCTCAGAGACACAAATCTATGGTTGGTTCAAATTTTCTGGTTTTAATCAGGCTGCCTTTAGTTTGAAATTGTTTTGGTTTAATGATCGAGGGGCTTTTTCAAATGCTATTGACTTTTTGAAATTTTCAACTGTCATAGTAATTCTTTTTTTTATATATATAATATTAGAGTTGGTAGAATTTGTGTGATGATGTGTGTTTGAAGACTATTAAATTAACAACTCTTCAAATCTTCAAATGATATTCGTCTTCACTGTAGATATTGATGTTAAGATTTGGGGTTAATTATAATTTTAAAAAGAATTAGAGGATTTAATGAGAATGTTTAAAAGATTTAATCAAAACTTTTAAAAAATAAAGATTTAATGAGATTTTAAAGGGACTTAATTAAAAATTTTTAAAATAATTTAAAAGACTTAATGAAAAATTCTAAAACCGTTAATTGGTTTAGTTAAAAAAAAGTGAAAATAGAATTGGTTATTCCAATATCAAATAAATAATTTCGCTATTTTACTAAATTGATCCAAAATAATTAAATATTTACAAAAATAATTCAAGTTTAAAAGTATTTATGGGAATGACTTGAAAGGAATAATGCCTGTGGATTATAGCACCCTTGTAGTTGGTACTCATGTTTGCAATCCCAAAAAAGTTACCTGATAATTGGAAAAAAAAAATTGTGCAAACAGTACAGTGACTAGGGGTGAGCATTCGATCGAGTCGAGTCGAATCGAGTCAAAAAATTTCGAGTTAGTCGAGTTGACGAATCCTATTTTCGCAACCGAATTCAATTTGAATTTTTTTCGAATTGGATCGAATCGAGTCAAAAAATTTCGAGTCAAGTCGAGTCGAGTTAACGAATCCTATTATTTATACTTAATGTTGCATTTACATGAACCAATTATTTAACTAGTAAATGAAGTATAAAGTTATTTAACTACATAAACAATATAATGGTTTTGCCTTTTAACTTAATGAGTAAATATTTATCAAAACAATATAGTTTTGACTTTTAACTTAATGATTTTGACTTTTAACTTTAGAAAAGGTAAACATTTATCAAAATAGCGTAGTTTTGCCTTTTCTTATTCGGATTTTTGGATAACCCGGATTGTGTAATTCACATTCGAGTTAAACCGAAAAACTTAATTTTTTATTCGAGTTGATCCAAAAAACTTGATTAACTCAAATAACTTGAACTATTTAATTCAAAATTTTATCGAGTTTTTCGAATCGAATCGGATTTTGCTCACCCCTAACAGTGACTGACACTCCTATATATATTTTTTCATCCATATTTTTAAAAATACATATTATACTAGGTATAAAAATAAAATTAAAGGTAGTTTTTTTGCTATTACCCCAAGGGCGAAGTTGACATTTTAATAATTATACTTAGTATTATAAAAAAATGGCCTGAAAATCTTGTAAACTTAAAAGATATCATCCAATAAAATTTTAAGCCATCCAATAAAGAACCCAAGTTCCATCCACTTCAAATATTCTTCTCTTGTTTCCTAACAATGTGGAAGCTGAAATCATCAGGTTGAGCAAAACAACAGCTCATCTCATTTCACTTCTTCTCCCCAACTTTACATCACTATATAGTCTCACCTGCATGGATCTAAGGCCCCCAAGGAAAAAGATGGCTTTGTTCTCAATGCTTCTTTATATTTTCTTAATTGAGGTGTTCCATTAATTTCTTGCGGGGCTGTGGGCATTAGGGTTCACTTTTGGAGAAATGTGTTGGAACTTTATATAACGAACAGTGATTGAGACTGAAGCTTGAGCTGAAAGGCTCTATGCTTCCAATAGGAAAAAAAATAGAAAATTTGCTAAGAAAATGAGAGAAGCAAAAAAGGGAGCCTTAACTTGAATGAAAAACACTCATGTATTTTAATTATTAAACTTCATTGTTTTATAGCTAATAAATAGCACTTAATTTTCACCTAACACACTTATTCTCACCTAATACACTTATTCTCACCTAATACATTTATTCTCACCTAATACACTTATTCTCACCTAATACACTTATTCTCACCTAATACACCACTTAAATTAAATTACAACAAAACAAAGACTTGGATCACATAAAATAATGGGCTGCTTCTAGATGCTGTATTGGAGGCTACACTTCAACACTCCTCCTTGGTCTCTATGCAGCAAACACCTATTTGATCTCTCAACTTACAGAACCTTCCCTTGCTGAGGGCTTTTGTAAAAATATCAGCAGCTTGATCTTCTGAGTTGCAATGAATCAACTCAAGTTCTTTTGCCTGCTCCATTTCTCGAACAACATGGAGCTTGATACTGAAATGCTTGGTTCTCCCATGGAAGACAGGATTTTTGGCTATTGCTACTGCTGATTTGTTATCACAGTAGATCTTAGCATTCTTTTGATTGAGATTTAGATCAGCCATGATCTTTCTAAGCCACTTAGCTTGATTAACTGCTGCAGCAGCAACAACATACTCTGCTTCTGCAGTTGATTGTGCTACCAAGCTTTGCTTCCTTGAACTCCAGCAAAATATGCCCGAACCAAGAGTGAAAGCATAACCTGAAGTACTTTTCATATCATCACTTGAACCACCCCAATCACTGTCAGTATAGCCAATCAATTCAAAATGCTCAGTTCTTTCAAACGATATGCCATAGTTCAGGGTCCCTTTGATGTATCTAAGGACTCTTTTAGCAGCTCTGTGATGGCTTTCATTACAACAATGCATGAATCGAGAAAGTAAACTCACGGTATACATTATGCCTGGTCTAGTAGTTGTTAAGTATAACAAACAACCTACTAAACTCCTGTAGGATGATTCACATACCTCTTTAAAATCACCTTGGCTCGATAACTTTTCACCAATAGCCACTGGAGTGCTTACTGCTTTGCAGTTTTGCATTGAAAACTTATTTAAAATTTTCACAGCAAAGGCTTTCTGACTTAGATACATACCCGTCCGAGTTTGTGCGACTTCCATGCCTAGAAAGTAGGTCATCAGCCCCAAGTCAGTCATTTCAAACATCTGCTTCATCTTTGTCTTGAAATCATTTAAAACAGCTTTATCTCCTCCTGTCACCAACAGGTCATCAACAAACAAGGAGACAATGAGTTGTGTTTGAAGTCCTTCCCTCTTGACATACAATGTAGGCTCGCTGATGCTTCTATTAAACCCCAAGGTGGTCAAGTACCCATCAATTCTGCTGTACCAAGCCCTTGGAGCTTGTTTCAAGCCATACAAGGCTTTGTTCAACTTATAGACCATATCTTCCTTGCCTGGTACCTCAAACCCTTGTGGCTGGTCAACATAAATTTCTTGTTCGAGGAAGCCATTTAGAAAGGCTGATTTCACATCGAGCTGGTGAATTTTCCAATTCATCTAGGCTACTAAGGCGACTAGCAGTCTTATTGTATCGAGTCTAGCCACTGGAGCAAATGTCTCCATGTAATCCACCCCATATCTTTGGTTGAATCCTTTCACAACCAGCCTAGCTTTTAGCTTATTCAAACTTCCATCTGCATTTAGTTTGGCTCGATAAACCCACTTGACTCCTATAACTTTTCTATTTGAAGGCCTTTCAACTAGCTCCCAAGTTTTGTTCTTCTCGATCATATGCATTTCATCAGCCATAGCCTGTTGCCAACCTTGGTGTGCTTGAGCTTCTTCAAAGCAGGTTGGCTCAACGATGGCTACTTGTGCCCTTTCATAGACTTCTGCTAGAGATCTTGTTCCCCTGACTGGCACATCATCATAATCCATTTCTGGACCTTCTCCATCTGATTCAATCTGGCCTATTGTGATTTCTTGAAAAGTATCAACTGGCACATTCTTTTCCCAGTCCCAGTATGCCTTCTCATCAAAGATTACATCCCTGCTCACTAGGACTTTGTTTGTTGAGGGATCAAGAACTCTATAGCCCTTTTATAGCCCACCAGTATGTCTGGTTGAGATCTTTCATCAAGTTTGCTTCTCCTAACTGCTAGAATCTGTGAAAAACATAAACAACCAAAGATTCTAAGGTGAGGAGTATAAATATTTGTCAATTGATGTTTTATGCTGAGGAGTATAAATATTTGTCAATTGATGTTTTATGCCAGCATCAGTGCATATGGTTTGGAACTGAGCTGAAGTGTATTCAGCTCCATTGTCTGATCTAAGTGTCTTAAGCTTGTAACCTGTTTCTGTCTCAACCTGTGCTTTAAACTTCATGAACACATGAGATACTTCTGACTTTTGTTTTAGGAAATAAATCCAACAGTATCTTGAATAATCATCAATGAACAAGATGAAGTGCCTGTTTCCACTGAGTGATTCAGTATTCATTGGACCATACACATCAGTGAGCATGAGTTGGAGCTTTTCTGATGCTCTCCAAGCTTGATTTGATGGGAAGGGTTGCCTTGCTTGTTTACCCAACTGACATACTTCACAAACACCTTCCTTAATCACAGAGTTGGTGAAGTTTTCAACTAGACCTTGAGTGATCATTTTGGACATTGATTTGTAATTAGCATGCCCAAGTTTTTGATGCCAAAGTTTGGAGTCATCGATCGAGGCTGTATAGACTGAGCTTGAGTTGTTTGTCCAGTCAACAATAAAGCTTTTATCAACCATTTTGATTGACATGAGCTTGGATCCTTGTGGATCACTGATCTTGCAGTCTTTGCCCTCGAACACAATAGTATAGCCCTTGTTTAGCAACTGAGCTATGCTGAGCAAGTTTCTCTCTATCTGAGGCACCAACAATACATTTGAGACAAGTTTGTTGCCTGTAGGTGTGTGTATCAAAACATCACCTTTGCCTTCTGCCTCTATGAAATGACCATTTTCCACCTTGACTTTGGCCTTGAAGCTTCTATCTATTGACTTGAAAATAGAAGTATCTGGTGTCATATAGTTGGTGCAACCACTATCCAGGAGCCACCCTTTGTTGATTTCTTCCTTTGCAGCCAAGCATGAGACTGCAAAAACCTGCTCTTCATGCTCACTGTCCTCCTCAGCTACTCGAGCCTCAACTTTTGGCTGTTGATATTGTGCTTGAGTTGGTTTGCCTTTGTTTTTGCAAACCTTCTCAACATGGCCCTTCTTTTTGCAATACTAGCATATTGCATCTGGCCTGAACCAGCATTTATCCTCAGGGTGACCTGGTCTCTTGCAAAACTTGCAAAGTTGTTTTCCATCCCTTGCAACATCAGGCTTAGGCCTGTTCTTCCATATCTTTTTTCCTTTGTAGGCAGTATTGCTCGAGGATGGCTTTGTTTTGGCTTGGAATGCACCTTCTTGGTGTTCTTCTTGTCTGCTGGCTCTCCTTTGTTCTTGAGCATATAATGCATTGATTAACTCAGTCAAAGAGATGGTAGCCAGGTCTCTCGAATCCTCAAGGGATAAGATTTTTGCTTCATATCTCTCAGGTAATGTTGAGAGCACCTTCTCCACGATTCTTGCCTCAGCAAACTCTTCTCCTAGCAATCTTATGCTGTTAACTACAGCCATAATCCTGTCTGAATACTGCTTCACTGTTTCTTCTTCCTTCATTTTTAGATTCTCAAAGTCCCTTCTCAAGTTTAGAAGCTGCTGTTTCCTGGTTCTTTCAGTGCCTTGAAACTCCTCCTTGATTTTGTCCCAAGCCTGCTTTGGTGTTTCACAGGCCATGATCCTGGTGAAGATGACATCTGATACACAGTTCTGGATGCATGACATGGCCTTGTGCCTCTTGGTTCTTTCTTCAGCATGTTGTTTCATCTGAGCCACCGTTGGATTGGCTCGAAGGGGTTCTGGCTCAACATCTGAGATCATAACTTGCCACAGATCGAAGGCCTGCAGGTAAGTCCTCATCTTAACCTGCCATATGTGGAACCCTTCTCCATTGAAAACTGGTGGTGCAGCTGGTGAAAAATTGGCAGCCATTTGTTTTCAAATTTGAACTATAACAGGTCCACTGAGAATACGGCTTTGATACCAATTGTTGGAACTTTAGATAACGAACAGTGATTGAAACTGAAGCTTGAGCTGCAAGGCTCTATGCTTCCAATAGGAAAAAAATAGAAAATTTGCTAAGAAAATGAGAGAAGCAAAAAAGAGAGCTTTAACTTGAATGAAAAACACTCATATATTTTTATTATTAAACTTCATTGTTTTATAGCTAATAAATAGCACTTAATTTTCACCTAACACACTTATTCTCACCTAATACACTTATTCTCACCTAATACATTTATTCTCACCTAATACACTTATTTTCACCTAATACACTTATTCTCACCTAATGCACTTATTCTCACCTAATACACTACTTAATTTAAATTACAACAAAACAAAGACTTGGATCACATAAAATAATGGGCTGCTTCTAGATGCTGTATTGGAGGCCACACTTCAACAAAAAGTTAGGCAAAAAATCCATCATCCCATGCCATTCTGCATTTTTCCCATATCAAAGCGTGCATATATAGACCATGTCCAGTTTTCCATTTGTTTGTTCTGTCCATTATGTATTCCAGACACTGATTCAACAATGATATGAGGAGAAGGAAGCTATGTCCATGCTTCATAGCATATTATATATCCCACACCTAAGCGCAGACTAAGATATTTGACTGACCTCAAAATAGATGGCAAGGACATCATGTCTTACAACATCATATAAATCTTGAACAACCTTAACAGCACCTTTTTCGTGCTCCGGCTTTCTGTTTAAGCCACAACCAAACCAAAGAACAGAAATAAGTATAAGAAATCCAACAACCAGTCCAAAGAAAATTATCCAATTTCATACTACCTATTCCTATATACAGAGACAGAATTTTATGAGAAACATGGAAGGTAATATATAAAGATAACGAGAAAACCCCAAAGACATCTGTTTAACCTTTTCCTTTGAAATTTGTATAGAGAAAAATCATGATGCAGGCTATTATAAGCAAGTCATTTTCCCTTTGAAATTAGTATATCAAAGAAGTGAAGAGTGCCGGCACCAAAAACTAAAGGAAAATAATTGTTTTTGCTAGCAAAGGGATGCTCGCCACCAGAGAGCGGGCACCCAAAAAAAAAAATGAAAAAGGGTGCCGGTCACCTACACAGCACCCTAAAAAAATTATTATTTTTTGTACTTGGTATAACATGTATTTTTAAAAAATTCGGATGAACAAAATACACATGGGTGTTGTAATGCCAACACTAAAAAATTTATTTTTTTAAAATTTTTCCAGCAGTCATCATCTAATAATTACCTAATTACTGACATGGGTGTTGGCCATGAGGGTGCCATGACCCTCGATATTGTTCATTTCAAGTCATTCCTTTAAATATTTTTGAACTCAGATTATCCTTGTAAATATTTAATTGTTTTGAGTCAGTTTGATAAAATAGCCACCATATTGTGAAAAATTTCAAGTAATGAAACTAAATAGACTTATATTTTAGTTACTTAACTTCAAAAAGTTACAAAATGATTACTGAATTATTTGGAAATTTAAAGTCAGTGTACCATTCGAAAGTTTTTATTTAAGTGACAAGGCTATTAAGTTTTTTTTATAATAAAAAAATCCACTAGTGAGCTCCAAACAACGATTCAACGATTGGTATAGTAGATCAAAATCATCGACGAGTAGAAAATATATCTTAGGTCCAAAGTAATTCGATAGTTAGTGTCCAAGGGCGTATGTAGGGGGTAGGTGGGTCCTTGTCCCCCAAAAATGGAAAAATGCTATTTTAGTCCTCTCATAACCAATGAATTTATAAATTAATATATGGTGAAATTATACTTGGACCCCTAAAAATGAAAAAAAACCTTTTTAGTCCCTTAAAAATGACGAAATAATAAATTAATAAATGATAAAATTATGTTTTGACCTCTCAAAATTTTATAATTAATATTCGGCCTCTCTTTAAAAAATTCTAGATTCGCCCCTATTAGGGTCAGAGATCAGAAAAAAAAAGTTGATTGGATTTTGACTCGTAGATTCAAGACGTTCAAATTTGTTTTATGAAAAAACAATTGAACTGTAGAAGAGAAGGATGAGAGAGCTTTCGATTGGTGTAGACAGTGCAAATAGAAAAGGCTATATAATAGTGATTTTAATAATTTGATGACTTAAATGAAAAATTTTGAATAATTCAATGATCATTTTGTAATTTTTTAAAATTGAGTGACAAAAATATAAACTTGCTAATAGCTTAGTGACACTGAATGTAATGTACCCATAAAATTTTAAAATTTAAATATTTTTATTAAATTTTTTAACTAAAATATTTTTCATTTTGATCGGAGACTAAATAATATTCGATAACGTAATAAAACGGCACTTAATTCAGTGACAAAAGTTAACTCGAGTGAGGCAGACATGTGATTAATGTGAGAGACTTCTTAAAATCTTTTCCCTTTTCTTTTAATATTTAACTACCATTAACTCTCTGTTTAAGTAGGAGATTTACATTTTTTTTCAATAATTTATTTGATTAAAAACTACGTATTTTTAAATTTAAAATATTATGAATTAAGTAATTATTTACTTTTTTAATATAAAGTAATTATTTATTATTAATTTAAAGGTTAAATACTATTTTTTTGGCTGTTATTTTATAGTTAAATCATCACTTTAATATTTTTATTATTTTTTTAATAATTTGACTCCTATACTTTCATTCGTAATTTTTCTTATCCTAATTTAAATTTCTATTAAAAAATAAACCAATCAATGACACTTTACAACAATAAAAAAATAATTAAATTTTCAGAAAAATTTAAAAAATAATCAAAGTCGACAAATTAAAAAATAAAAACCCTCAAAAAAAATCTTAAAACTTGGAAAATTATAAAAAAAACTAAATAATCAAAATATATTTTTAAGAAAAAATATTAAAAATTAAAAGTGTCCGAAGCTTTAAAAAAATTTTAAAAAATCATAAATTTTAAAATATATCTATATATGTTTGGATTTTTTTTTTAACAATCTCATTATAGATTTTGATTATATTTTCTATTTTGACACAATACTTAAAACTACCTATAACCCCCAACCCAAAAATAGGAAAAATTTTAAATTTTTTTAAATAAAAAATTATCATAAAATTCTTTTAAAATATTATAAAAATTCTAAGATTTTCTAAAAATACTAAAATCCGAAACAAAGGTTTTCCCCCCTAAACTTTATGATTTTTTTTGAAGTTTTGCGTAGTTATAGTATTATAAAATATTTCTATAAAATTCAAAAATAGATTATGTGTTTTTTTTTATAATTTTCTAAATTTATGAAATATTTGTTTTAAGTTCTTAGACATTTGGGGCTAGCCTGTCCTTAAATAAGTAAAAGTTAAAATATGCCTTTAGCTCTATTTATTGTTCGAAAATTTAAAATTTAATTTTTATATTTTTATTTGTAGGAATTTATTTTTTTTATTTTTTAAATTTTAAAAATCAGGTTTAATTGTTAAATTTTTTTATTAAATTTAAGTTTATTACAATTTTTTTAATTTCATTGTTATCTAATAAGTGTTTTTTTATGTCAAAATAAAACAACAACAAATTTAAAAAAAATTTAACGGTATTAACCATTAGACTAAAGTAAAAATATTAAATTCTTGAAAATAAATGTATTGGAACTAAAATTGAATTTTGTAAAGAGTATGGAACCTTTTTGCATATTTTAACCATAAGTAAACTATCTTTAATAAATAATGGCTTTTTAAATACATCGTCTCTCAGAGAAACCATGGTCAAACACAAGACTGGTGGAGGGTGGAGAGTGGAGAGTGAACGTAGATCCGATTTAACAATAAAAGATTAGTCTTTCCAAGTTTTAAATGCGGTATGAAGTGCTTGCTTTCAACGTCTTTCAAAGACCAAACTTGCAATGGAGGGGGAGACGAAGACCCCAACAGTGTAAGCCAATTTTCAAAGTCTTCCTTTTATTATTTTTATATTTTAAGTCTGGGTATGGCAATTCAACTTTCCAATGAGAAAAAAAGAAAAAACATCATAAAGGAAAATTGGACTCAAATGCTTTTAACCTTATATAAATCTTAAGTATATCCAAATTGCACATAAGCTTAAAACTAAATATCAATACTGAAATACTGTTTGGAACCTTGAGTTGTTAAAGATGAAGAGAGTAGCCTGGCTTCCTTCCCTGCTGCTCCTGATAGTTACGTTGCATACTTGTTTATCTGATGTTGAGTCTAATTCTACAGCAGAAGCACTTGCGCTCCTCAATTGGAAAGCCAGCCTTCTATCCCTCACAAACCGTTCTGTTTTGCCTTCGTGGACTGTCTCGCCTGGAAATGCACAAGCAAGTCCCTGCGGTTGGTTTGGGATCCATTGCAAGGGTGACAGCGTTTCCAGAATCAATCTAACGAGTTATGGTGTAAAAGGTACATTCCATGCATTTCCATTCTCATCTTTGCCTAATCTTGACGAGTTAGACCTTAGCATCAATGGACTTTTTGGCACAATCCCACCTCAAATCAATCAACTCTCTAATCTCACTTACCTTGATTTATCATATAATCAGTTGTCTGGAAAAATCCCACCTCAAATTGGTCAACTTATTCATCTCAAGACCCTTCACCTTGTTCAAAACCTGTTGAATGGCTCCATTCCTGACGAAATAGGTCAGCTACAGTCCCTCGAAGAGCTTGCCTTGCAAAACAACTATCTAAATGGTTCCATCCCTTATTCTTTGGGTAACTTGGCCAACCTGACCTACTTGTATATGTTAAATAATTCCCTTTCTGGTAACATCCCTTCAGAAATAGGAAATCTTAGCAGCTTGCAGGAACTTTACATTGACAACAACCAACTCGCAGGTTCCATCCCTTCCACTTTTGGAAAACTAAAACACTTGAGATTGCTCTACTTGTCCACTAACAGTCTTTCAGGATCCATCCCTTCTGAATTTGGGCATATTGAATCGCTGAATGAATTAGCACTTTTTAAAAACAATCTATCAGGTTTCATCCCACCCTCACTTGGAAACTTAACTGATCTGACCATTCTCCAACTGTATGAAAATAAACTTTTTGGCCCCATTCCTGAAGAGTTAGGGAACTTGAAATTATTGGTTTTCCTAGAGGTGAGTCAAAACCAACTCAATGGTTCTATTCCATCTTCATTTGCTAATTTGAGCAACTTGGAAACTTTGTTCCTCCGAGACAACCAACTTTCCGGTCCCATACCTCAAGAAATAGGAAACCTCATGAAAATGTGGATGTTGGAACTCGATGGAAACCAGTTCACTGGGCAGCTGCCGCAAAACATTTGCAGAGGTGGAACACTGGAATATTTCATAGCCAATGACAACCATTTCAGAGGACCAATACCCAAAGACTTGAAAAACTGCAGCAGCCTAAAAAGAGTGCGCCTGGAAAGAAATAGACTGACTGGAAACATATCAGAAGATTTCGGAGTCTATTCAAGCTTGAAATTTATAAGCCTTAGTGACAATGACTTTTATGGTGAAATTTCACCTCAGTGGGCGTCGTGCAATAATTTGAGCAGCCTACAGATTGCCCGGAACAACATCACTGGCAGAATACCACCTGAGCTTGGAAACTCAGCTCAGCTTCAGGCTCTTGATCTTTCTTCAAATCATTTAGTAGGGGAGATTCCAAAGGAACTGACAAAATTGACATCTTTAACAAGGCTTATTTTGTCAGGGAATCAACTCTCTGGTGGTATACCAATGGAAGTTGGATCTTTTTCCCAACTCGAGTATCTTGATTTGTCGGCAAACAGATTGAGTCAGTCCATCCCCGAGACTATAGGGGATATGTTGAAATTGTACTACTTGAATTTGAGTAGTAACAATTTCAGCATCGGAATTCCACGTCAGATAGGCAAGTTAGTTCAAGTGAATGAATTAGATCTGAGTCATAACATGCTTTCAGGGGAGATTCCAACACAATTTCAATCTTTGAAGAGCTTGTCAACGTTGAACCTCTCTTACAATAACCTCTCTGGTAGCATCACCATTTTCAATGAGCTCCGAGGCTTGGTCCAAGTTGACATAGCACATAATGAATTGGAGGGTCCAGTTCCTGATGTCCCAGCGTTTCAAAATGCTTCAATACAAGCATTAGAAGGAAACAAGGGTTTGTGTGGCAATGTTAGTGGGTTGAAACCTTGCAAGCTTTCCAAAAACGGCCACCACAAGTTACTCTACGCAATCATGCTTCCTCTGTTAGGAGCTGCTATCCTTTCAATTGCTATTCTGGCTTTGTTTTTTGGCTTAAAGAAAAAAGGAAAAGATGCAGATGAAGAAAGGGAAAGCACCAAGATTGATGAGAACCTCTTTGCAATATCGTCCGTCGATGGAAGATTGTTGTATGCTGAGATTATAAGTGCTACTAAAAACTTTAATTCTCAGTGCTGTATTAGAAAGGGAGAATACGGAAATGTATACCGAGTACAACTGTCATCAGGTGATATTGTAGCCGTGAAGGAAGTCCTTCCACTGCATGCTGATGAAGTTAGAACTGCAAAAGAATTCCAAAATGAAGTAATGGCGCTCATAGATATACAGCATGGGAATATTGTGAAGTTCTACGGGTTTTGTTGCTCTGCTGAACAATCATTCTTGGTTTACAAATACCTCGAAAAAGGTAGTTTGGCTACCAATCTAAGCAATGATGAAACAGCAAAAGAATTGGACTGGGATAAAAGGCTGAATATTATAAATGGGGTTGCTTATGCCCTGTCTTACTTGCACCATGATTGCTCACCACCAATTGTCCATCGAGACCTTACAAGCAGCAATGTTTTACTCGACTTGGAATTTGAAGCTCACATTTCAGGTTTTGGCTTGGCTAAACTTCTCAATCCAGACTCATCTAATTGGACCAATCTTGCTGGAACATATGGTTATGTCGCACCAGGTGATGTAGTTTATAGAAATCTTTTGGTGCATGAAAGGTAGATCATTGTTCTATAATTGACTATTTCTTTGTTTTTCCTTGGCAGAGCTTGCCTACACAATGAAGGTTACAGAAAAGTGTGACGTTTATAGTTTTGGAGTGCTGATTCTGGAAGTTATCGTGGGAGCACATCCGGGTAATTTGATCGCCACGCTACCATCTTCATCCCTTGAAATGCGGCTTCTGGTGAAAGATGTCTTGGATCAAAAGCCTTTACCTCCATCAGCACACATTCAAGACAAACTAGTATCTTTAATGAAGATTGCTTTTATGTGTTTGGCTGGCAATCCACATTCTAGACCAACCATGTGCGCTGTTTCTCAGCTGTTAGCCAGCTGAATCATTTCCTCCCAAGGGTCTTACATTGAATTGCAGACTGCCATGTACGCTGTTTCTCGGCTGTTACTCTTTGAAGTCCTAATATTTTTATTGTTGTGTCATTGCTCTTATACAAGTAGATTACTAAGGAAACTTTACCAGGTTTTCATGTATCATACTTATGTTTAAAGTGATTTCCAAGCAAATAGACCCCATTATGTAACTTATTTTGAAAAAAGTATATTTGATTTTAATACTTCTCATTACACATTCCCATATGTTATATAAAATATTCTAACTTAAGACGCATTAAACAGAGGGCTTCGACTTTCAATCGAGCAATTATCTGCAGTATATGTTGGAACATTTTTAAATATTTATAGTGTTCCAATAACTATAAATGAATGGGTGTAATTAATCAAAAGATTATTGTCGAAACCATTTTTGAAAAATGGGAATCGAACTTAGGTTTTGAAAATAAAAATGGGAGTCGCCACCGATCTTTATTAGGTGCGATCGGGCCACCTATAAAACATTTTGGTCTACGAGTTCCGAGAAAGTGGGCTCGGGAGTCGGTTACGCGCGAGGAAGGATTAGCACCCTCGTCACGCCCAAAATTGGTACCAAATCGATTAATTAGTATCTTGATGTCAAAAAATGAGAATTGAGAGTGAGTTTAAAAATACGATCATTTGTTACTAATGTTGATTTTAAAACGTGTGAATGAATCGAAATAATCATCAAAGGCCATCTCATTTTGAATAAAACGAAATGCCACATCCAGTAAATTAGGACACAGCACTTTGAATTCTCAAGAATAAGCTAGGGCTCAAATTCAGACTATTGTTATTTTAGAAATTCCTATCTCGAAGTACCGAGATGTCACACCCAGTAAGTTAGGGCACAACGCCTTGTACTCTCGGAAATAAGCTTTTTTTATTTCAAATTATTTTAGAAATTCTTATCTCGAGATAACGAGGCGTCACACCCGGTAAGTTAGAGCACAACACCTTGCTCCCTCGAGGATAAGCCTTTTATTTTGAACTCGTGTTTTTTTTAAAGATATTCCGTTATTTAGGCTAAACGAGAAAAATTCGAAACCCAGTAAGTTAGGGCACAACTTTCTCGAATTTCCAAAATACGAGATGTTATCTTACATTGAAAAAATTTTATATGTTCAAGTTTAATGCACAATGTAAGGGCATAATGTAAAAAGGGAATGACCATAGAATAATACCACATGAGTAAAATGCTATATGAATGAATAATAATGGTACGAAGGTGCAAAACAACAAACTATAATACATGCGAAGATGGCTATTGTATAATGCGCACTATTTAAACATTAACATGGCTAATCAAGGGCAGGTAAATTGATCAACATGTATGGCAATTCACAATAAACATGAAACACGTTGGAATAAATAAAATACCCAACGCACGATTTGAAATAATGATAAGTTAATTTGAAAATGGATGTCAAAATGTTAAATAAATAATATATGTATAGTTTGATAATAAAAAAAATGCAAAAATCCAAAATAAACAATAATAATAATGATAATAACAATACGAATTTAAAGAGGAATAAGTATGTCAAAACATTTAAACAGATTGGAAACCAAATTAAAATCAGAATAAAACAGTGAGGATCAAAGTTACAATAAGTCTAAAGAGGACGGATAAGGGCCAGATTGAAACACGCGAGGAGTAGTAGGGCGCGATTTTAAAAAAACAAAAAAAAGAAATGGGTATTTGATTAACCGGTGCCGTGAAGGTGGGGGACCAGTGGCGCAATTACCCCATTCGAGGGATATGCGCAGTCTCCCCTACAGAAACGACACCGTTTCAATCTGCTTTAAATACCCCACATTCGCTTAGGAGCCTCAACCCTAATACTCTTTAAACGCAACAGCCGCATGACCCTCATCTCCTCACTTTCTCCCTGTTCTGCGAGAGCATCCAAACGCCGCGCAACCATTGAGTCTGGCCGACGACGAGGCATGCGAACGATCCTCGGGTTCTGGTTGAAGGCTTCTTTACTATTTAAGTCCCCTATCCCGAACTCGATGGCGCCGACAGAATGGGTTCTCCACCTACGCCTCCCGGTTCAGGTAACGTCCCTCCCTTTTTATTTATGTTTCTTTGAAAACAACATGAAAATAAATCTTAAGTAAATAAAACACATGAAATAAACGAAGGAATCAACCTTGATCTTTTTTATTGATAGCTTGCTCGTGCTCGAAGAGGTTTTCAAGAGTATTTTTCTTTTGCTTTTATAATGGATTTACACTATTTTTTCTATTATTCTTTTGGGTTCTTTGCTGTTGGTGTTCTCTGTCCGTGTTTGTGCGTTGCTGCAGGTGATGGGCGAAGCCGATGACGCAGAAGCATGCGGGAGCGGAAGACGAGGCGCTCGGGGCATGGCGCGCTCGTGGAGGCAGGAGCGTGGTGTCTGGGGAGCCAGGAGCACGCGGGCGACAAACGAGGTCTGGGGAAGGAGCGCGTTGGAGGCCGAAGCGACGCAGGGCGCGTGCAGAGACGCGCGGCGGCACTGGAACGAAGAGAACCCTAGGGTTCTTTACTTAGTGTTTTGGGTCAGTGCTTGTTGGGCTCGGGCTTGGGTTCGGCAGGGATAGGTGTTTAGGTTTGGGCTTGTAAAAGTTGTTTAAAAGGGCTGTTTTTTGGACTTTATTTTTAATTAAATTTTTTTGTTTAATACTTGATGGGCCCGGGCGAATTTGGGCTTGTACAGCTGCCCCTCTTTGCTCATTGTCATGTAACGGGAATAGAGCAAAGACTTTAAAAGACCTAAATTTGCCCGATTTTGTTAAGCCTGGATCTCCTTGGGTGCTCTTCTTTGTAGGGTGGCCCCGAACTCCACCGTAACTTGTTGCTTTGCTTTAGCCCTCCGTTGTTTCCAAGAGATATGGCCTGTAGCCTCAATCCCCTTTATTGTTTCATCATTTTTGCGACCTTGACCTATTTCAATGCTGGTCATGACTATGGCCTAAATCACATTCCGCTACTGTTTAGGGACACAACATTTGCTTTCGACCTCGTCTCACCACTGTTTATGGCGACAAAATCTACAATCTTCAACCCGCTCCACCGCTGTTTAGTGGCAACAGGACAATATTCAACCCATTCCACTGCTATTCAATGGCAATAGGATAATCTTCAACCCGTTCTACCGCTGTTTAGTGGCAACAGGACCATGTTCGACCCATTCCACCGCTGTTCGATGGTAATAGGATAATCTTCAACCCATTCCACCGCTGTTCGATGGTAATAGGATAATCTTCAACCCATTCCACAGCTATTCAATGGCAATAGGATAATCTTCGACCTATTCTGCCGCTGTTCAATGGTAATAGGATAATCTTCAACCCGTTCCACCGCTGTTTGGTGGCAACAGGACAATCTTTGACCCATTCCACCGCTGTTCGATGGTAATAGGATAATCTTCAATTTGCCTCCTTTAGGAGGTCCTCAATCTTTAGTCTGCTCCTCTATCATCTCTAGGGAGCAAGATTTGAACTATTTGGTTTGCTTCCTTACTATCTCCAAGAAGACTTCAACCTTCAGCTTGCCCCACTATCATCTTTAGGACTTGCTGCACTGTTCTTTTGAGGAACCTGTCTTGTAGAATGTGCTCATGCTTAAATAAATGATGAGGATGCTATGATCGGAATGATTCAAATCCCCCTTGATGACATGCGCTACGGATGCCATTTACTTAGATGCAAAATGTCATGAAAATAATGATTTTTCATAATGATTTAGGATGCCATGACCGTTAATAAATCAAATGCTCCTAACTATTTGTATGAATGCAGAATAATTCCTTTGTGACACGTCACCCTGCCTTCTTCTTCGGCTGGTATCTTTGGGGGTTACTGTTTCGGGCCTTAATTCCCCCATGAACCTGGTTAGTTTTGAACATTGATCTCGCTTCTGATTCTTGTAACAATTAGAAGTTTTTAGAGTAGTATGCGAAATTCTCTTAATTTGAATATTAATCGTCCATTAATCGTTATTTCAATGAAAAGTGCTTGAAAAATATCATCACAAGAGATATTAAGAGTAAGACTCAAAGTGAATAGATTGACCAAAATATAAGATTTTGACAAGGTAGATTTGCTAAAAACATGTTATGAAGGTAAGAACAAGTGTCCAGACATCACAGCATGAGCTTTTTCTGCCCCAAAACTTCTTGATGAACCCTTTTGTACTTGATAGGTGCTTGGTGGAACAAGAGGACTCCATTGATGCCCCAAGTCGTGACGCTTCTCTTTCTTGTTAATTCGGGCTATAGCGAAGCTACCGCATGCTCCCTCCAGTCAACGATTTGGATCGCCCATTTTTGGGTTTTCAATCCAGACCCCTTTGGTCACAAAGTGCCCTTTACGGGTTTTCACTTTGGCCTCTCCCTTTTTTTTTAGGCGAAGTATTTCTTGACTGAATCTGAGTTCACAGGATTCGGTAAATTTTTTCCATCCATTTCTGTCAAGATTAGAGCTCCTCCGGAGAAGGCCTTCTTTACTACATACGGTCCCTCCCAATTGGGCATCCATTTTCCTCTAAAGTCCTTCTGTATGGGAAGAATCTTTTTCAGGACGAGGTCACCTTCATAGAACTCTCTAGGGCGAACCTTTTTGTTGTAAGCTCGTATCATTCGCCTTTGATACATCTGTCCATGACGGAGGGCTTTTAGCCTCTTTTCCTCAATTAGGTTCAGCTGATCATACCGAGATTGAGTCCATTCTGCTTCATCCAATTTTAGCTCAGATAAGACCCGAAGGGAGGGGATCTCCACTTCAATCGGAAGTACTGCCTCCATTCCATAAACTAAAGAGAAAGGAGTTGCCTCGGTAGACGTTCTGACTGATGTCCGGTAAGCGTAAAGGGCGAACGGTAGCTTCTCGTGCCAATCCTTGTAAGTCTCAGTCATCTTTCCCACAATTTTCTTGATATTCTTGTTGGCTGCCTCGACTGCGCCATTCATCTTCGGACGATACGGTGATGAGTTGTGATGTTTGATCTTGAATTGGCTGCAGACCTCCGCTATCGTGCTATTATTCAAGTTTAGTGCATTGTCAGATATGATTCTTTCAGGCATCCCATACCGACATATGATCTCCTTTTTTAAGAACTTGCTGACCGCTGACTTCGTGACATTTGCATACGAAGTGGCTTCTACCCATTTGGTGAAGTAGTCAATTACCACAAAGATAAATCGATGCCCGTTCGAAGCTTTTGGGGAGATCGGCCCAATGACGTCCATTCCCCATATAGAGAAAGGCCATGGAGAGGTCATGACATGGAGAGGTGAAGGAGGCACGTGAATTTTGTCTCCAAAGATTTGGCATTTGTGGCATTTCTTAGCATAGCTGATGCAGTCTCCTTCTATAGTGGACCAATAATACCCGAACCTCATGATTTGTCTTGCCATTGTAAAACCATTGGCATGCGTCCCACAGACACCCTCATAAACTTCTTCGAGGATTTTCTTGGCTTCGACCGCGTCCACGCATCTTAGAAGTACCTGATCCTTTCTCCTCTTGTATAGGATTTCTCCATCCAGGACATAATCGTTGGCCAATCTTCTCAACGTCCTCTTATCATTCTCGGTCGCTTGGTCGGGGTATTCACGACTCTTCACGTATTGTAATATATCGTGATACCATGGGTGACTATCTCTTTCTTCTCATTCGTCGATGTTGCTGCAATGTGCCGGAGCCTCATAAATGCTCATTTGGATAGGCTTTACTTCTTCTTCCTTGTTCACTTTGATCATAGAAGCTAAGGTAGCTAAAGCGTCGGCCATCTGGTTCTCTTCTCGTGGGAGGTAGCAGAAAGCGACGTTGTCAAACTCTTTGATCAATTCCAGAACTAGCCTTCGATAACTGATTAACTTGGGATCTCTTGTTTCCCATTCACCTTTCAGTTGATAGATTACTAGCGCAGAATCGCCGTATACCTCCAATGTTCTAATTTTCCGTTCAATGGCTGCACGGATTCCCAGGATGCACGCTTCGTATTCGGCCATGTTGTTCGTGCAATCAAAATCCAACTTGCTAGTAAAAGGATAGTGATGTCCGTTGGGGGACACCAGGACTGCCCCAATTCCATTTCCTACCGCATTTGAAGCTCCGTCGAAGTTTAGTTTCCACGGGTGCCCCTCCTTTTGGACCTTTTCTTCGGTGGTTACCACATACATTAAGTCTTCATTTGGGAAATCGAGGTCCAATGGCTCGTAATCTTCTAACGCTCTGCTGGCTAGAAAGTCTGCTATTGCACTCCCTTTTATGGCCTTCTGGTTTAAGTAGACTATGTCAAACTCCGAAAGCAGAATTTGCCACCGGGCCATTCTTCCATTCAGTGCAGTTGACTCCATCATGAACTTGAGAGGATCCAGTTTGGAGATAAGCCAAGTAGTGTGATATAGCACGTACTGTCTCAATCTTCGGGTTGTCCAAACCAGGGCGCAACATAACTTCTCGATTGGCAAATATTTTGTCTCGCATTCTGTAAACTTCTTACTGAGATAGTATATCGCTTTTTCCTTTCTTCCTGACTCATCATGTTGGCCTAGCACACATCCCATGGAATTTTCAAATACCGACAAATACAATATCAATGGCTTATTTGGGCAAGGCGGTACCAGTACTGGGGCTTTAGACAAGTAATGCTTGACCTTATCAAACGCTTTCTGGCACTCATCATTCCATACACCTGGGTTGTGCTTCCTAAGGAGGCGAAATATGGGGTCACACTTCTCTGTTAGTTGTGCGATAAACCGGGCGATGTAGTTTAATCTTCCTAAGAAACCTCGAACCTTCTTTTGGGTACGTGGTGGAGGCAACTCTTGGATAGCCTTCACCTTATCAGGATCAACCTCAATTCCCTTTTTACTGACTACAAATCCTAACAATTTTCCTGACCTAGCCCCAAAGGTACATTTTGTTGGATTGAGTTTCAGCTGGAATTTTCTCAATCTTAGGAACAGTTTCCTCAAGACTTGCACATGTTCTTTCTCCGTCTTGGACTTTGCAATCATGTCATCTACATAAACTTCGATCTCCTTGTGCATCATGTCATGGAAGAGAGTCACCATGGCCCTTTGATACGTTGCCCCTGCGTTCTTCAGTCCGAAAGGCATTACTTTATAACAGAATGTCCCCCATATGGTAACGAATGTGGTTTTCTCCATATCTTCGGGGTGCATCTTGATCTGGTTATACCCAGAGAAGCCGTCCATGAAAGAGAAAAGAGAATATCCGGCTGTGTTATCCACTAAGGTATCAATGTGGGGTAGCGGAAAGTTATCTTTTGGGCTGGCTTTGTTCAGATCCCTGTAGTCCACGCACATTCGCACTTTTCCATCTTTCTTAGGGACAGGCACTATGTTTGCTACCCATTCTGAGTATTTAACCACTTGCAAGAAACCGGCGTCAAACTGTTTGCTGACTTCTTCTTTTATTTTTAACAAAACATCTGGCCTCATTCTTTGAAGTTTTTGCTGGACGGGTTTACATTCTACCTTGATGGGGAGTCGATGCACCACTATGTTTGTGTTTAACCTGGGCATATCTTGATACGACCAAGCAAAGACGTCTCTGAATTCTTTGAGTAATTCGATGAGGTCTTGTTTCGTTTTTGCGGCAATGCTAGCCCCGATTTTCAACTCTTTTCCTTCTCCCAAGTTCACCATTTCTACTGTCTCTTCGTGAGGTAGGATTTGTTTTTCGCCTTGCTCTACCATTCTTAACAAATCAGGAGATGCGTTACGGTCTTGGTCATCTTCGAAGTCCTGAGAATCCTCCATGCCCGTATCTCGTTCAAAAGGGGATTCTGAGTCGATAGCAGTGTCGCTCATGTCATTGATATCTGGGGACCTGTTAAAAGGGCAAAGAAAGGCGCAGAAGCAACAATCTAAGAATGGATATTTATGTGAGTGACCATGAATGGAGAGTGAAAGAAAATTTGCTCGAAATATGCATTTTATTGAAATAAAGAAGCTTGGGCATATGCCTATTCAACAAAGAGTCTCTCATTGCTCCCAGGCTTGGAGCAACAAGCGTGTTTCGAACATTACTCTGAATTACTCCTAAAAGCTATAGGAATTTCTTCTATCGTCCAGTTGTCCAAAACACTTCCAGGAGCATAAGGACGAATCCCAGATAAGGCTCTTTCCTCGGCCCTTTCCTCAGATACGGCGTTGATGCTTAAGTTCCCCAACATTTCTTCCATTTCTTCCCTTGTTGTCATACCTCGGTCAGGGTACAAGATCCCCCCCGAGACAAATGTTTTGGATAGAAGAGGGAAAGTCATTGGCTCCCATTTGATCTCTTCTTCACCTAGGCGCGCCCTTCTTCTCTCTCTTCTTTTCTCTTCTTCTCTCCTCCTTTGTTTCGCGTCTGGCTTGAACCCTAAGCCGAAGCGGTCCCGTTTTTCTTTTTGTGCCGGTACTTCCATCTTCCCTTGCAGGTTTCTCCTGAGTCCTTTCCCGGGTAAGGCTCCCTTCCCAATTGTCATTTGGAGGCCCATCCTTGTAGACTTGGATATTTTAGGCACAGGGATCTTGCTGCCCTCGGCAATGAAGGTTGCGTTGATGAACTCTAGTGATCGGAAGGAACATTCTATTGCCTCTTCGTCTACATCAATGTACGGAGCACCACTGGTAACGGAAGCTATGATATCTTCTTCAGCGTTGATCGTGACCAATCTACTTCCGTTACCAATTTCAACTTCTGGTACAGCGATGACGGTACTGCCCCTGCTGAATGGATCCAAGGTCTCCCCAGCAGGTAATTGTAGGAAGGCTTAATGTCCATCACCAAGAAGTCTACCTCGTACGTGTTTGGGCCAATTTGAAGAGGTATATCAATTCTCCCCATGACCCTCCTCTCCGTTCCGTCGAATGCTCTCACAACGTTATGGCATGTCTTCATGTGGGAGCTATCCACGGGCAGCCTGTTCAACGTGGATAGAGGTAATACATTTAGGGCTGATCCGTTGTCGACTAACACCCCCGGCAGCGTATACCCCTTGCAACGTGTGGTTATGTGTAGAGCTTTTGTAGATCCCATACCCCCTGAAGGTATCTCATCATCGTTAAAGAAAATGAAGTTGTCTGCGCTTATATTACTGACCAGACGGTCCAACTTGTTAACGAATATATCCCCTGCGACATACGTTTCATTCAATACCTTCATCAACGCGTTTCGATGGGTCTCTGAGTTCTTGAGCAGGTCTAGTATCGATATGCGAGCTGGCTGTTTGTGCAGTTACTCTACAACACTAAACTCACTGTGTTTAAGGAATTTTAAGAACTCCCTAGCCTCACTCTCTGTCACTGGTTCATTGATAAACGTTCCAGGCTCGATTGTTCTTTCTTCCCTTTGTTCAATCGCTACCGCTTTTCCTTTGGCCGCTTCTGCTCTCATGTTTGGGGTGTAACGCCTTCCACTATGTGTGAAGAAACCTTCATCCTGGCCTTCCTCTGCAGCATTGACTGGATCCTCTTTTCCTGGGATTATTACTTTACAATCATAACTCCATGGGACCCTCTTGTTGTCTCTGTAAGGAAGGGCTACAGGTCTTTGAATTATGACCTTTGGTATAATCGGTGTTTCGGCTCCACCTACTTTAGGTCGTGATATGATTACCGCGGGGTAATTGCTCCCGTAGACTTTCCTAGACGGTCCTTCCTCCGATGCATGGACTTCTCCTTCTCCTAGCCCCTTAACCTCCTCGTAGAATTCCATTTCTTTGTTATCCATGAGGTGTTGGACTATGGCCCTGAATTCGGGGCATTCTTGGATATCATGATCTATTTCAGCATGGAATTCGTAGTACCTTCCAGTTCCCTTAGATTCTTCTCTCGATTCTTGCATGATCAGGCCTCTGTTTATCATTTGCTTCCAGACCCCTCTTAGGGGAGTTCTTATCTCTGCCACATCTGTTTTCATTCTTTTTCCCATATTCTCACTCATCATGTATACCCCATTGTTGGCGTGATTGGGTAGCGGGTGTTCCGCGTCGTTAACCTTCACCACACCCATTTGAATGAATTTTTCTACCAACCTCTTGAAGGCGAGACAATTTTCTATCGAATGTTCCACAATTCCCGCATGGTATTCGCATTGTGCATTTGCATCGTACCATTTGGGGTATGGAGGCTGCAGGGGTTGTAAGTAATGGGGGGCAACAACGTGTGTGTCGTATAATTTTTGGTATAGTTTCCCGTATGTTGTATAGATCGGCGTAAATTGGAGCTTCTCCACATTTGGCTTCGTATTGGGTCCCTGTCTGTGTGAGCTTGGGTGATCGGCAATTACGGCACTGGGCTGGCTCAGAGCGGTAGGCTTATCCCGGGCGCCTACGTTGTTCACGTCATTTTCTCTTTTCTTTGGGGCTGTCTTTCTGGGGCCTTCCCCTACTTCTAGCTTGCCGCATCTAATTGCATGTTCTATCATTTCCCCGCATCTCACGACTTCTGAAAAATCCTTCGTGGAACTGCCCAGCATGTGACTGATGAAAGGGGCTTTTAAAGTGTGGATGAAGAGTGTGGACGCCTCGCTTTCCAAAAGAGGCGGTTGAACCTGCGTGGCTAATTCTCTCCACCGCTGAGCATATTGCCTGAAGCTCTCACTAGGCCTCTTCTCCATATTTTGGAGCGTGATTCGGTCAGGAGCTATGTCCGCTACGTGGCCATAGTGTTTCATGAAAGCTTGGGCCAGGTCCTTCCATGTCTTGATCTGGGCACTGCTGAGCTAATCGTACCATTTGGCCGCAGCTCCAACCAGACTTTCTTGAAAGCAGTGGATTAGTAACTTTTCATTATCGGCGTATCCCACCATTCGTCGACTGAACATTTTCAGGTGTGCTCCTGGGCAGCTAGTCCCGTTGTATTTTTCAAAGTCTGGAGTTTTGAATTTTGGTGGAAGTACTAAGTTTGGGACCAGACTTAGTTCTTTGATATCAACTCCATAACGAGTCTCAGCGTTTTCTATTGCCTTGACTTTCTCCACCAACCATCGATAGTTATCTTCTATCTGCTTTGAAGCTTCGGCTTTTGCTCCTTCTTTCTCCATTATATCAAAATCTGGCACAATCGGGTTAATAGGGTCATCTCCCGGGTTGGACCCTGAACCTACTTGGAAATTTATAGGGGATCCTATATTAGCTTGTCCTTGTGGAGGCCTAATCGAGATGGATGGCCTCTGGGGATACTCTTCGTGCCGTGAAGACACATGCGGCAGGGTGGAACCTGCGGGGACACCTTCATTCTCCCCTCCAGCAATGATCATAGGGCCTTTTCCCTTTTCCATAAATCCATTCAATAGTTGGGCCATTTGAGCCATTTGAGCCGTCATGTTCCTTTGGGACTCTAGCATCTTTTCCATCATATCTTGCTGAACTTTAACTAGCTGCTCTTGCACCTGGGCTTGCACCTGGTCTTGTACCTCCTTCTGGAATTGTTCTAACCTTTGATCCATTTTCTTCGTTTTAGCGCGAGTGCCGTATGGATGTTTGTCTTCCAGGTTCTCTTTTCCTCTTCTGTACATTTTAGCTCATTAGGCTCTCCACACGGTCTTAAATGCAAGTGATATGATGCGATGCGAGTGTATGAAATGCAATGCGAATGCATGAGATGAATGCACAAAAGAAGAGAAGTGTTGATTTTGATTCAGTTCCATTAGATCAACTTTGCTGGAAAACAAGTTTTTTTACATAGAGCGGACGATCATACATACGACTTCGCCTTAACACCTAAATCTTTGACTTCCTTGAGAAGCCAAGCCAGACTTTGGCCTCGGTTAGATCCCGACTCATACATTAGACTCAATACATCAGCTCGGGCTGCCAGGGTTTGTAAATGATCGGCTACCTCCCGCACTTGAGCCAGAGCTTCTCCCATCACATAATCCCTGTTCCTGACCTGTTCTTGAGAATGATGAAATTGCTCTTTCCAGCGCTCGTTAAGGAGTTCAGCTTGGCATTCACTGTTTTGTAATGCGATTTTGAGCTCTTCCACCTCTCTTTTTAGCTCCCCGACCTTGCTTTGGCTGGCTCTCAATTCACTTACCGAGTTACGATTTCGATACAGATGCAGAGATCTTTCCAGTTCTGTCACTCGGGCTCGTAACTCTTCTTTCTCCCTTTGACTTTCCAACAGATTCTTTTTCAACATGTCTTCACGTACTCGAGCATCTTGGAATTTCCTTTCCCACTGGTCAGCCCTAGTCTTTTCTTCTCTGATTTCTTGTCGTCATTGCTCTGACGTCTTGCCCAAACCAGCGGTCCTGATTGACGTGCGTAGTTTCTTGTAATCCGTCTTTAAGCTTCTGAGATCTTCCTCAGCCCTGTCCTTTCCTTTCCTCACTTTCTCGACTTCTAACTTGTGGGTGTCGACTTCTAGCCCTAACTGCATCTTCTCATCCTCTAGTCGATCTATCTTCTTTCCCAATTCCCGACTCTTATTCTCGAAATCTCCTCTGACGATTTCTAATTCAGATGGGGTAACTCGTAAATGCTCTTCTAAAGACAAAACGTCCTTTTGGCTTGGCGCAGGGATGTTGTCATTGTTCCTCTGACTTCGCCACCAATCATATTCTGGGGTCACCATTAGGTTTGCAGCAAATGTCCTCATTTTGCGCGTTTGGTTCCAAGCGTTCGTTATTTCACGAACTCTCTTTTTGTAATTATCGTCCTTGTATGCGAATTCACATTGAGCTAATCCTTGTGTTGTCGGTATGAACTGCCTTGACCGATACTGCCTTAGTACGAGTAGTGGAGCGTACCCAACAGCTCCCCATATCCCGAGTAAAGGAACCCAATCAAAATCGCCACACCGGTACAAGATTTCA
Source organism: Gossypium australe (assembly GCA_005393395.2). Taxonomy (NCBI): domain Eukaryota; kingdom Viridiplantae; phylum Streptophyta; class Magnoliopsida; order Malvales; family Malvaceae; genus Gossypium; species Gossypium australe. Next base: position 89,501,635 of record CM016618.1, on the reverse strand, counting down.
TTCGGGATCCACCATGGAGCCTTCCATTCAACATCTTCGTCTCGTAGATTTTGAAGAATAACCATCCACTTCTCTTTTGAGATGTCGTCCCGCCTCAGTGTGGCTACTATGTCTTTTAACGGGGAATAATCCTCAAAGAAAACTCGACGAGGGACTTTTTCCAATTTCCAGAAGTGACCATGGAACCAAGCCAATAAGAGCTGTGCGCAACCGGTGAATCTGCCTTCCCCCGCTCTCTGACATGCATTCAAGGATCTGAAAGTTTCTGCTAAGATTACTGGGACGGGCGTGACCCCTTTGTTTAATCAATCAAACAAATCTGAGACCGCTTCATCTATGTGCCCTAAGGCTTTGGGAAAAATTACCAACCTATAGATACTAAGAGCGAGGATGTCGACCCTCTTCTTTATATCGAGGTGTCCTGATATCAACTCTTTCAAACTTTTCCAGGGAATGCACTTATTATCACCCTTCTGCTGACTTCGAGCTACAACCCATTGTTCGTTCATCCCCGTGATATTCATCAGTTCTCTCACGAAAGTCAAGGCACTGGTCCTGGAATAAACTCTACTAGGGTGGATCTTCGAGCAGCGAAGCAAGGCCATGTATTCTTCTATGGTTGGCACCAAATCTATCTTTCCAAAGGTAAATCAACTATAAGCTGGGTTCCAGAACTGGGTGATAGCTCAGAACAAGTGTCTGTCTACTTTGATGTCGAGCAAGTAGGGCAAGTCACCATAATTGCGGTAGAATAGTTGTTTAGTCTTGTCATCCCACTGATCCCAGATCTCTTTCATTTCTTGAAGGTCATTTTGGGCCACATTGATGCGAGTGAAGTCGCGAAATTCTGAAACGTGCTCCTTGGCTAGGCTATCACCTTTTTCTTACTGCACTGTCTTAGCCCATACTCGGACGGCCGCATTGTCCTCCACTCTATCAGGAAACCCCTTTTCCATGTCAAGCTTTTTCTATTCGGTAACTGAATGCGAATCAACACCTTTCATGATGGAATGCCATGCAGTGACAGCAAACACAACAAGTTAGTATCACATTTATAAAACTGGAAACAAGCAAGAAATAATCAAGTATCTTTCCGGTGACCATTAGGGTTTACGCGACTCTTCTTAAGGTGGGTTCTTAAGGTTCACTATATGCGGCTCGGTTCTAGAGTAAGGGTATCTGAACCAGCGAATTCCTCAATGCTCACCCATTATATGCCCATATGGATCGAGTTCGGTTCAGGGGGTACATTTCCCTATGGCCATGCGGAGGTGAAAACCTCACGAAGACATAGGTACGGATGTATCCCGGAAGCGGTCCACTAGCCCATGCGGAGGTGAAAACCTCACGAAGGCATAGCTTCTTGCTCCCACTTAAGGGGTAAGAGCCGATGTGATGCAATATGCAGAAATACTGAAATTTAAACCACAGAATAGGCACATCATCAGGGAAACCATAGAAGCAAAGGATAACATACGACAAAATGACCGAGATTTTAAACCCTATTTTCAAGTTTTGACAAAAAGACAAGAATCAATCGATTTTTGGCTCGACTCTCGTGACATCCCCAGTGGAGTCGCCAAGCTGTCGAAACCATTTTTGAAAAACGGAAATCGAACTTAGGTTTTGAAAATAAAAATGGGAGTCGCCACCGATCTTTATTAGGTGCGATCGGGCCACCTATAAAACATTTTGGTCTACGAGTTCCAAGAAAGTGGGCTCGAGAGTCGGTTACGCGCGAGGAAGGATTAGCACCCTCGTCACGCCCAAAATTGGTACCAAATCTATTAATTAGTATCTTGATGTCAAAAAATGAGAATTGAGAGTGAGTTTAAAAATACGATCATTTGTTACTAATGTTGATTTTAAAACGTGTGAATGAATCGAAATAATCATCAAAGGCCATCTCATTTTGAATAAAACGAAATGCCACATCCAGTAAATTAGGACACATCACTTTGAATTCTCAAGAATAAGCTAGGGCTTAAATTCAGACTATTGTTATTTTAGAAATTCCTATCTCGAAGTACCGAGATGTCACACCCAGTAAGTTAGGGCACAACGCCTTGTACTCTCGGAAATAAGCTTTTTTTATTTCAAATTATTTTAGAAATTCTTATATCGAGATAACGAGGCGTCACACCCGGTAAGTTAGGGCATAACACCTTGCTCCCTCGAGGATAAGCCTTTTATTTTGAACTCGTGTTTTTTTAAAGATATTCCGTTATTTAGGCTAAATGAGAAAAAATCGAAACCCAGTAAGTTAGGGCACAACTTTCTCGAATTTCCAAAATACGAGATGTTATCTTACGTTGAAAAAATTTTATATGTTCAAGTTTAATGCACAATGTAAGGGCATAATGTAAAAAGGGAATGACCATAGAATAATACCACATGAGTAAAATGCTATATGAATGAATAATAATGGTACGAAGGTGCAAAACAACAAACTATAATACATGCGAAGATGGCTATTTTATAATGCGCACTATTTAAACATTAACATGGATAATCAAGGGCAGGTAAATTGATCAACATGTATGGCAATTCACAATAAACATGAAACACGTTGGAATAAATAAAATACCCAACGCACGATTTGAAATAATGATAAGTTAATTTGAAAATGGATGTCAAAATGTTAAATAAATAATATATGTATAGTTTGATAATAAAAAAAAATGCAAAAATCCAAAATAAACAATAATAATAATGATAATAACAATACGAATTTAAAGAGGAATAAGTATGTCAAAACATTTAAACAGATTGGAAACCAAATTAAAATCAGAATAAAACAGTGAGGACCAAAGTTACAATAAGTCTAAAGAGGACGGATAAGGGCCAGATTGAAACACGCGAGGAGTAGTAGGGCGCGATTTTAAAAAAACAAAAAAAAGAAATAGGTATTTGATTAACCGGTGCCGTGAAGGTGGGGGACCAGTGGCGCAATTACCCCATTCGAGGGATATGCGCAGTCTCCCCTACAGAAACGGCATCGTTTCAATCTGCTTTAAATACCCCACATTCGCTTAGGAGCCTCAACCCTAATACTCTCTAAACGCAGCAGCCGCATGACCCTCCTCTCCTCACTTTCTCCCTGTTCTGCGAGAGCATCCAAACGCCGAGCAACCATTGAGTCTGGCCGGCGACGAGGCATGCGAACGATCCTCGGGTTCTGGTTGGAGGCTTTCTTACTATTTAAGTCCCCTTTCCCGAACTCGATGGCGCCGACAGAATGGGTTCTCCACCGACGCCTCCCGGTTCAGGTAACGTCCCTCCCTTTTTATTTATGTTTCTTTGAAAACAACATGAAAATAAATCTTAAGTAAATAAAACACATGAAATAAACGAAGGAATCAACCTTGATCTTTTTTATTGATAGTTTGCTCGTGCTCGAAGAGGTTTTCAAGGGTATTTTTCTTTTGCTTTTATAATGGATTTACACTGTTTTTTCTATTATTCTTTTGGGTTCTTTGCTGTTGGTGTTCTCTGCCCGTGTGTGTGCGTTGCTGCAGGTGATGGACGAAGCCGATGACGCAGAAGCATGCGGGAGCAGCAGACAAGGCGCTCGGGGCATGGCGCGCTCGTGGAGGCAGGAGCGTGGTGTTTGGGGAGCCAGGAGCACGCGGGCGACAAACGAGGTCTGGGGAAGGAGCGCGTTGGAGGCCGAAGTGACGCAGGGCGCGTGCAGAGACGCGCGGCGACGCTGGAACGAAGAGAACCCTAGGGTTCTTTACTTAGTGTTTTGGGTCAGTGCTTGTTGGGCTCGGGCTTGGGTTCGGCAGGGATAGGTGTTTAGGTTTGGGCTTGTAAAAGTTGTTTAAAAGGGCTGTTTTTTGGACTTTATTTTTAATTAAATTTTTTTGTTTAATACTTGATGGGCCCGGGCGAATTTGAGGTTGTACAATTATATTTTTTGATTTTTTGAAAAGGAATTATAACTATTTAAATAATATTATTTGAATAGTTATAATTAAATAAATAATTATGTTTTTATTTTAAAAACATTATTATTCAGAAAGACACCTGTTGATGAAAGATGTCTTAATGAAGAGACATGAAAATTCCTATAAATAGGAATCAGATTTCATTTGGAGATATACCAACAAATTCTAATATTCTTTCTTTCCTTTCTTCATTTTCTAATATTGTTGATTGTTCTATAAAGTATTACTGCAGAAATCCTTTATAGAAATTGAGTTTCTTGTCATGCATTGCTCAGTGTGTAGTGGGCTATTCTCGTCAGTGCAAAACGCAAATAGCCATTGGCTTTATTGTATCCTCGAGGTTAATTTGCTTGGAACTCGTTTGCACACCAAAGATAGGTGGGGGCGAATATAACCTTAAAGAAAGTGGTTTGATACACGCCTTGGAGCCTTGTCCTATTTCTTCTTCTGTTCGAGTTTCGTTCGTGTGTTTGAGATTTTCCTCACCGGAGATTTGTACTAACAATTTTAAGGTTATACTTCATGATGACTACAACAACTCATGAAGGTGGAACACTAAGGGAGTTGGCTTCCAATTTTGTCAAACTTGATCGGTTTGATGGTGACAATTTTCGACGATGGTAGAAAAAGACACTTCTTATTATCAACTTTGAAGATTGCTTATGTTTTGGATACTCCAAGACTCGACGAGACTGAAAATGAATCTGTTGCTGATTACATGTGCATGGGCCACATATTGAATGGTTTATCTGATGGTTTGTTCGACACCTACCAAAACGAGGTCACCGCTAAAGAATTATGGGACAAATTGGAGACAAGATAGACCGAAGATGTTACAAGTAAGAAATTTCTTGTCAGTCGTTTCAATAATTATCAAATGGTTGATGGTCGTTCTGTTATGGAACAATTCCGTGATATTGAAAAGATGTTGAATCAATTCAAGCAATATGATATGAAAATGGATGAAATGATGTATCCTCCATAATAGACAAACTTCCTCCATCTTGGAAAGACTTTAAAAGAAGTCTAAAACATAAGAAAGAGAAAATATCTCTTGAGGCTTTGGCAAATCATCTTCGTATTGAAGAAGAGTATCGAAAGTAAGATCAGAATCAAAATTCTGAAAATGCCAAAGTGTTACAGAGAAAGTACAGACTACTAAACCATTCAAGAAAAAGTTCAAACAGACTAATAAAGCACCTAAGTTCAAAAAGAAACAAAAGGGCTCATGATATCATTGTTTAGCCTCAAATACAGTGAAGTTGCTTTAATCTACATTAACGACTACTAAGCTTAAAGACACAAGACAAAAAAGAACGAGTTGGAAAATAACTTGAAGGAAAACTCAGTTGATTACGTCGATACCCTCAAGAAGAATCCACCTAGACTTCTTTTGTTACCTATCACTGAACCATATGATTTCTTTACTTAGCTTGATCCGTAAGACTCCCTAACGTATATTAAACCCTCTCTCGAGGCGAATAACGTCTAACCCTAGGTTAATTAGTGGAACTCTCGTTCGCTTATAATAACCCCTTAGAATAGCAGTAAATCGATCTATGGACTCCCATATTAGGTTTCACCCTAATCCAGCAAAATCTCGTCACCCTATCTCTAGGCGTTCGATCAACTCCGCTTAATTATGTTAGATCTACTCTTAAGCAGGGTCTATTCCTCCTCCACCTAAGCACATCAGATTTGGATTAAGCAACATAATTAAGAACAAACTAAGTAATTATCATATAATTCAGAAATCAAATAACAAGATTCATTTAGGTTTCATCCCCTTCAGGTATCTGAAGGGTTTAGCTCATAACAAATAAAGAAAACATCTCAAGAGAAAAGATAAAACAAAACATAAGAAATCCCTAAAACTCCCTGAAGGAATTGAAGGAGAAATCCGCCGTCTTGAGTATAATTTCGGCTTCTTGGGATGGATCAACTGGCTATCTTCGAGTGATTCCCTCAACTTTGACCTTCTCGGCTTGGCTCTTTGGCCTAGCTTTCACCCCGACAAAAGCCCTGGCATAAGGCTTCTGCCGAACTCCCCTTTCAAGTTGCCCCATTGGGTGTTTATATAGGCTTTGAGATGCCTTACTTGGCCTCCAAGTATCCTAATTCGAATAGGATTCCTATTTGGGTGTTTGAATAGGCTTTGGAATGCGTTTCTTTGCCTCCAAGTATCCTTTCCCGAATGAAATTGCTCTTTCCAGCAACAGGGACACGGCCATGGCACACGTCCGTGTGAGTCGTGGCCAGGCCGTGTTCGGACTTTTAATGAGGCACGGCCGTGTGGTCTTTGGGCCGGGCCTTGTCGATTTATCTTTTGGCCCAATTTGGTCCATTTTAAGCCTGTTTCTCGTTCTTTTCATCATTGGGTGCTTTCCTGAGTATAAAATATGAAAAGAAAGGATTAAGAGCACCTTTTTACATAAATCAAAGGATAAATCATCCAAAAGTATGCTAAATGTGGGATTAAAATATGTTACTTTTACGGTTATCAAATACCCCCACACTTAAGCTTTTGCTTGTCCTCAAGCAAAATTCTCAACTTACAATTAAAACGAACTTCCTTGATTCATAACATTCATCAATAGTGTTTCATCATAATTCAAAGATAATTCATACATGGATAATTCAACACAAAGAGTCTTAAATATTCAAACAATCTAAGTCATAGTTTTTATAGTATGAAAACATAGGTGTTTCCCCTTACTTGAATAATTACCTCTGATTCAAAATTGACAAGAGTTGACATCCTCACTAAAGATTCACTCAAATCACTCAAAGTGTTTAAGGTTCAAAATTAAGCACTCTATAAGTCGAATATGAAAAGTTAATCCCATAAGCTTGCCTGAAAATCAAATCTCCACCATTGTAAAATGATATGACAAACAGATCAAAAGGTCTTTAACAGGGTTGTAACGGGGTTAGGGTTAAAGGTGTGGATAAAGGCTGAATTAGAAGGTTAGAATTGAGATTAACCTGATAAATTTCCTAACTAGAAAAATGAACTAATCTTAAATAATTACATCAATTGGAAATTTATAATACTAATAATACGAGCTTCTTCCTCAACATTTGGTATTTAACGTATAAGCTCATTTAATCACATAACTAATAATGAATATGCTTTTTTTTTTAAGAACAAACTATCTTAAGAAGAAAGAGCTTTTACAATTGAACTATAGAACATAGTTAGGAAACTGTTCGAAATCAAATCTCGACAAAAAAGGAATGGTGATAACAAAAACAAAGGGTTTTGGGTTAATATTAGCGGGTGAGTCAATAAAAAGGGTTGTTAGGCTCAACGGGGTTCACTAAGGGTTAATTATGAAGGTAGGCTTTTTAGAGGAGTAAGTGGGTTAAAGCCTAAGTGCCTTTATCATCTCTGTATATCAAATCATAACTGTGGTCTCGACATGTATAATCAAGGCAAGTTCTAGAATAACAGTTCAATGTTGACACACTCATAATCAAAAAGTGAGCATGAAAAAGAATGTATGCTCTATAAGGCTCAAAATCTCACAAAAATTATGGGTATTTTGATATCAACCTTGTAAATTTCAAATTTCAAAGTAATATTCAAATTCAGGTAGACAACCTAAAAAAATTTAGTTTTTTGGAAAATAGACTTATCATGCTTGATTCTCTAGTATTCTTCAAATTTAATCATCAATGCACAATTATCAATGACTTACTCTACAACATATCAATAAAAATCATAAATCAAAGGAAATTTCATTCTAATCATAATATGAGGAACTTACTTTTCGAACAAGGCATAATTCAGGTATTTTCAAATAATACTATAGTTAACCCCCCAACACTTAAGATGTACATTGCCCTCAAAGTAAAAAGATATATAATGTCAAAAAAATCATAAAACCATAAGATGGGGAGAGAAGTGAAACTTCCTGAATTTTGGATGAAGTCGATGAAAAGAAACTAGATAGGTTTGGAGGTGAATGTGGGGAAGCGTCTCGAACCATTTGAGATTGAATCCTCGAAGTCGCCGGTATGATTTTATGGTATCCTAAGCTAAATCTAAATATCATAAAGAAAATAAACTAAAATAAAGTAAAAATAAAATAAAAATAAAAATAAAAACAGAAAAAAATGAAAGAAGAAAGACAACTAGAAAAGAAAAAGGAAGAAGGAGGTTTAAATAGAGATGTAGCTCGTGTTTTGGGAAAAATTTTGTCTTGTTGCCACATGGCTATGGTCACGCCCTTTTACCTACTTATGATGCCCACACGGCCACGACCACGGCCGTGTGTAAGGCCGTGTGGGTATGGATACCTACGCCTTAATACGAAAAGAAATAAAACGAAACTAGTTAGTAGAGTTAGGGTGGAGAGTAGAGGAGAAGAATGGGGAAGGGTGGTCCAAATAGAGGCTTGATTCTGGTACTTTCCCACGACCGTGGGCTGAGGGTATGTCGATTCACATGGCCGCCTCGCACGGCCGTGTGTTTGAGCATGTTGTTACTCCATGCCCGTTTTTCAGCCAGCCACGCCCGTGTCTGAGAAGTCAGTATGTTGGCACAGTTTGAAGGCACGGGAGTGGTATTCTCGTGGTTGGCATGTCAGTAGCTTCACACGGCCATAAGGCACGGCCGTGCCACTTTGTTGGTGCCCGTGGGAGAGTGGTTGAGTCCGTGATTTCAAGAATCGGTTGGGACTAATTCATACGGCCTCTGCTATGTTAGTACGGGGATTTTTGTGGTCCACACGGCCACGGCCACGACCGTGTGTAAGGCCATGTGGCCTGGAAATCTGCACTTTTTGTTAGGTTAAAACTAAAATTTAAAACTAAGAGAAGAAAAGGAAAGAACTGAAAATAAATGCGAAAGTAAATAAGGTTAGTGCTCGGGTTGCCTCCCGAGAAGCGCTCGTTTATAGTCTTAAGCTAGACTTTACCTGTTATTCGTATGGTCATGGTGGTTTGAGGAGGTGAAAATCCTTTCTCATGCGATCAATTCGGTTATGGATATATAGTTCAAGTCGAGTAGTGTTTACCTCAAAAGTGTTGAATTTAGGCTTGCTTACCTCGACTGTGCCGTATAGGAAGACATTAAGTACCTCAAAAGTGATTTCTTCATTTGTCTTGAGGTCTGAATTGGTGATTCGAGGGTCTTCCTTATTCAACAATACCTGATCCCGTATTTTGAAGTGATTTGTTGTTCCTATCAGCTTGTCTGGGGTTTTCTTCGGTTTCACTTCGTGTATTCCTAATTTCTCTTTGAAGTGTAACTTCCACTCATCTGGTTCATCGATCCGAAGCCTTCGTTCTTTATGAATTTCTTTATGGGTACGAGGTCTAAGATCTGGCTCAGCTAGGTGATTTCGTGAAGCTTCCTGTAAAGAAGGTTGAACCAAATGGTTATCAATAGAATTAACGTTCGTACCTTTATTACTCGATGTCCTAGCTGAGTCAAGAGCTTGAAGAGTGATTGTTTCGTCATCTACACGAAGTGTGAGTTCACTGAATTCTTCCTCTGTGTGATCTTTCTTTATTGCATCGGGATATGGCCATGTTCGGACTTTTAATGAGGCATGGTCGTGTGGTTTTTGGGCCGGGCCATGTCGATTTCTCTCTTGGCCCAATTTGGTCCGTTTTAAGCCCGTTTCTCGTTCTTTTCATCCTTGGGTACTTTCCTGAGTGTAAAATATAAAAAGAAAGGATTAAGAGCACCTTTTTACATAAATCAAAGGATAAATCATCCAAAAGTATGCTAAATGTGGGATTAAAATATGTTACTTTTACGGTTTATCAGTGGTAAGTCGGGACATTTCAAGAATGAATGTCGATTTTTAAAGAAGAAATCATCTTCTAAGGCTGATAATAACGAAAAGTTCGTTGCAATGATATCTGAAATTAATATGGCACAAGATGATAATACATGGTGGATTGATACCGGAGCAACCAAACATGTGTGCAAAGACAAAAGCATGTTCACAAAGTTCACACAATGTGAAAATGACAATGTCTTGTACATGGGAAATTCTTCCACCGCAGCAATCAAAGACAAAGGGTCTGTTGAACTACAATTCACTTCTGGAAAGGTTTTAACCTTAAATGATGTATATTATGTACTAGATGTTAGAAAGAATTTAGTGTCTGGAAGTCTGTTAAATAAGTTTGGTTTCAAACTTGTTTTTGAGGCAGATAAGTTTATTTTGTCTAAGGGAGGAATTTTTGTAGGGAAAGAGTATATGTATGAGAGTATGTTCAAACTGAATATTATTAATAAGAATAAAAATACTATTTCTACTTATATGGTTGAATCTTTTTGTTTATGGCATTATGATTAGGTCATTTGAATTATAGGAAATTGAATGATATGTATAAGTTAGATTTAATTCCTGTTTTTAATAATAATATTGAAAAATGCAATACATGTATGTTGACCAAAATTACAAGAAACCCTTTCCCTAAGGTTAAAAGAAAAACAAAATTGCTTGATTTGATACATAGTGATTGTAATACCCATAATTTGCCCATCCCATTAAAGCCCAATAAAAACAGTCCAGTCTCTTTTACAAACCAAATCTAAAATCAAAAGCAGGTATTACAAAATCCCGAACAAGCCCAATAGGCCCAACAATACAGCCCAAATAAAAAACAAAAAAGAAGGAAACCCTAGCTTTTCCTAACCCTAGCGCCGCAAGCCTCTGTTCATGTGCCTGCCACCAACGTCGATCTCCAGTAGCCACTCCCCCACTTCCCATTGTTTCCCACGATCTGCAAGAAAGAGCAAAGCAGCAGCACCACTAGCAAAAGGATTTGTTTTTTTATCATTATCGTTCGGCTATAAAAGCCAACGGAAAACACTGTAATAAGGACTTTTTTTTGGAGAAATCGATAGAAAAGAGACAGATTCAAAAATAAAAAAAGCATCAAAGATCAAGCAAAAAGAATCTCAAAACACAAGTCATACGAGTGTGTTCGGGTATTTTTTTCTCTCTTATTTTACTCACAAAAATACATACATATATATATATATAAAACATATATAAAGGAAATAAAAAAAATGTAAAAAACTCACCTTTACGGATTTCGGCTGAAACACCCCAAACCCGGCCCACGAGCCTTGACCGGATCTGGTATGTTCCCCGATTTAAACCGTTTCAAATTCTTTTGTGACTTAGAAAAAACTTGTGTGTTTTGAAAGAAAATCTGTTTTGGGTTGGGCTTGAGTTGAAAACGAGTTTATTTGACTAAAAATCCTTTAGCTTTAGGTGACAAAACGTTTAGGGTTGGTTTTGATAATAAATTTACTTAATCTTTCAATTAATAAATATTTGTAACATAATAAATCAAAGTGAAGTAAAGAAATTCAACTATGGCCTTATTACATCAAATAATCCCAAAATTAAAATTTAAACCCAGCCCATGAGCCTTGACCGGATTTGGTATGTTCCCCGGTGTAAACCGTTTCAAAACTCTTTTGTGACTTAGGAAAAACTTGGGTGTTTTGAAAGAAAGTTTGTTTCGGGTTGGGCTTGAGTTGAAAACGAGTTTATTTGAGGTGACAAAATATTTAGAGTTTATTTGAAAATAAAATTCACTTGATCTTTAATTAATAAAAATTTGTACTGTAATAAATAAAGGAAAAATAAAGTAGTTCAACTATGGCCTTATTACATCAAATAATTCCCAAAAATGAATTAAAGTGCTTAAATAAAATAAACGTCCAAATCGTAAATTTCTTGCTTAGCATGGCCATCCCTAAGCTTCTGCCGAGCCCGGTCCATTACTGTTCGTCACTTGAAAATAGTCCCCACAACGGGGTGAGTCAAACAGACTCAATGTGTACACAAACACTAAGTCTTAACAAATTCAGGCATTTCAAGTCATACATATACATATAGCATTTAAATAATATGATGCAACCCAAACCCAAACCTAGTTAGCCATCCGCTACACTCCCCTGTACCAACCTGTACACCGTGGGGACTACTAAGTCGACCCTCCTTCCGCTACACTCCATATCGCGGTCTTAGGTCACCGCATTCGTGGTCTTAGGTCACCACGTTCAGATTACTGTGGTCTTAGGTCACCACATTCAGATTACTGTGGTCTTAGGTCACCACATTCAGATATCACGGTCTTAGGTCACCGTGTTCGTGGTCTTAGGTCACCACATTCACTTCCCCTTCAAAATAAAACCCATATGCCCCATATAATAGTAATATGCATAAATATGCCAGAGTTCACATTCTTATTCTTATTCTCATGTTACAATTAACATATTTCATAATCCTAGTAGGAGTAGGAAACGTACCTGAGTACTTTGTACCATAACATGGTACTTAACCATATTTTCACATTCTTAATATTACATTAATTTAAAACATAGCCATGAACATATCAAAACTTAGGGTAGGGTACACACCTGATTCGCTTAGGGTTTCCAATCCAAATCCTGAAAAGCTTGATCTAATGCCTTAGATCTTAGATCTCTACATTTAATCAATCATTTAATACTTAGTAAAGAGCCATTCGGCCATAAATCCAAATCTAGTAGGATTAGTACACTAAAACTTACCTTGGTGTCGAATTGACTATAGTCAAATCCCGAAACTTCGCAGAGTTGTCCCCTTGAAATTGGCTAGGCACTAAAATCACTTAACTAATTAGTTTCGGCTTTTAAACGAAATAAGAAATAGATCTTCATACCAAAATAAGCCTTGGCCGAATGCTATCGACACTTGCCTTGTGGATTTTAAATCCCGAAACTCACCGAATAACTAGGGAACACGCGGCCTATGGTGTACCTTCGGGAAAAGAACTTCTCCTTCCTTGTAGTTGACACTTAGTAAATCCCGAAAGATCTCCTCAAGGTTTCGGCAACAAGAATATTGATGGGATTAGTCCTAGATTTTCGACAAATCTAAAAGAAAAGAATAGAAATCAAACTTGTTCTTACCTTTGAAGAAATCGACAGCACCTAAGCTTGAAGCCACTTGAGATATTCGGCTATGGCCTTAAAAGGCTTACTTCCGGCTTTTGGAGGGATTAGAAAGAAAAGAGAAGGAAGAATAAAGATGGAGGATTCGGCTAGAACACAAGGTATTTCGGCTTTGGCTAACAAAGAGAAGAAGAATAAAAACTGTAGGAAATTCGGCAGAGAGAGGAGAATTTTGCTTAAGAAATTCGGCAAAGGAAAAGTGAGTGAATGAATGGCCTTTCTTTTCCTTTTATAGCCGAATTTACTAGCTAGAGTCCCTTACTTGGCCACCACTCTTCTATTTTGATAGCTTTATCCCTTGAATTATCACTTTATTAAAAGAATTTAATCCAACAATTATCTCTTGAAAATAATGATAAATAAATCCTTTATTTATCCCTTATTTATCCACTAATTATAAAAGAATAAAAGCTCCTAGAATTTAGCCATGTGCCGTCCAACTCCCTTGCTCCTTGCAGCAAAATAAAACTCTTTTATTTGCTCCCCAAGTGACTCGAACTCAGGCCCACTTGCATAGCTTGTGGCGTCACCTACCTGGGCCTTAAGTGATATCTTCAGGCCACTTTTCCAAGCCTGTTTGTGTGTCAAATTCCTCCTATTAATTTTCTTAAGGCCACCCTGCCTTAGTTTCCTCTTTTTAACCTTTAAAACTTGACATTTCTTTACATTTCCAAGTTTCCAAAAATTTTCGTTTGCCTCCTTTAAACATAACATTTCCATACATTTCCAAGTTTCCCGAAATGTTTACTTTCCTCTTTTGAATCATTTCTAAATCATTTCCTTACATTTCCAGGACATTTCCCTACATTTCCAAGACAAGACATTTCCTTACATTTCCAGGACATTTCCTTACATTTCCTTACATTTCCTCATATCTTAGGGTTCCCAAAACTCCTCAGAACCCATCCAACACACCCACTGAGCCCATAATCTCATGAATTACGCACGAACGCATAACCCCTAACTAGGATGTTACATCGGCCACCGCGTGTAGTGGCCGACGACAGAGCCCTCGGCGTCGCCTCGCCAAATTCCCCTTCCCCTTTTCAGACCTGTAGAGAAAAGAAAAATAGAGAATCAGTTTTTTGTTTTACAAATGAGAGAAATGTTTTTTAAAAAAAATTTCGGGCCTTATATAACTGCATGAAACGACGCCGTTTTGACTGGAGCCCAAAAGCACCAAAACGATGTCGTTTCAGCCTAGCCCGACCCGATTCGACCCGACCCAAGGCCAGGATCCGCGTGTTTTTGCAGAAGGGTCTATTTGCACATTTGACCCTTCCGCATTTCTTCTCCTTTCTAATCCATTTTTTCTTATTTCCAAATCTGTCCCAATATGTTTGCTTCTATTCTAATTTAGTCTCGTATAAAACGCAACGCATAAGGAATGGAATAATTGCTTTTTTGGGCCCTCTCCTTAAAAGCGTGTTTCAAATAGGCCCTCCCCTCTTTATTTTATTTCAGATTTACCTCAATAATCCGTGTTTAGTTCGATTTTGGTCCTTTTTTATTATTTTGATTACTTTTAATATTATTGTTGTGTACTATCTTAATATCATTACTATACTATTATTATCATTATCATTATTATTGTTATTATTATTATATTTACTATTATTATTATTATCATTATGATTGTTATTATTATTATTACTATATTTATATATTTCCATTGTACATATTTCGTGTCATCATTATTATTATTATTATATTAATAATATTATTATTGTTATTATTTTACTTCCATTTTCACTTTTATTTTCATTATTTCTTTTATCTTTGGCTTGTTTATTTTATTCTTTCACATTATGTAATTATTATTATTTCGTTGTACGTGTAAATACTGCGATTCATGTCTTCCTCGTTTTCACAAATTCGTGCTTATTGACTTTTACCTAATATAAAATTGATTTATTAAAATAAAGGCAATATTCGGTGCTTGAAAATTCGAGAAAACGTGTCCTAACATGCCTGGTTTCATTTTTTTGGACAAATACTCGAATATCCTTTTGATATTTTTTAAATGCATGAGTCTCAGGAATTATGAGATGATCTTGAATTCGTGGATTTGAATTATCGTATCCTAAAGTATTGGATGTGATATTTCATTCCTTCGGAACGAGAAATTCTTGATATTCAATCTGAGAATATTATGGGATAATCTTGGACTCGAAGATTTAAAATATCATGTCCTAAAGTATTGGATGTGGTATTTTATTCTTTTGGAACAAGAAGATCTTGATTTTCAATTCGAAAAACTATGGGATGATCTCGGATTCGAGGATTTAAATTATCGTGTCCTAAAGAATTGGATGTGATATTTTAATCCCTTTGGAACGAGAAAGTCCCGATTTGCAATTCGGGAAAACTATGAGATGATCTTGGGACTCGAGGATTTAAACTATCATGTTCTAAAGTATTGGATGTGATATTTTATTCCTTCGAAACGAGAAGATCTTGATTGAATTCAAGAAAACGCAAATATTTCCAAAAGAGGTCGAATTTTTTTTAAATTTTTTTTTTTAATTTTCAACTTCCGACATTGAGACATTAATTAATCAATTTGGTACCAATTTTGGGCGTGACGAGGGTGCTAACCCTTCCTCGCACGTAACCGACTCCTGAACTCGATTTCTCAAAACTTCGCGGACCAAAAACATTGTTTTAGTAAACCAAAACGTTTTATTAAAGCAAAGGTGATCCGATCACACCAAATAAAGATCGGTGGCGACTCCCGTTTTATCATTTTCAAAACCCAAAGTCGATTCGTCCTTTTTCAATAGATGAAGGTTTCGACAGCTTGGCGACTCCACTAGGGACTTCGAAAGAGAGTCAGGCCATAAATTGATTACTTTCTTCCCTTTGTCAAAAGTTTGAAAATTTGATTTGAAAATTACTATCCTTTTGTTACATTCGTGTGTGTCATTGCATATGATTTCCATTTTCCTATGCACATTGCATTGCATGACCGTTGTGGTCGCACCCTTAAGTGGGAGTGAGAAGCTACTCTTTCGTGAGGTTTTCACCTCTGTGCAAGATAGTGGATCGCTTTCGGGATACATCCGTACCTATGTCTTCGTGAGATTTTCATCTCCGTGCAGCCATAGGGAAATGTAAATGTAACACCCCAAACCCGGCCCATGCGTTTCGACCAGATCTGGCATGTCACGGCTTGTACTTTGAAAACCTTTGCTTTGATGGTTGTTGAAAATTTGTGAGTTAATTAGACAATATTTAAGTAAATAAGAGGCATTTTAAAAATAAAACCTTGTATTAAGTATTATTAAGTATAAATAAACCTTATCATAAAATTCATAAGTTGCTTAACATTGAAAACGACTTAGTTGAATGAAAACTAGGGGCCTTATTACATAAATATTCTCGAAATAACCTTGTAATAAATTAAACCTAAAGAAATCTCAAAAGAAAATAACTTGTAAAATAGAACTTGATGGCCCCTCGAGTCCGTCTCGGCTCCCATGTCCACGATCTACTGTTCATCTGGAAGAGTAGAGAAAAGGAAAGTGTGAGTCACAAAGACTCAGTGTATAAATCTCAAAACACACATTGACCTGAGCCCACAAACACATTATGGGCCCTGGCCCATATAGGAAGGCATCAATCATAATCACATAATAATAATAAAAAATGAATAACCCAGCCCATCCTAGGTTTCCATCCTCTACACACCATCCCGTACCAACCATCACACCGTGGGGATTTCTACAATCAACCCTCCATCCGCTACACACTAAAACGACAGTCGTACTACTTATTCCTATTAACTAGGAATCATTAAACGTGGCATAGCCACCGATCACAATGTGACCTTACATTTAAATTATGTGGGATTTCTACCACCGATCACCAAGTGACCTATCATGCACTTCCCCTTCAATTATCATCATTCCCACCCCATGCATACATATATAAAGAAACATCAAGCAGATATATATATTCTTCAATACACATAGGGAGTTCTATGTTTACGTACCTGGCATCCTTTCCTAACCCTTTTTAGGGTCCCATTCGACTGTCTATACAGCCTTATTCCGGCTTTTTAGCCCATAACATACAAAAATAAATATACATACAGGTTTATCAGTAGCGTGTTAGAGATCTACACACCTGATTACTGATAAAACGAGGCTTTCTATATCGACGCTATCCTTAGTCGACACAACTGCTATCTGCCTAAGGTGTTGTTCAAAAGCCGGTCCACAACCAATTGGCCAATCTCGAACAGCAGATACTGCTCATTTCTTAAACTTAGGGATTCTTTCTTTTGCCTGATCCATATTTAATTCCATCAAATCCTTTTCAAAGCTACTATAACAATGTTTAATCGTTAATCCTCCTTTTAGAGTTAAGATCATATATATATTGAACGAATCTAATAAAAATCTAGGGATAATCTTCTTACCTTAAAATCTCGAAATTAGAGACTTATGATTTTCGGCTTTTAGATCTAGTCGACTAAGCCTCCTTCAAATCCCGAATTGCCGCCCATCATAAAACCATTAACTATTAGCTTTCGGCTTTTTCTTTTCTAAAATAGATTATGAGAACTAATCAAAATTCGACTCTTACCTTAGCTTAGGAGATTCGGCTAGCACTAGGGAGAGGATTCGGCAATGCCGATGGAAGATTTAAATGCCAGAAGTGTAGAATAATTTCTCAAATAGGATGAATAAAAGAAAAAGCGATGGATGCTTCGGCTTTTTAGAGAAATCGGCACAAGGGAAAAGAAAGTGGGGAAGATTTTCGGCTTTTAAAGAAATTAGAGAAAGAAATTTGGAGAAATTTGGAGAAAAGAAGCTAGGGAATTTCGGCACAAAAGGGAGAGGATTTAATGTCAGAAACAGGGAGCTAGCCCCCTCTATTTATAGGAAATTCGGCAACCCTTTGCCATGTAGTAGCTGGTTTCTTTACTCCTCTCAGTGATGGATTCTTGGCCACCACTCTCTTTGTAGATAAATTCCTAACTTTCCTCCTTTATCTTAGTCTACTAGCTCATCTAAAAGAGACTTAATTATCTCTAACTCCTCCTTCCTTTATCAGCATATTATCCACATAATTTAATCATTAAAATCCCTAAATCTTAGCCTTTATCTGCTTATTATCCACATAAAATAAATTCCTAAATAATAGCCTTTATCTGCTTATTATCCACATATTTTAAACATCAAAATCCCTAAATCTTAGCCTTTATCTGCTTATTATCCACATAAAATAAATTCCTAAATAATAGCCTTTATCTGCTTATTATCCACATATTTTAAACATTAAAATCCCTAAATTTTAACCTTGTTGCCATCCACTCCACCTAATCCTAATGCCCAAAATTTAGTTAACTTAAATTAAAAGAATTGGGCTCCATGAAACTTAAATTTGGGCCCCTTACTCCTTGTATGTGACGTCACCCCTTGCTCCATTTTAAGTGCCGAAAATTGGCCTAAAAAAAACATGGGCTCCTTACGACCCAAAACTTGTTCCTTTTTAATTATTAATGATGCCATCTTAAAATAATTTAATCTGGGCCTTTGCCTAATTCTAAGCCCAAATTTAGACCCCTTTTACTTAAATTAACATTTTAAACATATCTTCACACTAAACGCGTAGACCCATTAATTCAGGATGTTACAGTATTCCCCTGAACCGAACTCATTCTGTATGAGCCTATAATGGGCGAGGATCGAGGAATCTGCTGGTTCGGGTACCTCTCTTTAGAACCGAACCACATGTAATGAACCTTAAAGAACCAACCCTAGGTAGAACTACGCCAGACCTTGGTGGATTACCCGAATAAGTGTCTGATTATTTCTTGTTTATCTTGAGTTTTTTTGTACATAGTACTAACTTGTGTTGTTTTGTTGTAATTGCATGGCATTTCATCATAAAAAGGTGTTGATTTACATTCGGTTACTAGGTAGAAAAGCTTAACATGGAAAAGGAATTTCTTGATAGAGTGGAGGGTAATGCGGCCGTTCAAACATGGTCCGAATGGATACAACGAGAGAAAGGAGATAGTCTGACTGTGGGATACGAATTAGAGTTGTGGGACATCACCCATGTCAGCGTGACTCAGAATAGCCTGCAAGAACTGAAGGAGATACGGGACTCATGGGGCGATGATATGAAACAACTATGCTACTGTAGTTACGGTGATCTGCCCCGTTTGCTTGATATCAAGGTGGATGAGCGCCTATTCCGGACTATTACTCAATTTTGGAACCCCGCTTATAGTTGCTTTACTTTCGGGAAAGTAGATATGGTACCTACCATAGAAGAATACACGGCCTTACTACGGTGCCCAAGTACTCAAGCAGGCAAGGCTTATTCAAGAGCTGTTAATGTACCGACATTCGTAAGAAAGCTGATGAACATTACAGGGATGAGCGAGCAGTGGATTACGGCTCGGATCAAGCAAAAAGGGGATTGTAAATGTATCCCTTGGAGATATTTAAGGGATTTAATCCTAGCGCATTCTGATATAAAAAAGAAAGTCGACGTTTTTGCCTTAAGCATCTACGGTTTGGTTGTCTTTCCCAAGGCGTTAGGATATGTGGAGAAAGCTGTCTCAGACCTATTTGATAAACTGGATAAATGGGTCACACCTGTCCCCGTAATCTTAGCCGAAACATTCCGATCGTTGAGCGCTAGCCGAAGAGTAGGTGAAGAGAGATTCATAGGGTGCGCGCAGCTTTTGCTATCATGGTTTCATAGCCACTTTTGAAAGGTGGAAAAGGTCTCGTGTCAAGTCTTCTCCAAGAACTACTCTCCTTTGGAAGAATTAGTAACTACGCCAAGACGGGACAACCTTTCTGAAGAAAAATGGATAGCAATTCTCCAAAATTTACAAGTAGAAGATGTTGAATGGAGAGCCCCGTGGATGATCCTTGACGAGATCTTGAATCGGTGTGGAGAGTTTGATTAGGTTCCTTTACTCGGGATATGGGGGGCTGTTGGGTATGCTCCACTACTCGTAGCGAGGCAGTATCGATCAAGACAATTCATACCTGCAACACATGGGCTAGCTCAGAGTGAGTTTTCATACAAAGGCGATAATTATAAGAAGAGAATTCGTGAGATAACGAGTGCGTGGACCTAAACCCGACGAATGAAGGGGCTCGCCGCAGGACCAATGACAACCCCTGAATATGACGAGTGAAGAAATACAAGAATCAATGACAATATCCCGATGCCAAGCCAGAGGGATGCTCTACCCATAGAAGAGCATTTACGAGTTGTCCCATCTGAATTAGAGATCATCAGAGGAGATTTCGAGAACAAGAGTCAGGAATTGGGAAAGAAGATAGAGCAGCTAGAGGAGGAAAAGATGCAGTTAGGGCTGGACATCGACATCTATAAGTTAGAAGCTAAGAAGTTAAGGAAAGGAAAAAATAAGGCTGAAGAAGATCTGGATAGCTTAAAAACAGATTACAAGAAACTACGCACGTCAATCAGAACTACTGGATTGGGCAAGACATAAGAGCAATGGCGGCAAGAAATTAGAGAAGAAAAGACTAGGGCTGACCAGTGGGAAAAGAAGTGCCAAAATGCTCGAGTACGTGAAGACATTTTGAAAAAGAGCCTGTTGGAAAGTCAAAGTGAGAAAGAACAGTTACGGGTCTGAACGGTAGAATTGGAAAGATCATTGCATCTGTATCGAACTTGTAATTCGGTAAGTGAATTAAGAGCCAGCCAAAGCAAGGTCGAAGAATTAAAAAGAAAGATAGAAGAGCTCAAAACTGTATTACAAAACGGTGAACTTCAAGTTGAACTTCTTAATGAACATTGGAGGGAGCATCTCCACCATTCTCAAGAGCAGGTCAGGAATAGAGATTATGTAATGGGCGAAGCTGTGGCTCAAGTCCGAGAAGTGGTCGCTCATTTGCAAACCTTGGCAGTTCAGGCTGATGTATTAAGTCTAATATACGAGTCAGGATCAGATCGAGGCAAAAGTCTAGCTTGGTTTCTTAAAGAAGTTAAAGATCTAGGTGTTAAGGTGAAACCATATGTATAATCGTCCGCTCTATGTAAAGAACTTTGTTTTCCAGTGAAGTTGATCTAATAGAACTGAATCAAAATCAACACCTTTCTTTCTTTTTGCATTCATTTAATGCATTTGCATTGCATTTCATACACCCGCATCACATCGCGTCATGTGCACAAAAAGAATCTAATTAGCTGGCATTATACAACAGAGAGAGAGAGAAAGAAAAAGAGAGAGAGAGAAAGAAAAAGGGAAACCTGGAAGCTGAACACTCATATGGTACACGTGCTAAGCTGAAGAAGATGGATCAAAGACTAGAGCAATTCCAGAAAGAGGTGCAAGACCAGGTGCAAAAGCAGCTAGCCAAGATCCAGCAAGACATGATGGAGTCCCAGAAGAACATGATGTCTCAGATGGCTCAAATGACCCAACTGTTGAATGGGCTTATGGAGAAAGGAAAAGGCCCTACAACTAGTACCGGGGAAGAGAGCGAAGGCTATCCCCCAGGATTCACTCCACCTCCCATCCATGCAATGCAAAGAGGATATTCTCAAGGGGAGCCTGTAGACTTGGGGCAACGACCTACACCACCTGCCCATCTGGGGCAAGGTATATTCACATCGAACCCCGGAGCTAATCCTGTCGACCCGATTGTTCCATATTTGGATGATCCAGCAGAAATAGCCAGGCTGAGAATGAACGATCAGAGTGCCCAAGATAAGTACAGGAGCTTGGAAGAAAGACTCAAGGCAATAGAAGGTACTGAAGTATTCTCTGCACTTGGTGCCAAAGAGCTTAGTTTGGTGCCCGATCTGGTTCTGCCTCCGAAGTTTAAAGCGCCAGACTTTGAGAAATATGATGGGACGAGATGTCCAAAGGCACATCTTATCATGTTTTGTCGGAAGATGGCGGGTTATGTGAATGAAGATAAACTGCTAATACACTGTTTCCAAGATAGCTTGGTCGAGTCCGCCCTTCGATGGTATAATCAACTTAGTAGAGAAAGGATCCGATCATGGATGGACCTAGCATCAGCCTTCTGTGAACAGTACAAGCATGTCTCCGACATGGTGCTTGATCGACTAACTCTGCAAATGATGGAGAAGAAGCCGACGGAGACCTTTAGACAATATGCGCAAAGATGGAGAGATATCTCGGTCCAAGTAGATCCCCCATTAACTAAGACTGAGATAACGGTCCTCTTTATCAACACTCTGAAAGCGCCATTTTATGATAGGTTGGTAGGAAACGTCACAAAGGACTTCGCCGACGTCGTATTATCTGGGGAAATTATAGAAAATGCCATCAAGAGCGGAAGGATAGAAGGTCTCGAAAGTTCGAAAAGGGCAGTCCCTAATAGGAAAAAAGAGGCAGAAACCCATATGGTGGGGACTGAGAGCCATTATGCCTCTAATCCGTACCCAACCCAATCACGACCCCGATATCGCCCACCTCCAAATTTCTACTTTCCTCCCCAAAACCCTTATTACCAAGCACCTCCTTCCTACCCCGCCTACGCCACCAATAACCAAAAACCATTCACCATGTTCCCACCAAATACCATGCCTGCTCCAAGCCAACCCAAGAACGAACAAAGATCGATAGGACCCAATCTTGAAAAACCTCAATTCACCCCTATTCCCGTGTCGTACGGAGAACTGTGCCCAAAATTATTGGAAAAACAATTAATATCCCCACATTATATGGCACCATTGAAGCCTCCATACCCGAAATGGTACGATCCCAATGCTAGTTGCATGTATCATGCTGGAAACCAGGGGCATTCTATAGAAAATTGTATAGCCTTCAAAAGGAGGGTTCAGGGTCTTATTGATGCAGGGATCTTACGGTTTGACGGTACTGGTAACGTGGCTGGAAATCCGCTCCCAAACCAGGCTGAAGGGAACATGAGTGCAGTGACGAAGGAAGACGTGCGGCAAGCTAAAAGTTCTGTGTCTGAAATAAAAACACCTTTGCGAAAAGTTTGGAAGGCAATGATTGAAAATGGGTCGTTTTGTCATCCCAACAAGACTTTCAAAGGAGGAAATACAAAAAGTCAGTGTTTTTTTATTTTCATGGCGTCGAAGGACATGACATCCAGTCTTGTGAAGAATTCAGAAAATTACTCCAAGACATGATGAACAACAAGGAGATCAAGATCTTTGACAAAACGAACGAGGCCGAGGAAAGGGAAATATGCGCCTCCGATAATCAGCCACCAGCCATCCCTTATAGTACCGATCGACCTCCGGTGATTTACTATGAGGCCAAGAAGAAGGAAGTCAAACCAACGCTGGTGATTAAAGTGCCATCTCCTTTCCCTTACAAGGACGATAAGGCAGTACCATGGAAATATGATGCTAACATTGTTGTACCCGAGAGTGAAAAGCCAAAGGCTATGATTGGAGATGTTAGCAGAGTAGGACACTTTACCCGCAGCGGGAGGTGTTATTCTCCTGAAATGGTTGAACCAAAGAAAAAAGCCATTGACTCGAGTCAGAAAGGAAAGGCACCAATGCATGAGGCCGAGGTTGATGTTGAAATACAGTCTGAGCAAGAAATTAAAAGACCTGTGAATGAGGATGAAGCACACGAATTCTTAAAGTTCATCAAGCACAGTGAATATAACATCGTGGAACAGTTGAACAAGTAGCCGGCGAGAATCTCGATGTTATCTTTACTGTTGAACTCGGAGCCACATCGGAATGCCTTGCTAAAAGTGTTAAATCAAGCTTACGTGGAAAGTAATGTATCTATAGAAAAGCTTGATAGGTGGGTAAACAACTTGAATGCGGATAATTTCATCTCTTTCAGTGATGATGAAATACCGCCAAATGGTAGGGGCTCCGTGAAAGCATTGCATATTACGACCAATTGCAAGGGTTACATAGTGCCGAATGTACTCATCGAAAACGGATCCACACTCAATGTCATGCCTCTAGCCACACTTTCCAGGATGCCAGTTGATATGTCTTATCTAAGGCCTTGTCATTCCACAGTAAGAGCATTTGATGGGACACGACGAGAGGTGATGGGAAAGATTGAAATTCCTTTAGATGTGGGCCCATGTACATATGACATAGAATTCCAGGTCATGGATATCTCGCCTTCGTATAATTGCCTCTTAGGGAGGCCTTGGATCCATTCTGCTGGGGCGGTTCCTTCATCTCTCCACCAAAAAGTAAAGTTTGTCATGGATAACCACTTGATCACGGTCGCTGGTGAAGAAGACATTGTTGCCTCTATCTCTATTGACGCGCCCTACATTGATGTAAACAAAGATGCAGTGGAATGTTCCTTCCGTTCCTTCGAGTTTATCAATGCTACATTTGTTGTTGAAGGAAACAAAATTCCCACACCCAAACTGTCAAGGAATACCAATATGGGGATCAAGCTGAATGTGGGAAAAGGAGCCCGAGCGGAGAAAGGTTTGGGAAAGTATCAGCAAGGAATAGTTAGAGCATTAAAGCCAGTACACCACAAGGCCCGATATGGTTTAAGGTTCAAGCCAGATGGGCGACAAAGAAGAAAGCAATGGCAGAAAGATCAAGAAAGGAGGATTGCAAGAGTCTCAGGTCGGGAATTGGAATGTGAGCCATTAGTGTATCCTCAGTTGTCGAAAACATTTACATCTGCAGGGATGATGTACCTGGGGAGAGATAGTTTACCAAGCATGTTGTTATCGATTGAAAGGGGTCTTCAGAACGTCAGTATAAATGTCATGGGCAAAGGCGATGATGCAATTGAAGATGTTTCGATGATACGCCCTTGTCCTCCTAGATTCACTTTGAACAATTGGACTGCTGTGGATCTTCTTGTAGTTTCTAAGTCCTCTCCAGAGTAATGCTCAATGTTAACTCTTTTTGTATGCCCCTAAGTTATAGGGGGAATCTGTTATGAGAGTTTATGTTTGCTATTTATCTTTAAATAAACATTAATGGAGATGCATTTTGTCATGGTCTTTTCATTCTCGTTGGCTTCATATTTATTTCCTTTTCTCATAGCCTGTCCTTACATACATCCCGTATCATAGTATTATGTTTGTGGGTTCCAATACCTTGATGCTCCTCTATAGTTTTCTTTTCCATTCACCTTTCAGGTGCTCAGATGTCAACGACATGAACAATCCCGTTACAAGTCCTAAAATCGATTTCGAGAAAGCTGTTTGTTTAGGAGAATGCGAAGCTGAGGAAGATGCTGAAGATTGTGTCTCATCCCCTGACTTACTGAGGATGATGGAACGAGAAGATAAATAGATTCTACCCTATCAAGAATCTGTTGAGACAGTGAACTTAGGAAATGAAGAAAAGAGGCAAGAAGTGAAGATTGGGACCTCCATTTCAGATAACACCAAACATGACTTGATCGCCTTGTTTCAAGAGTATAAAGATGTATTCGTGCGGTCGTACCAGGACATGCCAGGTTTGAACGAAGATGTAGTGGTCCATAGACTCCCACTGAAACCAGAATGCAAACCCATCCAACGGAAGCTAAGACGAATGAGACCTAAAATGCTGTTAAAGATAAAAGAAGAAGTAAAAAAACAATTTGATGCTGGCTTCTTACAAGTCTCTAAATATCCAGAATGGGTAGCTAATATAGTCCTAGTACCGAAGAAAGATGGCAAAGACCGAATGTGCGTGGATTATCATGATCTGAATCGAGCAAGCCCAAAAGATAATTTTTCCTTGCCACACATCAATTCATTGGTAGATAACACAGCAAAACATTCGTTATTTTCTTTCATGAATGGATTTTCGGGTTATAATCAGATAAAGATGGCCCCCGAGGATATGGAGAAAACTACCTTCGTAACAATGTGGGGAACGTTCTGCTATAAGGTAATGCCATTCGGATTGAAGAATGCCGGGGCAACATATCAGAGGGCAATGGTGATGTTGTTCCACGACATGATGCACAAAGAAATAGAAGTTTATGTCGATGATATGATTGACAAATCTCGGGGGGAGAGAGAGCATGTTGGGAACCTCAAGAAATTGTTTGAAAGACTAAGAAAGTTCTAGCTGAAGCTTAATCCAGCCAAGTGCACATTTGGGGTTACCTCGGGAAAATTACTAGGCTTCATTGTCAGTGAGAAAGGTATTGAGGTAGATCTAGATAAGATAAAAGCCATACAAGAACTACCACCTCCACGGACACAAAAAGAAGTCAGAGGATTTTTAGGGAGGTTGAACTACATCGCTCGATTTATTGCTCAGCTTACCAACCAATGTGACCCAATTTTTCGACTCCTTCGAAAATGCAATACTGGAGAATGGAACGAGGAGTGTCAAGTGGCTTTTGACAAGATAAAACAGTATTTGTCTAACCCCTCGGTGCTAGTACCGCCAACGCCCGGGAGACCGCTAATATTGTATCTGACTGTGTTCGAAAGCTCAATGGGTTGCGTACTGGGGCAACATGATGAGTCAGGGAAAAGAGAAAGGGCGATTTACTACCTCAGCAAGAAGTTTACAGAGTATGAGGCAAAGTACCCGTCAATTGAGAAATTCGGTTGTGCTTTAGTCTGGGTAACCCGAGGGCTCAGACAATATATGTTGTATCACACGACATGGTTAATTTCAAAGCTGGACCCAATAAAGTACATGATGGAATCACCTGCACTCTCAGGAAGAATGGCACGATGGCAGATCCTACTATCGGAGTACGATATCATCTACGTGAATCAAAAGTCGATAAAAGGGAGCGCAATTGCTGACTTCTTAGCAACCCGGACAACAGAGGAATACGAGCCATTGAGATT
Source organism: Gossypium australe (assembly GCA_005393395.2). Classification (NCBI taxonomy): domain Eukaryota; kingdom Viridiplantae; phylum Streptophyta; class Magnoliopsida; order Malvales; family Malvaceae; genus Gossypium; species Gossypium australe. The sequence continues at coordinate 89,474,948 of CM016618.1, read as the reverse complement.
TGACTTCCCAGATGAAGACTTGATGTGCATTACGGAAAAAGAATGTGAGTCGTCAAAAGAGAAATCATGGAAGATGAGCTTTGATGGTGCATCAAATGCATTGGGGCATGGGATTGGAGCAGTCTTAGTGTCACCAGAAGGGAATCATTACCCATTCACTGCCAAATTAAATTTCTTCTATACCAATAACGTAGCGGAATATGAGGCTTGCGTCATGGGACTTCGTGCCGCTATTGAACGAGACATCAAAATCTTAGAGGTGTACGGAGACTCAACGCTGGTGATTTACCAAATCCGTGGAGATTGGGAAGTGAGAGATTCGAAATTGGTCAAATATCGTGATCTCGTGGCAGAGCTGATCAAAGAATTCAAAGAAGTAACTTTTAATTACTCCCCACGAGAAGAAAACCAATTGGCAGACGCCCTAGCCACTTTGGCTTCAATGTTCAAAGCAAACCAAGAAACGGAAATAATGCCTCTCCAAATGAGCATATACGAGGTCCCTGCACATTGTTTTAGCATTGAAAAAAAAGCAGATGGACAACCATGGCTCCAGGATATCTTATAATATGTCAAGAATCAAAGGTATCCCGAACAAGCAAATGAGAACGACAAAAAACAATTAGAAGAATGGCGGTGGGATTTGTTCTTGATGGGGGCATCCTGTACAAAAGAGGAAAAGATCAGGTGCTCCTGAGATGCGTGGATGCTGTTGAAGCCAGAAAAATACTTGAAGAAGTCCATGAAGGAGTTTGTGGAACTCATGCCAATGGTTTCACTATGGCCAGACAGATTATGAGACTCGGTTATTATTGGCTGACGATGGAAAGCGACTGCATTAGTTACGCATGAAAGTGCCACAAATATCAAGTTTACGGTGATAAAATTCATGCAGCATCTTCGCCCCTTCATGTCATGACTTCGCCGTGGCCTTTTTCTATGTGGGGCATGGATGTTATAGGGCCAATTTCCCCAAAAGCTTCTAATAGACATCGATTCATTTTTGTGGTCATAGATTACTTCACAAAATGGGTAGAAGCCACTTCGTTTGCTAATGTGACGAAGGCTGCAGTTTGCAGGTTTTTAAAAAGGGAGATCATATGTCGATACAATTTGCCTGAGAGAATTATTTCAGATAATGCTTTAAATCTGAACAACAAGATGATGAAAGAAGCGTGCGAGCAATTTCAAGTAAAGCATCATAACTCCCCACCCTATCGCCCAAAGATGAGCGGAGCAGTAGAAGCCGCCAACAAAAACATTAAGAGGATTATTGGGAAAATGATCGAGACATATAAAGACTGGCACGAGAAACTACCATTCGTTTTGTATGCATATCGCACATGTGTGCGGACCTCCACAGGGGCAACTCATTTCTCTCTGGTCTATGGAATGGAAGCTGTGCTGCCCATCGAAGTTGAGATCCCATCTTTACGAGTCTTAATGGAGTCAAAACTAGAAGAATCAGAATGGGTTCAAGCTCGATATGACCAACTAAATCTGATCGAAGAAAAACGCTTGAAGGCAATCTGCCATGGATAGATGTATCAGAAGAGAATGATCACAGCTCATGACAAGAAGGTGCGACTAATGGAATTTCGCGAAGGAGAACTCGTGCTGAGAAAGATTCTCCTAATACAAAAAGACTTTCGAGGAAAATAGGCACCTAATACAAAAAGAAGGCCTTCCCGGGTGGAGCTTTGATTCTCACTGAGATGGATGGGAAAGAGATACCAAATCCAGTGAACTCAGATACCGTGAAGAAGTACTATGCTTAAAAAAAAAAGATAAAGATGAAAACCCGAAAAGGGCGTCTTGTTAAACAAAAAAGGTTTCGGAGGTTAAACTCGAAGGGGTGTCCTAAGGAAGTAGATTTGGGCTTGAAGAGCAAGGGCGATTTAAACAGGAAGTCAAATGGCGAGATATTAATATTTGAAGCAGACTCGGAAGCTCAAAATCTTCTACACAAGAAGCTGTGCTCGAAAGGATCCAGGATCAAGAAACGTGGAGAAGTTCATGCGTTGAATATCTAGAACATTTGTGGCAATTGAATCTGCATTCCTGTATTTATAATGTTTTCTTTATTGAACTATTCCTTGTCAATTTTCTTTGCCCGTTGCCTTTGAAATAAATGAGTGTGAGGTATCCCTTTCATACCTACTTGTCATTTTCATGCATCTCATGTTTGGTTCATTTAAATAATGAATAGTGAAATTACACACTCTAAACAAAAGGAATGTTGAGCATTACCTGGATGAAAATTTGGTAAGTACAAGAGCCTCAAAGCAAGGACAAAGTTCAACAGGGAGCGAAAGGGCAATACATGAGAAACACAGATTACTCGTAAAGCTTGAGAACAGGCACAAAACCTGAAAGGAAAGACAAGAATCGAAGCAATGAATGCAGGTCATCATGAAAGTCGTAACAAAAAGAGATATAGGACAAATAAGCCCAAGGCACATGACATAATCATGTAGGCATAAAAGCATTTAAGACAAGCACGTGCATATCATGATAACATAACGCATGACACATACAGGTACGCCAATAAAGCAAGAAGTTTTGACGATAACTGTACCGAACCAAGGAGAAAGAAGACATCCGAGTTCCACCAGATGATACGTTTGCAATTTCTATTTTTCAAAAATCAACTCCTCAGGTCGCACGCTGAGGTATTTTTAATTTCTGTTTTTCAATTTCTGTTTGCAAAAATCAACTCCTCAGGCCGCCCGCTGAGGTATTTTTAATTTCTTTTTTTCAATTTCTGTTTGCAAAAATCAACTCCTCAGGTCGCACGCTGAGGTATTTTTAATTTCTATTTTTCAATTTCTGCTTGCAAAAATCAACTCCTCAGGTCGCCCGCTGAAGTATTTTTAATTTCTGTTTTTTCAATTTCTGTTTGCAAAAATCAACTCCTCAGGTCGCACACTGAGGTATTTTTAATTTCTGTTTTTCAATTTCTGTTTGCAAAAATCAACTCCTCAGGCCGCCCGCTGAGGTATTTTTAATTTCTATTTTTCAATTTATGTTTGCAAAAATGAACTCCTCAGGTCGCACGCTGAGGTATTTTCAATTTCTATTTTTCAATTCCTGTCTTTCAAAAATCAACTCATATTACGAGAGGTGAGTTGAGCCTCAGGTCGCACGCTGAGGTATTTTCAATTTCTAATTTTCAATTTCTGTTTGTTCAAAAAATCAACTCAGGTGAGTTGAGCCTCAGGTCGCACGCTGAGGTATTTTCAATTTCTATTTTTTCAATTTCTGTTTGCAAAAATCAACTCCTCAGGTCGCACGTTGAGGTATTTTCAATTTCTAATTTTCAATTTCTGTTTGTAAAAAAAAATCAACTGGTATTACTCAAGTGGGTTGAGCTTCAGGTCACGCGCAGAGAGATGATAGCGGAGCAGATTGAAGATTGAAGTCTTCCTGAAGATAGTAAGGAAGCTGATTGAAAGAATGAAGATAGCAAGTTTGGCATTCTCGAAGTTACAGAGAAGCGGATCGAAGTCAATAATCGTATCCCAAGATTGCAAATATTATCTCTTTAAAGAAATAACGGAACAATAAAGCGGATTGAAGCTACAGGCCCCATCTCTTGGAAGTAACAGTGGAGTGGATCAAAGCAACAAGTTACAGAGGAGCTTGAAGCTACCTAACAAAAAGAGCACCCAAAGAAACCAAGGCTCGGTAAGACCGGGCAAATTTGGGTCTTTTAAAGTCTTTGCTCTGTTCCCGTTGCACAACAACGAGCAAAGAGAGGCAGCTGTAATACCCATAATTTTCCCGGCCCATTAAAGCCCAATAAAAACAGTCCAGTCTCTTTTACAAACCAAATCTAAAATCAAAAGTAGGTATTACAAAAGCCCGAACAAGCCCAATAGGCCCAACAATGCAGCCCAAATAAAAAACAAAAAAGAAGGAAACCCTAGCTTTTCCTAACCCTAGAGCCGCAAGCCTCTGTTCATGTGCCTACCACCAACGTCGATCTCCACTAGCCACTCCCCCACTTCCCATTGTTTCCCACGATCTGCAAGAAAGAGCAAAGCAGCAGCACCACTAGCAAAAGGATTTGTTTTTTTTTTTATCATTATCATTCGGCTATAAAAGCCAACAGAAAACACTGTAATAAGGACTCTTTTTTCTTGGAGAAATCGATAGAAAAGAGACAAATTCAAAAATAAAAAAAGCATCAAAGATCAAGCAAAAAGAATCTCAAAACACAAGTCATACGAGTGTATTCGGGTATTTTTTCTCTCTTATTTTACTCACAAAAATACATATATATATATATAAAACATATATAAAGGAAATAAAAAAAAATGTAAAAAACTCACCTTTAAGGATTTCGGCCACCGCGCGCAGTGGCCGACAACAGAGCCCTCGGCGTCGCCTCGCCAGATTCCCCTTCCCCTTTTCAGACCTGCAAAGAAAAGAAAAAAGAGAGAATCAGTTTTTTGTTTTACAAATGAGAGAAATGATTTTTAAAAAAACTTTTCGGGCCTTATATAACTGCATGAAACGACGCCGTTTTGACTGGCGCCCAAAAGCCCCAAAACGACGTCGTTTCAGCCTAGCCCGACCCGATTCGACCCGACCCAAGGCCAGGATCCGTGTGTTTTTGCGGAAGGGTCTATTTGCGCATTTGACCCTTTCGCATTTCTTCTCCTTTCTAATCCATTTTTTCTTATTTCCAAATCTGTCCCAATATGTTTGCTTCTATTCTAATTTAGTCTCGTATAAAACGCAACGCATAAGGAATGGAAAAATTGCTTTTTTGGGCCCTCTCCTTAAACGCGCGTTTCAAATAGGCCCTCCCCTCTTTATTTTATTTCAGATTTACCTCAATAATCCGTGTTTAGTTCGATTTTGGTCCCTTTTTTATTATTTTGATTACTTTTAATATTATTGTTGTGTACTATCTTAATATCATTACTATACTATTATTATCATTATCATTATTATTGTTATTATTATTATATTTACTATTATTATTATTATCATTATGATTGTTATTATTATTATTATTACTATATTTATATATTTCCATTGTACATATTTTGTGTCATCATCATCATTATTATTATTATTATTATTATTATTATTATTATTATTATTATTATTATTGTTATTTTACTTCCATTTTCACTTTTATTTTCATTATTTCTTTTATCTTTGGCTTGTTTATTTTATTCTTCCACATTATGTAATTATTATTATTTTGTTGTACGTGTAAATACTGCGATTCATGTCTTCCTTGTTTTCACAAATTCGTGCTTATTGATTTTTACCTAATATAAAATTGATTTCTTAAAATACAAGCAATATTCGGTGCTTGAATATTCGAGAAAACGTGTCCTAACATGCCTGGTTTCATTTTTTTGGACAAATACTCGAATATCCTTTTGATATTTTTTAAATGCGTGAGTATCAGGAATTATGAGATGATCTTGAATTCGAGGATTTGAATTATCGTATCCTAAAGTGTTGGATGTGATATTTCATTCCTTCGGAACGAGAAATTCTTGATATACAATCTGAGAATATTATGGGATAATCTTGGATTCGAAGATTTAAAATATCATGTCCTAATGTATTGGATGTGGTATTTTATTCTTTTGGAACAAGAAGATCTTGATTTTCAATTCGAAAAACTAAGGGATGATCTCGGATTCAAGGATTTAAATTATCGTGTCCTAAAGAATTGGATGTGATATTTTAATCCCTTTGGAACGAGAAAGTCCCGATTTGCAATTCGGGAAAACTATGAGATGATCTTGGGGCTCGAGGATTTAAACTATCATGTTCTAAAGTATTGGATGTGATATTTTATTCCTTCGAAACGAGAAGATCTTGATTTAATTCAAGAAAACGCAAATATTTCCAAAAGAGGTCGAATTTTTTTAAATTATTTTTTTTTTAATTTTCAACTTTCGACATTGAGACATTAATTAATCAATTTGGTACCAATTTTGGGCGTGACGAGGGTGCTAACCCTTCCTCGCACATAACCGATTCCCGAACTCGATTTCTCAAAACTTCGCGGACCAAAAACATTGTTTTAGTAAACCAAAACGTTTTATAAAGCAAAGGTGATCCGATCACACCAAATAAAGATCGGTGGTGACTCCCGTTTTATCATTTTCAAAACCCAAAGTCGATTCGTCCTTTTTCAATAGAGGAAGGTTTCGACAGTGATTTATGTGACATGCATAATACTTCTACATTAGGTGGAAAGAAATATTTTGTTACTTTTATTGATGATTGTTCTAGTTATTGTTATGTATATTTATTGCATTCAAAAGATGAAGCGCTTGATAAATTTAAAGTTTATAAATCTGAAGTTGAACTTCAGTGTGAATCATTTATCAAGTGCTTAAGATCAGATAGAGGTGGAGAATACTATAATCCAAGTTATTTTGAATCCACTGGGATTGTCCATCAAGTTTCAGCCCCTTACACACCATAACAAAATGGTGTAGCTGAAAGGAAAAATAGAGTATTGACTGAAATGGTAAATTCAATGTTATCATATTCAGGTCTTGGACAAGGTTTTTGGGAAGAAGCTGTTCTAACAGCTTGTCATATATTGAATAGAGTTCCTAATAAGGAAACTAAAATAACCCCTTATGAACAATGGAAGAAAAGGAAACCAAACCTTAATTATTTGAAGGTTTGGGGTTGTAGAGCTATTGTCAAAGTTCCAACACCTAAACGTAAAAAGTTAGGTGAAAGAGGAATTGAATGCATATTTATAGGATATGCACACAATAGCAAGGCATATAGGTTCATGGTAATTGAACCAAATGATTCAATTTTAATTAATATTGTTATTGAATCAAGAGATGCTATTTTTGATGAAAATAGATTTAATTCTATATCAAGACAATTACAGCCACAACAATTGATTCATTCTTCAAATGAGAATGAGATTCCATTGGAACAAATTGATAATAATGATGAATATTGTCAAGAATTAAGAAGAAGTAAGAGGATTAAAAAGGTCAAAGATTTTGGACCAGATTTCATTATGTTTCTTGTAGAAGGAAAAGGTGAAAGTATATGCAATAAGATACCTTATTGTTATAATACGGAATCTGATCCTATTACATTTAAAGAGGCAATGAAATCTCAAGACTCTGTTTTTTGGAAAGAAGCAATAAATGATGAGATAGATTCAATAATGGGAGATCAAACTTGGATCTTACTTGATCTTCCACTAGGTTCCAAACCAATAGGTTGTAAATGGATCTTCAAAAAGAAAATGAAGGTCGATAGAACTATTGATAAGTTTAAATCAAGGTGGTAGCCAAAGGTTTTACACAAAAACAATGTATTGATTATTTTGATACCTATGCTCCAGTAGCAAGAATTGCTACAATTAGACTCTTAATATCACTTACCTCTATATATAATCTGGTTGTTCACCAAATGGATGTTAAAACTGCATTTTTAAATGGTGAATTGGAAGAGGAAGTGTACATGGAACAACCGGAAGGATTTGTTGTTCCAGGACAAGAGCATAAGGTATGTAAGCTTGTTAAATCTTTATATGGACTTAAACAAGCACCAAAACAATGGCATCAAAAGTTTGATAATGTTGTTTTAGCTAATGGCTACAAAATAAATGAATCCGATAAGTGCATATATAGCAAATTTGAAAATGGAAAAGGTGTCATAATTTGCTTATATGTAGATGACATGCTCATTTTTGGCACGGATTTGGAACAAATAGAAAACACAAAGAAATTCTTGTCAAACAACTTTGCTATGAAGGATATGGGTGTAGCAGATGTTATTCTTGGGATTAAAATAACTCGAGATGAAAGCACTATAGCTTTATCACAATCACATTACATTGAAAATGTGCTTAAAAAGTTTGATCTTTTCAACTGTATACCAGCATCTACACCCATGGATCCTCAAATAAAATTAGTATCTAATGCTGGTAGGAAAATTGATCAATTGAAATATGCAAGTCTAATTGGCTGTCTTATGTACATAATGAATTGTACAAGACCAGATATTGCATATGCTATTGGGAAATTGAGTAGGTATACAAGTAATCCAAGTAGTTTGCATTGGCAAGCATTGAATAGAGTACTTAAAGAAAACTATTAACTATGGATTGTGTTATAATGGATATCCTCCAGTTTTAGAAGGGTATTTGGATGCTAGTTGGATTACAAGTTTGGAAGATCATGCATCTACTAGTGGATGGATCTTCATTCTTGGTGGAGGACCCATTTCTTGGGGTTCCAAGAAACAAACATGTATTACTGATTCCACCATGGCAGCAAAATTTATTGCATTAGCCGCTGCATCTAAAGAAGCAGAATGGTTAAGAAATTTGCTTTATGATGTACCTTTATGGCCTAAGCCAATTTCACCTATTTCTATCCGTTGTGATAGTGAGGCTACTCCAGCAAAGGCATATAGCCAAGTATATAATGGAAAGTCTAGACATATTTGATTAAGACATAGTTATGTCTGACAATTAATCTCTGATGGAGTGATCACTATTAATTATGTGAGGTCAAGTGAAAATTTGGCGGATTGATCGCTGAAATCAGAGCTTTAAAATTTATAAAACGAATGATCAAACCTGGAAACTAACTCTGACAACGATTACAGGCAAGTGTACCTATCGAACAGTAGTATAGCTTAGGCAAGACCGGATTGTCGAACACAAAGGAACTAAAAGTACTAATACTGACTTTCTTTTTATTATTTAGCCTTAAAAATAAAGTGAAGTTGCTTTAATCTAATATTAACAGCTACTAAGCTAAAGACACAAGACAAAAAGAACGAATTGGAAAATAACTTGAAGAAAAACTCAATTGATTACGACGATACCTTCAGGAAGAATCCACCTAGACTTCACTTGTTATCTAACACTGAACCATATTATTTATTTACTTAGCTTGATCCATAGAACTCCCTAACCTATATTAAACCCTCTCTCGAGGCGAATAACGTCTAACCCTAGGTTAATTAGTAGAACTCTCGTTCGCTTATAATAACCCCCTAGAATAGCAGTAAATCGATCTGTGGATTCCCATATTAGGTTTCACCCTAATCCGGCAAAATCTCGTAACCCTATCTCTAGGCGTTCGATCAACTCCACTTAATTATGCTAGATCTACTCTTAGGCAGGGTCTATTCCTCCTCCACCTAAGCACATCAGATTTGGATTAAGCAATATAATTAAGAACAAACTAAGTAATTATCATATAATTTAGAAATCAAATAACAAAATTCATCTAGGTTTCATCCCCTTAAGGTATCTGAAGGATTTAGTTCATGACAAATAAAGAAAACATCTCAAGAGAAAAGATAAAACAAAACATAAGAAATCCATAAAACTCCCTGAAGGAATTGAAGGAGAAATCCGCTGTCTTGAGTATAATTCTGACTTTTTGGGATGGATCAACTGGCTATCTTCGAGTAATTCCCTCAACTCTGACCTTTTCGGCTTGGCTCTTTGGCCTAGCTTTGACGCCCTTCCCATGGAGGCACTTAGGGGATATATATAGGTTCTTGGAATGCGATTCTTTCTCCCTAAGTATCCTTTTCCAACTGAAATTGCTCTTTCCAACGATAGAGGCACGGCTATGGCACACGCCCGTGTGGATCGACTTTAAACCATGTTCGGATTTCTAACTTGAGGCACGGTCGTGTGAGGAGGGGTTGAGGCGTGCTCTTGGTGATCCTACTTAATGAATACTGAAATAATATTTACATCAACTAATAATAATAATAATCCTAATAATACGAGCTTTTCTTTCGAAATATAAACTTTAACTGTATAAGCTCACCACTAATATTGGATAACCTTCGAAATTTCTTTTTTTTTAAGAACAAACTAAGTATTAAAATATGGATTCAGTTCATAGCCTAATATAATTCGGTAACTAATCAAATCATATCTCGATCAAAGGGTAGTTAAAAAGGAATGGTGATAACAAATACAAAGGGGTTTTTGGGTTATTAATAGGTGAATCAATAAAAAGGGGTGTTAGGATCAACGGGGTTCACTAGGGGTTAATTTATGAAGGTAGGCTTTTTATTGGAGTGAGTGAGTTAAGTCCTAGGTGCCTTTATCATCTATGTATATCAAATCATAAATGTGGTCTCAACATGTATAAACGAGGCAAGTTCTAGAATAACAGTTCAAAGTTGACACACACATAATTAAAAGGTGAGCACGAAAAAGAATATATGCTCTGTAAGGCTCAAAATCTTACAAAAATTATGGGTGTTTTGACATCAATCTCATAAATTTCAAACTTCAAAGCAATATTCAATTTTAGGTTAACAACCTAGCAATATTTTTTTTTAGAAAAATAGACTTATCATGCTCGATTCTCTAGTATTCTTCAAATTTAATCATCAATGTACAATTAACTAAGACTTATTCTAAAACATGTCAACAAAATTCATAAATTATCAGAAATTTCATCCTAATTACTAATATGACAAACATGCTTAAAAACAAGACTAAATCAGGGATTTGAGAATAATGAAAAAAAGTTAGGCACTGTTATTCCACTTTTACCCTCAGGGATTTGAGAATAATGCAAAAAGTTGGGCATTTTTACCCCCCCACACTTAAGATGTACATTGTCCTCAATGTACAAAGATAGATAATATCTCTATTTTTATAAAAATCAAAAGTGAGGGTGAGAGGTACTCCCTGAATTCTTGGATGGGTTCTGTGGAGGATGTGGCAAATACGGCGAAGGCATCAGTATGGTGGTGGTGTTGGTTCCCGAGCTCTGCGTTAGATGAAGAAATTGGGGAACTCGTGAAGGATTAGCCAGGGGTTATTTAGATATAATAAAATAAACTAAATATAAAATTAAAGAAAAGCAAACTAAAGGGAAGGAGACTAAGAAGAAAACTAAAATGAAAAGAAAATACTACTGGACTATGAAGTCCTTATTGAAGGATGATTCGCAAGGTGGGAATCAACGCTAAGGTTGGGGATGTACTGGCAGTGGCGGAAGTGGAGAGGTTATCATGGTGGTCGGCGTGATTCCCAAGCAGCCTGGCGAACCTGACACTAAGAAACTAAAAGAAAATTAAATGAAAAGAGTAGAAGAGAAGTATAGATAAGAAAAATAAAAGAGAAGAGAAACAAAAAGGAAAAATAAATTGGTCTCAAAGACCCTTGGCTTGGTGATTAGTTGAAGCTGCCGGCATGAACTCATGTTGACCGTTCTCCTTTGGGGAGACTATGCTTAGCTTCTTCTGCTTCTTCGACATGATTTTGTGTGGCCCAAGGGTATTAGAGATTTATGGAGTGAAAAGTCTGAGAGGGAGAAGAGTGAAAAGAAAAGAAAATAAAGATAAAACCAGATGGAGGGAAGGGGAAGGGTTGTGGGGTTTAAATAGGAGTTCAAATCTGCCATGTTCCCACGGCCGTGGTCCTAGGGTGTGTCGATTTACACGGCCACCTCGCACTGCCGTGTGTCCGTGTGTGTTGGTTCACCGTGCCCACTTGTCAGCCAGCCACGCCCGTGTCTTCGAAGTCAGTATGTTAGCACGGGCTTAGGGCACGGGCGTGGTCTACCCGTGGTGTGCAAGTCAGTAGCTTCACACGGGTTCAAAGCACGGGCGTGCCATTCTGTCAGTGCCCGTGAGGGAGAGTGGTTGGATCCGTGACGTTGGGAAGTGGTTGAACTGGTTTGCACGGCCTCTGCTATGTCAGTACGAAGATTCTGGTGGTCCACACGGTCACGGACACGGCCGTGTGTAAGACCGTGTGACCTTGAAAATTCTGCACTTTCAGTTAGTTTAAAAGAAAAAAAAGAAGGGAAATAAAGGGATTGAAAAAAAATTGAAAGAAAATAATGTTAGTGCTCGGGTTGCCTCCTGAGAAGCGCTCGTTTATAGTCTTAAGCTAGACGTGTAATTGAATGAGATTAGGGGGGTTTAAATGTTTGAATATCTTCCCTCATGCTTGCGATTTTATTTTCTTGACAAAGTTTAAGTCGAGAAGCGTTTACCTTAAAAGTGCCGAATGTTGGATTGCTCACCTCGACTATTCCGTGGAGGAAGATATCGTGTATCTTAAGAGGAGTTTCTCTCTTTGTTTTCAGGTCTGCTATGATGATGTGAGGATCTGTATGGTCTAACAGTACCTGATCTCCTATTTTAAAGTGATTTGATGTTCTTACGAGTTCTTCTGGTGGTTTTTCCTTGACATGAGTCTTCTGCTCTTCTAATTTGTCAACCTTAAGGCTTTGTTCCTTGTGTAACTCCTCTTTGTTGATTTGGGGTCTATGAGTCGGCTCAGGTTTGTGTCCTTGTGATGTTTCCTGCGATGAAAGTTGAATAATTTGATTATCATTTGAAGTGACTTTCTTACCTTCATCGCCTGTTGTCCTGGCTAAGTCAAGAGCTTGTAGCTTGATTGATTCATCACCTACACGAAGTATAAGTTCTCGTATGGCAACATCAATTTTAGTCTTGGCAGTTGCTAAGAAGGGTCTTCCTAGGATTAGGGGGATTGAATTATCCTCATCCATGTCTAAAACAACAAAGTCTATTGGGAAAACAAATTTATCGATTTTTACAAGAACATCTTCAATAATGCCCTTAGGAATTCTGACAGTTTTATCAGCTAATTGAATGCTCATCCTAGTTTGCTTGGGCTTCCCTAGACCTAATCGTATCAACAATGTATAAGGCATGACATTTATGCTTGCCCCTAAATCAGCTAATGCATTATCAATAGTTAAACTACCAATTAAACATGGAATTGTGAAACTCCCTAGATCTTTTAACTTCTGTGGTAGTCTATTTTGTAACATTGCCGAGCATGTTGCGTTCAACTCCACGTGGTGCTCTTCGTCTATTTTGCGTTTGTTTGTCAAGAGCTGCCTTAAAAATTTCCTCGAGTCTGGCATCTGAAAAAGGGCTTCGAGAAAAGGTAAGTTAATATGTAATTTCTTTAAGAGTTTGAGAAACTTACCGAACTGTTCCTGTAATAACCCAAATTTCAGTGGTGTCAGAAATAGTGGTTCGAGACCACCAAATCTGACAAATGAACTCGCAGACCATATTATTTAATATTTACAAGTCAAATGTAGCTTTTAAAATATTTTTAAAATAGTAAATTATGTTTTATAAAGATTTATTTGGTCAAGAAATCGAGAAAAAGAGGTATCGAGATCTCAGTGTTATAAACCGAGTCATAAGTATTTTTATAAATATTTACGGAATGTCAATAAGTTAGTATTAAAATTTCGTTAGAAAATTTTGACGTTTGGGTGGTTAATTAAATAAAAAGGACTAAATTGAAAAAGGTGTAAAAGTTGCTAGAAGGATTAAATAGATTAATTGTCAAATGAGGAAGGACCTAAAGTGAAAATAAGCCAAAGTAGATATTTTGGGCGGCAATAGCTGAGAAAAATCAGGAAATGGGTGAAATAAGGGCAAAATTTGAAAATTACCAAAATTAGTTAAATAAAAATGGGACCAAATTGGAATATCTAGCATTCTCTTCATTTCTCTTCATTTTCTTCAGTTGAAAAACAGCCATGGGAGAGAGTTTCAAGCTGGTTTTCATACTCAAGCTTCATGTAAGTTTAATTCTTGCTTTCTCCTTGAAATTTCTATGTTTTTAGACTTTTACAATTGGGTCCAACTTACTATGTCATTAGTTTTTGATTCTATGGCTAATTTTTAAAGTTTATGTGGATTAGTGCTTGAATGATATGATGAATAAATATTGAATTGAAGCTTTAATTTTGTTATATGATGATTTTATCAAGTAAAATTGATGGAAATTGGTTTTAGGACCTAATTATGAAAGAGTTGAAATTAAGGCCTAGTGTTAAAATTCTGATTTTCAAAGGTTATGAAGTAGTTTAAAATGATAGAGAAAAGTATTAAATGAGAAAATTAGCTCAAGTGAGGGGTTAATTGAGCAAGGATTGAATTGTATGAAATGTGGAATTTGAGACAAAATAGAAATCAACATGTCATACTAAAGCAGTTTTGGACAGCAGCAGTTGTCTAACTTTGAAAAATCATCAAAAATGGTATAAATTGAATTAGAAGTTGAGTGAGATATAGAATTAAAGCTTGTTGAGTCTATTTTCATATAAAAGAAATAGAGCAAGCAAAGGAAGTCTACATTTTGAGATATTTAAATTTTGGTAAGACTGGTTTAGAATAACTTCGTGAGCCCCTATTCTTACTTTAGAAATTCACTAAAATTTGTACAAAAATAATTATGAGTTATAATTTATATGTTTGTATTCCTTACTGAGCCTATTTTCATTATAAATAATCGGAAACACTATATGAAAATTGTACTATGAGATTATTGATTTTTAGTGAAGAGAGGTCAGAGCAGTAGGACTGTGTAATAGGGGAGAACTTAACTAATAAACTGTACTAATTGGCCACACTAAAAATTTTGGAAAAAATATGGTAAGAAGATATGTGGGTCTAGTTTCAAATAAAATTAACAGATCTTAATTTGGAGTTCTGTAGCTCAAGATAAAAATAATTTATTGACTATGACACGGATGGACAGCTTGAATATTCACATAAGTAAATAGTGAAAATTATAGATAATGTTACTTACAAGTGTGTTGTTTATACTAAGGATGTGGATGGAGAGGAGGAGGAGGAAAAATAATAAATGAATGACTTGTGTATAAATTGATCACATGCTCGATTATAATTGATAAACGTTGAGGTAGAAATGATATAATGTTTTATTTCAAATATTTATTATGAAACTAAGATTATCGTTATGGTATAAAAATCGAATTATAAGTTCATGTAACTTGAATTATATTCTTAAATGCTTGAAATATATGTTATTGATGTGAATATAGTTTGAATGTTCATTGTATGAAAATTGATGAAACATTGATATATTTGATAAAAAGGGGAAGAAATCTCGGTTGAATGAAAGGAAAATTCGATGGATTCTGAAAAGGAATTGACGGTAAAAAGGATCTAGCCCGGATGGGTGATCCTATCCCGATATAGCCCTCCCGAAGAATATGTGTGAAAAGGATCTAGCCCGGACGGGTGATCCTGATATAGCCCTCCCGAAGAATATGTGGAAAATGGATTTAGCCAAGACGGGTAATCCGAATTAGGGTCTGAATTTAGCCTGGACTGGTAATTCAGATCCAAGCTCATTAGAGTAATTGTCGTTGCAGGGGATTTAGCCTGGACTGGTAATCCCGACAATACTCTATGAGTATATATTACAGGGGATTTAGCCTGGACTGGTAATCCCGCTGTAAGGATGAGGTTCGCGGGAGTGTGCTCTCTTACAGGGGATTTAGCCTGGACTGGTAATCCCGCTGTAAGGATGAGGTTCGCTGGAGTGTGCTCTCTAAAATGGAAATGTGAGCACATGAACATGAATTGACGGACCTGGATTTGTACACTAAAGTGTACCTCTGAAAATCCATCAAAAATTCCAAGAAATTCAACGGGATAAATATGGAAAAATATCAAGGGAATGGAAATCATGGTATATATTATGTGATATAAGGAAATACGAGTTGATGAGACATGAACGTAGAACTTGGTTGACGAATGAGTTCATTTGTGATTATATATTTGTACATCCTCATGAATTGGTATTCCAAATGAGTTAATGAGAAGAGTTCTAATATGAAATAATCTTAATTCTAAATGAAATATTATGAAAACGTATTTGAAATACATTGGTGTGTCTTGTATATGTTATTTGAGTTCATAATGTGCAAAGTAATGTATGTGGAAATATGAGATGATGATACCTGTACATGGAATTTGTTGGTGGATACGTACATCCAAATTTATATGATAGATTGTAGTGAACATTGAAATTGGGCTCAATAAGTGATTTGTCAATTTAAATTGTGATTGGCAGGAAGGGTTAGTGAATTGCATGTTTATGAATTGTTACACGTATTTGTCGAAATACAAGGAAATGATGGTAATTGATACATGGAAATATGAGACTATGATATATATAAAAACATGACATATGTTTGATAAATGTGTCCATTCATAATTATGGAATGGTGCACCTCAAGTGCACTATATGTGTAAAGAAACTTTTGTAGTCAATTTTGGTATTTGAGCGATAAATAGCTTAAATTGTCTGTGAATATTCCGTACTCCTCGGTAATGCCTCATACTTTATTCCAGCAATGGATACGGGTAGGGGGTGTTACAGTTCCTCTGAATCGTCTCTTTTTATTGCTTCGAGATAAGGTATGCGAGGTTGGTACTCTTTGATTACCGGTGTTGGCTTTTCTTGTGTTACCTCTGTTTTACCTTCGTCTACATTGTTTTCTGGTATGGTATTTGGTTCATCTAACCTTTTACTGTCCTGAGCTGTGATGTCTTGAATTTGCTCCTTAGGGTTAATCTCTGTGTTACTAGGTATACGCCCTTGCGGTCGTTCTGACATCAGCTTTGCAAGTTGTTCGGCTGCATTAGTGACTTCCTTGACTGACTTAGTGATTTCCATGATTCGGCACTCGTTGCTTTTGATTGTTTTCTCAGTTTCTTGGAAACGTTTTTCTGTGTCTACCGAAAATTTTGTCAGCATCTCTTCAAGGGTTGGTTTCTTCTCTTGTGGATAGGGCAGATTTTGGAAGTTTTGAGGAGGTTGTTGTCTTTGATTCCCTTGATTTCCTTGACCTCCCCATGAAAAATTTGGGTGGTTCCTCCAACCTGGATTGTAAGTGTTACTATAAGGATTATTATTGGATCTGAAATTATTACCTATATAGTTCATCTGTTCGTTCTCTGCTTCCGGTTGGTAGGGTGGGTACTCAGGATTTACCACGATTCCACCTGTGTCGCACTGCATGACTGGATGTGCTTGCAAAGAACACAAACTATCAATCTTTTTATTTATCGTCTCCATCTGTGTTGATAGCATGGTCAATCCATCGATGTTGAAAACTTCGGCTGATTTTGTCGGTTTCGTCCTGTTAACTTGCCACTGATAATCTATCAGTGACATTTCCTCAATGAACTCGTAGGCCGCTTCTGGAGTTTTGTTGTTCAGGGTTCCACTGGCGGCAGAATCAATTAGTTGCCTCATTGAGGGGTTTATACCATTGTAGAAAGTTTGGACTTGTAGCCATAAGGGTAGACCATGGTGTGGACACCTTCTCAAGAGATCCTTGTATCTTTCCCATGCGTCGTATAATGTTTTTAGATCCATCTGCACAAAAGAAGAGATATCATTCCGTAATTTAGCCGTTTTGGCCGGTGGGAAATATTTCAATAAAAACTTTTCAGTCATTTGTTCCCATGTAGTGATTGACCCTCGTGGTAACGAGTTTAACCACTGTTTGGCTTTATTCCTTAATTAAAAAGGGAATAATCGAAGACGTATGGCATCATCAGAAACGCCATTTATTTTGAAGGGATCACAGAACTCTAAAAAGTTAGCTATATGAGCGTTTGGATCTTCATCCTGCAAACCATCAAATTGAACAAACTGCTGAATCATTTCTATTGTGTTAGGCTTTAATTCAAAATTGTTAGCAGCTATAGCAGGCCTAACAATACTAGATTCTGCTACTGTTAAACGCGGTTTCGCATAATCAAACATTGTGCGTGGAGTATTATTTTCCCTCACATCCCGTGGTGGTGGGTTATTCTCGTCCATCCCTTCAGTAGGATTGGATCTGCCTTCTTCCTCTATGTCTGTGTAATCTAAGGCTCGTCTGGTTTCTCGACGATTCCTACGAGTGGTAGCTTCGATTTCGCTGTCGTATACCAAAGGTCCTCTTGGGTTCCTTCTAGTCATAAACTAGAGGTATCTGCTAGGAAAAGAAAGAAAGGAAGAAAAGTTAGCAAAAATTAAAATTTGACCTAAAAATTAAAATTGCGAAAAATAAAATAAAAGAAAAATAATGGCTAAAGTAATAAAAATAGAGTGTTCTTAATATTTTAGTTCCCCGGCAACGGGGCCAAAAACTTGATCGCTGAAATCAGAGCTTTAAAATTTATAAAACGAATGATCAAACCTGAAAACTAACTCTGACAATGATTACAGGCAAGTGTACCTATCGAACAGTAGTATAGCTTAGGTAAGACAGGATTGTCGAACCCAAAGGAACTAAAAGTACTAATACTGACTTTCTTTTTATTATTTAGTCTTAAAAATAAAGTGAAGTTGCTTTAATCTAATATTAACAGCTACTAAGCTAAAGACACAAGACAAAAAGAACGAATTGGAAAATAACTTGAAGAAAAACTCAATTGATTACGACGATACCCTCAGGAAGAATCCGCCTAGACTTCACTTGTTATCTAACACTGAACCATTTTATTTCTTTACTTAGCTTGATCTGTAGGACTCCCTAACTTATATCAAACCCTCTCTCGAGGCGAATAACGTCTAACCCTAGGTTAATTAGTGGAACTCTTGTTCGTTTATAATAACCCCTTAAAATAGCAGTAAATCGATCTGTGGATTCCCATATTAGGTTTCACCCTAATCCGGCAAAATCTCATAACCCTATCTCTAGGCGTTCGATCAACTCCACTTAATTATGCTAGATCTACTCTTAGGCAAGGTCTATTCCTCCTCCACCTAAGCACATCAGATTTGGATTAAGCAACATAATTAAGAACAAGCTAAGTAATTATCATATAATTCAGAAATCAAATAACAAAATTCATCTAGGTTTCATCCCCTTCAGGTATCTGAAGGATTTAGTTCATGACAAATAAAGAAAACATCTCAAGAGAAAAGATAAAACAAAACATAAGAAATCCATAAAACTCCCTGAAGGAATTGAAGGAGAAATCCGGCGTCTTGAGTATAATTACGGCTTCTTGGGATGGATCAACTGGCTATCTTCGAGTAATTCCCTCAACTCTGACCTTTTCGGCTTGGCTCTTTGGCCTAGCTTTGACGCCCTTCCCATGGTGGCACTTAGGGGATATATATAGGCTCTTGGAATGCGATTCTTTCTCCCTAAGTATCTGTAACACCCCTCACCCGTATCCAACACTGGTATAGGGTTCGAAGCATTACCGGACTTAAACATTCACAATCATACAAAACCGAGTTACCAAATTTTGCCCAAAATTTAAAACTTTTCAAACACATGCATTTGACCTTGTCATTTATTTAATCACTTATACCACATAGCAAGACATTAACACATACCATGGACAAATAGGCTTACAAGCCAAAATCATTATAAGCCACATCTCATGGCTATAATCAACAAATCAATATAAGCCAATATGTTTGGCTAATCACAACTACATCTATCATAGAAAAACTAAATACATTTGGCTAATTACAACTACATCCATCATAGAAAAACTAAGTCTCTATACATGCCACTCACTTGAAAACATTAAACATACACATGCCAATACTCCTAGAATAATGGCTCGATAGTGTGATGCTGCCTCTGACGATCTCCAACCCTGAGCTGACCTGACAAAACTAAAAGAAATGGAAATGAGGGAGTAAGCTTTACGCTTAGTAAGCTCGCATGAAAATAATAAGCAATGCGATAACATGCTATTTTCATATTCTTTCTATTTATTCAAATTCCAGTTAAGTTGTTTTCTCTAGTCACAGTCATTAAATTATTTATATCTAGAGCTATGGAACTCCAAATTAAGATCCGTTAATTTTCCCTGAAAATAGACTCACATATCTTGTTGCCATAAATTTTCAGAATTTTTGGTTTAGCCAATAAGTACAGTTTATTCATTAAATTCTCCCCTGTTATGCTG
Organism: Gossypium australe; assembly: GCA_005393395.2. NCBI lineage: Eukaryota > Viridiplantae > Streptophyta > Magnoliopsida > Malvales > Malvaceae > Gossypium > Gossypium australe. The sequence continues at coordinate 89,455,199 of CM016618.1, read as the reverse complement.
TTTGACAGTTTCGACCTTTCTTCACTAAAAATTAATTATCTCATTGTACAGGACTCAAATGATATTACCGTTTGTTTCTCTTGAAAATAGACTCATTAATAAATGCAAGGATATAAATTTTATCATATGATTATTTTTGTACAATTTTTAATGAATTTCCAAATTCAGAACAGGGGATCACGTAATCATTCTGAACCAGTCTCACAAAATTTTAAATATCTCAAAATATGAAATTCTTTTGTTTACATCGCTTCTTTTATGTGAAAATAGACTCATTCAGATTTAATTTCATATCTTATTCAACCTCTAATTCAATTTCCACCATTTTTGGTGATTTTTTTAAAGTCACACAACTGCTGTTGTCCAGTACTGTCTTCATGCTAATTTCACTTTTATTTTCATGATTTTCTTGTATTCACATTCATTTTTTTTTTTCACATATGCACAAAAACATAGTATAACTTAGCATATAACTATCATTTGATCATAGGCACATCTCACTCATTTGCATCCTTACAAATGATGCATCATAACCCAAACACTTTATTCAACATATAAATCATACAATAGCAATTTCATACACATACCAGTATTATTTGTTCATACGATTTCCTACTTAATTTCATACCTGCACTTTACTTATACAAACGATTTCATATTCACACTTACACATATAAATGCATCAATTACAATGTTCACTTGCACATTATTATCACATGATTAAATCCTTTTCACATTCAATCACTTGTCTCATGATAACACTAATTCACAATTACTCATAACATTGAAACTTACCAAATTTAATTTTTTTTTAAATTCACATTTACCCTTCCCTTTAATGCTCGTAGTTCAATTTGTGCACTTAAATATCTTTATCCGATTTTGCACACTTAGTGCTCAATATCCGATTTTGCACACTTAGTGCTCGGATGTTAAATTCTCACACTTAGTGCTCAATATCCGATTTAGCACACTTAGTGCTCGGATGTTAAATTCGCACACTTAGTGCTCACGTAAAATTTGCTAGGCATAAACCATAATATAATACACCGGCACAGAGCCTGCTAGGCAATAAGCCTGATATTATACACCGGCACAAAGCCTGCCAGGCATAAAGCCTGATATTATACACCGGCACAAAGCCTGCTAGGCATAAAGCCCGATATCACTGATGTAAAGTCATCTTACACCTAATTCATATATCGGAAATCTTAACTAATCCATAAGGTTCATACGAAGCTTTTCAAACATCCTATCTCAATTGAATCGAACTTGTTCCCAAATCTCATAAACATTTATACATACATAAAACTTAAATCTCAATTTCTTATATACAAATTCACTTATTTCATTTCTATAACCAACATCACATTCAATTATATCTTTGCTGCACATCTGTATCACATTCGAACATATTCACTCCTCAACTCGATATCTCATACGGTTATATCATAGACATATATATACATCACATTCGGTTGCAATTTCAACTCTCAATACCATACCACATTTAACTACATCATTGATATATATATATATATATATATACACACACAACACATTCGGGTATGCCAATGACATTTAAGTTTACTTCACATTCAATTATGCCATATATATACATAGAAGACACATTTGGAAATATCAAAAATCAATATAAATATTTCCATTAAATTTAAGTACAACTATACAGATAATTCTATACAACCCGATTGATTAATAACTTACTAAATTTGTACTTACCATTCAAATGATAATTTCTCATAACATTTAATTCAACATAATTAAATTAATTCACTAATTTAGCTTTCAAATATAAATTACAACATTATTGCATTATTATTAACACACCAACTTACCTCGAATGCCGAAACGGCTAATTTTCTCGACTTAGTCCACAACTTTGTTCTTCCCCGATCTTAGTCCAAATTTCATAATTTCTTGATCTAACATGTCAAATAACACTCATTTAACAAATTTGATCAACAAAGTAATCAATTCAATTCACAAACCAAATTATGGCAAATTTATAATTTTGCCCCTTAACTTTCCAAAAATTACATTTTTACCCCTAGGCTCGTAAATTAAACTTTATTCCTTTTTCTTATGTTTTATGACATGCTGAACATTTTTTTCCTTCTATGAAACTTTAAATTCTTACTATAACACATACTTATGAACAATAACAACTTTTACCGATTAACTCGTTTTACTCGTTTTCACCGAAAATCACTTAGTAAAAATCGTTCCTCTACTCATAAACGTGCATAATCCACCATTAATCATCAAAATACACACTTAATCAACCATGGCAAAATTCACAAACTTCAACTATTTTGAAAATGAAGGTACGGGATAGCTAATTCGAGTTACCACGACTCCGAAAACGTAGAAATAATTAAAAACGGGGCAAAACCCACTCACCTATCAAGCTCCCAAGCTTGGCCGAACATGGCTTTCTCCATGGCTGCCATTTCTTTTCTCAGAATCGGCTGGAGAAGAAAATAGAAAAGAAGGGTGTATTTTTACTATTTTTGTCTTATTATACCCATTTAACTTAACTTCCAAATTTGCCCTTTTTCTTTTCAACTAACTTCAAAAATACCAAACAAATATCTTCCATCAACTTATAAGTGGACTAATTTCTTCATAAGGACCTTCACTTTAAAAACCCATCACAATTACACCCTTTATCATCTGGAACACACACTTCGCACTTATAACAATTTAATCCTACTAACCAAATTAAACACTTTTTCGATAAAATTTCTCAACGAAATTTTCACACAACAATTCAATCACATTATAGACCTTAAATTGATAATCCACGCTATTCATACTTAAAGCTTCTAGGACCTCATATTTTGCAACTTATTTAATTTAGTCCAAAAGTCAAATTGGACACTTTATGCCTAAAATTTCTTCATGAAATTTTTACACATGCATACGAACATATCATAAACCTCATAATAGTCATAAAATAATTATTTCTACTTCTGATTCGTGGTCTCAAACCACTATTCTAACTAGGCCCTAATTCGGGATGTTACAGTATCCTTTTCCGACTGAAATTGCTTTTTCCAGCGACAGAGGCACAACCATGGCACACGCCCTTGTGGATCGACTTTAGACCGTGTTCGGATTTCTAACTTGAGGCACGGCCGTGTGAGGCGGGGTTGAGGCCGTGCTCTGGGTGATCGGTGAGGCACGGCCGTGTGTGATTTGGGCCAGGCCGTGTCAATTTCGTGCTAAGGTCCATTTACTCCGTTTTGGGTCCGTTTTGTGTTCTTTTCATCCTCGGGTGCTTTCCTGGGTATAAGACATGAAAAGAAAGGATTAAGAGCACCTTTTTACATAAACTAAAAGATAAATCATCCAAAAACAAGTTAAATGTGGGATTAAAATATGTTATAATTACGGTTTATCACGGATCCTTTGACAAAAAGTCTTGCTAGAGATGCAGTAAAAAGGACCTCAAAAGGGATGGGACTCAAGCCCATTAATTAGAGTCATCCATGATGAAAAATCAACTTAACGCTTGGTATAACGTCAAGTCTTGAGTTCAATGAGACAAAATACATCATTAGTATGTGACTGTTAGTACTATAAATAAATCCATCCTAAGATTAAAATGCTAGGTACCCGTAATGATAAAGGAAGGATGAGTAATGTACTCTTAATGGACCCATAACATAAATATGTTAGAGTGTTATAATTACGGGAACACTCTTGATGGGATCTACCTATGTGAGTGGAAGTGTGGCTGCTTCTAGGAGCTCAAGGGCTTGGCTCTAACAACACTCATGAAAAGAGGACACAGGCACATGGCCAAAATAGTGTCCCTAGATACTATGCATTGACCGATGTTGAAATCTTTATGTGAGATGTGTTCGGTTAATCAAATGAAATAATTGGTTCAAAGCTTAGTCTACCATGAAATTTCGATTAACTTTAACATGTTTTCACTAAGTGAAGGTTCAACCGTAAGATACCTTCATTTATGCTAATTGATTTCCAAGAATATCAAAATCTAAAATATTTTGAAAATGGGGGGAGATTGTTGGAACATTTTCAAATATTTATAGTGTTCCAATAACTATAAATGAATGGGTGTAATTAATCAAAAGATTATATTTTTTGATTTTTTGAAAAAGAATTATAACTATTTAAATAATATTATTTGAATAGTTATAATTAAATGAATAATTATGCTTTTATTTTAAAAACATTATTATTCAGAAAAACACCTGTTGATGAAAGATGTCTCTATGAAGAGACATGAAAATTCCTATAAATAGGAATCAGATTTCATTTGGAGATATACCAACAAATTCTAATATTCTTTCTTTCCTTCCTTCATTTTCTAATATTGTTAGATTGTTCCATAAAGTATTACTGTAGAAATCCTTTATAGAAATTGAGTTTCTTGTCATACATTGCTCAGTGTGTAGTGGGCTATTCTCGTCAGTGCAAAACGCAAATAGCCATTGGCTTCATTGTATCCTCGAGGTTAATTTGCTTGGAACTCGTTTGCACACCAAAGATAGGTGGGGGCGAATATAACATTAAAGAAAGTGGTTTGATACACGCCTTGGAGCCTTGTCTTATTTCTTCTTTTGTTCGAGTTTCGTTCGTGTGTTCGAGATTTTCCTCACCGGAGATTTGTACTAACAGCATATATGTCGAATTTACTTACAATCCCATTGCACAAGCTAGTCAGTGATTGGCTCTCTGAGAGAAAAATCTATGGTCCGTCCAAATGTCAAGCTATGCATCGAAATTCTTTATTTTTCTACAGTATTAGTATCTGGCACTTATATTGGGTACGTAAGTATAGATAAGATCATCCAAATAAATGAAAAAGCTAAGAAAAATTGAGTTGGAAGGATTTGCAATGTCTGTTTGAAGAATATTACATTAACCAGTCTTGAAATCTTCAAATAGATATGACTTGTCTTCAGGAAATTAGTAACTATGAAAGCTACCCTTTAACAACTTAATTTAATGTCCATTGACATTATTAAGTCCCCAAAAATCAACAGTACTCTTGGAGCTTGACCCCAAACCTCAACAAGTACCTCTCCATGCAGCTATGTAACCATATTCCATCTGAACATATTTAATGTTTCCATACTCTCTTTACTTGATTTGGCTTACAATTCCATCCGAACTTTCCTTGTTGAAAAGTCTAGACCACCTTGCTATGGCTCGTAACAACATAAATGGCACCATATGTAACACCCTTATACCCAGTTCGACCCAAGAAACCTGATATAGGAATATTACTTTTAGTGCCAAAGAGATTTTGGCTAATCACTATTATATTTGAACATTAAAAAAAATAATAAATTTTTATAATTTATATTTTAGTCCCTACTACTTGGAACATACTTGCTCTTCCTAAGTACATGCCATTCTATTCAAAATTTTGAAACATACCCTCTTTACACTTGGAGATGTGATGAGATGAATGCTCACAACCTCGATTACAACTCTTCAAAATCACTGTAACTAATCTGTGCACGGAAAACAAACCGTACGCTGAGTAAAAACTCAGTGGCATTATTATTGTTAGGATCGTCCCGATTAAGCAACGAACAAGTAAAAATAGCAAAAGAAATTGATAAATTGAACACACAAATTTAACGTGGAAAAACTCCTACGAAGAGGATAAAAAACCACGGGCAAAGATAATTTTACAATAATGGCAACAGAATGAAGAATACAAAAGATGGAGATAAAAACTAAACCCCGAAAAACCCGAAAACAAAGAACCCTCAAAACGTAAACACAAAATTCTCTAAATGTGTTATGAGTTCTAATCTCTAATGGGGTATATTCTAAGGTTGTAAAAGAGCCTATTTATAGGCTAAATTGTCAAGTCAAACAAATTATGCTAATAAATGCTAAATATATCATACTAATAAATACTAAATCTTCTAGAAAGAAATATATATTTTGTTTAACTTGACTTGCAAGCAATCTCTTAGAATTTGGGTCACACAACTCTAACAATCTCCACCTTGACACGAATTCTTACAACGCCATCTTTGCCAAAGCCCGCCATGGGCCTATCTTGAACTATGCAGGGAATTAACTGAGTCGAATCTGTGCTTAGAAGCTGGAAGACTTCTAGCCTTCAACTTGTGCACTGCCAAATTAAAACTAACTCGGGTCTGATTTTCATGAACACAATGCCCTAACTTTTCAAAACCTACATCCAAAAGAGAATATCTCTTCAACGAAATGGTCATATGTTTTTCCCTCCTATGACCAAGTTGCCTCTGCTCCAAACGAGTTGACTTCGACTCCGTAACAGACGAGGGACATCCAATTTCACCAGTCACTAAGAACCTTCCAGAATATAAAGACTGCCAGTTCTTTTACCTTTTAACAAGACGAAAGCTCCACGAGATACTTTAATGCCACTCGACTCGATGTTGATTCTGCATCCTTTCAAGTCTAAACTACTCAATGAGATGAGATTCTTTCATAAATCAGGTACATACCTGACATCTGAGAGTGTCCTAACCGTCCCATTGTGTATCCTAATTTTAACAGTACCAATACCAATTACCTTACTAGATGAATCGTTTCCTATGTGCACAACTCAACCTTCAACTGAATTGTTTTTGGAGAACCATTCTCTATTGGGACACATGTGGAAAGAACATCCCGAATCTAGGATCCACTCGGACGTGAGCTTGGAGTTATCGCTCGTTGACACTAACAAGAAATTATCACCACTTTCATCGACTAAATTACCAGCTACATCTTCCTTGTTACTCTCAGCAGCTCTTTTCTTTTGCAGTTTATAACAATCTGCTTTGACGTGACCTAACTTTTTACAATAGCGACACCTTTTGTCTCGTTTCTTTGATGCTATCAAAACGGAAGCTTGCCTATCTGCCTTGCTATCCAAATGAAGCTCATTTTCGAGTTTGTCTCTACTCAACAAATGACCCTTCACATCTTCAAACGAGAGTTTGTCTCTACCATAAATCAAGGTCTCCCTGAAAGACTTGTATGAAGGGGATAAAGAGCACAATAATAGCATAGCCTGATCTTCATCGTCAATATGAACCTCAACATTCTTTAAATCATTTAAAAGAGTAATGAACTGACTGATGTGATCTCTAAGAAGCTCACCTTCGTTCATGCGAAACGTAAATAGACGTTGTTTCAACACTAAACGGTTAGCCAGAGACTTAGTCGCATAAAGAGTTTCTAACATTTTCCATAAGGCGGATGAGGTTTTCTCATCAATACCTCCTGCAATATCGTATTCGCGAGACACAACTGGATTGCAGACAAGGCCTTTTCATCAAGCTCTTCCCATTTTGTTTTATTTAGATTCTCAGGCTTTTTCCCGGTAACAACGTTTTTCAAACCTGATTGAACTAGAATTGCCATCATCCGAACTTGCCAAAGATTGAAATTTGTCTCACCATCGAACTTCCCAATTTCAAACCTTGTTGCTTCCATATCTGAATGGGCTGATCTATGAAAATTAAACTAGCTCTGATACCACTTGTTAGTATCGTCCCGATTAAGCAACGAACAAGTAAAAATAGCAAAAGAAATTGAGAAATTAAACACACAAATTTAACGTGGAAAAACTCCTCCGAAGAGGATAGAAAACCACGGGCAAAGATAATTTTACTATAATGGCAACAGAATGAAGAATACAAAAGATGGAGATAAAAATTAAACCCCAAAAAACCCGAAAATAAAGAACCCTCAAAACGTAAACACAAAATTCTCTAAATGTGTTATGAGTTCTAATCTCTAATGGGGTATATTCTAAGGTTGTAAAAGAGCCTATTTATAGGCTAAATTGTCAAGTCAAACAAATTATGCTAATAAATGCTAAATATATCATACTAATAAATACTAAATCTTCTAGAAAGAAATATATATTTTGTTTAACTTGACTTGCAAGCAATATCTTAGAATTTGGGTCACACAACTCTAACAATCTCCACCTTGACACAAATTCTTACAACGCCATCTTTGCCAAAACCCGCCATGGGCCTATCTTGAACTATGCAGGGAATTAACTGAGTCGAATCTGTGCTTAGAAGCTGGAAGACTTCTAGCTTCAACTTGTGCACTGCCAAATCAAAACTAACCCGAGTCTAATTTTCATGAACACAGTGCCCTAACTTTTCAAAACCTGCATCCAAAAGAGAATATCTCTTCAACGAAACGTCATACGTTTTTCCCTCCTATGACCAAGTTGCCTCCGCTCCAAACGAGTTGACTTCGATACCATAACGGACGAGGGACATCCGATTTCACCGGTCACTGTAAAACCTTCCAGAATATAAAGACTGCCAGTTCTTTTACCTTTTAACAAGATGAGAGCTCCACGAGATACTTTAATGCCACTCGACTCGATGTTGATTCTGCATCCTTTCAAGTCTCAACTACTCAATGAGATAAGATTCTTTCGTAAATCAGGTACATACCTGACATCTGAGAGTGTCCTAATCATCCCATCGTGTATCCTAATTTTAACAGTACCAATACCAATTACCTTACTAGATGAATCGTTTCCCATGCGCACAACTCCACCTTCAACTGAACTGTATGTGGAGAACCATTCTCTATTGGGACACATGTGGAAAGAACATCCCGAATCTAGGATCCACTCGGACGTGAGCTTGGAGTTATCGCTCGTTGACACTAACAAGAAATCATCACCGCTTTCATCGACCAAATTAGCACCAGCTACATCTTCCTCATTACTCTCAGCAGCTCTTTTCTTTTGCAGTTTATAACAATCTACTTTGACGTGACCTAACTTTTTACAATAGCGGCACCTTTTGTCTCGTTTCTTTGATGCTATCAAAACGGAAGCTTGCCTATCTGCCTTGCTATCCAAATGAAGCTCATTTTCGAGTTTGTCTCTACTCAACAAATGACCCTTCACATCTTCGAACGAGATTTTGTCTCTACCATAAATCAGGGTCTCCCTGAAAGACTTGTATGAATGGGGTAAAGAGCACAATAATAGCATAGCCTGATCTTCATCGTCAATATGAACCTCAACATTCTTTAAATCATTTAAAAGAGTAATGAACTGACTGATGTGATCTCTAAGAAGCTCACCTTCGTTCATGCGAAATGTAAATAGACGTTGTTCCAACACTAAATGGTTAGCCAGAGGCTTAGTCGCATAAAGAGTTTCTAACCTTTTCCATAAGACGGGTGAGGTTTTCTCCATAAATACCTCCTGCAATACCGTATTCGCGAGGCACAACTGGATTGCAGACAAGGCCTTTTCATCAAGCTCTTCCCATTCTGTTTTATTTAGATTCTCAGGCTTTTTCCCAGTAACAACATTTTTCAAACCTGATTGAACTAGAATTGCCATCATCTGAACTTGCCACAGATTGAAATTTGTCTCACCATCGAACTTCTCAATTTCAAACCTTGTTGCTGCCATATATGAATGGGCTGATCTATGAAAATTGAACTAGCTCTGATACCACTTGTTAGGATCGTCTCGATTAAGCAACGAACAAGTAAAAATAGCAAAAGAAATTGAGAAATTGAACACACACATTTAACGTGGAAAAACTCCTCCGAAGAGGATAAAAAACCACAGGCAAATATAATTTTACTATAATGACAACAGAATGAAGAATACAAAAGATGGAGATAAAAACTAAATCCCGAAAAACCCGAAAACAAAGAACCCTCAAAACGTAAACACAAAATTCTCTAAATGTGTTATGAGTTCTAATCTCTAATGGGGTATATTCTAAGGTTGTAAAAGAGCCTATTTATAGGCTAAATTGTCAAGTCAAACAAATTATGCTAATAAATGCTAAATATATCATACTAATAAATACTAAATCTTCTAGAAAGAAATATATATTTTGTTTAACTTGACTTGCAAGCAATCTCTTAGAATTTGGGTCACACAACTCTAACATCTATAATCCAAATATTTAAAAACAATATAATATAATAATAGACACAATTAAATTTATAAAGACATATTAATGTCTAGTATCATATTATAACTATCATTTTTTATTTATTAAACAATATCCTAATTCACACAATCGCTATATAAATGATTATTCACATATCAACCATATTTATTTGTACAATGGCATCAGTCATGCAGTACTCAATTCATGAATACATCATTCCATACCATACTCAATTCATGAGTATATAACTCATATATTCCATGTATTGTCAACATATTTCACATTTTCAATTCACTATATCACTTCCATTTCTCATATCACTTCACTATTTCAATAACTATTTCATGAACCCATAGTTCATATATTTCATTTTCATATCTCAATTCAATATCCCAATCCAATTCAAATTCAAATTCATCCAATATCATTCATATTGTCAATTCATTTATTTACACATATTAACACGACTCGGACTTGGACGGATACACGGATCCAACCAACACACACCAGTTTGGCACCCAATGCCTCATCGGATAATTCAAAGTAATAAATTGACACACAGTGACTCATCGGCCATGCCGAAGTAAGTTGGTACCCAGTACCTCATCAAATTTATCCGAAGTAATAATTTGACACCTAGTGTCTCATCGACTTGTGGTCGAAGTATCCCTGAACTCTTCCAATCCTATGGCATGCCAACTATATCCGAATTAGCCCGATATAGTTAATAGGGTTTCCGGTTCACTTTTCAGACACAACCAATATTCAGTATTCCATTGTCACAAAATTCACATTTCAATACCAATCAATAATTTCATCAATCACAAATTCATATAATCTCAATTCAATATCAAAATAATAATAAACAACACTCACCTTAATTACTTACACATTAATTTAAAATACAACAAATAAAAATTTCTAAATTCGGATTATAGAAATACAAACCATAATTCTCGAGCTACTCCTCGTTAATCTTGTCTTTTCCTTTCTTAGTCGAGGTCTCCGGCACAACGTTAGCTACAGAAATTAAAACAATTTAAAATCATTAATACACACAATTTCACATTGAATATTTAAATTTTTATTCAACTTTTGCTCACATTTCAATTTAATCCTTAATCAAAGCTAACTTTATTTTATTTAAAACTAATTTCATATTTTCATTCAACTCCCACTTTAGACTAATTTTAACCTTCAAATTTCACCATAAAATCTAATTTTGAAATTCTCTCAATTTAGTCCATATTACTCAAAACTTATGATTTATTTTACAATTCAATCCATTTTTCACTTCTAACTTGAAATTCTATCAATTTAAGCCCTAACACTTCAATTTATTCAACATGAACAACTTCTAAAAATTCACTAACTTCTAAAATTTCAATATAAATCAAGTAGTATTTTGTTCTTGGATTCTAAAAACATAAAAATTTTAAGAAAAGGGACTAAATTGACTTACCACTTTGAGTTTGAACCTTAAAACCCTAAATTTTTTCCTTTCTTTTTCTTTCTTTCTTTCTTTTTCTTCTTTCTTTCCCTTGTTTCATTCCCCAATTCTGTTCTTTTTCTTTTATCTTTTGTTATTATTATTATTATATTATAATATAATATATATTTTACTTATACAATAAGAAATACATGTATTATTATATACATATGATTATTATTTTTACACATGTATTTCACCATTACCATACATTTGTCATAATTTAGTTTAATTACTTATTTTTTATTTTATACTTTAATTATAATATAATATAATAATATTTTCTTAAATAATAAGTAAGTATATATAATTATTACAAGTATATGTATAATATTGTTACACATGTAATTTACTATTACCATACATTTGTAAATTTTATGGTTTATTTGCTTAATTAGTCCTTTTACTTTTCTCTATTCTATTATTAAGCTTTCGCACTTTATTCAATTTAATCCTTATACCTAATTAACCTTAATTTAAACAAATTCACCTAACCAAAACCTAATTAACTACACTACTAGTCGTCGTAAATATTTTTAATAAATATTTACGAATTCGTTTTCGAAAACGGAGACCTAAAAATACACTTTCTGATACCCATGACTATCGGGTCGTTACACCATACCAAAATAGATAGGGAAGTCGAGATCACTTTCTCAACTCTTTTTTGCATAAAAATGAACTTACAGACAATATCCATTCTCTTATAGGGAAATTGAGCAACTTGGTTAATCTCTACCTTGGTGACAATGAACTCTACGTCTCCATCCCTAACTTGAATTGTTTGATTTGTCAAGGAACCATCTTGATGGTAGCTTCCCTAAGAAACGTGACTAGTTTAGCATTTCTTTACAACCCCTGATTTCATGGGAAACCCCATGTCAGACGTTTTGGATTAGCTAAGAATTAATCAACTGGAAATTTACCAGAAAATATATGCTTTGGTGGACTACTTGGGAAACTTACTGTAGAAAACAACCATTTCACAGGCCCCATACCAAAGGCTTTGGAAATTGCACCAGCTTAATAAAACTTAAGCTTGAAGAGAATCAACTTAATAGTTGAAGGTTTTGGCACATATCCATACTTGAAGTACATTATTTAAGTTATAACCAGTTGTCTGGGGAGCTATCTAATAAATGGGAACAATACCCCCAATTTGACAAGCTTGAGATTTGCCAATAACATCTCTAGGCGAATGCCAACTAACCTTGGGGAGTGTTGAAGTTGGCTTCCATGCAGCACATGCAGCCAAGAAGCAGAGGAGATGCCCGAACCATGCATGTTGCAACTGAAGATGGTGCTGTTGTTTTGTTTAGTTTTGTTACTTCAATTAACATTTTGTAACTTAGTTAGATTCAAACCAATTTGTTAATGTACTTGATGTAGTTTGTCAATGTTTGAGCTAATAAATTACCTTTACAAAGTGTGCAAGTTATGTTTTATAAGTTTCGAAGTTACTTAGTGGTAGTAGGTAATGTTTAGGTGACAATTTGCTTATTGTTGACCAGCTTATGTATGGTATATGTATTGGCATTATGCCATCTTTCAAAATTAATGAAAATTCATTAGAATTCTTCATCTAATTCTCTCTTAATTCTTTGCTTTCTTTTATTCTTAAAGCACGATTCTGTTTTTGTTTGCTGCAGCAAGTATCGAGCCTTCAAGCTTAAGAAATTGCTTGTTTCATTCATCTTTGTTCTTAGTTCCAACAATTGGTATCTAGAGCTCATTTCTTAGTAGACCTTGTAATTGGCCCAATTTTTCCGGGCCCGATTAAAACCAATCAAAAACCAAATAATAAAAAAATTAATAAAGTCCAAATTTACAAAAAAAAAAAATATCCCAAAAGCCCAAATCTACTACTAAGTTACGAGGCCCAAATGGCCCAAACATTTTAACATTTCCAGAAACCCTAGAGGTTTCTGGAACCTCCTGGCGCTGCTCCCCCACACGTGCGCCGCAACCTCTAGCCCTTTCCACGTCACGAGCGGCTTCGTCCGTACGACGGTTTCATCTGCAAAAAAGGAAGCAAAAATAGCATAGCAAAACGAATATTGTATTTTTTTTATTTATTTTGAATATTTGGCTATAAAAAGGGGAAACGAAAGCCTTTTGTACTCTCTACATTTTTTTTTTTGCGAATATACAATCAATACAAAGCAAGAAACAGATAAAGAAGGTTCATCTTCTTTTTTTATTTTTTCTTTCTTTTCTTTTTTCTTCGAAACTGTTTGTGAGCATAAAAACGATTTTCTAGTTTTTTTTTTTTACTTCACATAAGTCTAAAACAAATATATAAAAAAATAAAAAATTACCCTTTTTGGGGGTCCGGTCGCCGTGCACGGAGGCGCCAACGGCGGCAGGCGACGGCGATCAGCGCCGAAGACTTGCCAGAGCCCTCGCTGAAATTCGGGCAGGGAGAGAGGGGAAGGAGAGAAAACTTTGGGGTTTTTTGAAGGAGATAGGAGAAAAATGAATTTTTTTTTAAAAAAAAATTAACTTATATAGATCCAATGAAATGGTGTCGTTTCACCCTAGGGGATCTAATGCCAAAACGGCGTCGTTTTGAGCTGGGTCGGACTGACCTGACCCGACCCACTAGGATCCGCATGTTTTTTTAGCGGAAGGGCTAAAACGATAGTATCACATCTGTTTCATTTTGGCCCTTATTAAAACACTGCGTTTCAGGAACAAGGAATAATTTCCCCATTGGTCCCCCTCTTTTACATACGTTACATTTTGGCCCCAAGTCTTTCTTTTTCTTTTTAAATCTGGCCATTCAATTTTATTTTAATCTCAATTTAGTCCTTTAATCATTTATTTATTATAATTTAGCCTGCGATTTTGCTTTAATTCCAATTTGATCCCTATTATTTTACTTCGATTATTTTTTTATATTATTTTATTTAATCCATTCATTTTACTTTTATTTTGTGCATATTTTTATTACTATTGCCATCCTTTTTTAAATATCAACTTTTATATATTTGTATGTAACATCCCCAAACCCGGCCCATTCACTACGACCGAATCTGGTTATGTTAGTGCGGAAAAGTCGGTGGAAAATCTATTTAACTTAGAAAAATTTAAAACTTGCTAACTTTTGAAAAATCCATGTTTATTTAAACTTATGATTAAAACTTTGTTATTAAAATATACTCATACTAAAAGATTAATATATACAAGCCAAATTGAATAAGTAGGTTGGAAAAAAATATACTTATCTTCACATAGTGTTTCAAATTCTTCAAACCATAATAAATACTAATATAATCATAACAAAAATAAATAAGAGTTAAAAGGCCTTTATTACATATTCTATTTAAACCCAAATACTTAAAGTAAGCCTAAAACATTTAATCTCTTCTTCTGCATGGGCCACCATGTGTCCACTCCAACCCGGTCCGATCGACGTGTCACCTGCGATGCTTAAAAAGTTGGGTGAGTCATACAGACTCAGTGTGTAACCAAACCATCGAAATCCACCCACATGCTAACCACATAACATCCCAATTATCAAATGCAACATGCAAGTATAATTATTAGACATTACCACAATCTGGGCTTGGCCCACCTTCAAATTATAACAATTACTGGGCTAGGCCCTTTTCACATTAGTCCACTGATCACTGGGTTTGGCCCATGTCCACGTATGTTCCCAAAACATACCTATTCATTGGGCTTGGCCCATTTTCATATTATTTCATAAACGGAATAATGCAATCATGAAACCCAACCCAAGCCTAGGGTCCATCCGCTACACACCCCCTGATCCAGCCTACCACACACCAGGGGACTATCGAGTCACCCTCTCCTTTTCCCTCCAAAAAGGCAACCAATGCCATCCACGATGTAGCGTATAGCTAACATCAAACCACGATGGAGCACATAGCAATCCATCAAGCCACGATATGGCATAAGCCGATATCAATCAAGGTAACCACGCGAACTAAATCGCAAAGATCCACAACGCGACCTCAGTCAGCGCCAATCCACGATGTAGCACAAAGCTGACATCAACCTCGTACTCGAAGTACACCCGTACCTTCTTTTCATAACCCGCCCATGCACATGTAACATAAAATGATGATAAGGTGGTGCATGTACATATTAAACACAATCATAGGCATACTCACATAATAAAATCAGTGATCATATTTACAAACTTTGCTACTAACCTGATCATCTTCATACCCCTTAAGGGTACCATTTTCACATTTAACTGCACTTATTAGCATCATACAACATAAACAGATATACTCAAATCCCGGAAACAATGGTTTAACTACACACCTTATAACCTGGAGCTCTAAACCCTCGATCCCAACGCTATCGACTAGCGAGACTACCGCTATCTGCCTATAGCTATCTCCTGCCGCTGGCCCACACCCCGGTGGCCAATCCCGAACTGCTGAAACCGCTCTTTTCTTGAACTTTGGGATAGGGACCTTCCCTTGCCCACTTTGACTGGTTGTGGCCTCCATCAAAAAGCTTAATCAGGTAAACAGGTTAACCCCCAAAACACCACTTAAGCATTTAATCTAAATAAATATCTCTTACCAACTCAACTTGAATCCCGAACGCTACTCTATGCCACTGCAACTGCTGACTAAACGACCTTGCTAACCACTCCCTATTGCTCCAGCTAGAAACGACCACCACCAAGGAAGTAAGGTTCGGCTCAGGGACTTGTAACCAAAGTGAAGAGAAATGTGAGAATGGGTGATTCGGCAAGGCTCTTAAACAGTGTTTGGGATATTCAGCAATGGTAGTTTTCTATGGATGGTTACGGTTTAAGCAAGGTTTAAAAGAAAAAGGTGAGAAGGGAGAGGGATATAGGTTCATAAAAGGTTAAGCCCTCTGCTACTTTCGGCTACAAGGAAATAGGATGGAAAAGGGGTTTGCTTGGACTAACTTTCGGCAATGGAGAAGGGAAGAATAAATAAAATAAAGGGAAGAACTTTTTGCTAAGGGAGAAAGCAAATGGTGAATGAAAAATGAGCACCACCCCCTCCCTTTATATAGCATTCGGCCAAGCCCCAAGCTCCCAAAAAAAAAAATCCTAAAATCACTCCTAAAACACCTCCCCTCCATCCATTTTAAAAGTTTGAAAAAGTCAAACCTATCTAGCCAAATTCAAAAAAAATTGACCAAGTCTTTGCCCATCTTTTAAGCCTCCCAAAACCGTCCAACACTCTACCTAGATGACGCAAAAACAAAGCCCCCTGCTACCCTTGCGAATCGAACACTGGCCCCCTTCCCTTGCACCTGAGACGTCACTTCCCCAAGCTCTTAGTGGCGTCTCCCTTGCCACTCCACCAGCCCAATTCTTGTGACATAAACTCCCAAATAATTCTCTTAAGACCCCCTCTATCCAAGTTCCCCTTTTTAGCCCCTAAAACTAAAAATTTTCCAAAGCGTTCTACCATCACCTAGGGTTCTCAGGACCCCTAAAACTTACCCAACCACACACTGAAGTGTGCCAACAGTTGAGCTAAGCACCAAAAATCCAACCCCTAAAACCAGGGTGTTACAATTCTACCCTCCTTAAAATAATTTCGTCCCCGAAATTACTTGTCTAAACTAACAGTCCAATTCCTCCCGCTACGCTATAGCTGCGCACTCTGATCTTAAAGAGTTAACATACTTCCCAATCATAGTCTCTAAGTTCGCACTCAAAATTCAAAACAACTCAGAAAAAGCTATTCCCACAAGCAAGCAAAGCAATTAGAGCATGCACCAAAGCAGAGGAGCTTACCCGATATCACCTCCTTGGTTGATTCTGACTGGAACCATTCCCTCCATGTCTTGAACCATGACCCCTCATTGATCGAGGACAGTTCTTAACCAGATGTGCCTTAGATCCGCACCGAAAGCATGTTTTACTATTCCCCCAACACTCTCCTGTGTGAGGTCTTCCACATCGAGCACAGAGACAATTCCGATTCTCAGCAACTGGCACGGGTGTATGTACCGTATTCCCAACTCTTGGCCTTTTCTGAGCATCTCCAAACGATGCTGACCATCCAACACTTCTCTTATTCTCGTTCCTATTCTTTCCTCGGTTTTCCCTTACCGTCCTCTTAACTTCTTCGGCTATACGAGCTTTCTCCACTAGCACCGCGAAATCTCTTTCCCTCTGCGGAGCGATCAGCACTCGAAGTTCATCTCGCAATCCGTCTTCAAACCGGACGCACCTCTCATAGTCAGTGGCCACAATTCCCTTAGCATACTGACTTAGCCGTACAAATTCTGCTTCGTATTCCGCTATCGACTTATTTCCTTGCACCAGATTTAGAAATGCCTTCCTTTGCGCATCTAAGTAGCTTGCTCCAACGTATTTTCCTTCAAACTTTTCCTTAAAGTAATCCCAATCCAATCGATCTGCCGGTACACCTTGTTTGACAGTGAGCCACCATCGATAAGCCTCGTCCCGAAGTAGCGAAACAACACCTTTCAATTTTTCCTCTGGGGCACAATCCAAGTCGTCCATAATTCTTTCGACTCCTTCTAGCCAATACTCTGCTACGTTAGGAGCTACTCCTGACACTCCTCTAAAGACTTCAGCCCCGTTCGACCTAAGTCTCTCGGACACTGACTTCCGAGCTCCATTTCCCCTACTAGCTCTTGCCACTTGCTGAAGCACGCGTAACATAGCCTGCGACACTGCGTCCTCTTCACTTATCGGATCTTGTTCCTCTACATCCACTGCTGGCGGCACTTCGCTTTCTGACCCATAGCCAGACCCTACTGGTTCCGAAGCTGTCATTCTACCTCTACCGCGTCCCCTAGAACTCATCTCTAGCGCTTCGATTTAATCTGTTTAGAAAGTTTTATGGATTAGAAATTATTGTTTCACTGTTTTATCCACGAGCAATTTTATGCAATGAAGGTTCCGAGAGTAGTTCTTTCGAGCAATCAAGTTTCCTTTTCCTACCCAGGGGTAATTTCGTCATTTTTCCTAAAGAGATATTTCGGTAATAAATCAGGGTCAATTTTGAAAATAGTTTTTCCAACTTAGAGATTTTTTTCAAAATTTGCAAAGCTCAAGAGTCATCTTGAAAATTTTGTTTCTCAAACAAAGTGTGTTGCAAAAATTTCAGAAAGTAGGGTCATTTTCGTAATTTTGGAAATCATGGGCATTTTCGTAAATTCTCAAAATCGAGATATCACAACATTTTACAAAATAGAATTTTCCGATATTTAGTAAAGTAAGAATATTTTAGTAGAAGTTGAGAGAAATTTAAAAATTTAGAAACCAAGGGCATTTCGGTAATTTTGTCAACCAGGGGTATTTTCGTAAATTTCCACAAGTTAGAGTATCCTAATATTTTGAAAACTTGGATTTTAGTATTTTGCAAGGTAAAGAACATTTTATCAAAATTTGAGGGTAGTACAGTAATTTTGCAATACAGGGGCATTTTGGTAATTTTGCCACTAAGGGCATTTTGGTAATTTTGTAAATCGAAAGAAAACATCCTTCAAAATCAGATTTAAGGTTTCTCAAACCAGAAGGGTAAATTTGAAAATTTAAAAACAGGGAATTTAGAAAACCGCAAGGCTAATTCCCTTTCGGGTTTTAATAACCGGTTTAGCCTATGAACAAGTCCTCTTGGTTAAGGTGAACCGTAGCTACGCACCAGGTAGGATTCGAGTAAAGAGGAGGTGAGTCGCTAGGACTGCTTAAATACCAAGCTCTTACTGAATGCCACTCCTAGACATGCGTACAGTGGTTACCACACCTTAACTCGGCGACTTACTTCACAGGTTTGTTTAAGAGCTTTAAGTTTTATGCAAGTGTTTGAGTAGACTAATCCTAGGGTCCAATAGCCTTAATATTCTAAACTACGAGCCCAACTAAGCCCATAACAGTTCATAATAACAAATCACTTCCAAAGTTCGAAGTACTTACCTGGTGGACTTCGGGTCGGAGGTACAGGTGCCATGCCAAAATATCCTGAAAACCTTTTTATAAAAGCCCATTTTTTCAAAAAGTCCATTTTGAAAACTGTTTCGGGCCCAAAAACCCTCAAAGCCGAGTTTTGAACTTGGCTCTGATACCAAACTGTAACATCCCCAAACCCGGCCCATTCACTACGACCGAATCTGGTTATGTTAGTGCGGAAAAGTCGGTGGAAAATCTATTTAACTTAGAAAAATTTAAAACTTGCTAACTTTTGAAAAATCCATGTTTATTTAAACTTATGATTAAAACTTTGTTATTAAAATATACTCATACTAAAAGATTAATATATACAAGCCAAATTGAATAAGTAGGTTGGAAAAAAATATACTTATCTTCACATAGTGTTTCAAATTCTTCAAACCATAATAAATACTAATATAATCATAACAAAAATAAATAAGAGTTAAAAGGCCTTTATTACATATTCTATTTAAACCCAAATACTTAAAGTAAGCCTAAAACATTTAATCTCTTCTTCTGCATGGGCCACCATGTGTCCACTCCAACCCGGTCCGATCGACGTGTCACCTGCGATGCTTAAAAAGTTGGGTGAGTCATACAGACTCAGTGTGTAACCAAACCATCGAAATCCACCCACATGCTAACCACATAACATCCCAATTATCAAATGCAACATGCAAGTATAATTATTAGACATTACCACAATCTGGGCTTGGCCCACCTTCAAATTATAACAATTACTGGGCTAGGCCCTTTTCACATTAGTCCACTGATCACTGGGTTTGGCCCATGTCCACGTATGTTCCCAAAACATACCTATTCATTGGGCTTGGCCCATTTTCATATTATTTCATAAACGGAATAATGCAATCATGAAACCCAACCCAAGCCTAGGGTCCATCCGCTACACACCCCCTGATCCAGCCTACCACACACCAGGGGACTATCGGCAACCAATGCCATCCACGATGTAGCGTATAGCTAACATCAAACCACGATGGAGCACATAGCAATCCATTAAGCCACGATATGGCATAAGCCGATATCAATCAAGGTAACCACGCGAACTAAATCGCAAAGATCCACAACGCGACCTCAGTCAGCGCCAATCCACGATGTAGCACAAAGCTGACATCAACCTCGTACTCGAAGTACACCCGTACCTTCTTTTCATAACCCGCCCATGCACATGTAACATAAAATGATGATAAGGTGGTGCATGTACATATTAAACACAATCATAGGCATACTCACATAATAAAATCAGTGATCATATTTACAAACTTTGCTACTAACCTGATCATCTTCATACCCCTTAAGGGTACCATTTTCACATTTAACTGCACTTATTAGCATCATACAACATAAACAGATATACTCAAATCCCGGAAACAATGGTTTAACTACACACCTTATAACCTGGAGCTCTAAACCCTCGATCCCAACGCTATCGACTAGCGAGACTACCGCTATCTGCCTATAGCTATCTCCTGCCGCTGGCCCATACCCCAGTGGCCAATCCCGAACTGCTGAAACCGCTCTTTTCTTGAACTTTGGGATAGGGACCTTCCCTTGCCCACTTTGACTGGTTGTGGCCTCCATCAAAAAGCTTAATCAGGTAAACAGGTTAACCCCCAAAACACCACTTAAGCATTTAATCTAAATAAATATCTCTTACCAACTCAACTTGAATCCCGAACGCTACTCTATGCCACTGCAACTGCTGACTAAACGACCTTGCTAACCACTCCCTATTGCTCCAGCTAGAAACGACCACCACCAAGGAAGTAAGGTTCGGCTCAGGGACTTGTAACCAAAGTGAAGAGAAATGTGAGAATGGGTGATTCGGCAAGGCTCTTAAACAGTGTTTGGGATATTCAGCAATGGTAGTTTTCTATGGATGGTTACGGTTTAAGCAAGGTTTAAAAAGAAAAAGGTGAGAAGGGAGAGGGATATAGGTTCATAAAAGGTTAAGCCCTCTGCTACTTTCGGCTACAAGGAAATAGGATGGAAAAGGGGTTTGCTTGGACTAACTTTCGGCAATGGAGAAGGGAAGAATAAATAAAAATAAAGGGAAGAACTTTTTGCTAAGGGAGAAAGCAAATGGTGAATGAAAAATGAGCACCACCCCCTCCCTTTATATAGCATTCGGCCAAGCCCCAAGCTCCCAAAAAAAAAATCCTAAAATCACTCCTAAAACACCTCCCCTCCATCCATTTTAAAAGTTTGAAAAAGTCAAACCTATCTAGCCAAATTCAAAAAAAATTGACCAAGTCTTTGCCCATCTTTTAAGCCTCCCAAAACCGTCCAACACTCTACCTAGATGACGCAAAAACAAAGCCCCCTGCTACCCTTGCGAATCGAACACTGGCCCCCTTCCCTTGCACCTGAGACGTCACTTCCCCAAGCTCTTAGTGGCGTCTCCCTTGCCACTCCACCAGCCCAATTCTTTTGACATAAACTCCCAAATAATTCTCTTAAGACCCCCTCTATCCAAGTTCCCCTTTTTAGCCCCTAAAACTAAAAATTTTCCAAAGCGTTCTACCATCACCTAGGGTTCTCAGGACCCCTAAAACTTACCCAACCACACACTGAAGTGTGCCAACACTTGAGCTAAGCACCAAAAATCCAACCCCTAAAACCAGGGTGTTACATTGTATGTATTATTTTCATTTTGTTTACACATACATGTATTATTTATTTTTATTATATGTATTTTTTACTACTTTTATTGTTCACATTTTATTTTGTGTATTTTAATATTTCTATTATTGTTATTATTATTATCATCACTATTATTATTACTTGTACTATTATCTTCATTTTTATCATCACTTTTACTATTATTATTACTACAATTATTTATTTATTTTACTATCATTATTCATTTATTAATGTATTTTTTATAATTTATTATTATCGATTATTATTATTATTTTATTATCTTTAAACTATTGTACATAATATTTTTTATTGATTTACTATCAGCTTTTACTATTATTTTTATTTTATTTTATTTTATTTATTTGTTTATTTATTTATTATTTTTTACCTATTATTTTATATAGATTGTCTGTTTTAGCTTTTATTTTATTGTATTTTATTTTTACCTTTATTATTGTTATTTATATTATCGCCCTCATTTTTATTCTATTATGCATATCAGCACTATAATTCATTTTCCATTTTACTACGATCGTATTACATTTATCCGATGCATTAAATTTTTTAAAATAAGCCAATACTCCACATTCTAAGATTCGAAAGAAATCTTACCCTAACTTACTGGGTTTCGATTTTTCTCATCGAGTCTAAAGAACCAATTAATTATTTTTAAATCAAAGTGCATAAGTCAAATAAAAACTTATTCTCGGAATTCAAGAATGTTGTGCCCTAACTCACTGGGTGTGACATTTTGTTATCTCGAGGTAAGGATTTTTAAAAATAAATGCAATATTCTGCATTTGGAATTTTGAGAAATTGTGCCCTAATTTACTGGGTTCCGGTCTTTTATTTGACCCAAATAACTTAATATCCTTCTTAAACTTTAATGCATGAGTTTTAAAAGTCAAAAGGCAAGCTTAGTTTCGAGGATTTTAAAATGCCGTATCCTAACTCACTGGGCATGACATTTTACTTCTTCAAAATAAACGGGTCTCAGCATCCAATTTAATTTATTCGAGTTTTCTTTTAAATAAAGAGGATCGTATTTTAAAATCTTTTCAAACTTTCAACATTAAAACATTAATCAATCAATTCGGTACCAATTTTGGGCATTACGAGGGTGCTAATCCTTCCTCGTGCGTAACCGACTCCCGAACCAGTTTTCTCAAATTTTATAAGCCAAGATCATTGTTTTAATAAATCAAAATGTTTTAATGATCAATCTCAAGGTGACCCGATCACACCTTAAAAAGGATTGATGGCGACTCTATTTTCGTTTTAAAGTCGACCCCATTTTTCAACAAAAAAAAAGTTTCGATAGACCTATCATTTTTTCATTCCTCAAAATTATTTATTCATCGGGTTTTTCTCCAGCTGCACCACCAATCTTCAATGGAGAATGCTACTACATTTGGGTAGTAAAGATAAAAACCTTCTTGCAAGCATTCGACTTGTGGGAAGTAGTTAACTCGGATGTTGAACCAGCACCTCTAAGAGCCAATCCCACTATGGCTCAGATTAGGCAGCACATAGATGAAATAACCAAGAGACACAAGGCCATGTCTTGCATCCAAAACAATGTGTTTGATGTGATTTTCACAAGGATCATGGCTTGTGGGTCACCAAAGCAGGCTTGGGATAGGCTGAAGGAGGAGTTTCAAGGGACTGAAAGAAAGAGACAGCAACAACTACTGAATTTGAGAAAGGACTTTGAAATTTTGAAGATGAAGGAAGAAGAAACAGTAAAGCAATATTCAGACAGAATCATGGCTGTTGTGAATAGCATCAGGTTGTTTGGGGACCAGTTTAGTAAAGAAAGAATTGTAGAGAAGGTTATCTCAACCTTGCCTGAAAGATATGAGGCCAAGATTTCTTCCTTTGAAAACTCAAAAGATCTGACTAGCATCTCTTTGACTGAGCTGATTAATGCTCTTTATGCTCAAGAGCAAAGAAGGGCCAACAGACAGGAGGATCATCAAGAATGTGGCTTCTAAGCCAAGAGCAGACCTGCCTCAATCTCCTCTGGCTACAAAGGGAAGAAGACCTAGTCAGACAAGCCTAGGAGAGATGGAGCAAGAAGAAAAAATCCACCTTTCCCATATTGCAAAAGGCTCAGTCATCAGGGAGAAAACTGTTGGTTTAGGCTTGATGTGCAGTGCAAAATTTACAAAAAGATGGGCCATATTGAGAAGGTTTGAAGAAACAAAAGCAAGCTAAATCAAAACGAGCCTCAACAGCCTAGAGCTGAAGCTCGAGTAGCAGAAGAAGGTAGTGACTAAGAAGAGCAAGTCTTTGCAGTCTCTTACCCAGCTGCCAAAAGAAAAGCCATAAAAGGATGGCTGATAGGCAATGGTTGCCCAAACCACATGACCCCTAATGCTGCTATCTTCAAAAACATCAATAGAAACTTTAAAACAAGGGCGAAAGTTGGAAATGGACACTTCATCAAAGTAAAAGGCAAATAAGATGTGCTGATAGACACTCCTACAAGTACCAAACTTGTCTCTAATGTTTTGTTTGTGCTTGAAATTGGCAGAAATCTGCTCAATATAGCTCAGTTGCTAGAAAAGGGTTATTCAGTAGTGCTAAAAGGCAAATAATGCCTGATCAATGATCCAATTGGATCTAAGCTTATGTTAGTGACCATGGCTGACAGAAGCTTTATAGTGTACTAGAACAAAAACTCAGACACTACCTATACAGGTATTTTAGATGAATCCAAGTTGTGGCACAAGAGGCTAGGCCATGCTAACTACAAGTCACTAGTTCAGTTGACCAAAGGAGACTTGGTTGAAAACTTCTCCAAATTAGTTGAGAAAAAAAGATGTCTGTGAAGTGTGTCAACTAGGAAAGCAAGCCAAACTGCCATTCCCTACAAACAAAGCCTGGAGAGCTTTTGAAAGGTTGTAGCTTGTCCATACTGATGTGTGTGGCCCTATAAAGACACCGTCTTTGAATGGAAGTAGGTATTTTATCTTGTTCATTGATGATTACTCGAGGTATTGTTGGATCTACTTCCTAAAGCACAAGTCAGAAGTGACCTCAGTATTTTGGAAGTTCAAGGCTGCAGCAGAAACAGAAACAGGTTACAAGCTGAAGACATTAAGGTCTGATAATGGGATAGAGTATACCTCAGCTATGTTTCAGGGCTTTTGTAATGAAACAGGCATCAAGCACCAAATCACCAACATCTACACACCTCAACAGAATGGTGTTAGTGAAAGAAAGAATAGAAGCTTGATGGATATGGCAAGATGTACATTGTTTGAGAGGAATTTGCCCAAGACCTTATGGGTTGAGGCAGTTAACACTACTGTATATCTTCAAAACAAGATACCAACCAAGGCATTGGTTCATAAAACTCTATTCGAGGCATGGTTTGGGTTCAAACCATCAGTTGCTCACCTGAGAGTCTTTGGTTGCATATGTTATGCACATGTCCCAGCAGTAAAAATAGACAAATTGGCCAAGATGGCTCAACCTGGCATCCTGGTGGGCTACAGCAGTGTCAAGAAAGGGTTAGGGTCTTGGACCTTTCATCCAATAAAGTCTTTGTGAGCAGGGATGTTGTATTCAATGATAAGTCAGGTTGGAACTGGGATAAAAATGAACCAGAAACTGCTGCTAAAGGCCTGGTGACAAATCAGACTGAAGTTGATCAAAATGATCCTGAAATGGATATTGATGATGTGCCAGTTAGGGGAACCAGACCATTGGCTGAAATATATGAGAAGGCTGATGTGGCTATTATTGAACCAAGTTATTTTGAAGAGGCTGAAGCTCAACAAGGTTGGAAACAAGCTATGCTTAATGAATTGAACATGAGTGAAAAGAACCAAACCTGAGAGCTAATTGCAAGACAAACAAACAGAAAGGTCATAGGAGTGAAATAGGTGTTTCGAGCTAAGCATAATGCTGATGGAACTTTGAACAAGCTAAAAGTAAGACTGGTAGTGAAGGGATTCAGTTAGAAGTATAGTATTGATTAGCTTGAAACATTTATACTAGTGGCCAGGCTTGACACAATTAGGCTGCTGGTTGCTTTGGTTGCACAAAAGCAATGGCAAATACATCAACTAGATGTAAAATCAACATTCATCAATGGTTTTCTTAATGATGAGATTTATGTTGAATAGCTTAAAGGCTTCCAAGTAGCTGGCAAGGAAGATAATGTCTACAAGCTGAAAAAGGCCTTATGGCTTGAAACATGCACCAAGAGCTTGGTATGACAGAATCAATAGCTACCTAACCAGCTTAGGGTTTGAGAAAAGCATCAGTGAGCCAACCTTGTATGTGAAAAAGGAACATGATGAAACACAACTAGTCTCCTTGTATGTGGACTACTGGTGACAAGAGGCAACAATGCCATGATGGCTGATTTCAAAAGAAAAATGGATAGGATGTTCGAGATGTTAGATTTGGGAAAAATTTCCTACTTCCTTAGCATGAAAGTGTCTCAAACTCAGCAAGGGATCTTCCTAAGTCAGAAGGCATTAGCCTTAAAGATTCTAAACAATTCTCCATGCTGAACTGCAAGGCAACAAGCACACCAGTTGTTGTTGGAGAGAAGCTGTCAAGCCAAGGTGATTTTGATAAGGTTTGTGAATCAACCTATAGGGGATTGACTGGATGTTTGCTCTATTTGACAGCCACATGACCAAACATTATGTTTACTTTAAGTCTATTATCTAGATTCATGCATTGCTGCAATGTGAAGCATTTACAAGCTACCAAAAGAGTTCTCAGGTACATGAAAGGTACATTGAACTTTCGAATGATGTTCACCAAGGTTAATAGCATGAAACTACTTGGTTATGCTTATAGTGATTGGACTGGATCAGTGGATGATATGAAGAGCACATCAGGGTATCTGTTTACCCTTGGTTCAGCCAGTTTTTGATGGAGTTCAAAGAAGAAAAATGTTGTTGCTCAATTAACTACTGGAGTAGAATATGTGGCAGCTGCAGGAGCTGTTAACCAAGCTATATAGCTAAGAAAAATCATGGCAGACTTGAATCTACACCAAAGGGAAGCAACAGAGATCAAATGTGACAACCAGTCTGATGTTGCAATTGCAAAGAATCCAGTGTTCCATGGGAAAACCAAGCATTTCAAGATAAAATTTCATTGTGTTAGAAAAATGGAGCAAGCTCAAGAAGTGAAACTGATTCATTGCAGTTCTGAGGATCAACTTGTTGATATCTTGAAAAAGCCTCTTTGTGTGTCAAGGTTTAAATATTTGAGAGCTAAGATGGGAATTTGCAGCATGCAAGCCAAGGAGGAGTGTTGAAGTTGGCTTCCATGCAGCACATGCAGCCAAGAAGCAGAGCAACTGCCCGAACCATGCATGTTGCAACTGAAGATAGTGCTGCTGTTTTGTTTAGTTTTGTTTCAATTAACATTTTGTAACTTAGATAGGTTCAAACCAAGTTGTTAATGTACTTGATGTAATTTGTCAATGTTTGAGCTGATAAATCAGCTTTACAAAGTGTACAAGTTATGTTTTATAAGTTTCAAAGTTACTTAGTGGTAGTAGGTAATGTTTAGGTGACAATTTGTTTATTTTTGACTAGCTTATGCCTGGTATACGTATTGGCATTATGCCATATTTCAAAATTAATGAAAATTTATCAGAATTCTTTATCTAATTCTCTCTTAATTCTTTGCTTTCTTTTGTTTTTCAAGCACGATTCTGTTTTTGTTTGCTACAGCAAGTATCGAGCCTTCAAGGTCAATAAACTGCTTGTTTCATTCATCTTTGTTCTTAGTTCCAACAGGGAAGCATGTTAGCTACAAATACTTGACCTATCCTTAAAAAATTTAAAAGGGGAGATTCCAATAGAACTTGAAAGGTTGACATCACTGAACATCCTTTTGCTTGATGATAACATGTTATCTAGTTACTTTTCCCTAGGGATTCAGATACTATTTGGTATGCAAAGCCTTAGCTTTGCTCGCAACAAAATGAGCTACTCAATTCCCAGTCAACTAGGACGGTGCTTGAATTTAAGTATGAACAAGTTTAATGAAGATTGGTTTTCAGCCTTTCCCATCCACAAGCCAAAATGGTCGACTGACAAAGAGTAACAAAGTCCTTTTGATCCTGGTCTTTCTCTTTGGCGGTGAAGCTCTTTTTTTCTATCACTGTTATGATATCATTAACCGAAGAATTAGGGACAAAGAAAATGAATCAAGAGAAGCACAGACCGGAAGTCCCTTCACGATTCGGTGCTACGATAGAAAAAAAATTAAGCATTCAAACACCATTATCAACCAAAGGAATTGACTCAAAACATTGTGTCAAAGTATGACGGAATGTGTTAAAAGGTGGCTTTCATGCAGACCATTCTGTTCGAGCCATGCAAGTTGCAGCTGAAGAACATGCTACTGTTTTTTGTTGTTTAATTGATGTTTTGCTACTTAGTTACATTAGAACTAAGTATGTAATGTATTTGATGTTATTCGGTGCTGATGGATTTGATAAATCAACTTAACCAAGTGTACAAGCAATGTTTTATAAGTTTCAAGACTTTATTACTGGAGTTAGGTGTGTTCAGGTAACACTTTTTTTTTTTTGTTTTTCAGACAAGTTGATTACTTGTTATATGTAATGAAATGTTTTCAGAAAAGAATAGATGAATCTTTCAACATTTTTCTCATCTCGTTTTGGTTCTTGTTAAGCAATATGTTCTTGTTATTTTCAAGCTCGATTTCTTTATTTGTTCAACAAGTCACTGTAGCTTCAAGCTCAAGGCTCTGATGTGATTTCTTAACTCCTATAGAATGTTCCTTGAGGTAAGGAGGGAAAGGGATTTCCACAATTTGTTATGATCTTCATGATGGCTTTTCAAACATGGACAACATCTAATTATTTGTATTTCATGATTATAATAATTGTAATATTATATATTCATATATATTTTAATTGGATAATTATTAATTCATGTTTATCCTAAAAAGTAACAGCCTTCCAAGGAGAAGAGAAAAAGAATAGAATAGAAGAAAATGAAAAAGAAAAAAAAAGGAAAGGAAAATTAAAATATAAAAAAATTGTTCAAAAAGAAAAAGTATAGAGTGGAATTTGAGCTAATTTTTTTTGTACAAAAGGATAATATAGTATGTCATATCAACTTGAAGTTACACTTAGAGAGGTGATCTTGGATCAGGTCAAGTTCAGGCTAGGTTTAGGCATGATATTTATATGCTTTATCCTTGTTAGAGCCCAACTCTACTTAAAATATGAATTTAAAATTTTGCCTAAATCAACCCATATTTATAAATAGTTAACCTAAGCCTATTTTAGGCCTGTCCATATTATTTTTTAAAAAAGTTCAACAATTATGTCTATATTATTTTTAATGTAATATTTAATAATTTAATAATTTTTATTTATTAAAATTTTATATATAATCATCTTAACATCTTTTAATGTTTATGTTATAACAGTATTATAGATTTAATTTTTATGAGTTATAAATTACATAATATATAAAAATAACATAATATAATTATTATAAACTTAAAAAAAAGTCTAACTTTTTTTGTTCAAACCTATTTTTCGGACCTAATATTCTTGTATAAACCCTCCCAAATTTCGAGTGGGCATTCAAGCTTGAGGAGGTAGCCTGACCTATGAACAAGTCTAGCTACTTTGTTGACAGATCAATGACCAAAATGTAACAAATCGATAAAGTTAGTGAACAAAT
Organism: Gossypium australe; assembly: GCA_005393395.2. NCBI lineage: Eukaryota > Viridiplantae > Streptophyta > Magnoliopsida > Malvales > Malvaceae > Gossypium > Gossypium australe. The sequence goes on along the minus strand of CM016618.1, from coordinate 89,425,466 downwards.
CATAACTTTTTAAAGTTCAATAACCAAAACATAATTTAAAACATATATAAGTAACTAGATGAATACTTTACCCAAAGAATTGTTATATTCCTGGAATATATTCCTTGTCCATACTATTATTTAAGCCCTTGGTAACACCATTATACCTAACTTGATTATCAAGTCATGGTAGCACCCCTATACTTGACTTGATTATCAAGTTGGGTATAGGAATGTCACATTTGAGTGTCGGAATAATCCTGGCTAAATCGTTAACCGAAACCCTTTTCCAATAATATTTTTAACTTATTAATGTGCTATTATCTTATTATATCTATGTCAGGCCAAACCGGGTATTTTCTTTGGTAAAAATTTGTTTCAAAATCACATTTTATACTAAATAGAGCTTAGGTATTGATACTAACACCAAGGTATCAATACTTAAGCTTAGGTATCAATACTCCTGTGTTGTATTGATACCATTTTGAAACTTCAATATTTGAAAAATCAAGAAAAATACCTCAAGTATTGATACATTATCGATACTTCCTTTAAAGTATCAGTGTTTTTAGCTTGATATCGATACCAAATTGGCATTCTGTGGTTCATTTTCAATTTGGGTTAATTTGCCCATTTAGTCCCTTACATTGTGTCCATTTAGCCCTATTTGCTTGACTATTTAAAACTATAATAATATACATATCTACTTTGCATTTACAATTCCATATAGAATAAACAAGTTTCACACTTTACATTTTAGTCCCTTCACACTTTCTTGCTGAAATACTCACCTAGATACATGACATTTATTGGAATAACAAAAAATAAAACTTTGCCCTTTTCTTGGGTCCACTGATGTGCTGATGTGATGAGATGCGACCTATCCTCAGAGCCTTTTAATTGTTTCTCTTTACTTACACGTACAAAACACGTGTTAAGCTATTGTTAGCTTAGTAAGTACAACTAGAAATTTAATTATGCTTCTATCTATCATAAACTTAGTTACTTATTAATATTACGCAGAATCATCTAATGACCTATATTTTTCCATTACTTCATAATTCACAATTTTATTAACATTCCTTTTCATCTACCGCCAATATTCTAATTGGCCCCTTTAACAGATTTAATCATTTACTATTTCATTTAACTGATACAATATTTCAAGTATTTTTATGATGTTATTTAGAACTTATACTCGTAATTAACTCAAAGCTCGCCGTTTAATTTTCATGCATCTTCATTCTTTACAATTAATTTATCATATTACATTTTAGTTCATTTTCAATACATTTTATTTTCTCGTTTCTCATTTTAACAGGTATGATACTTTAGCATTCAATAGAGAAAACTCTTTTTACCTTTCAACAAATAATGTCATTTACCTTTTTAAACAAAGGTCCAGTAAGCTAAACAGAACACTTAGGATATACGGAACTAGCACAGAAGTGCACTAAAGTGTACTAATAGAATAATAAGCACCGAAGTGCAAATCTAAGCACTAAAGCGCAAGACGGTAAGTGCTCTAAAATTTCCTTAATGGCATGCCATCTATATCTTAATAGTTCATATCTCGTCTACATGGGCTTCATTTTCATCAAATTATAGCATTTTTAGTTAAGAAATATACTATAAACTTACAATTTTCTCAATTGAGTCCTCTTCTTCACCATATAGCTTGTATTTCACTTTAGATCAAATGCACATAACATCATCACTATATTACTTTTACACTTTTCACAATTTAATCCTTGTAAGTTATATCTTCCATTTTCATTAACACATGTAATTTGTCTCCATATTTCATAATCTTCCATAATTTGCTAATAATTCTTATTATAAATTTCACATATAACTTTTACTTTCTTTGCAATTTTAGTCCTCATCACAACATTCCATAAATAGTACCTTACATTTTCAATAACACATATAACATATTTTATTTCTTAGTTTAATTTCTATATTTCACCACAAATGCTTATTATCACATTCGCATGTTATTTTTGCTTCTTCTTTTTTTCTTATTATCAAATTAGTCTTTAGGACATCAATTCAATAAATAGAAATTTCATCTATTTTTAATACATGCAATATGTTTCTCTGTCTAATATAATTTATTTAATTCTTCACTAGATATCATATTTAACTCATGTTACTTTTAGACATTTAACAATTTAGTCATTGCCTCTCTCTCATATTTCATTCTACACTTTCATAACACTTCCATTAGACCTGTTCATGGGTTGGGCTACTTGTATAGGCCCGAAGGCCCACCCGAAATTTGGGAGGGTTTGGGTAAAAATATTAGGCTCGAAAAATGGGTTTGGGTAACAAAATTAGGCTCGTTTAAAATATGAGTCGGGCTCGGGCCTAACTCGTTTTAAGTTTATAATACTTTATATTATGTTATTTTTATATATTATGTAATTTAGAACACATTAAAAAAATAAACATATACTAAATACATAATACTACTCTAATGTAAAAATTAAAATAATGTTAAGATGATTATATAAAAAAATTCAATAAATAAAAATGCATAAATTATTAAATATTAAAATAATATAATATAAATATTTTAAAAAATAAAAATAATATGGTCGGGCCTAAAATGGACTTGGGTTAGTCTTTTGCAAATATGGGCGAGTTTGGACAAAAATTTAAACCCATATTTCAAGTCAGGTCGAGCTTAACAAGCATAAAGTATGTTAACATCATGCTTAAGCCCGGCCCGAACCCGACTCGACCCGGCCCATGAGAACCTCTAACTACTATATTATTCCACACATTATTCATATATATTTATATTAACTCATACATTAATTTCCTTATAATAATTGCAATTTTATCAATTTTAGTATATTTTACAATTTAATCATTTTATGTACTTTTAATCTTTTCTAACTTTTCTTTCATTTTCTCATCACATATTATTTAATAAACACAATCAACTTACTATTTCTTTTCACTTAGTCATTACCATATCTTATTCTTCACTTATTAATCATGTAAGCTTGTAATTAAATATCATATTAAATCTATATTCATTATAATAATTAACAATATAATTGAAAAAAAAATTAAGTTTCTACATATACTTACAACTTTAGGCTTTGAGATCAAGTTTTCTTCTTCCTTTGGCCACTCATTTGCCTTATTTCTCACTTTCCTTTACTATTTCTCAAACACTTATATTTAACACTAACTCCTATTTTCTCTCTTCTCCAAGACATTCATGGATGCACCTCTTATGGAATTTAGGTAATTATTGCACTTCTCTATTGATTTCACTCAGTAATTATGAAGAAATTTTGAAGAACTAAGCTTAATTGGTTTGGTAATAATGAAAAGAACTTAATTGAAAGAAAAGTAAAATTTGGAATGGATGGTTTTGGTGGCTAATATGAGAGACAAAGATGGATGATGGCTTTTATTATCTTCATCAATTGTATACTTACCATATATAAAATGGTTGACTAAGTTGGTGTTATGAGTTAACTCGACACCAACTCAATTGTGAAATTACTAAAAATATTTATTTATTAATATTATTATAAAGACATTTTTGTTAGTTCATACATTTATTTTATTTTATTTTATTTTATTTTTTTTTTACATGTTTATTTTACGATTTATGTTTGGGATTTGTATATATCTCTCCTAATAATATTGTCTTTAACGTCCAAACCTTATAACATTTGGTACTTGTATATAATATTTCAAATAAAACAATTAAAAAATATTATTTAAGAATCAAATACAAGGCTAACAAATCTAAATAGAAATCTCTTGCCGCACATGCTAATTATTTGTTGAAATAGATTTATAAATAGATGTGATAAAGCGTAGTATATACATTATGTCAATTAATATACTAAAATGAAATTAAATATCATGAGATTGGATGCGAGATTAAAGTCAAACGAAACTTCATAAAACTTGGGCTTTTCCAACTTCTATATGCCGTATTGAAGTGCTTGCTTTTTTTTCCTTTTAAAGATAACTTTCCAAGTTGGCTATGCAAAGGAAGACCCCAAGAGTGCGAGAGAATTGTTCAAATCTCTCTTAATATTATTATATTTCAACTTTGCCATGAGAAAAACACCAACATCAATGGAAAATTGGACTCAAGTGCTTTTAAGACTATAAATCTCGAGGTATATATATCCAAAGTATCACAGATGAACCTAACTATCAATACTGAAAAACTATTTGGAACCTTGATTTGTTAATGATGAAGAGAATAGCCTTGCTTGCTTCCTATAAATATGTTGAAGTGTGGCCTCCAATACAGCATCTAGAAGCAGCCCATTATTTTATGTGATCCAAGTCTTTGTTGTAATTTAATTTAAGTGGTGTATTAGGTGAGAATAAGTGTATTAGGTGAGAATAAGTGTATTAGGTGAAAATAAGTATGTTAGGTGAAAATTAGGTACTACTTTTATTAGCTATAAAACAATGATGTTTTTGTAATAAAAGTGTGTGTGTTTTTTTCATTCAAATTAATGCTCCCTTTCTTGCTTCTCTCATTTTTCTTAGCAAATTTTCTATTCTTTCTTTTTTTCTTGTTTGAAGCATAGAGCCTTGCAGCTCAAGCTTCAGTTTCAATCACTGTTTGTTTGTCCAAAGTTCCAACAATTGGTATCTAGAGCCGTGTTCTTAGTGGACCTGTTATAGTTCAAATTTGAAAACAAATGGCTGCCAATTTTTCACCAGCTGCACCACCAGTTTTCAATGGAGAAGGGTTCCACATTGGCAGGTTAAGATGAGGACTTACCTGCAGGCCTTCGATCTGAGGCAAGTTGTGATCTCAGACGTTGAGCCAGAACCCCTTCGAGCCAATCCAACGGTGGCTCAGATGAAACAGCATGCTGAAGAAAGAACCAAGAGGCACAAGACCATGTCATGCATCCAGAATTGTGTATCAGATGTCATCTTCACCAGGATCATGGCCTGTGAAACACCAAAGCAAGCCTGGGACAAACTCAAGGAGGAGTTCCAAGGCACTAAAAGAACCAGGAAACAACAGCTTCTAAACTTGAGAAGTGACTTTGAGAATCTCAAAATGAAGGAAGAAGAAACAGTGAAGCAGTATTCAGACAAGATTATGGCTGTAGTTAACAGCATAAGGTTGCTAGGAGAAGGGTTTACTGAGGCAAGAATCGTGGAGAAGGTGCTCTCAACATTGCCTGAGAGATATGAAGCAAAAATCTCATCCCTTGAGGATTCGAGAGACCTGACTACCATCTCTTTGACTGAGCTAGTTAATGCCTTGTATGCTCAGGAACAAAGGAGGGCTAGTAGACAAGAAGTATACCAAGAAGGTGCCTTCCAAGCAAAATCAAAACCATCTTCGAGCAATACTGACTACAAAGGAAAAAAGATCTGGAAGAACAGGCCTAAGCCTGATGTTGCTAGGGGTGGTGAAAAACTTTGCAAGTTTTGCAAAAGACCAGGTCATCCTGAGATCAAATGCTGGTTCAGGCCAGATGCAATATGCCAGTATTGCAAAAAGAAGGGCCATGTTGAGAAGGTTTGCAAAAACAAAGGCAAACCAACTCAAACACAGTATCAACTACCAAAAGCTGAGGCTCGAGTAGCTGAGGAGGACAGTGAGCATGAAGAGCGGGTTTTTGCAGTCTCATGCTTGGCTGCAAAGGAAGAAATTAACAAAAGGTGGCTCCTGGATAGTGGTTGCACCAACCATATGACACCAGATGCTTCTATTTTCAAGTCAATAGACAGAAGCTTCAAGGCCAAAGTCAAGCTGGGAAATGGTCATTTCATTGAGGCAGAAGCCAAAGGTGATGTTTTGATACACACACCTACAGGCAACAAACTTGTCTCAAATGTATTGTTGGTGCCTCAGATAGACAGAAACTTGCTCAACATAGCTCAGTTGCTAGACAAGGGCTATACTGTTGTGTTCGAGGGCAAGGACTGCAAGATCAGTGATCCACAAGGATCCAAGCTCATGACAATCAAAATGGTTGATAAAAGCTTTGTTGTTGACTGGACAAACAACTCAAGCTCAGTCTATACAGCCTCGATCGATGACTCCAAACTTTGGCATCAAAGACTTGGGCATACTAACTACAAATCAATGTCCAAAATGATCACTCAAGGTCTAGTTGAAAACTTCACCAACTCTGTGATTAAGGAAGGAGTTTGTGAAGTATGCCAACTAGGAAAGTAGGCCAGGCATCCATTTCCTCAGGATCAAGCTTGGAGAGCATCAGACAAGCTCCAACTCGTACACACTGATGTGTGTGGGCCTATGAAGACTGAGTCACTCAGTGGGAATAGGTATTTTATCTTGTTCATTGATGACTATTCAAGATATTGCTGGATTTATTTCCTAAAACAAAAATCAGAAGTGGCTCATGTGTTCATGAAGTTTAAAGCACAGGCTGAAAAAGAAACAGGTTGCAAGCTGAAAACACTTAGATCAGACAATGGAGCTGAATATACTTCAGCTCAGTTCCAAGCCATATGCACTGATGCTGGCATCAAACATCAGTTGACAAATATTTATACTCCTCAGCAGAACGGGGTCAGTGAGAGGAAGAACAGGAGCTTGCTCGATATAGCCAGATGTCTCATTTTTTAGAAGAATTTACCAAAGACTTTATGGGCAGAAGCAGTAAACACTGCAGCCTATTTGCAAAACAGGCTCCCAACCAAAGCCCTGGATTATAAAACTCCATTTGAAGCATGGTTTGGGTTCAAGCCTTCAGTGGCTCACCTTAGAATCTTTGGTTGCCTATGTTATGCGCAGATTCCAGCAGTTAGGAGAAGCAAACTTGATGAGAGGTCTCAACCAGGTATATTGGTGGGTTACAGCTCAATCAAAAAGGGCTATAGAGTTCTTGATCCCTCAACAAACAAAGTCCTAGTGAGCAGTGATGTAATCTTTGATGAGAAGGCATGCTGGGACTGGGAAAAGAATGTGCCAGTTGCTACTTCTGAAGAAATCACAATAGGCCAGATTGAATCAGATCAAGAAGGTGCTGAAATGGATTATGATGATGTTCCAGTTAGGGGAACGAGGTCACTAACAGAAGTTTATGAGAGGGCACAAGTAGCCATCGTTAAGCCAACCTGCTTTGAAGAAGCTCAAGCTCACCAAGGTTGGCAGCAGGCTATGGCTGATGAAATGCATATGATCGAGAAGAACAAAACCTGGGAGCTAGTTGAAAGGCCTTCAAATAGAAAAGTTATAGGAGTCAAGTAGGTTTATCGAGCCAAACTAAATGCAGATGGAAGTCTGAATAAGCTAAAAGCTAGGTTGGTTGTGAAAGGATTCAGCCAAAGATATGGGGTGGATTACATGGAGACATTTGCTCCAATGGCTAGACTCGATACAATATGACTGCTAGTCGCCTTAGCAGCCCAGATGAATTGGAAAATTCACCAGCTCGATGTGAAATCAGCCTTTCTAAATGGCTTCCTCGAACAAGAAATTTATGTTGACCAGCCACAAGGTTTTGAGGTGCCAAGTAAGGAAGATATGGTTTACAAGTTGAACAAAGCCTTGTATGGCTTGAAACAAGCTCCAAGGGCTTGGTACAGCAGAATTGATGGGTACTTGACCACCTTGGGGTTTAACAGAAGCATCAGCGAGCCTACATTATATGTAAAGACGGAAGGACTACAAACACAGCTCATTGTTTCCTTGTATGTTGATGACCTGTTGGTGACAGGAGGAGATGAAGCTGTTCTAGATGATTTCAAGATAAAAATGAAGCAGATGTTTGAAATGACTGACTTGGGGCTGATGACCTACTTTCTAGGCATGGAAGTCGCACAAACTCGGACGGGTATGTATCTAAGTCAGAAAGCCTTTGCTGTGAAAATTTTAAATAAGTTTTCAATGCAAAACTGCAAAGCAATAAGCACTCCAGTGGCTATTGGTGAAAAGTTATCGAGCCAAGGTGATTTTAAAGAGTGATTGGGGTGGTTCAAGTGATGATATGAAAAGTACTTCAGGTTATGCTTTCACTCTTGGTTCGGGCATGTTTTGCTGGAGTTCAAGGAAGCAAAGCTTGGTAGCACAATCAACTGTAGAAGCGGAGTATGTTGCTGCTGCTGCTGCAGTTAATCAAGCTAAGTGGCTTAGAAAGATCATGGCTGATCTAAATCTCAATCAAAAGAATGCTACAAAGATCTACTGTGATAACAAATCAGCAGTAGCAATAACCAAAAATCCTGTCTTCCATGGGAGAACCAAGCATTTCAGTATCAAGCTCCATGTTGTTCGAGAAATGGAACAGGCAAAAGAAATTGAGTTGATTCATTGCAATTCAGAAGATCAAGCTGCTGATATTTTAACAAAAGCCCTCAGCAAGGGAAAGTTTTGTAAGTTGAGAGATCAAATAGGTGTTTGCTGCATAGAGACCAAGGAGGAGTGTTGAAGTGTGGCCTCCAATACAACATCTAGAAGCAGCCCATTATTTTATGTGATCCAAGTCTTTGTTGTAATTTAATTTAAGTGGTGTATTAGGTGAGAATAAGTGTATTAGGTGAGAATAAGTGTATTAGGTGAAAATAAGTGTGTTAGGTGAAAATTAGGTACTACTTTTATTAGCTATAAAACAATGATGTTTTTGTAATAAAAGTGTGTGTGTTTTTTTCATTCAAATTAATGCTCCCTTTCTTGCTTCTCTCATTTTTCTTAGCAAATTTTTTATTCTTTCTTTTTTTCTTGTTTGAAGCATAGAGCCTTGCAGCTCAAGCTTCAGTTTCAATCACTGTTTGTTTGTCCAAAGTTCCAACAAAATAGATGTGATAAAGCGTAGTATATACATTATGTTAATTAATATACTAAAAAGTTAGAATCATGAAATTAAATATCATGACATTGGATGCGAGATTAAAGTCAAACGAAACTTCATAAAACTTGGGCTTTTTCAACTTCTGTATGCCGTATTGAAGTGCTTGCTGTTTTTTTCCTTTTAAAGATAGCTTTCCAAGTTGGCTATGCAAAGGAAGACCCCAACAGTGCGAGAGACTTGTTCAAGTCTCTCTTCATATTATTATATTTCAACTTTGCCATGAGAAAAACACCAACATCAATATGGAAAATTGGACTCGAGTGCTTTTAAGACTATAAATCTCGAGGTATATCCAAAATATTGCAGATGAACCTAAATATCAATACTGAAAAACTATTTGGAACCTTGATTTGTTAATGATGAAGAGAATAGCCTTGCTTGCTTCCTTGCTGCTCCTGGTTGTTACGTTGCATGCTTGTTTATCTCATGCTCACTCAAATTCTACTGCAGAAGCACTTGCACTCCTTGATTGGAAAGCCAGCCTTCTATCCCTCACAAACCGCTCTGTTTTGACTTCCTGGACTGTCTCATCTCGAAATGCAGAAGCAAGTCCATGCAGTTGGTTTGGGGTCCATTGCAAAGGCAACAGTGTTTACAGAATCAATCTTACGAGCTATGGTGTAAAAGGTACATTCCATGCATTTCCATTTTCATCTTTGCCTAATCTTAAAGAATTGGACCTTTGCATCAATGGACTTTTCGGCACGATCCCACCTCAAATCAATCAACTCTCTAATCTCACTTACCTTGATTTGTCATATAATCAGTTGTCTGGTAAAATCCCACCTCAAATTGGTCAGCTTATTCATCTCAGGACCCTTCACCTTGTTCAGAACCTATTGAATAGCTCCATTCCTGAGGAAATAGGTCAGCTAAAGTCCCTCGAAGAGCTTTCCTTGCAAAACAACTATCTGAATGGTTCCATCCCTTCTTCTTTGGGTAACTTGGCCAACCTGACCTACTTGTATATGTTAAATAATTCCCTTTCTGGTAACATCCCTTCAGAAATAGGAAATCTTAGCAGCTTGCAGGAACTTTACATTGACAACAATCAACTCACAGGTTCCATCCCTTCCACTTTTGTAAACCTAAAACACTTGAGATTGCTCCACTTGTCCACTAACAGTCTTTCAGGATCCATCCCCTCTGAATTTGGGCATATGGAATCGCTGAATGAATTAAAACTTTTTAAAAACAATCTATCAGGTTTCATCCCACCCTCACTTGGAAACTTGACTGATCTGACCATTCTCCAACTGTATGAAAATAAACTTTTTGGCCCCATTCCTGAAGAGTTAGGGAACTTAAAATTATTGGTTTCCCTAGAGGTGAGTCAAAACCAACTCAATGGTTCTATTCCATCCTCATTTGCTAATTTGAGCAACTTGGAAACTTTGTTCCTCCGAGACAACCAACTTTCCGGTCCCATACCTCAAGAAATAGGAAACTTCATGAAAATGTGGCTGTTGGAACTCGATGAAAACCAGTTCACTGGGCAGCTGCCACAAAACATTTGCAGAGTGGAACACTGGAATATTTCATAGCCAATGACAACCATTTCAGAGGACCAATACCCAAAGACTTGAAAAACTGTAGCAGCCTAAAAAGAGTGCGCCTGGAAAGAAATAGACTGACTGGAAACATATCAGAAGATTTCGGAGTCTATTCAAGCTTGGAATTTATAAGCCTTAGTGACAATGACTTTTATGGTGAAATTTCACCTCAGTGGGCGTTGTGCAATAATTTGAGCAGCCTACAGATAGCCCGGAACAACATCACTGGCAGAATACCACCTGAGCTTGGAAACTCAACTCAGCTTCAAGCTCTTGATCTTTCTTCAAATCATTTAGTTGGGGAGATTCCTAAGGAACTGACAAATTTGGCATCTTTAACAAGGCTTATTTTGTCAGGGAATCAACTCTCTGGTGGTATACCAATCGAAGTTGGATCTTTTTCCCAACTCGAGTATCTTGATTTGTCGGCAAACACATTGAGTCAGTCCATCCCCGGGACTATAGGGGATCTGTTGAAATCGTACTACTTGAATTTGAGTAGTAACAATTTTAGCCTGGGAATTCCACCTCAGATAGGCAAGTTAGTTCAAGTGAATGAATTAGATCTGAGTCATAACGTGCTTTCAGGGGAGATTCCAACACAATTTCAATCTTTGCAGAGCTTGTCAACGTTGAACCTCTCTTACAACAACCTCTCCGGCAACATCACCTTTTTCAATGAGCTCCGAGGCTTGGTCCAAGTTGACATAGGGCATAATGAATTGGAGGGTCCAGTTCCTGATGTCCCAGCGTTTCAAAATGCTTCAATTCAAGCATTAGAAGGAAACAAGGGTTTGTGTGGCGATGTTAGTGGGTTGAAACCTTGCAAGCTTTCTAAAAACGGCCACCACAAGTTACTCTACGCAACCATGTTTCCTCTGTTAGGAGCTACTATCCTTTCAATTGCTATTCTGGCTTTTTTTTTGGGGTTCAAAAAACAAGGAAAAGTTGCAGATGAAGAAAGTGAAAGCATCATGATAAATGAGAACCTCTTTGCAATAGCATCCTTCGATGGAAGAATGTTGTATGCTGAGATCATAAGTGCAACAAACAACTTTGATTCTCAGTGTTGCATTGGGGAAGGAGGATATGGAAATGTATACAGGGCAGAGCTGTCATCAGGCGATATTATAGCTGTGAAGAAAGTCCATCCACAGCGTGCTGATGAAGTAAGAGCTGCAAAAGAGTTTCAAAATGAAGTAATGGCATTCATAGATATACGGCATCGAAATATCGTGAAGTTCTATGGGTTTTACTGGTCTGCTGAACAATCATTCTTGGTTTACAAATACCTTGAAAAGGGTAGTTTGGCTACAAATCTAAGCAATAAAGAAGCAGGAAAAGAATTGGATTGGGATAAAAGGGTGAATATTATAAAAGGGATTGCTCATGCCCTGTCTTACTTGCACCATGATTGCTTGCCGCCAATTGTTCATCGAGACCTTACAAGCAACAATGTTTTGCTCGACTTGGAATTTGAAGCTCACATTTCGGATTTTGGCATGGCTAAACTTCTCAAACCAGAATCATCTAATTGGACCAATCTTGCTGGAACATATGGATATGTCGCACCAGGTGATGTAGTTTATAGAAATCTTTTGTTGCACGAAAGGTAGATCATCATTCAGAAATTGACAATTTCTTTGTTTTTTCTTTTCCTTTGCAGAGCTTGCCTACACAATGAAGGTTACAGAGAAATGTGATGTTTATAGTTTTGGAGTATTGACCATGGAAATTATCATGGGAGCACATCCTGGTGATTTGATCTCCACACTACCATCTTCATCCCTTGAAAAGCAGCTTTTGGTGAAAGATGTTTTGGATCAAAGGCCTTTACCTCCATCACCAGACGTTCAGGACCAACTAATGTCTGTGATGAAGATTGCTTTTATGTGCTTGACTCACAATCCACATTCTAGACCAACTATGTACGCTGTTTCTCGGCTGCTAGCCAACTGAAAAGAGTCTTACATTGAATTGAAGACCACCATGTATTCTGTTTCTCAGTTGTCACGCTGAAGTCTGAATGTTTCTTGTTATGTCATTCCTTGTATACAAGAAGATTAGTAAGAATAATTTTCCTAGGTTTTCATGTATCATATTCATGTTAAGGACCAGCAAGTGTTGGGTGCAATGATAAGGCACATTGCATTTCCAAGCCCAGGTTCGAACTTTGGAGATGACTCGTCCAAATAAATGAAAAGGCTGAGAAAATTTGAGTTGGAAGCATTTGCATGAGTATGTAATACTATTCCATCTGAACTTATTTAATGTTTCCAAACTCTCCTTCCTTGATTTGGCCCACAATGGTTCTTATGGAAATATTTTATCTGAACAATGCTTGTTGTCAACTCTGGACCACCTAGCAAAGGATCATAACAACGTAAGTGGAACCATTCCACAAGAGATAGGGAAGTTAAGGTCACTTTCTCAGCTCTTTTTACATGAAAATAAACTCTCCGGTAATATCCCTTCTATGGGGAATTTGAGCAACTTGGTTAATCTCTTTCTCGGTGTCAATGAACTCCCCAGCCCCATCACTGAAGAACTTGGGATGCTAAGATCTCTTGGCTTGTTTGGTTTATCAAGGAACCATCTTAATGGAAGCATCCCTAGGAAACTTGACGGTTTATCATTTCTTTACCTTTCGAGCAACAAACTCTCTGTTTCCATACCCGCAGAACTCAGAATGCTTAGGTCTCTCTGTCAGCTTCAGCTGTGGAATATTAGTCTCACTGGTCAAATCCTGATTCCATAGGAAACCCCATTTCAAAAGTTTTGGATTAGCTGAGAAATAACTAACTGGAAATTTACCAGAAAATATATGCTTTGGTGGATTGCTTGGGAAACTTACTGTAGAAACCAACCATTTCATAGCCCCCATACCAAAGAGTTTGGAAATTGCACCAGCTCAACAAGACTTAAGCTTGAAGAGAATCAATTTAGTGGAATCATAGCTGAAGGTTTTGACACATATCTAAACTTGAAGTACATTGATTTTAAGTTATAACCAGCTGTCTGGGGAGCTATCTGATAAATGGGAACAATACTTCCAATTTGACAAGCTTGAGATTTGCCAATAATAACATCTCAGAAGAATGCCAACTAACCTTGGGGGAGCACATCAGCTACAAATACTTGACCTATCTATAAATCATTTTACAGGGGATTCTGAACATCCTTGGAAGGTTGACATCACTGAACACCCTTTTGCTTGATGATAACATGTTATCCGGTGACTTTTCCCTAGGGATTCTGATACCATCTGGTATGCAAAGCCTTAGCCTTGCAGCAAACGAAATGTACTACTCAATTCCCAGTCAACTAGGGCAGTGCTTGAATTTAAGTATGAACAAGTTTAATGAAGACACCCCCCCCCCCCGAGATTGGCAAATTACAATTGATACAAACTCTGGATCCGTTGAAAATGGCCAACCATGCTGCTGTTATGTTTTTGTTAAAGTGCATGCTACTATGATGATTTTGTTGAGTGCATACAGCTTGTATGCATGCTGCAGCAATTGTGCATGTTGCAGCAACATATTTTCTGTTTTAGTTGCAATGTAATTTAGTTTGGTTGAAAATGAACTTTGATGTTGATGTTTTGATGGGATGATTGAGCTGATAAGTCAGCTTATCCACGTGTACAAGCAATGTTTTAATAGTCCAATGCTGATTAGTGGGGTTAGTTGAATATTTCGTGATGTATTTTGACTAAAAATGTATTGTTTTCGTATTGAATGAGTAAGCATATCAGTTATGCAAAGCAGATTGCTTCCTTGCACCTTTGTGAGCAAGTAATTTGTTCTTTGTTTCTTCCGCCTTTGTTCTCTGTATTGTTCTCTTCTTTTGCTGCTGCCAAAACCCCAACAGGATCTCAGCTTAACATTTTGATAGGGCAGCTACCATCTCAGCTTGCCCAGCTTCAATGCTTGGGAGACATTAAACATTTCCCACAACAGATTTTTTTGGTTCTATTGGATCTAATTTTGACAACATGTTTTGTTTGACGTCTGTTAAGATATCCTATATTCAGTTTGAAGGTTAATTTCCTTATTCTAAAGCCTTTATTGAGGCTCTATTTTGAACATTGAGAAATAACAAAGTTTTGTGTGGGAATGCTACTGGTTTTCAGCCTTTCCCATCCCCGAGCCAAAAAGGACGACTGGCAAAGAGTAACCAAATCCTATTGATCTTGGTCCTTTTTTGGCAGTGAAGCTCTTTTATTGTCATTGTTTGTATTTCATCAATTATTTGAAAAGAATTAGGGAGAAGGAAAACGAATCAAGAGACGCACATACTGGAGATCTCTTCATAATATGGTGCTACGATGGAAAAAATGGAGCATTCAGACATCATTAAAGCAACCAAAGGAATCGACTGAAAACATTGTGTCAGTACGAGGATTTGGAAGTGTATACAAAGCTGAGCTTCCAACTGGTCAAGTTCTTGCTATTAATTGACTCCACACATCACCAGAAGATGGAATGACCACTCTAAAAGCCTTTTACAAGTGAGATCAATGAACGACATCGCAACATTAAGAATATTTATGGTTTTTGTTTGCACATGCAATACTGCTATTTGGCCAATGAGTTGTTCAAAGGCGGGCGCTTGGAGAAGTTTCTAAACAGTGAGGAAAACCGGAAAAGCAATGAAGCTTGGGTGGATCAAAAGGATAAATGTCATGAAAGTTGTGTTGTATGCCTTATCCTATATGCATCATGATTTTTCCCCTCCTATAGTCCACCCTGACATATCAAGCAAAAACATTCTACTGGACTTGGATAACGAGGTTCATATCTCTGGACTTTGGCACTGCCAGGTTTCTAAAACTCATCTCACCTCCATCAAATCAAATGGTGGGGTATATTGTGTTCCTAAAGAAGACAATTTTCTTACGAGGACATTATGGGAGGTTCTTGGTCTTGAAGCTTAACTTCCTGAATCAAGCAAAAACATTCTACTGGACTTCCACGCAACAACATTTTTTATATAATAGACATAATCTAAAGGTAAAAAAGGTGGATGTAAAATTATGAAGGATGGTGTTTTTGAAATTAACTGCATATAGGGTGAATAATTAGACTTTAGAGCTGCACCAATGCTGAAAACAATAATGATTAAAGAAGACTAAAGGCTCCGCTTTTTTCTTAAAGATCACAGTTATTTCCAGGTTTTTTATTGAAATAATACAAAAAAAAAACATTAAAATGGTATGTTGACAAAATTAAGTATCAAAATGGTACATTTTGTGGAGGGTGGTGCATAGTTTAAAAAAGAAATAGTTTAAAAAAATAATAAAAATAATAGTGGAGGTGATGGCAGAGACAGCACTAGTTGTGAATTAAGTATGTCTGTTAAAATTAAGGGCAAAAGGGTAAATTGGTTAAAATTAAGTATATATGCTAATAGATACTTCATCCGGCTAAATTATATATTTGAGTGAAAATTGTATTATTTGTAAAGTTCTTTCTCTTTTTTACACATGAACGACGTCGATATTAATATTTAAGGCAAACTCGTGGATTATATAGTCAATGAAAGTTGGTAATATTGTAAAGTTGTTTTTAATACTCGGTTTTATAACAAGCAAACACCCAGAACAAGAAAGTCCAAAATTCGCCCTCAACGTTTGCACATATTTGCATTCGTAACTTGGAGGAAGTATAAGTATATCTGTTAATACATACTTCATCTGATTAAATTATGCATTTGATTTACTATTAATACATACTTCTCCGAATTTGACAGACCCTCCACTGATGCCGCCTCTGCCATCACCTCCACCATTATTCTTATTATTTTTTAAAATTATTTTTTACTATTGTAATCGATAATACCACCTATGCACCATCCTCCCCCACTTCAAATGTATTATTTTAGTACTTAATTTTGTCAACATATTTTTTTTTCAGTAAAAAAACCCGTTTCCTCCCCCCCCCCCCCCGGAATTATCATTATAAAATAACAATCATTCTTTTCGAAAAACCGGAAAATGCGTGATTACCGACCACGTCATCTTAACCTTACCCCCTAGAATGTCTATCCCCCACATTGTCATTTCCACCCACGTGGGCCGTAATTATTGGTCAACTTTGTACATTAGCAGTGACAGATAGATAGACAGGTAGCAGTTTCGTCGAGAACATTCACGTGGCAAAATTGGGAATTTACTTGGACGCGGCATTCCGGACCGGACAGACACGTCTACTTAAGTTTAAGCTCCGCTGTCCAAAATTGCTATCACTCTCTCGTTTCTATACAGATTCAGAAAGAAATAAGAAAGAAGCAGCAATGGCCACTCTTACAGTGCCCGCGACAGTTCCTTCAGTATCTGAAGATTGTGAACAACTAAGAAAAGCCTTTTCAGGTCTTTCCTCTTTCAGTTTCTTCCCTTTCCCATTTCTCTCGTATGTTAATCTAACTATGTTTACTTCGATCTTCTCCATACAATATTGATCGGATCAGACTTCTTTAGACTAGGATCTATAATGAACGACCTTTTTTCTGATTTTATTTCGTAATTGAAAATGGTCTTCATCACCAAAAGAGCTCTTTTTTTCCCGTGCTGGTGGGTGGATCTTGCGATGATCTACCACGATCTGTCAAGATTGTGTGGAGAACTGAAAAAGATGATCATCAAATGATAACGCCTTTTATTAGTTAAGCAAGTTCCTTGATTTATGACGCCTGATTAATGTTTTTTGTTTATACTGCGGCTTATAGTGGTATGCTTTTTCTTGACTTTTTTTTATCAGTTTTGATGATCTGATGATGGTATGGTTTTGTTCTGGTATTAAGAGACTTCAAGTCTTTTGATGTGTAAACATAGTAAAATAGCATGTCTTACAAACAACTTTAAACTGACCGAGTTTCTGTCTTAAATTATTATGTTGTCGTTCTATGAGGCAGTTTCTCCACACATTGATATAAAGATTGGATTGATGTTTCATTGCAGGATGGGGAACTAATGAGGGCTTAATCATAGATATATTGGGTCACAGAAATGCCGAGCAACGAAACTTGATTCGAAAAACCTACGCTGAAACCTATGGAGAGGATCTCCTCAAGGCACTAGACAAGGAGCTCTCGAATGACTTTGAGGTCGGTTTGCAAAATCAATTGCTTTATTCACTGCTAGAGACTATTCTACATATGTTTATCTTATTGCCTGGAATGCTGACTAACGGTGGTCGCTTTCCGAGTTCTTATCAGAGGCTGGTTCTGCTTTGGGCTCTTGATCCTGCTGAACGTGATGCCCTTTTGGCTAATGAAGCCACCAAAAGGTGGACTTCAAGCAATCAGGTCCTTATGGAAATAGCCTGCACACGGTCTGCCAACCAACTGCTTCACGCAAGGCAGGCTTATCATGCTCGTTATAAGAAGTCGCTTGAAGAGGATGTTGCTCATCACACGACTGGCGACTTCCGTAAGGTATATTAGATGGATGCTTAAGTTATCTGTAGAAACTAAACTAGGTCTTGTATATTATGTTAGTGAGTCAATGAAGTTTTTATTATTTGTTTTCTGTTCTGAATAGCCCTGCTTATTTATGTGTCTTTATTCCTTTCAGCTCCTCCTACCTCTAGTGAGTTCATACAGATATGAGGGAGAGGAGGTGAACATGACTCTGGCAAAAACAGAGGCGAAGTTGCTTCATGAGAAAATTTCAAACAAAGCTTACAGTGATGACGATGTCATAAGGGTTTTGGCTACAAGAAGCAAGGCACAGATCAATGCAACTCTGAATCACTACAAAAATGAATATGGAAATGACATAAACAAGGTAAACAAAGTTGGGTTTTGGCTGTTTTGTATTTGGGTATTTCAAGGCATCTTTACTTTTATACTAGAAGCCAATTACTTATCAAAGTTTTCCTTGGTCTTCGATTCCTATCTGCAGGACTTGAAGGCTGACCCTAAGGATGAGTTCCTTGCACTACTAAGGTCCACGGTGAAGTGCTTGGTCTATCCGGAAAAGTATTTTGAGAAGGTTCTTCGCCTAGCAATCAATAGACGAGGAACGGATGAAGGAGCTCTTACAAGAGTTGTTTGCACTAGGGCTGAGGTTGATCTAAAGATCATAGCAGATGAGTATCAGCGAAGGAACAGTGTCCCATTGACTCGTGCCATTGTCAAGGACACTCATGGAGACTATGAAAAATTGCTGCTGGTACTTGCAGGACATGTGGAGAATTGAATCTGATATCATGAGACAATTACCTGGTGAATAAATGTTTATGACCAAACTATAATGGTCTAGTGTGGTTATGATGTTTTCCTGTTTTTCTATGTAGTAATGCGAGTTATATGCTATCCAAGAATTCGAAGTCTACTTAAAACCATATACAGGAGGCTTTTTTTATCTTTTCTTTGGTATGGCTACTGATTCTATCATGCATCAAGCAGAAGCCGCTATCTTTTTTAAAAAAACCGAGGATCATGCAATAATGCTATTCAAGAATCTCCATATTCAAGAAGAAAATATGCAAAACCCAAAGAGAAATTTAGAAATCTGATTTGCAATATTCCTAAGCAGACCCGAAAGTCAAATCTTAAACGTGACAAAATATCAGACACCCCAAGTTTGGTTAAAAAGACAACAAAATAATACATGTTGAAACTACATAATGAACAAACTAGAAGCAAAATTTTCTTCTACATCCTTAGATTCTCAAAGGTAATCCACTGATGCTGTAAAGCCTTCCACCACGACAGCAGGCACCAGAATTTCATGTACATTATATTATCTAGTAACCCAAGGACACAACTACTTTGTAGTGAACAGCTAGCAAATTTGGAAGCACGACAACAGCGGCAAAGTGACCCCATCACTTTTTCAGGAGGTTCCTTGAGAATATTCTCTTGCAATATGGGCTGGTACGCAAGATCATGTGGGGACGGACAGCTCCAACTAGAGAAGCATGAAGGGAACCCTGCTTTGAGACAAAATGTTTAGAGATGAAAATCATGCTTCTTCAGACAAAAGTTAACTTATACAAGAGACAAAAAGAGATACTAGGAGAGATTTCATTCAAATTTTGATCAAAATATTATCCAAGTACCCATACCTTAGTTACTGCTAAGGCAGATTGAATGACATAGTTGGCAAATGGATCTTGCAATAATTGTTCAAAGTGTACAACAGAGATCAATTCATGGATGATTTGTGACCGACTTTCTGCAAAATGTTTGAGGCATTTTTCGACCACATGACTGCTAAATTTCTGCATTGAGAGGTGAACATAGTGCCCTTTGAACTGAGAAAGTAAGTTGTCAACAGCAGAGCGAACCTTTAGCTCTATAATGTACTGAACAACATAGTTTCTGTTTCAGAGACAAATGAATATTACAATCAGAGAGATAGTTTCTGTTTCAGAGACAAATGAATATTACAATCAGAGAGATAAATAAATTAAAGAACAACTTTGGAGAAAATGAAGTTCAACTTATATTTTTTTCATGATGAAATTTTCCTCTAGTTATGATTTTAGTTAACTTACTTTACTATAGACTTGATAGATCAGATTTGTTTCACAGGATGCATTTGCTTCTAAAGTGGCCAAATTCTTGTTGTAAAGGTTTTTTTTCCCATTTAGGTAACCTAATATGTACATTACAGAAAATAAGACAAATAAAGATGGGAAGAACTAATAATTGATAATGCAAAATCTGCTAGATATAGGAGCTTAACTTGTCATATTTATTCTTAATACCAAGTGAGTGCATCCCATGCTCATTTGACATAATGTAGAAAGAACAGAAATGGCCGATGTAATTATAGAGGATCAATATCTCTCAGAAACATAAACGATCAGTCAAAACTTGGAAGGAAATAAGGAACTAAGTTGACATACATGAACTTTTACCTTACACAAGGGTGTAACTTGTAAGTACTAGTTTGAAGATATGATTCATTAGCATGAAAAAAATCATTTTAACTTAAGAAGCAACTGCTTTTTTATGATTCATACATTCCATTAGCATGACAAAGATGTAAATATAAACAGGATTAATTTTTCCAATAAGCTAACTTAGTCATCAAAACCAACAATAAACGAGGATGAAAGAAAGAAACAAACAAAAAAATATCTTATTACCCAAAAGGATCTTGAGCAAGTAGAAGTCCATTTCGGGAAATTTGGGTAATTAGGTTATATCGATGTTGCCCATTTGAATGAGCAATGCAGCGTTGCAACACACAGCATCCATGACGATGAGTGGCAATATCTACGCAAAATTGTGCAGCAGCATCAAAAATAATCTGCATTGGTAATTAACAGAAGCAAAGGACCAAAAATGTTTCAGAATCAAACTTGGCAAAAGAAAATATACACATAAGAAAATGCAATGCATCAAAGTAGAGATAGAATTCCTAACAGGAAATGCACCAATGCCCACCAACTACAGTTTGAATTAGAAGTATACTTCTAGAACTGACAATTATGACTGAATTCTAGTTTTTTGGTTCATGACCCACAACAAGAGAGCCTGACCAATTCTGTAAAATTGCAAGCTAAAAGTTCTCCCAATGGACCAAAAACTCTTCAAGAATCATGAGTTACTATCTATCTCAAACCTATCATAGCCTGTTAAAGGTTGGTTCCTCCCTTGGAAAGAATTGTTCTTAATAATAAATATTCAGAAAGATAGAATAGATTCCTTCAAACTGGATCCTTGCATTCGTGTCAGTTGCTTGTCATGCACTGGCAATATGCCAATACCTGTAATTAAGCCAGTACCTGCAAGAAATCTTTCTCCTGTTCACAAGGCTTACCTAACAATCAACGAGTTAAACTATATACTGATGTCTCAAAATACACACACAAAAACGCAAAACATATCCTGCAATGACCCAGAGGAGAAACATGGCATGACACTGACACTAGGCATAGGTAATAGTCCATAGCATAAAGACCTCCAAGATAACCATATAATTTTCTTTAGAAGACTTGAGTAAACCTTGTCAAGATGAAAAAAAAAGCATATATCTGTGATCTGTCCAAATAGTTAACTAGAAATAAACCATATAGTGGATTGACACGATGAAATGAGACTGTAGTGGTCTAAGTAACCTAATATATGTAAAAAAAAAAGAAGAATGTCCATGGTTGGGGTCATTTGTGAGCCAAAGTATTGAACCTCGTAAGCTAATTCACCCTCATCATTGTACCTTATTATCTTCATTACCAAGGCATTGCAAGAAGCGCTGCAAAACATGATTTCCATTGAGATCCTTGATGAGATCAAGAATTCCAGGTTTAAGAGCTGACTTGATAAGAGAAACTTCTTCTCTGGATTTGAGAGTCTCAATCAACTTCTGTACTACACGAGTACTGAAATATAGCAGTATACCAGTTTAGCAACAAATATATATACATATTATGTAGGAAGAGAAAAGGCAAAGAATACGAGTAACAGAAAATAGAACGAAGAATTCAATGATAATGAAGCAGTTACCCATATGTGTTTAAGGAAATCCTCACTAGCTGTCCTGATTCTTTTGTGACCATGTGAACAATCTGCAGTCTTTGTTCTTCAGTACACACATCCAGCAACTTTTGCACAAGGTAGTTTCCAAAGGGATCCATCATAAGTTCCACAATATTATCAATAATTTCATTGAATATTATTTGAACATCTAAACAGCTTCCTTCATCAAATATCCTTTGCAAGAAGCGACAATGATTCTGGTCCTTAGCCATGTAATTAATACATCCTCGGAACTCAGCCAGGGAATATGGAGTTGGCATTAGTCTTACATTTTCTCCATGATTTTTATCAAGTTTAGAGCTTTTCTCTTGAAGGTTTTTGAAAGATTTTTTCTTATGATACTTGAATGAATCGTGGCCAAAGTTCTGAATACCATACTTCAAATCTCTTCCTTGAATGATGACACTGCGATCCTCCACAAGAGGAATTTTAGTGTGCATGAACCTAGGATCACTCAAAGAATCAATAACACCTCTACCTCCATTACCATCCATTCCACTTTGCTTTGAGAAAACAAAAGGATAATAGGTATTCTGTAATGAAATACCCCTATTATCAAAACTCCTGCACTGTTCCATTCTCTGCTCCAAATGATAGTTTCTTTGGTTATTATGCCAACTCCATTTTGAAGCCAAATCATTGGAATGATTATAAGCAATGTTATGAGGGCCCAACGAATCACCCTTTTCGTTTCCTCCCTGCAAACCAAGCAATGTGGACCTCATGACATCATTACCATCAAAATACATTGAAACTTGTAGTGGAGAAGATTGAAACCCTTTGCTAAAACCTTCATATGAAGTATATTTTTCAGAATTATAAGAATAAACATCACCCAAACCAAGGCCAAAACCATTTGGGTCGCTCTCAGATCTCCTCATTTCAGCAGAGCCGTCACTATCTATCTCTTCATTTCTAATATGCATTTGATATAGATTATCGCACAAATCAAGACCATCCTCGACCGATCTTTCTTCATTCACGTTCGTATTTCTGAAATGAAAATCGGGTAAAGAGGTAGAATCCAACCAGAGTCTATAATCATGAAACTCGGGCTGTTGCTGCTGTTGGTCTTCAAATGACGAACTTTCTTCATGTGAAGAAAACCCATTTGAGAAAGAGCTTGAAGGAGAAGGGGAAACTCGATTCATCATCTTCTTCTTCTCCTGCTTCTCACCCGTTTCAAACATCTTCACACACACACACACAAAAGAGAAAAGGAACAAACAAAGAATCAAACTTTTATTACGATAGAATATTTTCACACGAAACAGATACAGAAAGCTCACCGGACAAACAAACAAACAAAAAAAACGCTTCCTTTTCAGTAGACGATTGTTCTTTTGGTTGATTTGGCTACCTTTATTTCAACGATTTTCTCTTTCAAAAAAAAATATATATCTTTTTTGTATATTGACGGTTACAAAAGTAATGGCGTACGGACTGGTTATGGCTTAAGCTCACTCCATTGCAGTAGGTGAGCAGGCACTACATTGTGAAAATATATAGATACATAAAAATAAAAAAATAAAAATAAAAACCTTGGAGATTTAAATTACGGTTTTTTTTTAATCATCGGTTTCTATATTGAAATGCAAAACAGAATGCTTGATTTTCTCAGATTAATTTGACTTGTTTTTAACCTGTACAGTCAATTTTAGTTTTTTATCAGTGAAAACAAAGACTGAGAATTTTTTAGTCATTGGATTTGTTGAAATTTGGGACATTCTCTCTAAGGTTAAAAAATAGAGTGTGATTTAGATATATACGATAGAGATAACTGCACCAGATCCTTATTCTTATAATCTAATCGTAACTGTTGTTGCCCAACAAAATGGATTCTCACTTGGGAAACTTTGGCTGTATTTTCTCTACCTTCAAACCACGACATAACAAAAATAATCATATTTTGTAATATTTTAGGTGATATCAAACTTATAAATTTAATTTTTACAAACTCAGGATCAAGTACCAGATTCAAATATTATTGTTGTCCTCACTAATGATATTGCAACTTATGTTAAATGTATTTCCATATGATTATTTTTATATAAAATCTACTACAATTTTAAATTTTGTTGATAAATATTTTAAATGAAATGATAGTAAAATAAATCTCAAAATTATATATGAATTTTAGGTTTGATAGTAATTTTATATATAATCTTTGATTTTGATTAAATTTATATATGAATTTTTTATTTCATTCTATTTTCATAAACATTAACAACATTGTTGATGTCATTTTTGTAGGTTAGTTTAAAAAAACTTGAAGGTAAGTTATTGGTAAGTTGATTATTACGATGAATATAACAATTTATTAGCTTGTGGCCTCTGCCCAAAACTTCTCTAGCAAATGCCGAGATCTAACTACTTCTGCACAAACTCTTTCCTGCAAATTCAAGGTTGTTAGATAGTTTTTGTGCCCTACAGGAAAAGGTAGTTTTTGTGTTCTGCAGGACTTTCAGGCTTGTTCAATTATGCTTATGGGTTTTTGTTGCAGGTTTTGATGTTTGGCTAGCCTGCTCATTGGTTTGAGCTATTATATTTGTTTTGCGCTTAAGCACATACATATGCTCTTTAAGTCCAGGCTCGTATAACTTTGGGTATTAACAATAGTTCCCCCTCTTCCCCAAACAAATAGGCTTATAGCTTTCTACTTTCTAAGTATCTTGTGGAAGATTAGCAATGACTACTGCTATAGAATATCGTGAAAACCCGACACCTTTTTATAGCAATTGGTACGCTAATTTTGAAGGGAATGGGCCATAATAAGAAGAAAGTTGGTCATTAATGGTCTTTAATCTTGTAAGTTACAAGATGATGGGGAGTCAATAAGGTAGTGTCACGAGTTTAGACAACTATAGTTATAAGCTTCATTTGTGAGGCTTTCTATATTCTTTTTGATTTATACAAACCAATGTTTCAAAAGAAAACTCCTTAAAGGGTGCTTCTTTCATTCTTCTCTGCTGTATTCTACTTTGCCTACTCTTTTTTTTCCCTTTTTTTTTTAATGTTAAATGTAGTAAGGGGCTGCCACTGAGTAGGGATGAGCAAGATTCGATTCGAAAAAATCGAAAAAAAATTTAAATTTTGAGTTAATCGAATCGAGTTATTTGAATTATTTGAGTAAACTCGAATAACAAATTTCGGATTTTGAGTTCGAGTCGAGTTGAATTTTTACAATTCGAATAACAGATTAGTATAAATACCGTTTTAGTCCCTGTCAATTTTGAAAATAAGTAAACTAGTCTCTCTTAACAAAAATTACAAAAAAATCAAAGTAATTTTCAAATTTTGAAAATAATTTTTAAAATTTAAATATTTATAGAAATTCTAATATTTTTATTTTTTAAAAAAAAATTTAATTTAAAAAAACTAAAAATATATATAATTTAATATAAAAATAATTTTAGAATTTATTGACTCGATTCGAAAAAAATTCAAATTGAATTCGGTTGCTAAAATAGGATTTGTCAATTCGATTAACTTAAAATTTTTAATTTAATTCGACTCGACTCGATCGAATACAGGTCTGTCTCCATCAGTGGTAGTCAATGCTTTCCATAGTAGCATAGATATGAAATCCGTTAGAATATACCTAAAAGGTTTAAGAATTCTCCTGATATTCCCAAATGTTTTGTTATGGTAGGTAGGCAATGTAGGAGAATCTCTAAAAAAGGAGAACCATTTGTGTTTTTACCTACACATCTTTAGGGGAGCTTTTCATTTACCGCTCCACCTATTTTTCTATCAAGTATTAAAACTATACAACCTAAAATCTAACCAACTTTTGGCGAGTTATTTCATCTATTGCTGCGAGTTGAAATAAATTCCATATATGAGGATGATTCGCCACTTATTTTCCTACAAGGTAAAGTCTAGCCATTGGTATTACTAATAATCAAAGTAAGTAGGTATGTTCGTGGGTTTAAAAGACTGACTGGACCGACAAAACAAAGTATTTTTTTTCTGCTAGGAAGGCAGCATATGCATGATAGGGCTTCAGTGCCCACTAGGATTTTAAAAACCAAAAATGCAATGTAAAACTACCTATGTCTGGAAAAGAAGCACGTCAAGTGACTTATTTCTTAAACCAATCCCACTCTTGTGAAATTGAACCCTTAAACATTCAGAAATACTACTTGGGTTAGACTAAGGGTAAGGGGTACTTCCCATCGATTTGCTTGTTACTGTGGGGTTGTCACCCCAAATTTGTCAACAAAATGAGTGCCTGTTATCCCTATTTTTTAGTGTATTTTGGTTTCTCAAATTGTTATACTAACTTCTAGATACTATGTTTATGATAAGAACGAAATGCCTAAAGCAGTACTTATGCTACACTGGAGTCGGGACCTCTGCAACTCTTGTTAATGTTAACTGAGAAGATGAAGGTGTTGAGAGTTCAATGGGCGTTGATGTCGTTAAATTTTGCAATGCTCTAATGAGGGAAGGTAAGATAAAGAGACTTGTTGTGGTTGTAGAGTAAGAGAAGCTAAAGGGATTGTCCTAAGGTTTTAGCCCGGAGCCTAAAATGAAAGGCATTATTTTCAATGAGAGAAAAGTTGTATTCAATTCTTCTAAAACTCACTCAACCCTAAGACCCAAGGTACTAACTTAAAACTACCTTTACTAACTTTAGTCTTTGCCTGTAATCATTGCGTTTCTTTAATCTTGTAGGTATGAAAAGTTCTGCATCTTCTATCACTCATAAAATTTCTACAAAGAAGGGCAAGGGATCTTTAGAAGAATCCTCTGGAAAGACACCAAACACAAAGTTTCCCAAATTGTCAAGTGATAAACTTGTTCCTCTGACAAAAAAGTCTTCACATGTATCTGCCTCTCAACTGAAATTTGTTCAAACACTGCTACATCCATTCCTTTAGAGTGGGCCTTGAAGTATTGTCTTGTTAATGAACTAAAGAATTACAGAAACTATGGCCTCCTTTATATGACAAAGACATTGTCTTGTTAATGAAGTATTGTCTACCTTTTATTACACATGCATTTCTATTTGTGTATTTGTTCTAACAATGTTCATTTGCGTGCAGCTTATTTCCATTAAACTTGGTGCTTTCATTCGCCACCTTGAGGTGTTGACAGAAAAGGAAAGAAGGTTTGGTATAGAAAATCCAACTGCTAGAGGGGGAATTAGAGGCTACACAACAACGCTTAAACGACGAAAATTGGGAAGCTAAGGACTGATTAGACTCTGTTATTAAGAACAAAAATAAGGAGTTGATGTTGTTAGAGGCAGAAAAAATATCAATGTCTGAGGAGTTGGAGAAGGAGCTGTCTGCCAAGAAAGTTGAGAAAGAAAATCTAGTTGATCAAACTATCAATATAAGGGAAAGCTATCATGCATAAATGCTTTTAGAGGTGCAGCTAAAGTATGAGCCATTTGTATTCACTGAAGTCCCGTTAGAGCTGCTGCATTTTTTGCCAAAAGGATTAAACGTGTTGAACCCTTCTGCCTAAATAGTGGAGAATGTTCGTATAATCGTATTGTGGTCACTACTCAAGAGGTTGCAAAGGAAAACACTCCAGAGGTTGCCCTAGGATTTGAAGTGAACCTGACTGCTGGCCAAACTACAACTTATGTTTTAGACGAAGATCGAATTAGGTTTTTTCGTTGTTTTCTGTTACTGGGAAAAATAACTTTTTAGCCCTTATGGGTGTGTTATTAGATGGATGTTTGACCCCGTTTGAAGTTTGGATGAATGTGTTCTATAACTCTAATGATTTTGCCTCCTTATCGATGCAATACAGTTTTTACTGCTGCACAGGTATTTACACCTAGTATTTTCCAAGATGATTTGCATTACATGTGTTTTTTGTAGGCTTGCCTACTAAGGCGGTTAACCTGTATGCCTCGTGTAGTATTTATGATATTATGTAAGGTCCTTCCCAATAACGAGTTCACTTTTTTCATTGGATTCACGGTTAGGGGTGTAATCAAGTCAAGTTGAGTCGAGTTTGAGCTCGAATCGAAATTAGAAGTTGGATACTCGACTTTAAGTTCAATCTAACATATATTTTTAAGCTCGATCTCAGCTTGAGATATAATCCAGTTACTCAAGCTCGAGCTCGATTAAGCTCGTTTACCAATTTTTATACTCAAGCTCGATCTCAACTCAATAATTAAGCTAAAGGTTAATAATATATATATTAAGGGCAATAACATAATTTAATAATATAAAAATATGAAAAACTCGATAAGACTTGTGACCTATTCGAATCAAGTATTACTAAGCTTGAATTCGACTCAATCAATAGCTTAAGCTCAGCTCAATAATTACCGAATTGAATTCAAATTTTTCAAGTCGAACTCGAGTAGCTTATGAGTACTAGTATCTCATTTAGATCCCTATCGATAGCTTCGTGGCACTAGGTCCCATACTTGAGACTACTTATGGCTGACCCTTTTATTAAATGTCGAGCTATTTGCTGGGCTTAATCTACTTGCTTGATAGTTGCATCCTCCCGAACTTTTAATAAGTCTAAGTTAGTCTTTAAGGCATTTTTATTTGAGTTTTGATCTATGTACTAGACCCTTAGGGAATTAATCCCATTTTTACTAGAATTTCTACTCCATAAACTAAAGAGGAGCTTGTCTTGTAGCCTATGTTACTATTGTCTTGTTGACCCTACAAAAGCGTGAACCAAAACTATATTAAATCTGTCATAGAAATCCTACAACTTTCCAAAAAATTGTTTTCTGTTATCTATTATTCACTCTTTTGGTATTCCAAATAGAAACAAGATGTTTTCTTAGAGGTAAGTTTTCATGGAAAAGGTTGAGCTTTCATTTGACATAGCATTTTTTGAGGGTCATAAGACGACTTTTAGCTACTTATCATGGATCTAGAGAAGTTCTAATTGTTTATCCATTTTGTGTAATGCCTTTTACTTTACTTCAAATGCGTTGAATAAAAGTTGAAACTGTAAAGCACATAGAGAGTGTGTACCATGCTATTGTGAAATTGATGCTGTAGTGCTTGTAGTTGAGGATTGTGGAAATATTTGTGGTTTGCTATTGACATATGGTTGTCTAGAAGTGGCTAATAGGATGCTTGTTCTTGAGATCATCGAGATTGCCAAACAATTGAAGGAAGTCCAATGGTGACTTGAAAAGTAGTTGTGATTGGTGGGTGAGTTTAGTGACATGGACTGACAGTTATGGTGTTATAACCTTGACCAAGTCATACCCAACTAGTGAATGCTATTGGGATTTTCATAATAGACATATTGTTCTCCAGGATGAGTTGTTGAAGTCGGTATTTTTCGATTAACTGGATTTGGTCCGACCCATAATCAAATTTACTCATATTCAACACTTACAAATCTGAATAATATAAACACAAACAAATATAATGAAAACCAATACAACGCTAAGAAATAAAATTAAATATGAAACGGCCCAAGACATTCACTGAGACGGACCAAAATCCTCTAGACTCATGGACAAACACAGCAATTAGTATAGGTCCATAGCTCTACTTGACACGTTGAACCTAAAACACAATTCCGGAACCCATAACGGAAAAGGTCATATAAACACAACCCCAATGAAGACAACAGAAAAACACCACCAAAATGACTGTCAAGACCCAGGAAGTTAAACCAAAGCAATGCTGCTTTCGCCGCCAGGGGGTTTGCGTACACCACCGAAGTAGTCTCGAGACTCTACCTTCCCATCAGCGAAGATGTTGCTGCCGCTCATCTCTCGCAGTTTTGCCACGCTGAGCGGTTTCTCTGCAGAACCTGGTGGAACATCACCCTTAAATATGTCATTTCCTGAAAGCTCAGCAAACTTCTTATCATAAATTTTCTTTGCTGTCTTAACCACGTCCTCCTCACTTGACATGTTACCTCCAGCAGGCTACAAAGTAACATCCAAGCTCAACAACCAGTTAGATATTCAGATTTTTAATTAAAGATGCAAATTTCGGCTAGGAACTATGCTTGCTAGTCTCCATATAAGTAAAACTGAAGCAAAGAAATGTCATTCTGATATTTCATAACCTAATTCCAAAGCACAACTTTAGGATTCTTAGCTACCTTAGGTGCAATACATTGAACAATAAATCTCAAAACAAAAATGCATACCAAGTTCAAAGCACAATTTACTTATGCATTTAAAATATGAACCAAGTTAGGGGTTACTTATGCATTTAAACAAGTACTTACATTATGCATATCAGGTTGTCTGATGTCAAAATTATCCTTCAATGCCAATGCACGTACGGTTGTCGTCCTGGGCAAAATTTCAGGTGGAGGCGCGAAGATGTCATGTCCGCTAAGCTCCTTGCACTTTGCATCAGAGAGCTGCTTCGTCAACTTTGCTTCCTCACTTTCCAATGTTCCACTTAGCTCACGCTGCTTCGCTACCTCGGTAAGAGTAGTTGGCTTTTTGGGGGAAATACTTTCTTCCTCAGCAAATGAGATGTGACTGATTTCAGCTAAGGCTTGCTGGGCGCAAAACATAAAAAACGTTTAACAAAACAATATTGATACGAATATATTATGTTCTAAACATTGGTATGAATTACAGATATCTATCTTCTCATAACAAAAAATGAAAGAACGAACGCATACCTGGTACATCCTAAGTCCTGTTTTGCCGTTCGGAATGGAATTGGCACTACCTGGTTCTAACTCATCATTTTCACCGTTGGCTGCAAAAATTCCACTACCGGTCATCTCCTTCATTTTATATCCGGAACAAGGTTTCCTGAACATTGGAACATACGAATAAGTAGCTTAAAACCAAATCGATGGAGCCATGAATTCGCTCTCTCGTTTTACCACAGAGAAGAAGTAAGGAAGAAAAAATGGAACAAATTTTGAACAGCTTTACTTAATTATACTTAGAATGCTAATAAGCAAATGAATCTTAATAAAAGAAAATTATTTTCAGAAATTACACTAGTAACTGATTTATTGACGTACATTAAATCATCAACCTCACATAAGTTTTACTAATTCCAAACAGTAAGAACTTTTATCGGATTCACGAAGACATGATTGATTTGGAACGTGAGCAATAGTTAGAGTTCGTAAACGGTTGGTACAGTTGAATTTCAACGGGAACCCGATAGATCATCAATAAATCATTGGCAAATAAAAGCTAATAAGGAAATTAATCACAGATACGCACAGATTAAAAGTCAAAATTTTCTTTGCTTGGGTTTTTTTTTCAAAAATTTCAGAACGGTAATGTTTAAATAATAGAGAGAGAAATGACAGAAACAAACAAGAATAATAAGACAAAAGGCGAAATTCTAGTTACAGTTCAGGTTTCCAACTGACAAATAAAATAACGTCTACCTAGAAAGTTTTGAAAACAATAAATTTAAAATGAAAATGAAGGTAGATTTAGGAGAGAAAGAAGGCGGAAGCAGATCTCACCGTTTGTTTAAGCTTTCAAATTCTTCATCTGTCACTTGACCTCCAAACACCACTTTCGTGATCCCATCCGACGGCTACCAATAATTAAAAAAAATAAATCAAAAACACTAATTCACTAGCCAAACAAAAGAAAAAAGAAAGAATGTGAAAGAAGTACCTGGAAAGGGCGGGTGGAGAGCGGGGCGGAGGCGGGGGAATCGGTGTTTGGAGTTTCGGACCAAGTGAGCAGATCTGCTGTGGAAGAGTGTGGTTTCCTCACTGGAGTGCTCTTCTCCATTTTTGTGTGGATTCTTTTTTTCGCTAAATTCACTCTCAAAACTACCAAAAACAGTATGGTTGTAAATAAATACAAAACCGGAAATAAGAAAAAGAAAAGCCTTGGGTTCCTCTACTCTTACTCAGTTTTACAAGTGACAAGAAAACGGGATGTGAGGAAGAGAGAGAGAAATGACCAACTTTCCTTCTTTCTTGTAATTTTATTAGATTGCTTCAATTATATTTATAAAACGCTGGTAGAAGCGTAAGAGTAGCTGCTACTCTACTTCAGTTTCAAAGCCAACAACATATTCTTAAAACTAATAACAAGTAAAATGGAGGTGGACGGACTTTAATTTTAATTAAAATTTCAAATTTTAAAAAACTTCATTCGACCGCTACGTGTCAATTCAGATTTGGATGGAGAAAGTTTTTGGTGAAATGAAATTTTGTGGTCATCGTTTCAAAATTCTAAGAATCTAATTTTGAATTATTTATTTACATCTAAACTTGTGACTTGGTTAATGGAACATAACAAAAAACCAACTTGAAATTTGCTTAATTTTGGAGTGGATATTATTAAAAGAGACATAAACTTTAACATAAAAATCTTATCTATCTTTTTACCTTCTTTGTAGAGAAAAGGTGGAGTGAGGAGAATTTGGGGGAAGAAACCTCGTCAATTTTCAAAATTAAACTCTCAAATTCTCCTTGACTCTATTTCTGGGAAAAAAAGTAAATAAATCATTTGAATTTCATTTCTACGCTTTTTAATTAAAACATCAACATCTGTTATATTTGTCAGCTTGAAGAATAAATTGCTTTTAAAAAGTTGGAAAATAATATGGATGTAAAATAAAATAATTTAGAAATATCGATTTCTATAAAAAATGATGGGAGAATAGAAAGAAACTTTGTTTCAATGTATTTTTTGGGTGTGTCATGCAAATGAAATTCTACTCCTATTTATAAGAGGTCTCATGTCTCTTCATAGGAACATAACCATCGAAATGGATAGTGATATCTTTAACACTAAACATAATTATTCAATATATATCTGCTTGAATATTTATAATTACTCGTTAATAATCAAATGACAAAACTTTTGGTTATTTATAACTTTTCATTTGCAACTACTGAAACATTATAAATGTTTTGAAAATGCTCCAACATGGAACACTTTTAACTTACATTGTCAAAGACAAGTGTTGAGCTTCTCTTTTGTATGGAACAAACATAGAGCTTACACGGGGCCTCACCAAGTCAACATCAATCCCATCACCACCTAGCTAGAAATGTACCACGCTCCATAGGAGGCCAACCAAGAACATTGTGGACACATGCTAAGACCTGTGGCATTCCACACCCGACTTAGACGACAGATCTAAATCCGAGATGTCAGATTCGTTAGTAGAGCAACTCAGATAACAATCATTCATTACATCAAGTTAAATGATAATTTTTTAGAACATTTTCATAAAAGCACAAAAAATAGATTAATTAAAATTTTATAACATTAAAATCATGTTGAAAGCATTAAAAATTCATTTATAAGGGGTTTAAAGGTGTCAGGAACCAAAAATAAGCCTTAGAATGTCGAGAATACTCAAAACAGGGTAGGGTATCAGTGCAAGTGGAGAGAAATACTGATACTTCTCCTTGGTACTGTAGATTTTGGCATTTTGATACACTTGTTGTGATACCACAAGAGCTTGGTATCAATACCTGTGTCCCATGTGACAAAAATTACCTAAAACTCACTTGTTAATTTTGACAACTAAAAACTCAAACTTGAACTTGGAGGACTCAAAGAATCAAGTTTAAAACATCAAAACACCTCCAATCATAGTGAACATAAATCAAGCTAGAGAACAACTATACGCAAACTAAATTTCTTAAAAACATGTTTAACTAAACCATCAATCAACTCAAAACATGATTAGCTATTGTTCAAGTGCATGTACCACACCAATTAATTATGCATGCACATTCAAGGTATTCAAACTTTTCAATAAACACAGAAAACTGGTAGGTTCCCTAGGCTTAGGTATATGCTGTATATTAATTAACAACCTGAAAATAAACATTACTTTTACTTAACTGGGTTAAGATATGAGCCTTTAGATGTCGTTAACTACATAAGTCAGTCAGAAATCAGAAATATCACTTAACACTTACGTACGAAAACAATATATTCGCTTGCTGAGCATTGAAAGCTTGTGAATTAATTCAAATACGGTAAATCAAATTTTTTTGTATGAATTAAAATTTGAATTTCAAACCTGACATTGAAAGGTAATCAATTCAAACAGTTTGAATCGAAATACTAATGGAGAGATAATGAAGAAGAATTAAAATGAAAGGCTTGATATACAGGAGTTGTTTGAGTGATTTAAAAAGAAATAAGGGACGTGAAGTTTAGTGATTATACATTTTAACAGGGGTGGTTATCCATTAGGAAGCTGAATTATCACCATAAGAATCTCCGACAAAATCTTTGACACCACTAGCCTTTTTAAAATTTTCTTTTAAGCAAAAAGGTACTTTTCTTTTGACTAAAGAGAGAAGGGTTTTGGGATAAGGTTGGAGCAATTAAGCGTTCTGCACCCATATGTCTTAGGACGCACACAATTACACGTGTATGCTACAATTTATAATGGAGAGGGTTTCTTTCATACAAATGTTGATTTTATTTTTTTATGAATATTATAGTTCCACCCCTACATTATTTCATTTATAACTTATGAAAATTAATTTGTTGCGGTGTGGATATTGTAAAACAATTAAATATATAAACAATATTTTCTAGAAATAATTTAGACATCGGCAATTATAAAAAAAAAATACAAAAAGCAAAATAATTATGAGTGGAGTGAAAAACCTGCGACTTGACCCAACAAACAAACCCAAAGATTCCTTAAAAGAAACCATATTTATTTCCTAGAGTTGAGTTTACAACAAAAGCAGATGTTTGATGGTGAAGGTTTTTCTTTCAAGAATGTATTAAAGTTGCGCAAACGCTTTTCATTCCACTTCAAACATCAATTTCTTCAATCAAATTAATTAACTACACATTTGGGACCAATCAGAAGATGTCGGCAGGTGATTGCTTTCGAATCTTAATGACTTCAAATTTAAAGTTAGCTAAGCTTTGATTCTTCTTTTGATTCATAACCAAAATATACGAAAAAGGAACCCAAGCATAATGTATTTTTTTTTTGACAACAATTTTCTCAACCAACCAAGGTTTAATTATCCACGAAATAATTCACACTCTACCCTCACAAAAACTTGAATGCAACCTTCGCTTCTTACAAACCAAACAAACAAACAAAAAATTACAAGGAAGATCATTTTGCTAAAGTTAAACTAGTAGCTTCAAAAAGTTTCTTTTTGGCCATCGTTATTCGAAAATGTTCTCTTTTTCTTTTGCCATAATACTTGTAATGTTTTCTTTTTTAATTCTTATGCGATTATTATATTATTATATATAATATTATGTCAACTTATTATTTTTACATATCATTAAAAAAAATCAATTGATAGATTTAACTGCTGTTATTTGTGTCCAGATTGAAATTTCAAATTTTAAAAAAGTTTAAAAGCTAAGAATGATAAAATTAGAAAAAATAAACTAAATCCATTACCGTATACATAATACGAGACTAATAACAAAACTTATCTGAATTAATTTAACTACTAATATTTAAGTAAAGATTAAAATTTCAAGAAGTATAACGACTAAAATTGATTACACTAAATTCACATCTTTTGCAATTCTTCTTTGGAAGGAAAGAAAAATCTATATTGTTGAGGGAAAAGAAAGAAAGATACCTACAATGAATCTAATGTGGATGCGATGACAAAGAAGTAATTATTGTATACATGGTGGTAGAGTTTTGTAATTTTCGACAAGTTTCTTTGCTTTGCTTGCACGACATCCACAAGTTTCAATTAACAATGGGCTTGAATAAACGAGGACAAAGAAAAACCCAAGAATAAGAAACGCGAGGCTACGCCCTCCGCAAAAATAACAAATAACGCCCACCGTGGGGCTCGAACCCACGACCACAAGGTTAAGAGCCTTGCGCTCTACCGACTGAGCTAGACGGGCTTGTTGCTTTCGAGTGTTAACCATAATACTTTTATCTCTGATTATAATCTTTCATGCGCCATTTTCTTTTATTGTAACATGAGTCCTTTTGCCAATAAACAGTACACTTTGCGGGGTGGAAAACATATGCATGGGAACTGGAAGTGGTAACACTGGTTTATTGATTTATTTCCAAGTAAAAGATAATTCTCTTAGAGAAGCCTCTAGTACGAATACTTCAGAGACCAGAATATAATATCAGTTCCATAAGAACATAAGCACGGATCGCAGAGCTTCAAAAAAGGTATGGATTTATGTAAGAATCCCTGAGATGCTGCTGCTGTATAAGACCCTGGTCTTTGTTGCTTGAGCTTTCACCTTCTATAGCCCGTCCTTTTTAGTGATTTTGAAACCGTTTGCCTAGGTGGCCGAAATGAACATGAACAGGAAAAATGAATGCAAAAATTTATAGGCATTTACAGTAATCCTCGACCGACTGTGATCAAATTTGACTACTCAAATGTTGTCGATTCAAACATATATGCAGCTTTTTCAGTGTGTATTACCTTTGAATTTATCAAACTTAGGTACGTTTCCTTTTAGAGTACGTATCGCTGAAGAAGACCCGAGCAGGTAAGAACTCAATCATGCAAAGGACCGTTGCAGCACACTGAAATTGACTTCAGCTTGTTCAAAATGTCAACAGGATGAAAGCGATGCCTCGTCATAGCTGTAACATTCCTCGCTATACATCAAAGAGAGTGTCTACTGGCGTAAAGTATAGGCTTCTCATCATTTTCGTCGGGATCAAGGACAACCTCATCTTCATAAACCACTTCAATAATGGTTCTGTCTTTAATATATGGTTCTTCCAATTCAAATGGTTGAGATTGAGAATGATCTCCACCTTCAGGCATAGTATCTGACAATAGCTCTCGCATCTCGGATTCTATGAGTGCTTCCATTTGAGCTCGCTCTCTATCCTTCGGGTAGGTGAAGTAGAGAAATGAATAGATGAAACAACAGAGTGCCATTGGAATTCCTATTGCTGTGTACAGTGCTTTTGCCAACGACAAAGCGTTTTCTCTATCTGTTGCAATCTCTTCAGATTCACTTGCTCCTTTCCGAATAGGTTTGTAACCGTAAACGTGCTGAGCTAGAATTCCAACTGCAGGAGGGGCGAATGATGACAAGATGGATTCAAAAGATCTGTCCAAAGCATAGACGCTTGTTCTAGATTTCTCTGGAACTATTTCTGCAAATATTGGACTGCATGCATAGGAACATTCACATTCCACGTTATCAATATAGGAAAAAGAAAAGTCCTTTGAACCCTCAACTATACATGCTCAAGTTTGTCAATTCTTTTTTCGCTCTTCATGTGTTTTCTACAAGTGAACTCAGGCTTATGTCCGGACTCTTGCATTCCTTGATCCAATATTTGATAGGACATTTCGAGATACATTTAGTTTTGTCCAGCTTATGACAAAACAAATTTGGTAAATGCAACATTGCGAGTATGTAAAATGTAATTTCATGTAATGGAATATTAAACAAAATAGATAGAGGGAAAAGAGAAAGTTTGAGAATCTTACTTGTTTGCAGCTGGAGCATTCCAGGAAATGCAGAAGCCAACAATGATTAAGACCAAACCATGCATCACACCTGTGGATGGATCATCAGGTAAAACAAGCAAGAGTATTGCTGCTAAAGGGATGGCCGATGCAGAGCTTATTTGGGCTAGAATGATCCTTCCGGAATTCGGGAGACGTGTGGACAGGAAATCCCCCATCCTACCACCAAAAAGGCCCCCCACAGATGTAGCAATCACAAACATGGCTATCAGGAATGCAGTTTTCTTGTGGGAGAACCCAATTAACTCCAACCACATCGGTGCAAATGACAATGCAGACCAGGGGAATGAACCAGTAACACCCTGAGCA
The DNA here is from genome assembly GCA_005393395.2 of Gossypium australe. Taxonomy (NCBI): domain Eukaryota; kingdom Viridiplantae; phylum Streptophyta; class Magnoliopsida; order Malvales; family Malvaceae; genus Gossypium; species Gossypium australe. The sequence continues at coordinate 89,387,902 of CM016618.1, read as the reverse complement.
ACGATAATTTGAAATGATGGGATCTTTACGACTGATTTTGCTTCCAGAACCAGGCCCTTCACTTCAGACCATAAGGTTCTATTTGACATTTGATTGCTAGATTTTGCCCCACTATCCGAAAAATGTGGATCATTGGCAAAGAGGTAGACTAACGTACCAACAATAATGCTGATTAGTCCTACCAGATGGAAGGCAATTCTCCAACCAGGGATACCGATGAATGTTATTGGAGCTATTATTACTGCAATGAATCCTCCAATAACAGAACCAAGATTGCTTGTGAGTTGTAACCACCCAAAAGCCATACCACGGTTACTGTCATCTGTTGAGTCAGCAACAAGGGACTGGATTGCAGGTCCAACAATGGCAAGGCCAATTCCGTTTAAAGCTCTAGATATGGCCACCTGTTCAAATGATGCCAAATGACTAAATAATTTAAGTTGGTTGCTTGCTCTAGCCGCTACCAGTACTTCCTGTAGCACTCTAAGCAATTTTTATATTTGCTAACTGAAAAATCCCCCAAACAAATTGTAGACATGTGATATTTTAGGGAATTCATAACTACAGATTTGTTAACTAATAAGGAAACAATAGGAAAAAAATAAAAAAAGTTTAACCTGACATCTGCCTTAAGAAGCGGTTGAACCAAGAAAATAAACACCTCTAACCCTCTGTACTTGACCGACCAAGCAAGGAAAAAAAAAACACAACATTAAAGAAAAAGTGAAAACACCAAAATATTCCAAGATTTCTTTTGGTGCCCCAAATGTGCATCTTCAACAATGTTTCTTAATTCAAGTTACATTTATCAATGGCAGATGAAATCCATTAATGCATTTTCCTCTGTTTTTCTTCACCAGATTACCAGATCCATCATAACCAAGAATACAAGTACATCCACCAAATCACCACCATCAGACCAAATATTTGCACCATTATAGTTGCCAATACACTCAACCGATCCAATCCAAAACAACCAAAACATAATCAGGCAATACGCTCCAATCACTAATTCACAATACAGAAAACCTCTATTAAACCATACTCAATTCAACAAACTTGAACCGTAACAACATATAAAGAGCAAAACCAAAATCCCTGATTCCCGGGCATCACCTTTCACATCCCCACTAACCAAGCAAAGAAAGATAAATAAAAGATCACTCGATTAACAAAAATAAAGGGAGCTAAGTAGGTAGCTACAGTTTACCTGAAAGAAACTGGAGGAGAAGGCAACAAGGAAAGTGGCAGCAGCCCATAAAAACGCACCAAGAGCTATTACATGGGCTCGATTGTGACGCACAGCCAGGTACGCAGCAATTGGATAACAAGCGGATTGAACTATAGATCTGAACAAGGTGAGAGAACCGAGTCCAGTGGGGTCGGTGTGAAGGGCAGCACCAACTTCCTTGTAAACGCCTGGTAACAATGACTCATCCGCCCTCTCCATGATCCCTGCCAGGTTCACCAGGACCAGAGTCAAAGTCTCGGCCTTCATTTTTTTCCGCCCTGCTGAGTTATTGTCCCGCAGGTTTTGGGATATCTTTTGCGGACAATTACGTAGAATAGTGGAGTAGTTCCCTAGTTGGCAGCCTCTGTTGGTCTTGGAATATTCGGATCTTAGAATTTTGGGTGTTGAAAATTGGAAAGGATTATATATATGGTATATGGCGACAGTTGGGTATGTCTGTGGCAAGACAAATGGAGGCAATTGGAGATACGTGTAACCCATGGGTAAAATTTTGGGCTTTGACTGAATTGCAAGGCGGGGGGGTCAGCTATAGATAGATAATATTGGAAATTAATTTATGGTACAATGCCGTGCATGAGGTTGGGGTTAAAGTTGAAGAATCAAATCAAAGATTTATTTGGCTTAAGATTTTATTTTACTGATTTCATGGCATAAAGTACTAGGATGAAGTTCTAGGGAAAAGGAAATTTGGGGAGGATGTGGGCTCACAAATAGCAACTTCGGATTGCGGATTTGGAGAGTTTTATGCATCGCCACTTGGCAGTGAGGGCGTTGAGTTGCAATTTATTCTTGTTTTGTTTATTATTTTTGTATATTAATCATGTGTAGGTTCAGTGGCAAAGCTGGGTTAGGGGATTTGGCCCTTAGTTAAAAAATAGAAAGCTAAAAACTCAAATTTACCACCCATCCAATTAACAAATAAGCAAAAGAAAAAACTTAAAATTTGAGGGGTATTGTCAACACTTAAAAAGTCAATATCCAATTTTAGGGTTGTCTGTTGCTTGGCACGGTTTTCTCTGTCTGCCGATTGGCATGTTTCTTCTTTTCTAAAATTTGACGGTCATTACAAATCGTTTTTTTACTTTATTTTGGGTACTGTTGGATCCTTTGAATCTTATGGAAGAAGATCTGGCGAATTTGAGTCTTATAGATGAAGAGGAGGAAGCTTTTCAGGAGGAAGCAGATGCGGTGGTAGGGTCATATCAATGCTGCTTAGTGGGACGTTGTTTAACTGATAGTGTTGTTCATTTTCCTTCACTTCGAAACACCATGGCAGATCTCTGGCACCCCATTGGTGGTATCTGTATAATAGATCTAAGAGAAAAAAAGGTATCTCTTTCAATTTTTTCATGAGGTGGATTTGAAGAGGGTTCTTGATGGCATACCGTGGTTTTTTAATAATCATTTGCTTATAATGCAAAGAATCCCTATTGGAGGAAATCCTTTAACGTTGCCATTAAATCATACTGAGTTCTAGGTGCAAGTTCATGAACTACCCCCTGGTTTGATGACTGAGAATATGGCGAAACAATTCGGCAATTTCTGTGGAAAATTTATTGATTATGATACATTCATCTTGGCATCGGGTTTCAAGAATTTTATGCGTATCTGTGTATGTATCGATATTCTTGCTCCTTTGAAACGAAAAAAGAAGATACAGATTGGTTCTTCAATGACTGTGTATGCTCGTTTCAAGTATGAAAAGCTCATTTTATTTTGCTTCATCTGCGGTAGATTGGGTCATGGGGAAAGTTTTTGTCCGTGCCGATTAAGACTTGAAGCATCACAAATTAGTTTTGGTTGGGATATTCCGTTGCGAGCGGAGCCCCGACGGCGGCGCATGGTGGAGAGTAAGTGGCTAAGGGAAGTGAATGGCACAAGGCGGGGAGGAGAAAATTTGGAAAGAACCAATCATAAGTTGCAATAAATGAGAGGGAAGATTCTAGGACAAAATTGGGCGGAAATCGAGATAATCAGATTTCGAATCCTAATTTAATGCCGCTAGGATTTACTCACCAAATTACTGCTAATGAGCAAATCCTTGGGAGTAAATGGCGCAAAGAGGATTTGAGTATTGTGGGGGCGGAAATGGGCCTATGGAGTTGGGCTTAGAGGATGAAAATGTTCCGGTTGAAATTTTGAATGGTAAGAAACGGCAGAGAATTGTGGAAAGTCCATCCGCTACACTGGGTCAAAAGGCTGTGATCGGGTCGTTGATTTTATCGGCTAGCTCTGATGATCAGAGCAGCTGGGGGCAATGAAAATTTTAAGCTGGAATGTTCATGGTTTGGGGAGGCCACGAACCGTTAAAAGGCTCAGAAATAAGTTACGAGCCATCAATCCCCGTATTTTGTTTCTCAGTGAGACAAAATTAAGTGCAAAGAAAATGGAGCTGGTTAGATTAAAATGCGGGTTTGAAAATGGTATTGACATTGATGCGATGGGTTCTAGAGGTGGTTTGTCTTTGGGTTGGAAAGGAAATTCTTTGGTCAGTCTTAAAAGTTTCTCTTCATTCCATATTGATGTGGAGATCCATGATAATGATTGTGGTGCAAAATGGCGGCTAACGGGGTTCTATGGAAATCCAATTGAACGCGATCGGAGAGAGTCTTGGAATCTCCTTAGACACTTGACTGGTGACCACAATACTCCATGGCTTGTGTTGGGAGACTTTAATGAGATTACAAGTTCGTTTGAAAAGAGGAGTGGACGTCTCCGATCAGAACGTCAGATGTTGGAGTTTCGTATGGCATTAGAAGATTGCAACCTTATCGACATTGGATTCATAGGGCGTTGGTTCACTTGGGAAAGAGGTAGAGTTAAGGCTACTAATATTAGAGAGAGATTGGACCGTGGGGTAGCGACGCTCAATTGGTTGGAGCTTTTTCCAAAACATCAGATCGAGCATCTGACTCACTCTTTTTCTGATCACTACCCTCTTCTTCTTGATACCATGGGTGGGAGTCGTATTGATCAACAGCTAAAAGAAAAGAAATTTCATTTTGAGGCCAAATGGTGCTTAGAAAGCTCCTTTGAGGGGTTGGTTCGCAGATGGTGGGAAGATATTTCTGAAAGCATTCCCAATAAGTTAGAGATTATGGGCCACAAGTTATTGAAATGGAGCAAACTCAGTAATAGAGAAGAAAGGCGAATTCGGGTTCAACTTGAGTAGAGGTTGGAAGATCTTCACTCTCAAGATATTTCGGATGATGTTTTAGCTCAGATTGTGGAGGTCCAGCTGGATCTCAATTTGGAGGCTGATAAGGAGGAATTATATTGGGAGCAAAGAGCCCGAGTTAATTGGCTAAAGAATGGTGATCACAACACGAGTTTATTTCACAAGATGGCTGGTCAACGTCAGTTCCGTGGTAGAATTTCTGAATTGATAGATGAAAATGGTGTTCGGCATTCAGCGCCTAAGGATATGGTTAAAGTTGCGTCGGATTATTTTGTTGATTTATTTATAGCTTCTGAAATGGGCTTGGACGAGCATCTATTTAGTCTGGTGGAAAAAAAGGTTACCGAAGGTATGAACAATTCTTTATTAAAATATTTTACAGAGGAGGACGTTTGGAATGCTGTTAAATCGATTCTGCCTTTAAAAGCCCCCGGAGTTGATGGCTTTTCGGCAATTTTCTTCCAACGCTACTGGCACATAGTGGGTCCAGAGGTTGTGAGATACTGCTTTGCTTTTTGAATAGAGAGATGGAAGTTGGTGACATCAACAAAACGAGAATCGTGTTAATTCCAAAGGTAGATAAGTTGAAATTGATGTCCCAATTTAGACCAATAAGCCTCTGTAATGTCGTCTACAAAATTATTGCAAAGGTGATGGTTAATCGCATGAGTGATATTCTGGGAGAATGAATAAACGAAGCGCAAGGGGCTTTTATACCAGGGAGGCTAATTTCAGACAATGTTCTGATTGCGTATGAGGTTCTTCACTCTCTAAAGATGAAGAAGGGTGGAAAGAAAGGTCACTTCGCTCTCAAATTGGACATGAGCAAGGCGTATGATCGAGTAGAATGGGATTTTCTGGCAAGAATGATGAAGGCTTTGGGGTTTCACGCTGATTGGATTGTGCTCATTATGAGGTGTGTGACTTCAGTGTCCTATTCTGTTTATCTTAATGGTAGGGACAGTGACTGGTTTTCTCCATTAAGAGGATTGAGACAAGGAGACCCCCTTAGCCCTTATTTGTTCTTAATTTGTGCTGAAGGCTTTTCTACTCTTCTGGAAGATGCAAAACAAAGAGGTCGTACGGGAGGTGCCCCTATTGGTAGGGAAAAAATTTCTATTAACCATTTGTTTTTTGTAGATGACTGCATTCTTTTTGGTGATGCTACACGAGAGGGGGCTAAAACGGTTCGAGATATCATCCAAGAATAAGAGATGTGCGCAGGACAGAAGGTGAACTATGATAAATCTTTAGTTTATTTTGGGGGCAATGTAAACGAAGAGGTGAAGGAGGACATTATAAATTTTTTGGGAGTTCGAGTGGCCTTAAGCCCTGAGAAGTATCTAGGATTGCCGATGATGGTGGGGTGACGAAAAACTTGGGCTTTTGCGGATTTCATTGATTGATTTAGAAAAAGAGTTGCAGGATGGAGTCTTCGTTTTTTAATCTATGGGGGGTAAAGAGGTTTTCATTAAATCTATTTTGCAGGCTACGCCCCTTTATGCTATGCAATGTTTTCTTTTTCCGAAAATGCTATGCCGTAAGTTGGAAAACATTATGAATAAGCTTTGGTGGGCCAACAATAAAACGTTAAAGGGGATACATTAGAGTTGCTGGGAAACGCTTTGTAAACCAAAGTCTTATGGTGGTCTTGGCTTTAAAATTTTATTTTTGTTTAATAAGGCTTTACTAGCAAAGCAAGTTTGGAGCATTTTAGTTAAACCTAAGTGCCTGTTAGCCAGAATTTTAAAAGCCCATTATTTTTCGGTTTCTGATACTTTGTCAGCAAAGATTGGTTCTTACCCTTCTTTTACCTGGCGTAGCATTTGTAGCGCGCGAGAATTGATTGTAGACGGAATGCTGTGGCGGATTGGCAAGGGGGACAGTGTCAACATCTGGAATGACCCCTGACTACCTGGAAGAGAGAACAACAGGGTTTCAGGACATGAGATTATACCATCTTATACACATGTAAGTAGCTAATAGATGTGGATTCTAATACCTGGAATAGGGAGTTGATCTACAGCATTGTTGATGAGAATATTGCCGATATAATTCTCTCTGTCTCGATTGCTAATAGTCGAACAGAAGACACACTGGTCTGGAAAATGATGGATTTGGGGTCTATACAGTCAAAAGTGGGTAGCGTGTTCTAGCTACCTCTGGTGATCTGCCTAATTTCCTTAGTTCTAATGAGGATGATTACAACAACTTCTACAAATCTCTATGGCCATTGAATATACCAGAAAAAAATTAAAATACATGTTTGGAGATTGTTTAATAATTTGCTTCCCCATCTTAGCAATCTGGTGAAACGGATGTTAGCTGCGGAGTCTGTTTGCCCATTGTGTAGGGTTGAACTGGAGGACTCAAATCATTTGATGTGGTCCTGTAGCATTCTGAAATGTGTGTGGTCTCATCTGCATGTACGGATTCCGGCTCTTGAGGAATCTTGAGACTGCAAGCAATGTTTTGCGTATACGTTTTCTACAGCAGATGAACAACAAAGATGCATTATTGCACTATCATTATGGAGCTATGGCATTGTAGAAACAAACTTATTCATGAAGGAGTCTGGTTTTGTTTACAAGAGGTTCTGGGTTTTATTCGGGGTTACGCTCAAGAAACCCATATGTATCAAAGGACTTTTCAGCCCCATGTCAGACCCAGTTCGAAGGAACTATGGAGACCTCCGAAAGGAGTAATAAAGCTTAACTTCGACGCGACTTACAAATCAGATGAAAAGCTAGCTACTATAGCAGTTATTGCCAGAGATTCTACTGGAATTATAAGAGGAGCAGAAACTTATCTTTTTGCAAATGTGGCAGATCCCTTTGTGGCGGAAGCTAGGGCGTATGTGAGGGCATTAATCTTTGCTGTGACTATGGGCTTTAGGCGTCTGGCGGTGGATGGTGATTCCCTGTCTGTCATCAAAAGTATAAAGAAGAGGGATGAAGACAGATCGGTTCTGAGACCGATTACACAGCATATCTGTCAAATGGGTTTGAGATTTGATGAGATTTCTTACCTCCATGTACGGCGTTCTGCTAACGAAGTGGCTCACACATTGGCGTTGAAGGGGAGGCGAAAGTGTTTTTCCGAAAGATGGGTTAATGGCTTACCAGTTTCGGTGCAGAGGCTTGCGTTGAAGGATAGATTGGAGGGGCATATGGGTTTTTAGATTTTGTTTTGGCCTTGTTCTTTAGAATTGAATCGTTGTTTTTCCAGGCATTCTCTACAGCATTGAATAAGAGATTGTCCGTCTTTTCGTATGGGTTTTCTGATGGTGAGGACGGTTCATATGGCTGATATGTTTGCCTCGTGAAGATAAAGCGTCTGACTTACGTTTTCTGTTCTGTCTTCTCTTTTCCATAACTTCATTTATGGCTTGTTGTGGCCAGCTGTTTTTGTTTTGTTTTTTATTTTGTTTTGTGCGGTTTCTGTTGTTTATTTTTTTGGTTTTGGACTTTGCCAGGCCTTTTATATATTAGCCCATTTTACTTCAAAAAAATAGAAAGCTACTTGCAGATTTGATAATTTAATTTAATTAAAATAAAAATGATTTTATTTTTTTAAAATTAATAATTCAATTCTAGACATTGTTGGATAAAAGTTAAGATAATGTTTAGTCTCTCATCCCATTAGGTAATGAGTGAGTTTTGTTTAATTATATTTCGATTTTTTTTCGTTTGAGTTTTTTTTGTTTGATCCATTTTACAATTATTTAGATGTATATTTATAGTTGTAACATATTTGTTATTTTTTTATATTTATACTTGTAAACTTTTAAAAAAAATAAATTTACTTAAACGTATCATTTGTAGTTTCGGTTTTCAAAAATTTTATTATTTTTCTCGACCCCAACATAAAATTTTTGACTTCCTTCCTGCGTAAGCCTACCTTCAAATTGTGGAAGCCACGTTTATAAATGATTATTGAAATTGTATTGGATAATAATTAATAGAAAAATGAGGGAGGAAAGCTTGATAAAAAATGGAAATGAATATTATTACAATACAAAAGTATGGGATGGTTGTTAAGGTTGGTTCACACCAAGTGGGGTGCAGAGAGTAACTATTGCGAAGGAAGTTCAGATAAAGAGAGGTGCAGAAGCTGTTGCTCGCAGAGAAACGAGTTTAGTACAATTTGGGCAAAATAAATCAAGTATTTTAGCTTGTCTTTGTAAGACCCAAATTTTGCCCGGCCCAGTTACAAATCCAGGGCCCAATTACAAAATTAAATATCAGGCTTAAATCAAAACAAACAATGGAAACCAAGCCAAACAAATTCAAATCCAGTACAAGCAAGCCCAACAATTATCAAACCCGGAGCCCAATTGCTAAACAAAGCCCAATACCCAAGTGGCCCAACCAGACTAAATTAACAGAAACTCTAGGGTTTCTGGTGTCCCGCGCCGCCACGTTATTTTTCTGCACGCGCGTTTGCCACACGCGCCCGTCGTTTCGATGACCAACGCGCGACACGCGCACCGCTCCAGAGTCCCAGACACCTTGGTCTCCGAGCGCACCTCGCATCACTTCGGTCGCGCACGCCCAGGCCTTTGTCAGCCCCCATCACGCCTCGGCAACCACTCGCACCCGCACGCATAACGCCCATGTCCTGCAAGAAGAATACATAGCAACAGAGGCAGAAAAGGACCAGGAACAGAGAAGTATGGAGCAAAATAGAAATAATAGAAAAAAATTGTGTTCTTCGGCTATAAAGCCATTCGAAGAACAATGTAAGGGGGAGGATTTTGATTTTTTTTACTTCGGTGATAAGAAACCGAAAAGCAAACAATTTCAGGGGGAGCTCCTGTTACGAACACGGAGAGATTATCAAAAAACAAAAGAACTCTTGTAATCTCGCTCTTTTTACGAACATCAGAAATCAAAAAGCAAGAACAAAAATTTGCAAGGTTGCTATTTATCATTCTTTACTATTTTATTTTTACTTTACTTTCACTTTTCAAGATTTCACAAACGAAAAATCAAAAAAGAGGAAAGGGACGAACCTGAAACTCCCTCGGCCGTAGCCTCGGAACCCATCTTCTCCGTTGACGGAGCTCGAATTGAGGAGGGGCGTTGGAGCCCCTTTTTCTTCTATTTTGGGACACCGAGAGTTTGGCCCTCCAAAGGTGGTTCCAAACAGTGCCCGGAGGTTAACCCTCGCTCCTTGCCGACCACCTGAAACGGTGATGGCGCTACGATGATGAAAGGAACCCGATCGTCGGGCCAAGGGAGAGGAAGGGTTGAAAGTCTTTTAGTTCTTTGAAGAAAGGGGATATACAGGTGAAAAAGGGAAACTTAGGGTTGAATAAACCCATCAAAACGGCACCGCATTGGACATTGGTGCGAGCCGACCCTACCCGTGCACTGGATCCGCGCATTTTTTCTTTAAAGGGAAATTTGCGCATCTAGTCCCCCCTATCTGCACTGAGATTCGATTGGGTCATTATTTTATTTCGTGATTTTAGCTGCTGGATTTGCTTTCGGTTTCAGTTTGGTCCTCGACGAACGAGGCGTTCTGGGGATTTGGGGGAATAATATCCTTTTTGGACCCCATTTTCCTGCTGCACTCTTCCCCTTTTGTTTTTCAATCTTACCCCATTATTCCTATTACGTTTTTAATCTGGTCCTTCCCTTTTCACACTTTAATTTATTGCAAGTTTAATCCTCGTCGTTTTATTCTGGCTTCAATCCAGTTTTTAATCAGCTTTAAAACATAAAGGGGTTTATTTGTTTATTTTTCTTCAAGATTCTATTATTATTATTATTATTATTATTATTATTATTATTGTTGTTGTTATTGTTATTATTATTATTACTTATCTTGATTTTTTTATTATCTTTATTAAACTATATGTTGTTATTTTGATTTAATTTAGTTTTATTCTATTTATTTTGACATCATTTTAAAACCATTCCATATATTACTTGTTTCTATGTTCCGTGTTCTTGGCTTAAAATCATTTGGTTGTTTATTTTAAATTATTTTATGCATTATTTCTTTTGACGTTGCTCAATTAATTGTTCTGTGATTGTTAATGTTGATACCTAAATAGTGCAGGCTATGTGGTCATCGTTCTTATGTATATTATAATTTATTATTATTGATATTATCGTCATCATTATTATTGTTTATATTGTTGTCTCATTATCGTTATTACTCATGCATATTAATATTTTAGACTAATAATGCTAATGTTGTATTACATATATTATATGATCATTGCACCGAGTTTGTGTCACATTATTATTCGGATACAATCCCGTTCACGTTTTAAATAATGCTTCTTAAAATACACCTAAAATCTTTTATCAATTTTACCCAAAAACAAATTTTTTTTAAAGTAAGGCAATATTCTGTGTTTGGAAATTCGAGAGATCGTGCCCTATGTGTTGGGTTTCAGTTCTCTCGCTTGGCCAAACAATCGAATATCCTTTTGATATTTTAATGCGCGAGTCTCGGGAATTAAGAGACTATCTTGGACTTGAAGATTAAAATCATCGTGTCCTATGTACTGGATGTGATATTTTATTCCTTCGAAACAAGAAAATCTTGATATTAAATTCGAGAAAATCTAAAATATTTCAGAAAGAGATTGATTTTTAAATTCTTTTCAAAACTTTCAACTTTCGACATTGGGACATTAATTAATCAATTCGGTACCAGTTTTGGGCGTGACGAGGGTGCTAACCCTTCCTCGCATGTAACCGACTCCCGAACCTATTTTCTCAAATTTTCGTAGACCAAGAACATCGTTTTAGTAAATCAAAATGTTTTATTAAAACAAAGGTGATCCGATCACACCTAAATAAAGATCGGTGGCGACTCCCCATTTTTAAGTCGATTCCCGTTTTTGTTCAAAAAAATGGTTACGACAGCTTGGCGACTCCACTGGGGAAGCTGAGAGTCAGGTCGTAAATTGATTGATTTTTGTCCCTTTGGTTGGAAATTTGAAAAATTGTTTTGAAAGATCGTGTTTCTCTTTATGCATTTGCTTGTGCTATAGCGTCTAGTCTCGTGAAATACTTTGGCATTGCATTGCATGACCATTGCGGTCACAGCCTTAAGTGGGAGTGAGAAGCTACTCTTTTGTGAGGTTTTTACCTCCGTGCAAGATAATGGATCGCTTCCGGGATACATCCGTACCTATGTCTTCGTGAGATTTTTATCTCCGTGCAGCCATAGGGAAATGTATTCCCCTGAACTGAACTTGGTCCATATGAGCCTATAATGGATGAGGATCGAGGAATCTGTTGGTTCAGGTACCCTTGCTTTAGAACCGAACCACATATAGAGAGACCTAAGAGCCCATTGTGGGTAGAACTGTGCGAACCCTAGCTGTTACCTTAAATAGGAGTTTGATTATTTCATGTTCGCTTTAAGTTCTTTTTGTACTTGATACTAACTTGCCGTGTTTTGCTTTTATTGCATGACATTTCATCATAAAAAGGTGTTGATTCACATTCGGTTACTAGATAGAAAAACTTGACATGGAAAAGGGGTTTCTCGATAGAGTGGAGGATAATGAGGCCGTCCAAGTGTGGTCTGAAAGATTACATCAAGAAAAAGGAGATAGCCTGACAGTGGGGCATGAATCAGAGTTATGGGATTTCACCCGCATCAGCGTGGCTCAAAATAACCTGCGAGAATTGAAGGAAATGTGGGATTCCTGGGGCGACGAGGTCAAACACCTATTTGATAAACTTGATAAGGGAGTTACACCTGTCCCCGCAATTTTAGCCGAAACCTTCAGATCGTTGAACGCCTGTCGAAGAGCGGGCGAAGGGAGGATCATAGGGTGTGCACCGCTGTTGTTATCTTGGTTTCATTGCCATTTTTGGAAGATAGAAAGGGTCTCATGCAAAGTTTTTTTCGAGAACTATTCTCCTTTAGAGGAATTAGCAAGAATACCGAGGCGGGATGACCTATCTGGAGAGAAATGGATAGCAATTCTCCAAAATCTACAAGTTAAAGATGTGGAATGGAAGGCTCCGTGGATGATCAGATCTTATATCGGTGTGGAGGGTTCGACTGGGTTCTTTTACTCGGAATATGGGGAGCTGTCGGATATGCCCCGTTACTAGTAATGAGGCAGTATCAATCGAGGCAGTTCATACCTGCGACACACGGATTAGCCCAATGTGAATTCTCATACAAGGATGACAACTATAAGAAGAGAGTTCGCGAAATATCGGATGCATGGACCCAAACCCGGAAAATGAAGAGACTCGCCACAGGGCCCATAGCGACCCCCGAATATGAACGATAGTGGGGCAAAAGAATCAATGACAATAATCCAAGGCCAATCCAAGGAAATGCTCGACCAATAGAAGAACAGCTGCAAGTGATCCCGTCCGAATTAGAGATTATCAAGCAAGATTTCGAGAGAAAGAGCCGGGAATTTGGTAAGAGGATAGAGCAGCTAGAAGAAGAAAAGATGCAGTTGGGGCTAGATGTTGACATCCACAAGTTCGAGGCCGAGAAATTGAAAAAAGGGAAGAATAAGGCCGAAGAGGATTTGGATAGCTTAAAGACGGACTATAAGAAGCTACGCATGTCCATCAGAACTACTGGTTTAGGCAAAACGTCAGAGCAATGGCGACAGGAAATTAAAGAAGAGAAGTCCAGAGCCGATCAGTGGGAGAGGAAATTTCAAGATGCTCGAGTACGAGAGGACGCTTTAAAAAAGAGCCTGTTGGAAAGCCAAAGCGAGAAGGAGAGGTTACGCTCCCAAGTAGCAGAATTAGAAAGGTCACTGCATCTGCACCGTAGTCGCAACTCGGTAGTCGAATTAAGAGCCAGTCAGAACAAAATCGAGGAGATGAGAGGAAGGATAGGGGAGCTCGAGACTGCATTACAAGATAGCAAAATTCGGGTTGAGCTCCTTGAAGCGAACAATGAACATTGGAAGGAGCAGCTCCACCATTCCCAAGAACAGATCAGAAACAGAGACTATGTAATGGGCGAAGCCGTGGCTCAAATCTGAGAGGTGGCCGATCATTTGCAAACCTTAGCGGTTCGGGCTGATGCGTTAAGTATGATATACAAGTCAGGATCGGGGCGAGGCCAAAGTTTAGCTTGGCTTTTTAGGAAAGTTAAGGATTTAGGCATTAGCGCAAAGTCGTATATGTAATCGTCCGTTCTATGAAAAGAAATATGTTTTCTAGTAAAGTTTGTCTAATGGAATTGAATCAAATCAACACCTTTTTACATTCATTCCATGCATTTGCATTGCATTGCATCATCTTAGAAAGAAGGTGTTGATTCGCGTTTGATTGCTAAAATGGAAGAATTTGTCACAAGAAAATACGTTACTTGATAAAATGGAGCTGAACATGGCCTAGGTAAACAACAAGACAAGACATTGTATGGAGATTCAAGCCGATAGGGATTGTTCGGGAGCCATCCGAAGATTATGAGCACCATGGAGGACACGTGAGTGATGAGGTACGACCTAGACCAAGCAACGAAGAGTTAGAAGAGACATCTACTAAAGTTCACGGGACATGACCATAACAAGAAGAAGATTTGTATGAAGATGCAAGCCGACAAGGACTGTTCAGGAGTCATCAGAAGATTAGGAACATCGCGGAAGGCAAGTACGTGATGAGGTGCGACCTGGATCAAGCAACAAAGAGCTAGAGGAAACGAGACACTACCATAATATTCGGGAACGAAGAGGAGGATTGGTGTCTTCGCCTGGACTTTGAAGAAGAGGCTGTATATGCGGTCCATTTTAATTAAAGGAACGCATTTTCTAGACAAGTTCTTCTAATAGGAATTGAATTCATAATCAACACCTCTCTTTCTTTTTGCATTCATTTCATGCACTTGGCATCGCATTTCATGCATCTGTATTACATCATATTACATGTAGAAAAACCCTAATTAAGATGAAATTATCTCAGTTAACCCAGAAGACATGGATCAAAGGTTGGAGAGACTAGAGTAAAGGCAAATGATCATGCAAGAAGAGTTGGCCAAAATTCAACAGGATATGCAAGATCAAATGAATAGGATGCACCAGTTAGCCCAATTACTATTCGAAGGACTTGGAAAAAGGGGTGGTCCAGTGGTCAGCAGTACAGATGAGGATGAACAAATTGTTCATTCCCCGAAGAATGTTCCGACTCAACCAGACACGCAGTCACAAGGGGCATCCGTCATTATCGGATCCCAACGTCAGACCAATACCTCAACCCTGTTGAACTTCCCGATGAACTCAGGCTTTCATCCTAAGGACGATAGATCCAAACCGATTGCTCAGGCCGAGGCAAAAGAAAAAAGGGAGCTGACATTGAAGGTCCCAATAAAGAAGGACAAGGAAGTGGATGGTACAAGTAAGCATGACCGGGGGCGTTCGGAGCTGATTTCAGTAAGCCAGCTAAGGATGGTGACTACCAACCCTCAAGGCCCTCTTAAGCAAGACCCTAACCCAAAGCCTGACGTTGGAAGGCTCCATTTCACACCCATCCCGATGACATACAAGGAGCTCTATCAAAATTTATTGCACATGTGGTGTCTCCTTACTATTTGAGGCCATTATAGCCCCCATATCCTAAATGGTATGACCCGAACGCTCAATGCGACTACCATGCTGGAATAATGGGTCACTCGATAGAAAACTGCACTGCCTTCAAAAAGGTTGTCGAAAAATTCATCAAGATGGGGATTATATAGCTCGACGATCCGCCTGGTTCAGGAAACCCATTGCCCAACCATGATGTTAGAAGGGTAAATATAGTAAATGGGGGCATGAGATCAAGAGTAAGTCAAGTTCAGAACTCTAGTGCAAAACCTGATACTGGGAACGGGAATGACGTATTTGAAAAGCGAACTGAACAGGAGGACTGTGGAAGATCCCTGTATTTTAGCTAATCTAGAGTAATATTCAAAACATGCTTGTTGCTTTAAGTCTAGAGGCAATAAGAGCCCTTTTGTGAAATAGGCTTGTGTCCAAAATTGTTGTTTTAATAAAATGCATCTTTATTTTCAATCATTACATTTCATACTCTATGTCGTACAAATAATCATCCTTAGAATCATTTATCCTTTGGATTTTTTGTTTTTTATTTGTTCTTTTGCCTTCTTACCCACGATGGGGTCCCCAGATATCAACGACATGAGCGACACTGTTACGGACTCAGAGTCTACCTTTGAGTAAGATATGTATCTAGAGGGATCTCAGGTCTTTGGAGACAATAGAGACTGTAACTTATCCCTTAATCTGTTAAAGATAGTAGATAGATACTATCTTAAAAAGCGTTGTTGTAAGCCTAAGAAAAGAGAGAAGGGTGAATATCGAAGCCTAGCTCACCACAAAGACAAAGCGAGACATCATCAGGTTATTCCCAATTTAAGGATGTTTTCACGTGACGCACCTGAGCTACTGAAACTTGGGTATGCTGTCAAGGCTAAGGAAATCCTAGAAGAGGTTCATCAGGTTATTTTAAGATCACATGCTGATGACTCAAATTCTGCTGGTCCATCATAGAAAGAGATTGCATCAGTTATGCCGTAAATGTCGAATTTATGAAAACGAGATTCATACGTCTCATTCATTTCTTCATAGACCTTATCTGTGTGGGGCGCAGAGTTTATCAGGATGATCTCGTCGGAAGCTTTTAGCAAACATTAACTCGCTAAAAGGGTGGAAGTAGCTCCGTAGGCCAACATTGCAAAGTCAATGGTCATTAAAATAAAAAAGAGAAAAGAATGCTGATAACAAAAATGTCAGAAAGATCACGTTTAACCACAAAATGTCAAAAGTTTATGGTCTGTTCAAAAATCAAGGGCCATGTCAAAAAAAAAAAAGAGAAATGACCTAGACTTGTAAAGATTGGCATACAGAAGTTACGTGAACGTCAACCAGAACCTTTGTTGGGGCAACGCCTTCCTCATTAGGTTTCGCCCATCGGAGTCAAAACTCGTTTTTCGGGCACGGGCCGAGCCAAAATAGGATGAGGCGGAATGGATCCAATCCTGACGTGATCGAGTGAATTTGAAGAGAAAATGTTAAGAGCCATCTGTCACGATCAGATGATGCGAGGTTACAACAAAAAGGATCGTCCTAGAAAAATTTCATGACAGAGCTTTGAAAGAAAGTTTTCCCATGCAAAAGGGACTCCAAAAAGAAGTGAATGCCAAACTA
Source organism: Gossypium australe (assembly GCA_005393395.2). Taxonomy (NCBI): domain Eukaryota; kingdom Viridiplantae; phylum Streptophyta; class Magnoliopsida; order Malvales; family Malvaceae; genus Gossypium; species Gossypium australe. The sequence goes on along the minus strand of CM016618.1, from coordinate 89,371,312 downwards.
GAAAGGACCTTATGCAGCAAAGAGGGCCTGTTCTAGAAGCATGGATATGGACGGAGATGGGTGGAAAGGACTTGTCCAATTCGGTGAATTCGGGTTCAGCCATCAAAAAAAAATAGAAAGAAGAACAAAACAAAAACAAAAGTAAAAACTCTCATCAAAAAGAAGAAAAAGAGAGGAGAGGCCAAAGGCGAACACCCGCAAAGGGCGCTTTGAGACCAAAGGGGATTTGAGTTGAAAACCCGAAAAGGGCGGCTCAATGTTTGATCAAAGGGGGCATAAAGCAGTCTCGCTACGCTTGAAGTAACAATGAGCGGGTATGTTACATCTTGGAGCATCAACAAAGTACCCCGAGTCCCCTAAACACATATTGAACTCAAAATGGTCCTCAAGAAGTTTGAACGGAGAAGCTCAGGCTGTGATATCTGGGGCACCTAGTTTCTATTTTACCCATTTTGAGTTTACTACCTTTGTCTTTTCAAAATACAATCTAAATAAATCATTTTCTTCATCGCATGTACTTGCTTTGATTAACTTGTTTGGTTCGAGCAATGCTCCCAATAAATTTCTGTTTTGTCCATCATTATGATCTTTTTTCAAGCATTTCGCATTATAACAATTATTGGACTAATAACACTTTCATGAAAGGAGTTTCGCATATTACTCTAGAAACCTCTAAATAATACAGGAATCTGAAACAGGATTGTTGTTTAGAATCCACCAAGCTTAAGGGTTGGAAACATCTGAATCCAAATTGAGGTTATCTCCTTGGATTTTTGCCAAAAATGGTGATTGAACAAAATGACAAGGTATTGCGCCAGTGACACAATCCTGACGAGAAATGGGCATTGTTAACCCAAGTGCAAAACTGGAATCATTCTCAAAAGAAAATGATATTCTGCATTCATGCGAGCATCATACATGTACATATGGTTGAGTCACCCGAAGAGTGATCAATGGATAGAAGCTGATACAGATCCTGTCATAGCAACAGGACAGGTTGAAGAAATTGCAAATGTTATGACCCCGAGTCGTAGTGGGATGGTTTGAAAACGATGCGAATTCCATACCCTTGACATTGAAGTTACATTGGGGCAAGTCATTTGAGTAAAAATATGACTAGTCATACAAATGTCATCCGTAAGACACATCTACTTAGGGGCATTCGATTCATTCTGATCACTGCATCCTAATCATTCTCATGACATTCAGCATCCAGGACAGGTTCATCAAAGAACAGTGTAGCAATAGTGAAGTTCAGATTTTGTTTCCTAGAGGATAGTGGAGCAGACTGAAAATTGAAGTCTTCCTGAAGATAGTAAGGAAGCAAATTGAAACGTTCAGATGTTGCTCCCTAGAGGATAATGGAGCGGACTGAAGATCGAAGTTCTCTTGAAGATAGCTGATTGAAGACAGAAGATCTGGCATTCCTAATGTTTTAAGAGCAGATTGAAGAAAGCAAGTCTGGCATCCTAATGTTTTAGGAGCAGATTGGAGAAAGCAAGTCTGGCATCCTAATGTTTTAGGAGCAGATTGAAGAAAGCAAGTCTGGCATCCTGATGTTTCAGGAGCAGATAGCAAGTCTGGCAGTCCTGATGTTTCAGGAGCAGATTGAAGAAAGCAAGTCTGGCATCCTAATGTTTTAGGAGCAGATTGAAGAAAGCAAGTCTGGCATCCTAATGTTTTAGGAGCAGATTGGAGAAAGCAAGTCTGGCATCCTGATGTTTTAGGAGCAGATAGCAAGTCTGGCAGTCCTGATGTTTCGGGAGCAGATTGAAGATATTGAATTTGGCATTCCTGAAGCTTCAGAGACAAATTCAAGAAATCAAGGCTTAGCTAAGCCCGGGCAAAAATTGGTTCTTTTATTGTCTTTGCTCTATTCTCGTTTCACGAGAATGAGCAAAGAGGGGCAGCTGTAAGACCCAAATTTTGCCCGGCCCAGTTACAAATCCAGGGCCCAATTACAAAATTAAATATCAGGCTTAAATCAAAACAAACAATGGAAACCAAGCCAAACAAATTCAAATCCAGTACAAGCAAGCCCAACAATTATCAAACCCGGAGCCCAATTGCTAAACAAAGCCCAATACCCAAGTGGCCCAACCAGACTAAATTAATAGAAACTCTAGGGTTTCTGGTGTCCCGCGCCGCCACGTTATTTTTCTGCACGCGCGTTTGCCACACGCGCCAGTCGTTTTGATGACCAACGCGCGACACGCGCACCGCTCCAGAGTCCCAGGCACCTTGGTCTCCGCGCGCACCTCGCATCGCTTCGGTCGCGCACGCCCAGGCCTTTGTCAGCCCCCATCACGCCTCGGCAATCGCTCGCACCCGCACGCACAACGCCCATGTCCTGCAAGAAGAATACACAGCAACAGAGGCAGAAAAGGACCAGGAACAGAGAAGTATGGAGCAAAATAGAAATAATAGAAAAAGATTGTGTTTTTCGGCTATAAAGCCATTCGAAGAACAATGTAAGGGGGAGGATTTTGATTTTTTTGACTTCGGTGATAAGAAACCGAAAATCAAACAATTTCAAGGGAGCTCCTGTTACGAACACGGAGAGATTATCAAAAAACAAAAGAACTCTTGTAATCTCGCTCTTTTTACGAACATCAGAAATCAGAAAGCAAGAACAGAAATTTGCAAGGTTGCTATTTATCACTCTTTACTATTTTATTTTTACTTTACTTTCACTTTTCAAGATTTCACAAACGAAAAATCAAAAAAGAGGAAAGGGACGAACCTGAAACTCCCTCGGCCGTAGCCTCGGAACCCATCTTCTCCGTTGACGGAGCTCGAATTGAGGAGGGGCGTTGGAGCCCCTTTTCTTCTATTTTGGGACACCGAGAGTTTGGCCCTCCAAAGGTGGTTCCAAACAGTGCCCGGAGGTTAACCCTCGCTCCTCGCCCACCACCTGAAACGGTGATGGCACTACGATGATGAAAGGAACCCAATCGTCGGGCCAAGGGAGAGGAAGGGTTGAAAGTCTTTTAGTTCTTTGAAGAAAGGGGATATGCAGGTGAAAAAGGGAAACTTGGGGTTGAATAAACCCATCAAAACGGCACCGCATTGGACATTGGTGCGATCCGACCCGACCCGTGCACTGGATCCGCGCATTTTTTCTTTAAAGGGAAATTTGCGCATCTAGTCCCCCCTATCTGCACTGAGATTCGATTGGGTCATTATTTTATTTCGTGATTTTAGCTGCTGGATTTGCTTTCGGTTTCAGTTTGGTCCTCGACGAACGAGGCGTTCTGGGGATTTGGGGGAATAATATCCTTTTTGGACCCCCTTTTCCTTGCTGCACTCTTCCCCTTTTGTTTTTCAATCTTACCCCATTATTCCTATTACGTTTTTAATCTGGTCCTTCCCTTTTCACACTTTAATTTATTGCAAGTTTGATCCTCGTCGTTTTATTCTGGCTTCAATCCAGTTTTTAATCAGCTTTAAAACACAAAGGGGTTTATTTGTTTATTTTTCTTCAAGATTTTATTATTATTATTATTATTATTATTATTATTATTATTATTATTATTATTATTATTACTTATCTTGATTTTTTTATTATCTTTATTAAACTATATGTTGTTATTTTGATTTAATTTAGTTTTATTTTATTTTATTTTGACATCATTTTAAAACCATTCCATATATTACTTGTTTCTATGTTCCGTGTTCTTGGCTTAAAATCATTTGGTTGTTTATTTTAAATTATTTTATGCATTATTTCTTTTGACGTTGCTCAATTAATTGTTCTATGATTGTTAATGTTGATACCTAAATAGTGCAGGCTATGTGGTCATCGTTCTTATGTATATTATAATTCATTATTATTGATATTATCGTCATCATTATTATTGTTTATATTGTTGTCTCATTATCGTTATTACTCATGCATATTAATATTTTAGACTAATAATGCTAATGTTGTATTACATATATTATATGATCATTGCACCGAGTTTGTGTCACATTATTATTCGGATACAACCCCGTTCACGTTTTAAATAATGCTTCTTAAAATACACCTAAAATCTTTTATCAATTTTACCCAAAAACAAATTTTTTTTAAAGTAAGGCAATATTCTGTGTTTGGAAATTCGAGAGATCGTGCCCTATGTGTTGGGTTTCAGTTCTCTCGCTTGGCCAAACAATCGAATATCCTTTTGATATTTTAATGCGCGAGTCTCGGGAATTAAGAGACGATCTTGGACTTGAAGATTAAAATCATCGTGTCCTATGTACTGGATGTGATATTTTATTCCTTCGAAACAATAAAATCTTGATATTAAATTCGAGAAAATCTAAAATATTTCAGAAAGAGATTGATTTTTAAATTCTTTTCAAAACTTTCAACTTTCGACATTGGGACATTAATTAATCAATTCGGTACCAGTTTTGGGCGTGACGAGGGTGCTAACCCTTCCTCGCATGTAACCGACTCACGAACCTATTTTCTCAAATTTTTGTAGACCAAGAACATCGTTTTAGTAAATCAAAATGTTTTATTAAAACAAAGGTGATCCGATCATACCTAAATAAAGATCGGTGGCGACTCCCCATTTTTAAGTCGATTCCCGTTTTTGTTCAAAAAAATGGTTACGACAGTCTTTACCCATCATCCAGGGGATTTATATGGGGAAAGGATGACCAATCATGAACTCCTCTTTCAAGCCTAGGCGTCATAATAGGGTTGTGAGTGTTAGCATACAGTATTGTTGGAATTGACCTAGAAGAATCAGATGGATGTGTTATGGATTGATGGGTGCTTGCAAGGGCTCTTCCCAATCATGTAAGTCTTAGGAAAATGGTGCTCAAGGGAAGGTTGCCATATATAATTTATAAAGATGAGACATCGAGATTTAAATAAGGTGGTCTAAACTGAATCTTATAGGATGGTATATGAAAGTATAACAAATATATGTAAAAAATAAGATAATTTAATAAAGAAATTATATTTAAAACCATAACCAATTTAATAATTTTGGTTGGATTTTATACATAGGATTGGATAAAATTACAAATATAAGCATATAAAATTTTGAGATATGAAAAAAGAGTGGGTAAGTTGGGCTGGACAACAAGGATCATATTCTTTTACTTTACCAAGATTTAATTGAAAGAAAAAGGGGTAAGTCCAAAAGATAAATAAAGAAAAAGAAAAAGGCATTGCAAATTGAATGGTATTAAGAGTGGATCAGATTAATTCACATTATCGCTCTAAATATAAGATTACCATCTTTGTTTTAACAATTTTTGATATTATTAATAATGCAATTTTAAATAACATAGGAGAGAATCTTAGTGCTACTTGTGATAATTTTACGTATTATTAATGACTTTAATCCATTTTCTTTACGAATAATAATAATTAATGAATCAAGCTCTGAATTTGTATATAGTTTTTAAACTGGTATTCCAATTATATTAATTTAGTGATACAAATGAGTTTTTACGATCCTTATATTTCGTTTAAATTTGAGATTTAATCTATATACTTTAATTTTGACATGATTTGATACTTCAACTTTTATAATGTCATTAGATAGCCTAAATACTTTTTTCTAATTAAAATGATGTGAAATTTTAATAATTGTTAGCACCGTTAAATTTCTTTATTAAATTTAGGTGTTATTTTTGGTTACATGGATACTGAGTTTATCTTCTTTTTTTTTCACCAACACAAAAGAATTCTAACAAATGAACCTAAACTTTTAAATTCGAAAAGTAGAGAAACTAAATTCCTGAAAATAAAATATAAAGGTTAAATTCTAAATTTATGAAGAATACAAAAACTTTGAATAAATTATAACCTTTAAATTTTTACACTATAATTTAAACAAGAAATAAATAATTAACCCAACGCAAAACATATTAAATGTGGAAATAATATTTTTCTATTGGTTTATTGCTTATTTATTATACTTTGTCTATCATATTATTGTATTGTTCTAAAAATTTAATTAATTTTTATATATTATATTTTATCCATTATATTATCTTAATTGGTTATTATAGACTAGGTTTTACTTTCACAATTTGGATATATTTATCCATTCTATAATCTTAATTTGTACTTAATTAATTAATATAAGCAATATTTTTATTATTATTAGTTAAGGAAACTTAACATTTCATAGTCACTTTTACTCTTTGCATAATTGAATAGTTTTATTTATGATTGAGGACAATTTATAAAAAAAGATATTGTTATCTTATATTCACTCAAGCAAGACTATTATATTTTATATAATTCTACAAAAATATTTAATAGCATCGATTGTGCACTGAATGACAAGGTGGTTTTTTATACCTATATCTTTTCATTATTTTCCAAATGTATTTTCTACAAGTAGAGGATTCTAAGGAATTAAAACTGGAAGAAATTGCTTCACTTTCTCGCCTATTATTTTGTTGATGGTTATTAAAGGATCTTTAATTTTATAAAAAAAATTTATTTTAGCTTTTCATTTAATTTACATTGTTTGTCAAATTATCTTAAAATAAATGAAAAAGTTAACATTTGTTAACTTTGCTGATGTGGTGTACAGGTAAATGTCACGTTAGTAACTAATTAATTTTTTAAATATAAAATTTTTAAAATAATTTAAAATATAAAAATTTAATTAACTGCTAATGTGTCATGCACATGGATGTCATGTTAGTAAAGTTAACAAATGTTAACTTTTCCATCTATTTTAGAGTAATTTAACAAATAATGCAAGTTCAAGGGATAAAAGATGTCAAATTTTAAATAGAAAGCTAAAATGAGTTTTTATAAAATTGAAGGATCAAACAAGTTATTATGCCTTTTTAAATAGCTTAGTGCTCAATTTGGCCCCGAACTAAAATTGTTTTTCCACTTGGTACCTAAACATTTTGTTGTGCCAAAGTGATACTTAGACTATCATTATGTTACCTGGTTTAGCCTCTCTATTTTGTAACAGTGTTTAAAAATTTGGTCACCACATGGCCCTAATCAAAATGTGCTACATGGCACCTTTCAACCAATTAAAATGTGTCATGTGGCACTTAGGGGTATTTAAAATAAAAAATTGACCCACCATTGACTTAATGTTGATTGACATTAATCACTGTTGATCGACATTGACCACCATTGATTGATCGTTAATCATGTTGAAAATGTCTAGTTTAAAAAACGGTTTTCTGCCATTTTTTATGTTTATATTAAACCAATCACTGATCTTATACTTTGTATTATTAATATACTCTAGTTTCTTTTTATAATATCTATTTATTCTAGTTTAAGAAACGGTTTTCTGTCCTAACAAAAAATTAAAAAATTGAAAATTTACGCGGTTTGTGATATTTATAGCAATAATTTTTTTCTGAAAAAGTACTTGTGCTTTGTGCGAGATAGATTCCAGACGTTCTCGGCTTTCAACCGAAAGATTTTCTCTACTATTTTTGTACCACTAATTACTTCGAGTGTGGGATCGAACAATCACGAACCAAACACAAAACCAAAAACAATTTATTACTTTCAAAAGTAATTCTCTCTAAATAAAAATTGTCAGTATTGTTATTCCCCAAAAAATATATTTTATACTTAGAAAATAATGTTTTCTAGCAGAATAATAATATTGAAAACTTATATAAATTGTTGTGTAAAAAGCTCTATCAGCATAATCTATTTATAAGGAGAGATAGAAAAATCTTGGTCGAATCAATAAAACACAAATAATATTTATTTAATAGAAAAATTAATCTTCTAATTTAACTAGAAGAGGGGGTTGACACTTCCTAGTTAAATACACTAGGGATGTTGCCTAATATGAGGAGAGATTGGGCCTCTCTTGTATTAGTTCAATTATATATGCTTCTTAAACTTTTAATCAAACACTTTATAATTAAATCCAACTCAATGCATATTTTTCTATTTCTCAAAATAAATATTATTTATTAATTAATTAATCAGATAAATTAATTTCCAATTAAATAAATTTCTCAACTCAATTTTAATACTGTTGAAGTCAAGACAACTTTACCGTAAAAAGTTTTATGAGAAAATATATTTTATTTTCATATTCAACGGATTCATAATGATTAATTAATTTAATTCTATTTTCGATCTTCAATTTATTTAATTAAATAATAATTCAAAAAAATTAAATTAATTTTCAAGTCATTTTTATACTTAGTGAGAAAATATATTCATTTCCGAATGTGACCAATTTCACAAACTTTCTCATTTTCATTCATTTTTGTTCATTTGATAAAGCTTTTCACCTATTAATTATTTAGTCATGAAGTCATTCCACTACAGTATTGTGACTGCACTATCCTTAATTACATAAAATTATAAAAGCTACTCAATCAGTGCTCGTCCAATGAACTTGTCATAAATGTGTTACCCTCATAGAAAATTGTTAATCTCTTTGGGATAAATTCATTCTCCAATATGATCCTATTTTATCTCATGGTAACCATCACATTTTCCTTCATGAAAAGTTAATTACTGTCAAGTAGTAATTAAGTCATTTATTGCAAAGGCAAACGACTCATGGCCACGTTTACTTTTTATCTATCATGTAATGCTAATGAGAGGATATCATTTACCCATTTCTTAGGCTATGAATTCCATTATTGTAAATGATGCTACACACTGCAGAAGTTGTATACTTAACATACCATATTTTGATTCCTTACCTATTTGAATTCAAGTTTTTACTTACATAAAAGTATACGAGTCACACGCACATAGTCTATCATCCATGCATAATTAAGGTATGTCACACTATGAATGTCACAAGTGAATAAATTCATAAACAGATTTAGGATTTATTCTACTTGAGTCTTGTTCGATGTATTGTCAATTCAGTCAGTCACATCTATGTTTCTATCTTTTGAGAGTCATTTGTTTCGATGCTCAAGACAAAGTATCTCCCCAATTGGACTTGATAGATGACATATTAGTCTTTCAATCGGTTTACTCATTTCTGATTAGACTAAGGACATGTTTAAGTCCATCTACTAATATAAACTATCTTTCTGTATTACGATCCGACCACGTAATTTCGCTTAGTATTAATTAAACGTTAGATAACCAGTGAGTTAATATTTACTTTCATGTTGCTTTGCATGCAAAAACTATTGAGAACAATATATAAGGATATTAATGTAATTTATGAATATTTTTATTAATTCAATTTGTTCTAAAATACAATTATACGAATCGACTATACTACACTTAGGGCACCAGAACCAATAGATCGGTGTTCATCGACCGTTAACCATCCATGTGATGTTATTAGAATGCGTCATGTCACCTTTTTTCGAATATATATAAAATATATAAATAATTCAAAAAATAAAAAGTTTTAAAAAGTATAAAATTTTAAAATATGTAATTATAAATTTTAAAAAAATCAAAATATTATATAAAAATTGAAAATTTGTCATAAACTATATTTTTTTCAAAAACTCTAAATTCTAAAAATTCAAAAAATATATATCTAAATTTATAAATTTTCAAAATAGATAAAGTTGATAAAAAATATATAATTTTTTTTTAGAAATTTAGATGTATATATATATTTGAATTTTTAGAATTTAGAGTTTTTGAAAAAATAAAATTTGACAATTTTTTAATTTTTATATAATTTTTTTTTTTAAAATCTATATTTATATATTTTAGAACTTTTTAAAATATTTTCAATTTTTATGTAATATTTTGATATTTAAAATTTATAATTACATATTTTAGAATTTTGGGTTGAAAGCTAAGTCGACATTAGGAATATATAACCTCAAGGCAGCTTGGCTTGGAATGCTCTCGAGTAACCAAGTTTGTTAAGGAGGCCAGGCCAGAAAGAGCCTGCCTTCCCCAGGTTGGCAGGTTCTCAGTCATAGGAAAAGATTTGGCCCAGGCTAAGATGCTGGCTTGTGAAGAATCAACTATAAGTTAGGCACAGTTTGTATCTTTGAGTGAACTATACAATTCTAAGGACTAGTTGTCAATTGTTGTTGCTTTCGAAAAATACTTTCTAAAAGTGTTTTGTTAGAAAAAATATTTTTGAAAAATATAGTAGAAAAATATAAAAAAAGTTATGTTAGTTAATTTTTTAGTGTTTCTCATTGTTGTCAGAAATTGTGATTGAAGGTTTAAGATATTATTTTTGGACGTTAAAAATTAATTAAATTATATGATATTTAAATAATTTAATATAATGATGCATGAAGTATAAATTTTAAATACTTTTTAAGTAATTAATATAAATTATTAGTAAAATTAATGATATACATAAAATATTTTAAAAAAACTTAAATAAAATAAAAAATTATATTTAAATAATTTAATATAATGATTAATGATATTTAAATAAAATAATATTAACATAATGAAACATAAAATATATATTAATCTAATTTTTATATACTTTTTAAATAGGTTAATATAAATAAAAATATTTCGATATTTTTGGCTTTCCAAACTTAAAAAAGTTAAAAGCACTTATATCCTAACTATGTTGTCCATTATTTCTAGAGTGAAAAAGTAGTTTTGAAATCCCAAAGGAGAAATGTTGAAACTTGCAAGAGCTTCTAGCTCATGAGTTTTCTCGGGCGGTATAAACTTGAAAGTTAAGATGATGATCTATTTCTTTATAGTGATCATTTAAATGAGATTCTAGCAGCAGTTTCCAATGTGTATAATACAAATTTATATCCATCGGTATAAATGGAAATGTATCCGCTGGACCGGCACATATAAAAACCAAAACGATACAATGTTAATACGAACGTATCGACTACCATGGCATAGATGCGACAAAGGAGGTAAATGCAAGCATTAAGAGACTATTGCATCTAATTATGTAACCCTATAAATCAATCCCACCCTATTGGCTATTATTTCTTTTTTCTGGTACGAAAGAAAGTGTGGATTTCACCTTCGGATGTAAGATTTTCTCTTTCTAAAGCTTGGCTAACTCTAGCCTACCACATGTAATTGAAAATTACATGCAATTAGTTCAGATGGTACATTATTTTACCATAAGATTGATTATACCTTTTCGAGAATATAGATTCGATCTTTGAATATAATATTATTAAGAGAGGTAATTACGAATTTTGAAAATAAATATAAATAATTTTCAACGTGCTCGAACTCATATTCTCTTAAACCGACAATAATACCGATATTAATTGAATTAAAATTTTATTGTGATTGGATAAGTTGTATAATATGAGTACATAATACTACAAAGTTTGCACTATTTTGTTTAAACCGTTAATTTGAATCACTATATATTCTATCCTAACCTTATGTGATGCATAAATATGAGAAACCATACTCGTTATATATTGTACATGATTCCTGAATATGAGTTTGCTTAATAGGATTAACGTGCCATACCGTTAAAGTCATCCTTTTGTACTTTTGATTTTCATCATAGATATAAATCTTGATTTATATAAAAAGATAGTTAAAATTTTTTACTGGCATTCGTTTAATACGGATTCGAACTATATTATCTTTTTTTCTACTTTAATATTATATAGGAAAGAACAAAAAAAACATTTTTACCCGCAATTTAAACATTCAATTGAAATTGTCCATAAACCAAGGGCATGTGTATGAACAAGATTACCAGGCCCTGGTTTGTATCAGGCTGAGAGAGACCTCTCTGAATCTTTAATATTTGAAAGTAAATTGTTTTTTGTCAGGTAGCGAGAGAATTCCAATCATTCTAGACGGAAAGCTCGGGCGAGTAGGCGGCTCAACATTACCTACCTTAATAGAAGCTACTGGGCTTAACCTAACTGCACAACCATAGCCACAGGGGAGCTGGCTAGGATTAAGGACACGCTAAATTTCTTCTCCTGTGGTCACCAATCACCTCTTTGTAGGCGAATTCAGTTGCATACGATGGAATATTTTAAATAGTTGATGATTTGAAGTAATTATGTATAATCCTGAAAGAAAGGGAGTGTGTTAAAGTGAAAAGGTTTGTGTCTGACTCGCCACCAAATTTGTTTTTCGAAAAAAGAAGAGAAATGTTTTATCAGCTATTAGTTTTAATTGGTATTAGCATGTTTTATGACACAAGTTACATCATCATCTTTTCGGTGAATTTTCATTTATGAATCAGGAAAAAGTGAGGAGGGCAGTGCAATCTCCCTCCCTCACATGACTCAAAGGACAAGTGAAAGAGAGTGAGAGGGTGATGGATGGATGGATGGATGGATGGATGGATGAGAGAAAAACAATCATGATTGCTAAAAACCAGACTATTGTCTGGCATGGGCCACTATTGATTCCAAAAACATGTCCTCTTCCTCCAAATTGCCCACATAGCCTAATCATCCCCCCTATTACTTGTTTTCCAAATATCCATCATTATCATGTTTTTCCTTTGATAGGGTTATTATTATTATTATTATTATTATTATTTTGCACCCTCCTTGCCCCAATTCTCTTGTTTAATCATTTCCTTGAGTTTCAAAGTCATTCATCACCATCTCTCTGTTTATTCCAATGAGTAAGATAAAAGATCTACCATGTGAAGCAAAATCTACGACAACCAATCAATCAACAAATGAAAAAAGAAACGATAAAATATATATCATGGATTGTTTAGGCAGATAGCATCTCTCATTGCTTTATTTTATCATTTACTGATTAGCTTATCTAATCCACCTCCCCAACCTAAATTTCATAAGTTATATATAACCCATCCATGCACCCAATCTGTTTTTAATCCAATTCATCAACAAAAATGGCGTTTACATCAAAAGCTTGACGGTATACACTCTATCTCCATTATTATGATAAGATTTTTCAACTGTCTTGGGATTCTTCTTTTTCTTTAGTACTATTATTAGCTTTATTATCTCTCATTTAAACTTTAAATATATTATTGTTAAATAATTTATTATTTCTCTATGTATATATAGGCTGGTAGTATTTGTCAAGGGTGATATGAATAAAATTTTCTCTCTAAATTACTTTCTGTTTCTCTCATTCTATAATGTGGAGTACTATTTTTTTTTTTCATAATATAATAGCAGCTGTGATTATTGCGGGAGGAAAAGCCTAATTTAATTACGTAATATAAAATTAAATATAATTGATTTTTTTATAAATATTATTTTTAACTTCAATTACAATTAAATATTTTACCTGTGTAATTACATTATATATTAATACTGAAATAAATTATTATATTGTTTTTATGTTAAATTAATTAGTTCCATTATGAGATGAGAGAGTATTTTTCCAATAACAAGGTATAAATTATTTTTTATTATTATCAAATCTCAATATTTTTCATTTTATTTTTTATATTTGGGTGTGTTTCTCTAATGCTTAGGTATTGGTTCACTGTTACTCAAAATATTTCAAATAGAATTCAGGGGAAAAATGGATATCTGGTTTCTACGGTTTTGCCAGAAGGAGACTATAAAAAGATATTATTATTTTAAAATGTGCCTCCAGTTTCTCCATAATTAAGTCGAAGGAAGAACCAAAGTTTCTGCTTATTCAAAACTTTGCTAGATTTTTATTTAAAAAAAAAAAAAAACTCTGCTTTATTGTTTAAAACAATTATAATGTTACTTCTACGGGCAGTACTGGTGTTCTTTCTATTGCGTGGCGTAAAAATTAAATGTTGATAATGACAATGTAGAATGACCGCAAAGTAAAATAAAGAAAAATAAGAATACAGATTTTACGTAGAAATCTTTTCGGGGAAAAAAATCACGGGTAGAGGAGAAAAAAATTCACTAATGTTGAAATTCAAATAAATACAAGAGGATTTTCGACTACATCTATTTATAAGTTAAAAACCCTTATTCTAATCAATATATATAAAAAAAAGAGTGTACTTCTATACGGATTCCACTTCAGGGCCTTGGCCTTGACCCCTATAGATCCCCCTATTTTGTCACTGTATTTTATTTCTTTAACAGGAATTTGGGTCACACAACTCTAACAATCCCCTTCTTGACACGAATTCTCAACGAGCAACCTCTCCATCCCTTCCCCCACAAATCCCCTTATTTTGCCACTGTATTTTATTTCTTTAACAGGAATTTGGGTCATACAACTCTAGCAATCTCCTCCTTGACATGAATTCTCAACGAATAAGTTCTTCATCACGAACTCTCAACGAACAAGTTCTCCACCTCTTCCACAAAACCCCTTAAGAGGTAATTTTCAACATTGAACACCAACCAAGTCCAAACAATGCTCAAACTTGGTTATAGGAAGTAACTTAGTCATCATATCTATAGGATTATCATGAGTACTAACTTTACTCACAAAAATATCACCACGAGTAATAATATCATGCACAAAATGATACCGAACATCAATGTGCTTTGTTCTCTCATGAAACATTTGATCATTCTTAAGGAAGAAGACACTCTGACTGTCATAAAACACTATACTGATCTGAAGGTCTTTATTGAGTTCACCAAAGAGTCCCTTTAACCAAATAACTTCTTTACAAGTCTCAGTAATCACCGTGTACTCAGTTTCAGTAATAAACAAAGCAACTATAGTTTACAAAGTAGCTTTCCAGCTGATTACGCAACCCCCAATTTTAAAGGCATACATTGTGAGAGATTTTCTTTTATCAAGGTCTCCAGCAAAATCAGAACCAACATACCCAATGACTCCATCTTTAGTTCTTCTTAACTGTAAGCAAATATCAGTAGTACCTGGTAAGTATCTGAAAAACTATTGAACTGTTTTCTAGTGTTCTTTATCGGGATTCGCCATATATCTACTAACTGCACTAACTGCATATGATAAATCCGGGAGTGAGCAAACCATAACATACATGAGAGATTCCACTGTACTAGAATATGGAACACATGACATGTAGTCAATCTCATCATCTGATTGCGGAGATAAAGCCGATGAAAGTTTGAAATTGGCTGCCAATGGAGTATTAACAGGTTTGACATTCTGCATATTGAACCTACAAAGAACTTTCTCAATGTACCATTTCTGACTTAGGTACAATTTACATGATTTTCTATCTCTGAAAATCTCCATCCCAAGTATTTTCTTTATCGCTTCCAAATCCTTCATCTCAAATTCTTAACTAAGCTGGGCTTTGACCTTTCTCATCTCTCATTTATTTTTGGCTGCTATCAACATGTCATCAAAATAGTGGAGTAGATACACAAAAAATCATTACTGTTTTTCTTAAAATAAACACAACTATCAAAGCTGCTTATTTTGAAATCATGAGTATTCATAAAAGAATCAAACCTCTTGTACCACTGCCTTGGTGACTGTTTCAAGCCATAAAGGGACTTTTCCAGCAAGCAAACATAGCCCTCCTTTTCTGAGACTGTAAAACCCTGATGAAGTCACGAACTAACTAAAATACGACAAAGGCAAGCGCACCTATCAAATGGTAGTATAGTTATGGTGAGTCGAGAATATCGTATCCACGAGGATTAAAAGTACTAGTAGTTATTATCTTTTTATTATCCAGCAGAATAAATTGAAGGGATTTATTTTAACCTAATCTTAACTAACCTAACTACTAAGACGAAACAAAGAATAAAGTAGGAAAATATTTGAAGAAAACCAATGAGAGAGACAATACCCAGGAAAGAATCCGCCTAGACTTCACTTATTATTCTAAATCTGAATTAAATGATTTATTCACTTGTCTTGATCCGTAGAAATCTCTAAATTATGTTAATATCTCTTTCGAGACTAATAACAACTGACTCTAGGTTGATTAATTGAAATTTCTTTCAAATTAAAACCCCTATCGTCGCATTAACTCAATATATGGATTCCCCTATTAGATTTGACTCTAATCAGGCAGATTTATGTCGTCCTATTTCTAGAATTGTAATCAACTCCGCTTAATTATGCTAGATCTACTCTTAAGCAGGGACTTTTGCTCCACTGATTAAACACATCAAACTTGGATTAATATCCTGAAAATATTAAGGCAAGGATTAAGAACACATAATTAAGAACAAGAACAAGTATTTATCATGTAATTCAGATAATTAAATAATAAGATCCATCATAAGTTTCATCCTCCCTAGGTATTGTAGGGAATTTAGTTCATACTTTTGGGAGAAAACATCTTAAAATTAGGAAAATAACAAAACATAAAGAAACCCAAAAACTTCAAGAGAAATTGAGTGGAGATTTTCAGTCTTGAAAGAGATCCTGCTTCTGAGTTGAATCCGTTGGCGTTCTTCGAGTCTTTTCTTCGTTTAGCTCTGCATCCCCCCTTAGGTCTTCTTCTAATATGTATTTATAAGCTTTAGAATGTTCAGAAACCCTAAAAATTGAGTTTTTCCGCGTAACAGGGAAGTAGAGTACGAAATCGACACGGGCTGCCACATGGGCGTGTGGCCAGCTCGTGTGGAAATGCCTAGGCCATATGGATCCTTAAAATAACCTGTTTTGTTCGATTTTGACCCGTTTTCCGCTCCTTTTGTTCCTCTATGCTCTCCTAAGTATAACACATAAAATTAAAGGATTAGGAGCATCAAATTCACTAAATTAAATAATAAATCATCCAAAAAACAAGCTAAGCATGGGATTGAAATATGTTGCTTTTATGGTTTATCAAACCCTCTGGTTGTTGCATGTAAATATCTTCCACAAGTTCTTCATGCAAGAACATTGTTTTTACATCTAATTGCTCAAACTCTAAATCATAGATGGCCATAATACCAATTAAGGCTCGGATCGAACTACGCTTTACAACTAGAGAAAACACATCTGTGATGTCTACACCTGTAATCTGACTATAACCTTTTGCAACCAACATTGCTTTATATTTGGGTTCTTCAATTCCTAGAGTCCCTTCTTTCTTTTTGAACATTCATTTACAACAAACAACCTTTTTACCTTTAGAAAGCTTCACTAGATCCCATGTTATGTTCTTATGGAACGACTCCATCTCTTCTTGCATGGCAAACATCTACTTTCTTGAATCTTTATAGCTAATTGCCTCTGAATAAGTAGATGACTCTTGATTTACATCTCTATCTTCAATCATGCTTAAAGCATAAGCAACTAGATTAGCCTCGGCGTACCTCCTTGAAAGTTTAATCTCTCTTCTAAGTCTATTCTTGGCAATAGAATATTGTGGTGAAGAAGTAATTCTACTCTAAGTTTCTGTACTAACTTGAGGAGTAGGCTCTGTTATAGATCCTGGATCAATCTGTAGCTCCACCTGTTTTTGCTAGTGTTTATTGGAAGAGTTTTTAAGAGATAAGTTAGGCAGTATAATAGTTTCATAAAAAGTAACATATCCGCTAATCACAATTTTTCTCTTTTCAGGACACCATAATTTATACCCTTTAACACCAACCTTATAATAAAAAAATATATTTAATAGATTTAGGTTCCAATTTCTTATTATCAACATGAGCATACACAATGAGTATACACAAGACACCCAAAAATCTTCAAATCAAAATAATTAGTAGGATTACTGGACCATACATTTAATGAATCTAGCTCTTCTTTGCCCGTAGATGTTATCAAGTTACTAAGGATGTGAACCATGTCCTACGTTTCTGTGTTTTTGCAGAAGATGTCTGGTTAGCTTTGCATTACGATAGTTTAGGAAATAATGCCCAAATTGACTTTTATGAATGGCTACCATAGATGTTTGAGATCATTTTGTAAATAGAAGAACCAAGATTGCAGTTACGTTATTTGGCTATCTAGTACGCTAGAAATAAACTACTACATAAGGGAACAAACTAGAGAGTAGGGGACGTGGTAGTTTTTGTTCGTAGTTATTGTGCGGAGATTGAGGCACTGACTGAAGGTGTATATTGATCGCCTCCACCGCTAGTTGTTCGTTGTTTCCTCCGCCTAACATCTTTGGTAAAGATTAATGTTTATGCCAATTTTTTCCTTGCACAAAGGAAAGCATATTCATGGGTAATTATTAATGACGGACATGGACAGATTATGGGGGCTTGTAGTCGACTTACCTGTCAGGTGCCTACAGTTTTTGCAGCAGAAGCTTTAGTGGCGGTACACGGTTTAAGGTTTGCTTTTGAGCTGGGTTTCTTACCGATCATTTTGGAAGGAGATTCAAGGTCGGTAATCCAAAAATTAACAGCAAATTCAGATGATTTTTCATAAATCAATGCACTTGTCTAGGAGGTGAAGGAGCTTTCAAAGATATTTATGTTTGTCACTTCAATTGGATCGCGTGATCGGGGAACAAAGCTGCACATGCAATGGCTCAAGATGGTTTAACGAGAAGGGAAGAGTGTTTTTGGATGGAGGAGGCACCACTGCTGGTCGTAGCTGTCGTCGATGAGGACAGAAGATTGCTTGACCCACCTTAGTCGTAGCCTTGGGATGCTTCAGTTTGGGGATTCTATCCAAATAGTGTTTCCCCAATTTTTATCCTCAAGTGTTTCCTCAATGTCGTTCTTGCTACTTTCACTTCATGGTTAACGTCGGTTAGAGTCTCCGTGAGCGAGGCCTTTTTTTATTTGTGTTTTCTGTTTTCTTTTTGGATTTTGATTATTTTTGTTGATTGTGTCTTTGAGTTTCTATTTTCCATAAAGTAATTAGCTTTTCATTAAAAAAAGTTTACATATTTTATATTACATTTATAATCAAATTAAATAAACATATCCTTTACTAATTTAAATAAAAATTTAAATGATTCGAATAGATCCAATTAAAATCAATTCTATCCTCAACGGGTCAATTAAATTCACGTAAATCCTAAAATTGCCATAGATGTTAGGCGGCATCTTAATATTAGCATACGGCAAAACAATAATAAATTGGGATATTATTTAATATTTAACATCTATGGCATCTTAATATTTATTTAACATAAAATTTAGGGTAAAGGTATGTTTATGCTCTATTAGATAATATAGATTTTAGGTTTCAATTATTATGTAAATAGTAAAAATAAGTGCATATATTATAAATAAATTAGTTAAAATTTAATATATATATATATTAAAAAATACAAAAATATAAAACATAAAATTATTTAAAGTTAGTTTATCTAACAAAATTAAAATAATTTAAATTCTATTAATTTTAAAAGTGAGCAATTAATGATAATTTTTATATTTTTTATCAATTTTTATATATATTTTTATTGACATAATAACAAAATTAACTATTAACATTTATATATTTTATCAGTTTAATTTTAATTTGACAAATTATACTCCCAATATTTTGCCATCATTACTCAAAATATATAAGTAATGAGAGATATAACCAAATTTATTATATCAATTAATTATGTATAATTAACAGAAAATATTAGCGCTAATTAATTATCCTAGTTCCTCGTATTCGAAATTGAGGAGAATAAATTACTTTAATTTTTTAAAAGGACTAATTTAATAAGAAAAGTGTTTTACTTAAATTTTAGTTATTTAGTTATAAAATTTTTGTATTTTAATTAATCATAATTTTATTTCTCACCGAACAAATTGCAGTTTAAATTTCTAATTTATTTCTAAAATGAGAAGAAAAGGAAAAGAGAGAAGAGGATGTGATTACTGCTTGAAAAGCATCGCATTAAAATTCTAGTTCTCTGCATTACAAATTTCATGTAAGTAATTATTCTACTGATCTGCAGGACAATTCCATGAATCAACTGTACCTTCAGCTCTAAGTGAAACGTTTTCCAATTCCTTATCATGCTGAAAACCTGATGAAGAAGCTGAGTAGTTCAACTTGCAGCTGTTATTTCTTTGTAAATTTTGATCAGTACTAGTGCTATCACGATTCCAGTGATCTAAAGGCCTCAAATGATCTTCATTCCCATGACTCATGCCCAAGTCATCAATGGAAGGCATGGCTGAAGTTCCATGGGAATTCACACCCAAACCAGCCAAATTAAGACGGGGCTGAAGAGGTGTAGGATGTAGGAAGGACTGGAATGACAGGAGGGGGCTCTGGTTCTGCAAGTTTAGCATATTTTGAGTCTGTTTTAGCATGCCTAAATCAGAAGGCAGTTGAGCATAGTTACTACAAATGGGAACGGTATTATTGCTGCTTGTATTGGTAATATTAGCATCAGCTAAAGGATTATTTAACAATGAAGGAGAAGAAGAAGCTAGAAAAGGAGTTGGCTTAACCCTTTTAGCTGAGGGACGTAGAGGGTAGAGAGAACCTAAAGTTTCTACATGACCGGATCGCAAACCTGACCTAGAGCCGAAAAGATCAAGCCTTCGAGAATATGATGAACCCGAAAACGGTGGTGCAGGGATTCCAGTAAATTCTTGCACTATTGCTCTGAAATTCATTGTGTCGGTGGTGAGAACTGTAGTGGGTGCCGTTCTCGATGGTCTCGTTCGTTTCTTGGGGTTCTTCACAACACTTTTCTGATCGGATTTTGCTAAAAGCCTTACATCATGATATGGCCTTGATTGCAAGGATGATGAGCTTGGATATAAGCAGCCTTGGTTAAGTTCTTGGGCACCTAATGTAGATTGGCTCGATGAAGATAAGCCTTGAAGATGAAAGCTACCCAAGTCAACAGTGCAACAGTTTGGTTTAGGTCTTTGGCTTAGCGGCCTAAACCCATCAATATTCAGCAGTGAATCAATTTGTTGAGATTGAGAGAAAGGGTTGAGATAATTTGCAGAAGGATCAAAGAAAATTGGTGGGTGGTTTTGATGTTGCAAGACAAGTGATGGGTGTGGATTTGTTAAGGGATTAGTGTTTATAAAAGCTGGGACCGACTCCGTCGGTGACTCGCACCTTTCATCATCCCCACTTGCAGATTGCATGCTACTACTATCACTGGAATCCATGAAGAAAGCTTTGATTAACTTTTTCAAAGTTGCAGTATGAAAAGCTAGAAAGGGCCGTTACCTATATATATATATATATCATCTAGATGGTGAAAGTTGTACAGTTGAGAAAACAGAAACAAAGATATGGGTATAGCTCGAAAAAGCGATTACAAAGATATAGCAAAAGTAGCCAAGAAATGAATGAAAAGAAAATACACCCTTCTAAAACAGCATTGAGAAAGTTGCCATATTTATATATATCCTTAAAAGCTTCCTCTTATATCAATTATCTTTCCTCTTGTCTTTCAGTGAGAGAAGAAAACATTCTATAAAAAGAAGAGAGAATAATAGAAAGCACGACAAGCAAAAAAAGGAAAGATTCTAGCCGTTAAATCTTCTCCTTGTTCACTGCTCCCTCACCTTTATATGATCTGAATTAGGGTTTTTCGATCAAGATGAAAGGTTATTTAAGCTTATTCTTTTCCTTTTAATTAAAAAGAAAGTGGGGGCCGGCTGTCTCTCATCAAACAAAATTTTCATGTATGAAAATCTCTCTAAATTAGAGTGCGGGCGTTGGTTGGCAATATATCAAACTCAAAGCTAATGAGAAAGATAGGCCGGTAATTGGCTTATAATATGCTATGAACAAAAAAGGGTTTTTTACCTTAATAATATAAAAAATAAAATAAAATACTAAAATGTTATTTTGTTAAGATTAAGTACCAAAATAATAAGTTTAGATAAATGGAGAGTGTTAGATAGGCGGCACCAGTGGAGGGTGTTAGAGAGGCGGCACCAATTGTGCCTATCTGATAGGTGGCACTGGTGGTGCCTATCTGATAGGTGACATACCCGGTATATTTTCCTCTGAAATTTATTTGGCATGTTATTTTTTTATTATTTTAATATTATCTTTTTATTTTTTATGTAGGTAAAAGATGAAACTATTGATATGGAATTTAGAATTTTTGAGATAAATTATGAATTAGTTTATATGTTTATATGTTTTAATTTTTTAAGATTTTAATTTTTTTATGTTTTTTATAAATAATAAAAATAAAATTTATTTTGAATTTTTATGATTTTAATAATTAAGTTGACCAGTTATATATATTATATTTTAAGGTAAAAATGTTTACTTATTGTCATTTTAAAGTAATAATAAAAATATTCGTATTTTATATTTAAAAAAAATTAGAGCATCTAAATTTTAATAGGTAAATTTTATAAAAATTTAACCTAATAAAAAAAGGTTTTAAAAGATAATATGAAAAGAGGAATGATAAATTTAGGGAAATGAAAAGAAAAATTCACTTTATTTATTTATTTATTTCATATTTTAAAAAATAGTTTTAATGAAATTGATAAGTGTGTAAGGGTCGTAGAATAGGATTATAATTGCATATCAGCAAGTCTCTAGCAA
Source organism: Gossypium australe (assembly GCA_005393395.2). Taxonomy (NCBI): domain Eukaryota; kingdom Viridiplantae; phylum Streptophyta; class Magnoliopsida; order Malvales; family Malvaceae; genus Gossypium; species Gossypium australe. The sequence goes on along the minus strand of CM016618.1, from coordinate 89,349,132 downwards.
AACTCAGCCTTTGACCAAGTCAGAATTCAGAAACAAAATCTAAGCCATAATTCAATAACATCAGAGAATCTTTTACCATTTTCATTATCTCAGATTGGTTTCCACAATGAAAATAATTTATGTTATTTCGTTTCCCTCTGCCATACTAAATTTAGGGTTTAGAAAAATGCTCAAACCTCGCATAAGTTTGGACTGATTTAAATATATTTTGCACGCATTTACTGATATGTTTTCATGCCCACCGTTTGTACCATATTATTGTAATCACTAAATTTTGCCCGGCCCAACATAGATTAAGGGCCCAAACACAGTCAAACAAAAAACAAACAACAGAATAAAAATGACCTTCTTAAAATGTCCATTGACAGTCCATTTAAACTAAAAAAACCGAAGCCCAATAAGAAACCCAATACCAAACCAAACAAAACACTAGCCCAACAAACCCAGACGACCCAAGACCCCCAAACTCATCAAAACCCTAGGCTTTTGGCGCCGTCAACCCCTCGTCTGCCACTGGCCACCGACCCTTGGCCTCTTTCCGTGGACACCACGCGCTACGCGCGCCTCGATCGGCACCCTCTGCCACTGCCCATCACCCCACGAGCGCACTATGCCCCACGCTCCTGACCGACACACACCTCGGACGACCCACACGCTTCGCATGCTTCACCCATCACCTGCAAGAGACTGACAAACAAAAAACAGAGGCAACCAAGAGCAAATATGGGCGAAATAGTAGATTAAGAAAAACAGTTGTAATTTTCCGGCTATAAAGCCATTCAAACTTGATATAGGAGAGGTTCCTTTTTTGGCCTTCCCCCCCTTTGTACGAATTTGAGCAATCAATACAAAAGAGAAACTAGCCCCAAAATACATAGAGAACAGCAAGAGATCTAACGAAAAACTTTCGATCCAAAAATCAGAAGGAGAATCAGATTTGAACAATCAAAAGGTGATACTATTTTTTATTTTCGGAAAAACTTTTGTTCATCGTTATCCAGAGACTTTTTAAAAGATAGAAATAGAAGGGAAGAAGACTAACCTGAAGTAGCCCGTTCGTCGTGTGTGGTGGCCGTCCGTGGCGATTAACGGCGGCCCAAAAAGGGTTTTGAAACCCTAACACAGAAAAGGGGCATCTTCCCTTTTTTTTTTTAAACTGCAGCAACCAGAGTAAAAAAAAAGGAAAAATCGGCACAAATAGCAGTGTTGAAACGCTGCCGTTGCAATGGGTTCCCCAGGCGCCAAAACGGCGTCGTTTTGGGGAACCCGACTCGACCCGACCCGTGAGGGGTTAGATCCGCGCGTCTTCGGCCGGAAGGGCTAATTTCACTTTTAGCCCTTCCGCATTTTTATAATTTTTTAATCAGGTTTTTATCGTTTTAAAATTCGGCTCGAAAATTTAATTTTATTTTAATTTAGTCCTCCCTCGACTATTTTTGTAATTATTCTTTCGATACTATTATTATTATTATTATTATCATTGTAGTTACTATTATCTTTCTTGTATGTTATTATTCCCATTATCATTATTATTGCATTATTATTGCATTATTATTATTACATTATATTAGTATATTGTACAAACTTCATTATTGTCATTATTATTATTACTTTTATATACTATTCATTATTACTATTATATTTATATTTTATAGCGGTACTTATTATTATTATCATTCTAGTATTTTGCCATATTATTATCATTACTATTAAGTATTATTTTATATTATTATATTATGTTGTATGTACTGCTATTATTATTATTTTATTATTACTATTATGTTTATTTATTATTAGTATTAGTATTATTATTATTATTATTACCATATTTATACTATTGTTTATTGTACATATTTTGATATCATTGCTACTGTCATCTCATTATCATTATATTTATTATCACCATATTGTTGTTATTTATTTTTTTTGTTATTTTTCTTATATTATATATACATGTATACATTATTTATTTAACCTTCATTCATATATTTACATTTACATCATTTCACATATACTCTTATTTCATTCGTATCATCACATTTTTACAAGTTCGTGCTATATTTCACCCCATACAAAATTGATTTCTTTCATAAAGGTAACATTTCGTGTTTAGAAATTCGAGAAAATCGTGCCTTAACTTACTAGGTCTCGAATTTTCTCGTTTAACCTAAATAACGAAATATCTTTTAAAATGAAATCTTTTGAATAAAAAAATAAAACTTATTTTCGAAAAATCGATATGTCGTGCCCTAACTTACTGGATGTGACATTTCGTTATTTAGAAATATTTCAAGGGATCATACTTTTTAAAATCCATTTTCCCAATCTTTAACGTTCGACATAAGGACATTAATTGATCAATTTGGTACCAATTTTGGGCGTGACGAGGGTGCTAATCCTTCCTCGTGCGTAACCGACTCCCGAGCCCATTTTCTCGAAACTCGTAGACCAAAATATTTTATAGGTGGCCCGATCGCACCCAATAAAAGATCGGTGGCGACTCCTGTTTCTATTTTCAAAACCCAAAGTCGATTCTCAATTTTATTTTCAAAAAATGGTTTCGACAGCTTGGCGACTCCACTGGGGACGATATAAGAGAGTCAGGCCATAAAATTGATCACTTTTTGTCCTTTTGTCAAAATTTGGGAAAATCGTTTTCAAAAAAAATCATCCTTCTCTTAACAAAAAAGCTTATCCTCGAGAGTATAAAGTGTTGCGCCCTAACTTACTGGGTGTGGCATCCCGTTACTTCGAGATAAGAATTTTCAAAATAGCAATGATACGAATCGCATCCTATCTTACTCTCAAGAATTGGGCGCGCCGTGTCCTAACTTACTGGATATGGCATCTCGATACTTTGAGGCGGGAAGGATTTTCGTTTCAATTCATTTGAGTTTTTTTAAGTCAAGATCGTTTTCTCCATTTTCAATTCTGTGGGTACGAAGGTTGCAATAATGTCAATATTTCTGCATTCATATTTGCATGACCATTGTGGTCTCACCTTTAAGTGGGAGCGAGAAGCTATGCTTTCGTGAGGTTTTCACCTCCGCATGGGCTAGTGGATTGCTTTCGGAATACATCCGTACCTATGTCTTCGTGAAGTCTTCACTTCCGCACGGCCATAGGGAAATGTGTTCCCCTGAATCGAACTCGGTCTATATGAGCCTATAACGGGTGAAGATCGAGGAATCTGCTGATTCGGGTACCTCGAACTTTAGAACTCAACCACATGTAAAGAGTCTAAGAACCCACCCCAAGTTAAACTATGTCAAACCTTAGTAGTTACCCACATAGATGTTTGACTATTTCACTCGTTTTGTATTCCATGGTACTAACTTTTTGTGTTTTATTCTCTTTGTGCATATCATTTCATATTTTAAGAGGCATTGATTCACGGTCAGTTTCTGAGTTAGAAAGCTGGTTATGGAAAGCGAATTCCTTGATAAAGTGGAAGACAACGCGGCCATCCGCACATGGTCAGAACAATGCCAAATTGAAAAAGGGGATAGCCTAGTTGAGGGATATGTGTCGGAACTACGGGGCTTCACTAATATCAGCGTCACACAAAACGAGCTCCAAGAATTGAAAGAAATCTGGGCTCAGTGGGATAACGAGACGAAGCAGCTGTTCTATGGTACTTACGGTGACCTGCCTTACCTGCTTGACGTCAAAATAGATAAGCATCTATTCCGAGCAATGACCCAGTTTTGGAATGTTGCTTATAGCTGTTTCTCCGTTGGGGAGGTGGATCTAGTCCCCACAGTAGAAGAATATACGACTCTGTTACGTTGCCCGAGAATCCAAGTTGACAAGGCCTATTCTAAAGCAGTTAACGGCCCAACCGTCGTGAAGAAATTAATGAACATCACCGGGATGAGCGAACAATGGGTCTCAGCTAGAATGCAAAGGAAAGGCGGAGGTAAATGCATACCATGGACATGTTTGGGAGACTTGATCTTGGCGCATCCCGATACAAAGAAAAGGATTGACGTCTTTGCCCTATGTGTCTACGGTCTGATAATTTTCCCAAAAGCTTTGAGGCACATCGATGAAGCGGTTATCGATCTATTCAGCCGATTAGACAAAGGAGTCACGCCTGTTCCTGCCATCTTAGCCGAAACGTTCAGATCCCTGAATGCATGTAGAAGAATGGGTGAAGGCAGGTTTATTGGATGCGCGCAGCTATTATTGGCTTGGTTCCATAGTCACTTCTGGAAAGTGGAGAAGGGGTCCTATCGGTTCATGACGGATAATTATTCCCCTCTAGAAGAAATAGCGGCTACACCTAGAGGAGAGGATGTGTCCGAAGAAAATTGGATCGCGCTCTTCCAAAACCTTCAAGAAGGTGACATCGGGTGGAAAGTTCCGTGGTTGACTACTGACCAAATCCTTTATCGTTGCGGAAGCTTCGACTGGGTTCCTCTACTAGGAATTTGGGGTGCCACTGCATATGCCCCTCTACTGGTCCTGAGACAATATAATTCAAGACAGTTCGTACCAACGACATATGGGTTGGCTCAAGGTGAGTTCTCATATGAAGGGGGAAGCTATAAAAAGAGGGTTAAAGAGATCTCTAGTGCCTGGAATCAGATTCATCGAATGAAAAAACTATCCGTAGGCCCGATGACGACCTCGGAGTATAGAGAATGGAGGACTAGGAGGATCAATGACAACATCCCTGAACGAAAAGATGAGTGCGGAACTTGAAAGGAAAATAGAGAGGTTGGAAGAAGAGAAGATGCTCCTCAAATTAGACGTAGATGGGCAAAAGGCAGAGACTGAGAAGTTAAGAAAAGAAAAAGAGAAAGTAGAGGAAGACCGAGATGACCTGAAGAAGGAATATAAAAAGATGCGTCTGACCATAAGGAACGCTGGATTAGGAACAACTCCGGAGCAATGGCGACGCAAGATCCAGGAGGAGAAAGCCAAAGCTAGCAGTTGGGAGGAAAAGTTTCAGGAAATGCAAACACAAAATGAGATTCTGAGGAAAGATATGGCAGAAAGCCACAAAGAGAAGAAAGGGTTAAAAGCTAAGGTGGCTGAACTTGGGCGGTCCCTACACCACTACCAAAGGCGCGATTCGGAAGACGAACTGAAGTTGAGTCTAAACAGAATCAAAGAAATGAAGGGAAAGATTGAAGGATTAGAGACAACATTACATGGCTGCGAGCTCCGAATTGAACTTTTAGAAGCAAGGGAAGGGCAATGGAAAGAGGAACTTCATCATTCCCACCAGCAAGTTAGAGATCGAGACTACCTCATGGGCGAAGCGATAGTTCAGATTCGGGAAGTGGCTGATCACCTGCAGGCCCTGGCATCTCAAGCTGAGATCGTAAGCATGAAGTACGAGCTACAGGCGGATCGTAACCAAGAGCTGACTTCTTTACTTAGAAAAATCAAAACTTTGAGTTTAAGGGCCAAAGCATATTTGTAGTCCGCTTTATGTAAAGGATCTTGCCTTCTAATAAAGTCTTCTAAAATGAAGTTGACCAGAGTCGATGCCTTCTTTTTGCATTCCTGCATTTGCATCGCATCATATTACATGCATTTAAGTTTATAAAAAGAACCTAATTGGTTAAACAAAAGACGGTAAAGAGAAAAGTGAAACCTGGAAACTGAACACCCATACGGCACGCGAGCTAAGTCTAAGAAAATGGATCAAAGATATGAGCAACTCCAAAAAGAGATGGAGCAAACACAAGAACAGTTGGCACAGATCAAGCAGGACATGACGAACTCCGAGAAAAACCTGATGGCTCAAATGACCCAAATGACCCAACTACTGAACGGGCTGGTGGACAAGGGAAAAGGCCCTATGGTTGTTACTGGGGAAGAAAACGAAGGCATTCCTTCGGGTTTTACCCCACCACACGCACCCGTATTGCCTGAAGAATATCTTCCGAGGCCGCCTGTCACGATTAGGCCCCGGCAAGGTCAAAATAATATCAGACCACCCGCAAATTTCCAAGCAGGTTCCGGATCCAACCTAGGGGATAACCCTGCTAACTTGGTTGTCCCTGATTTTGACATGATAGAAGAGACAAGAGCGGAGGCCTCAAGACAGTTAGAGGATCGTTGTAAACGGTTGGAGGAGGAGGTCAAGGCTTTGAAAAACGCCAGCCATCGCCCTGGTGTTAAGGTAAAAGAGTTGAGTTTAGTCCCGGGCTTAATACTCCCGCCAAAATTCAAGACGCCGGAGTTCGAAAAATATAATGGGACCAGTTGCCCAGAAGCCCACATAACGATGTTCTGTCGAAGGATGGCGGGATACGCCGAGAACGATCAACTCTTGATCCACTGCTTTCAAGACAGTCTAGTCGGATCGGTGGCCAAATGGTATAACCAGCTAACCCGCGCTCAAGTTAATTCATGGGAAGATTTGGCACAAGCTTTTACGAAGCAATATGGGCACGTGACGGAAATAGTGCCGGATAGAATAACATTGCAAAACATAGAAAAGAAGCCGAATGAGGACTTCAGGCAGTATGCCCAGAGGTGGAGAGAAGTAGCTACACAGGTCCAACCACCCCTCTCAGAGAAAGAAACCGTCAAGCTATTTATCAGTACTTTGAGGGCCCCGTTTATCACCCACATGGTGGGGAGCACAACGCAAAGCTTCACAGACATAGTCCTGGCAGGGGAGATGATCGAAAACGCCATAAGAGGTGGAAGGATCGAAGCAGGTGAGGCTACTAGGAGACCCATCCCCAGAAAGAAGGATAATGAAGTAAACAACATGAGTACGTACAATAAGGGATACCCGAAAGCGGTTACCGTTAATCCACCAAAAGTCATGGCTGTTAAGCAGCAAGGGACGACGGGGCAAGAGCCAGGCCCAAGACCAAAATTCGAGAGACCCCAGTTTACGCCGATCCCGATAACATACAGAGAGATGTATCGACGCCTATTTGACGCACACATTGTAGCCCCGTATTATCTAGAACCATTACAACCCCGTTCCCTAAATGGTACGACCCGAATTCTGAATGCGAGTACCATGCAGGAATAACAGGCCACTCGATCGAAAATTGCACTGCCTTCAAAAAGTAGTCGAAAAATTCATTAAGATGGGGATCATAGAGCTCGACGATCTGCCTGGGAACCCATTACCCAATCATGGGGATGGAGCGGTAAACATGATCGGGAAGGATAGAGCAAGAAAGACCAAGGAAGACATCTCGGATGTGAGGACCCCACTAATAATCGTATGGGGGGAAATGGTCAAAAGAGGGCTGATAAAGTCAAGTCTCGAAGGAAGAAGCGAAAGGCCTGAAATTACTGCGCGTTCCACGGAGCGGAAGGGCATAAGATCCAAGACTGCACAGAATTTAGACTGTTGGTGCAAGGCTTCATGGACAATAAAGAATTAGAATTTTATGAAGAAAACTCGGAAGAGGGGGACATACACGCGACAGAAGGAGAACTGGCCCGCCAAAAGGCCAAGCTTCCAAAGATTATCATTTCCCGCCCGAGCAACTCAGGAAGCAAAGCTCAAGCGATACCTAAGATTATAATCAAGAAACCCGCATCCTTCCCTTACGAGGAGGACAAGAAGGTACCATGGAGCTATAATTGTAACGTGGCAATGCCCGGGGTAGGAGGTTCAACTAGCACGGAAAATGAAAACCAAAAGGAAGGGTTCCATACACGAAGCGGAAGACGTTATGACCCAACAGGCGTCAGAATAAACCTGGCAAAATCAAAAGCTATGACAGTCGAGCCGGAGGAAGAACCTAGCACCCTCATCAATGTACCTGTAAGAGAGGAAGAGGCGAAAGAATTCTTGAAGTTCTTAAAGCACAGTGAGTACAGCGTGGTGGAGCAATTGCATAAGCAACCGGCCCGCATCTCGGTGCTAGCTTTACTATTAAGCTCGGAAGTACATCGCAAAGCATTGATGAAAGTACTGAACGAGACTTACGTTACCAAAGATATATCCGTCAGCAAACTTGACCGATTAATTGGTAACATAAGTGCTGATAACTTTATCTCCTTCAGCGACGATGAGATTCCATCTGGAGGCATGGGATCAACCAAGGCCCTGCATATAACTACTCACTGTAAGGGATCCATCCTACCTAGCGTGTTAGTTGACAATGGGTCGGCCTTGAATGTCTTACCATTGTCGACCTTGAAAAGGTTGCCAATAGACAGTTCTCACATGAAGACATGCCAAAACATAGTGAGAGCGTTTGATGGCACCGAAAGAAGAGTGATGGGAAGGATAGACATACCATTACGAATCGGGCCGAATACATATGAAGTCGACTTTCTGGTGATGGATATCAATCCCTCATACACTTGCCTATTGGGAAGACCCTGGATTCATTCGGCAGGGGCAGTACCTTCATCCCTCCATCAAAAACTAAAGCTGGTGGCAGATGGTCGATTGGTCACTATTAACGCGGAAGAAGACATCATAGCAACAGTTACCAATGGCGCGCCATATGTGGAGGCAAACGAGGAGGCTATTGAATGCTCGTTTCGGTCTTTAGAGTTCGTCAACGCGACATTCGTTCGTGAGGGGGCTAAAATTCCGGTACCCAAGATATCCAAGACCACGAGGATGGGCCTACAAATGATGATCAGTAAGGGGGCCTTACCAGGAAGAGGGCTAGGCAGATGCCTCCAGGGAGAAGTTCAAATACCATCACCGAAAGAAAAGAGAGACCGTTTCGGCCTGGGTTTTAAGCCAAATGCCAACGAAATGAGAAGGGAAATGGAGAAGAAACAGGAGAGAAGAAGAGCACGACTGAAGGGGGAAGAAATCATGTGGGAACCAATGACGTTCCCCCATATAGCCCAAACCTTCGTATCGGGAGGGATAATTCACTTCGAGAGAGGGTTACCGAATGAAGGTCCTCACATCAACGCTATAGATGAAGGAGAAGCTGGACCAAGGAACCTATCGGGCATTCGTCCTTGTGAACTTGGGAGCATTTTGAACAATTGGACTGTGGAGGAATTGCCTGTAGTTTTTAGAAATTCCACAGAGTAATATTCGAGAACGCGTTTGTTGTTTTAAGCCTAAGAACAATAAAATCTCTTTTGAGAAACGGGCTAATGTTCAGAAATCTTTATTTGAATGAAATGCATTTTGGTTTATTATCACAAATATTCCGTGTTTTCCTCTAAGCAAATTTCTGTTTGTTTTTCTTTTCTTTTTTGCTCATCCATGGCATGAATAATTGTCCGCAAATTCATTCTTCATACATTTTGGCACCCATCACAGGTCCCTAGATATCAACGATGTAAGCGACGACACTACAAGCTTAGAGGCCCATTTTGAGCAAGACATGTGTTTGGAAGAACCTCAAGAGTTTGAAGGTGACAGGGATGGTAACTTATCCCCGGATCTGTTGAGAATGGTACAACAGGAAGAGAAACAAATCCTACCCCACGACGAGGAGGTGGAGAACGTATCCCTAGAAGAAGGAAAGATGGTGAGAATCGGAGCACGCATAACCGAGGAAACGAAACAAAATCTAGTGGAACTACTTCGGGAATTCAAAGATGTCTTTGCATGGTCATATCAAGACATGCCGGGTCTGAGTACTGATATTGTAGTGCATCGCCTCCCCATAAGGGAAGAATGTAAGCCAGTACAGCAAAAACTACGGAGGATGAGGCCTGACGTAGTATTGAAGATAAAAGAGGAAGTAAAGAAACAGTATGATGCTGGTTTTCTACAGGTGGTCAAATACTCAGAGTGGGTGGCCAACATCGTTCCTGTCCCAAAAAAGGATGGAAAGGTTCGGATGTGTGTAGATTACAGAGACCTAAATAAAGCCAGCCCAAAAGACAATTTCCCCTTGCCCCATATTGACACGTTGGTAGATAACACGGCGGGGTACTCATGGTTTTCTTTTATGGATGGATTCTCCGGATATAATCAGATCAAGATGCACCCTGAGGACATGGCCAAGACCACCTTCATAACGTTATGGGGCACCTTCTGTTATAAAGTAATGCCATTCGGGTTGAAGAATGCAGGGGCAACATACCAAAGGGCCATGGTGGCCTTGTTCCACGACATGATGCACAAAGAGATAGAAGTGTACGTGGACGATATGATCGCCAAGTCTCGAACGGAAAAGGAACACGTTGAAGTTTTGAAGAAATTGTTCCTAAGATTAAGGAGGTTCCAATTAAAACTCAACCCAACCAAGTGTACTTTCGGAGCTAGGTCAGGGAAACTACTGGGTTTCGTGGTCAGCGAGAAAGGGATTGAAGTTGACTCGGACAAGGTCAAAGCCATACAAGATTTGCCTCCACCACGTACTCAAAAGGAAGTTCGGGCTTTCTTGGAAGACTAAATTACATTGCTCGGTTCATTTCACAATTAACCGAGAAGTGCGATCCTATATTCCGTCTCCTCAAGAAACACAACCAAGGGATATGGAACGAAGAATGCCAGAGAGCTTTTGACAAGGTCAAACAATATCTGTCGACTGCCCCAGTACTATCCCCACCAAATCCAGATAGACCATTGATACTGTATCTATCAGTGTTCGATAATTCCATGGGATGCGTGCTTGGACAACACGATGAGTCAGGGAGGAAAGAAAAGGCGATATACTATCTCAGCAAAAAGTTCACCGAATGTGAAATGAGATATTCGTCGATCGAAAAACTATGTTGCGCCTTGATCTGGACAACCCGAAGACTAAGGCAATATATGTTATACCATACAACCTGGTTAATTTCAAAGCTTGACCCGTTGAAATATATGATGGAGTCGACTGCCTGAATGGGAGAATGGCAAGGTGGCAGATTTTGCTATCTGAATTTGACATAGTTTACGTAAGTCAAAAAGCCATAAAAGGGAGTGCAATAGCAGAATTTCTGGCTAGCAGAGCCTTGGAAGATTACGAGCCTTTGAGCTTTGAATTCCCTAATGAAGAATTGATGTATGTGGCAAGTGTTGAAGAAATGCCGTGGAAGTTGAACTTTGATGGAGCGTCTAATGCTGTGGGAAATGGAATTGGGGCAATCTTGGTGTCTCCTAGTGGTGATCATCATCCGTTCACGTGTAGATTGGATTTCGATTGCACGAATAACATGGCAGAATATGAAGCTTGTATCATGGGAATCCGGGCGGCCATGGAACGGAAGATCAGAGTGTTAGAAGTGTACGGAGACTCTGCACTAGTGGTCTATCAACTCAAAGGGGAATGGGAGACCCGAGACCCTAAACTAATTGAATATCGAAAGATAGTTTTGGGATTGATTGAGGAGTTTGATAACATTACTTTCAATTACCTCCCGCGTGATGAAAACCAGATAGCGGATGCCTTGGCAACTCTGGCTTCTATGACCAAGGTAAACCGGCCAGAAGATATGAGACCCATTCAGATGAGTATTCTCGAAGCCCCAGCTTATTGTTGTAATCTGGAAGAGGAGGAAAAAGATGATCACCCTTGGTATCAGAATGTGTTGCAATATATAAAAAACGGCGAATACCCAGAGCATGCGACGGAGAATGAGAAAAGGACGCTCAGAAGATTGGTCTCTGACTACGTCCTAGATGGCGACGTCCTGTACAAAAAAGGAAAGGATCAAGTACTACTTAGGTGTGTGGACGCTGTGGAGGCTAAGCAGATCTTGGAGGAAGTCCACGAGGGCATTTGTGGAACGCATGCTAATGGTTTTACAATGGCCAGACAGATTATGAGATTCGGGTATTATTGGTCCACCATGGAAGGGGATTGCATCAAATATGCCAAGAAATGCCATAAATGTCAGATCTACGGAGATAAAATTCATGTGCCCCCGTCACCTTTACACGTGATGACTTCCCCGTGGCCCTTTTCTATGTGGGGCATGGATGTTATCGGGCCAATCTCACCAAAGGCTTCTAACGGGCATCGATTCATCTTCGTAGTCATTGATTACTTCACCAAGTGGGTAGAAGCTGCCTCGTATGCCAATGTCACAAAATCGGCGGTCAGTAAATTCTTGAAAAAGGAGATCATATGTCGTTATGGAACGCCTGAGAGAATTATATCTGACAACGCATTGAACCTGAATAACAGCACCATAGTAGATATTTGTAGCCAATTCGGTATCAAACACTACAACTCGTCCCCCTATCGCCCGAAAATGAATGGTGCGGTGGAAGCGGCCAACAAAAATATCAAGAAGATAGTGGGGAAGATGACCGAGACTTACAAAGATTGGCATGAGAAATTACCATTCGCACTCTACGCTTATCGAACGTCGGTCAGAACCTCTACTGGGGCAACACCTTTCTCGTTAGTTTACGGGATGGAGGCGGTCCTACCTATTGAAGTAGAAATACCTTCCCTTCGGGTTTTGTCTGAAATAAAACTGGATGAAGCTGAATGGATCCAGGCTCGATACGATCAGCTGAACTTAATCGAAGAGAAGAGGCTGAGGGCTATCCGTCATGGTCAAATGTACCAAAAACGAATGATGCGAGCCTATGATAAAAAGATTCGCCCAAGAGAGTTTAAAGAAGGAGACCTTGTGCTAAAAAAGATCTTTCCCATACAAAAGGACTTCAGGGGAAAATGGATGCCAAACTGGGAAGGACCATATGTGGTAAAAGAAGCTTTCTCTGGAGGTGCATTGATCCTGACAGAAATGGATGGAAAAAGCCTGCCCAATCCCGTAAACTCGGATTCGGTCAAGAAATACTATGCTTGAAGAGGCCAAGGTGAAAACCCGCAAAGGGCGCTTTGGGTCTAAAAAAAAAAAAAAAAAAAAAGGGCACCGCGGATTCAGACGATCTCGCTACACCTGAATAGACAAGAAATGAAGTTGGGGGCATCAGCAAACACTTTGAGTCATCTAAACACATGCTAAAGCCCAAAATAGTCTTCATGGAGTTTGTATGTAGAAGCCTAATCAACGATATCAGGACGCTTGACCCTTGTTATCTTTGACATTTGTCGAGACCTGTTCTCTGACAGTTTTTCTTGTATTCTCGGACAATTAATTCAACTTTCTTCTCAATTCCTTGCCACATGTTGCATTAAAATAATGAGTGCTGAACTAATAACTTCACATAAGAAGTTCCGTACATTGCTTTGGAAACTTCTGAATAAAACAGGAAACCCAAAATAGGACAGTTGTTCAAAATCCCCCGAGCACGTGACAGGACTGGACTCTTTGAATGGTCCAGCAACTGTGTTTGAAATATATCTTTGGGGTCATTTAGGGGATGGTATGACAAGCCAACTGTGAATCGAGCAAAAGGTTGCAATCCCCAGAGAGGTGACGATCTGTTATATGACTTACAACTCGCGAGCCCTAAAATTACCGTAAGGGCCAAACGTTCAAGAAAATGACACTTCGAGATGAATAAGCGATAATGCCTTAAAAAGAAATCAAATTCATTACACATTTGCATTATAGCATGATAAGAGCATCTAACTCACCCTGATCATGACATCCTAATCATTAGGTATAAGCATATTCTACAGGACAGGTTCCTCAAAGGACAGTGTAGCAACAGCAAAGATCGAATTGTGTTTCAGGATGGTGGAGTAGACTGAAAATTGAAGTCCTCCTGAAAATAGTAAAGAAGCAAATTGAAGATAACGAGTCTCCTGGCACGCAGGAGCAGATTGAAGATAACAGATCCAGCATTCCTGGCACGCAGGAACAGATCAAAGATAACGAGTCCCCTGGCACGCAGGAGCAGATCGAAGATAACGAGTCCCCTGGCACGCAGGAGCAGATCGAAGATAACAGATCTGGCATTCCTGGCACGCAGGAGCAGATCGAAGATAACAAGTCTGGCATTCCTGGCACGCAGGAGCAGATTGAAGATAACAGATCCAACATTCCTGGCACGCAGGAACAGATCAAAGATAACGAGTCTCCTGGCACGCAGGAGCAGATCGAAGATAACGAGTCCCCTGGCACGCAGGAGCAGATCGAGGATAACGAGTCTCCGGGCACGCAGGAGCAGATTGAAGATAGCGGGTCTGGCATTCCTGGCACGCAGGAACAGACTGAAAATTGAAGTCTTCCCAAAGATAGTAGGGAAGCAAAGTGAAAAGTTCAGATTTTGTTTCCTCGAGACTTCAGCATAGCAAGCTGAAGATCGAAGCATTCCTGAAGAAGACGCGGGTCTAGAGGTCAGGACTTAGCTAAGCCTGGGCAAAATTGGTTCTTTTATTGTCTTTGCTCTATTCTCGTTTCACGATAATAAGCAAAGAGGGGCACCTGTAATCACCAAATTTTGCCCGGCCCAACATAGATTAAGGGCCCAAACACAGTCAAACAAAAAACAAACAACAGAATAAAAATGACCTTCTTAAAATGTCCATTGACAGTCCATTTAAACTAAAAAAACCGAAGCCCAATAAGAAACCCAATACCAAACCAAACAAAACACTAGCCCAACAAACCCAGACGACCCAAGACCCCCAAACTCATCAAAACCCTAGGCTTTTGGCGCCGTCAACCCCTCGTCTGCCACTGGCCACCGACCCTTGGCCTCTTTCCGTGGACACCACGCGCTACGCGCGCCTCGATCGGCACCCTCTTCCACTGCCCATCACCCCACGAGCGCACTATGCCCCACGCTCCTGACCGACACACACCTCGGACGACCCACACGCTTCGCATGCTTCACCCATCACCTGCAAGAGACTGACAAACAAAAAACAGAGGCAACCAAGAGCAAATATGGGCGAAATAGTAGATTAAGAAAAACAGTTGTAATTTTCCGGCTATAAAGCCATTCAAACTTGATATAGGAGAGGTTCCTTTTTTGGCCTTCCCCCCCTTTGTACGAATTTGAGCAATCAATACAAAAAGAGAAACTAGCCCCAAAATACATAGAGAACAGCAAGAGATCTAAACGAAAAACTTTCGATCCAAAAATCAGAGGGAGAATCAGATTTGAACAATCAAAAGGTGATACTATTTTTTTATTTTCGGAAAAACTTTTGTTCATCGTTATCCAGAGACTTTTTAAAAGATAGAAATAGAAGGGAAGAAGACTAACCTGAAGTAGCCCGTTCGTCGTGTGTGGTGGCCGTCCGTGGCGATTAACGGCGGCCCAAAAAGGGTTTTGAAACCCTAACACAGAAAAGGGGCATCTTCCCTTTTCTTTTTTTTAAACTGCAGCAACCAGAGTAAAAAAAAAAAAGGAAAAAATCGGCACAAATAGCAGTGTTGAAACGCTGCCGTTGCAATGGGTTCCCCAGGCGCCAAAACGGCGTCGTTTTGGGGAACCCGACTCGACCCGACCCGTGAGGGGTTAGATCCGCGCGTCTTCGGCCGGAAGGGCTAATTTCACTTTTAGCCCTTCCGCATTTTTATAATTTTTTAATCAGGTTTTTTATCGTTTTAAAATTCGGCCCGAAAATTTAATTTTATTTTAATTTAGTCCTCCCTCGACTATTTTTGTAATTATTCTTTCGATACTATTATTATTATTATTATTATCATTGTAGTTACTATTATCTTTCTTGTATGTTATTATTCCCATTATCATTATTATTGCATTATTATTATTACATTATATTAGTATATTGTACAAACTTCATTATTGTCATTATTATTATTACTTTTATATACTATTCATTATTACTATTATATTTATATTTTATAGCGGTACTTATTATTATTATCATTCTAGTATTTTTGCCATATTATTATCATTACTATTAAGTATTATTATTATATTATTATATTATGTTGTATGTACTGCTATTATTATTATTTTATTATTACTATTATGTTTATTAATATTATTAGTATTAGTATTATTATTATTATTATTACCATATTTATACTATTGTTTATTGTACATATTTTGATATCATTGCTACTGTCATCTCATTATCATTATATTTATTATCACCATATTGTTGTTATTTATTTTTTTTGTTATTTTTCTTATATTATATATACATGTATACATTATTTATTTAACCTTCATTCATATATTTACATTTACATCATTTCACATATACTCTTATTTTCATTCGTATCATCACATTTTTTACAAGTTCGTGCTATATTTCACCCCATACAAAATTGATTTCTTTCATAAAGGTAACATTTCGTGTTTAGAAATTCGAGAAAATCGTGCCTTAACTTACTAGGTCTCGAATTTTCTCGTTTAACCTAAATAACGAAATATCTTTTAAAATGAAATCTTTTGAATAAAAAAAAATAAAACTTATTTTCGAAAAATCGATATGTCGTGCCCTAACTTACTGGATGTGACATTTCGTTATTTCGAAATATTTCAAGGGATCATACTTTTTAAAATCCATTTTCCCAATCTTTAACGTTCGACATAAGGACATTAATTGATCAATTTGGTACCAATTTTGGGCGTGACGAGGGTGCTAATCCTTCCTCGTGCGTAACCGACTCCCGAGCCCATTTTCTCGAAACTCGTAGACCAAAATATTTTATAGGTGGCCCGATCGCACCCAATAAAAGATCGGTGGCGACTCCTGTTTCTATTTTCAAAACCCAAAGTCGATTCTCAATTTTATTTTCAAAAAATGGTTTCGACAATTATGATTTGCTTTGCTGCATCTTTTCTGTCATAAAATTTACTCGCCGTTGCCTTTGCTTTGCTGGGAGACACAAGAGAAGGCGTTGGTGTTTTGGTTTTCTCCTTTTACCAGATACCAAAATATTCCCATGTAAATTGTTTTTGATTTGATGGCATTACTACCCAAAGATTTGGTGGATAAAAAATAAATAAATTTCAATTGAAAGCAATTTGTAACGTTAATTGCACCTCTCGTGCTGTGGTCATGTCGTATTAATACCGCCTCTCCATTTCATCATTCTTAGGCCGTCATCCCTTCAATCAAATTGCAAATTTAAATGCTTTTTACTGTTCTACATACTTTTCCTTTATCCTTAAGAAGAAGTATGAGGCTCTTGAAAATAAAACAACAATACATTATCAAGTCATGCTGGGAAAAAAATCTGCCCAATAAATACACAAGTTATGGATACAAATCATTTCATGGGGTCAACGTCAACCACCAGAATACAACATATGATCTGGTACATCCTAATCTCCATGGTTTAGGTAATTTTTAATTTAAAATACAATTTTTTCATTAATTCTTTTTCCTTCTCCAAGCCATTTTTTTGATAAATATAACATCCTTGGGAAATTGTGATTTAATTAAACTTAATTGAAGGTTGAATTGTTTTATATTAAGCATAATTTGGAGCTTTAAATTTTGTAAGCAAGTATGGGCAGTGGAAAACTGAAAAGGAAGATGGACCCTTCCAAATTTCAATTCAAGTCCAAGATCCAAACCCAAGCTTCATCTTTGTGACAAGATTTTTAAATTGTATGTTGTTTCCTAATAAACCTCTGGAAATTTGGTAAAACGTGTTGGATTCCTTCAAATATTTTATAGCATATATGAGCACAACAATCAACGTATATTTTTATATATATAATTCCATTTCATTTTTCCAAACTTGTATTTTTATATATAATTTTGATTTTATGTGTTTATTTTTAAATTTTATTAAATAATATATTTTTATAATTTAATAGAATATTGGCTAATTAAATGGAATTGATCTTATTTATAATAAAAGTCTATAAATTTACAAATAAAAAAATGGAAAGCAACCGATAGTAAAGTATAAAGTAATTAGATAAAATAAATTGTCATCCAAAGTTGAGTAAAAAATTCACCTACAAAGAACTATTACTTTAATAAATCATTGTCCTTGACATAATATTTCACAATATAATGTTAAACAACATTTACTATTTTGTAAATATTCTTAAAATTCAATAATAGAAAAGTTATGGAATATCAAATACTAATAATAATAACGACACTTTTTTTTAGTGATGGAAATAAAACCTATTAAATAATGCTAACATGTGAATTTTCTAGTAGTTTTTTAGATGTTATTTTGAATGAAAATGTCTTGCTAATGCATATATTAATAGTGCTAAATATTAATTTTAATTCATATATAGCTGTAACATTAATTAAATGATAATTAGTTTAAAATAATTAATATAGTTTAACATGGATCCAAAATCTAATTAAGTGATAATAACTATTACATTTGTAGCAACCTAAAATTTTAGTACAGGCGCTAATTCAGGAAATTATTGAAAACAAAGTTTCAATTTTATTTAATAAAAGGGAGTCGCCACCGATCTTTTTTCTAGGTGTGATCGGACACCAAATAAATCCTCTTTTTAGAAGAAAATTTATTTTTTTGAATTTTCTTTAAAAAAAGGCCGAGTTTAGGTCTACGTCAAAATTCTAAAGAAAAATAGGGTTCCGGAGTCGGTTACGCGCGAGGAAGGTATTAGCACCCTCGCGACGCCCAAAATTGGTATCTCGTTAAACGCGTGTTGTCTTAATTTTCAAAAATATGAGTTCAATTTAATATTTAATCGTGATCTGATTGAAACACGAGAATTTTTTTAAAACACGAAAATTTTTAAAACACGGAAATTTTTGAAAATACGAGAATTTTTGAAACATGAAATTTTTGAAAATATGAAATTTACGAATTTTTTTGAAAACACAAAAAATTTTAAAACACGAGAATTTTTTTAAAACACGAAAATTTTTGAAACACTAAATTTTTTTTGAAAACACGAATTTTTTTTAACACAAATTTTTTTTGAAAACACGGAAATTTTGAGACACGAGAAATTTTTTGAAAACACGAAAACTTTTGAAAACACGAAAATTTTGAAACACGAGAATTCTTGAAAACACAAAAAAAAATTTGAAACCGGAGAATTTTTTGAAAACACTAAAGTTTTTTTTTTTAACTCGAGAATTTTTTGAAACCCGAGAATTTTTTGAAAACAAGAAAATTTTTGAAACACCAAAATTTTGAAACAAGAGAATTTTGAAACACGAAAAATTTTTGAAACACGAGAATTTTTGAAAGCACGAAAATTTTGAAACACTAGAATTTTGATAAATTACGTATTATTATCTACACTTTAAAAATAAAATTTTGATCACTTACCAATAATCACAAAAAATAAATATTTTATTTCAAAACACGAGAATTTTTAAATTTCTTGATTTTTTTTAGAAGGGCGCCCCATTTTTAACACGAGCCAATGATATTCACCCAACATAGCGATGAAATCAACGACTTAATGTTAAATCAATGCGTTGCCTTGACAATGGATTTATTAAAAATTTAAAATTAATAAATAACATCACACCGTAATGCTAAAAAATAAAATAAAAAAATAAGGAAAAAATAAAATTAACATAATACTAATGAAGTAATATAGAGACATGGCCGAATAAACAAATAAAAGGTTAAAATTTTACCAATGCCCAAAAATATGGGCTGCTGAAATGGGCTGCCAATGGTGCTGGGTCAGGTCTGGCTACTAGTGGGCTGCTGCTTGGGGAGTCTGCTGCTGCTTGGGCTTGGGGTGTAGCCAACTTGTAATTTTTTTTTGGGCTAGTTAGCAGTTATAATGGACTCTTGTTATTTCTTTCTTTTTTTGTTTTATTTGTTTGAATACTAACTTGTTTGGTTTGCAAGTGTCACGGTGGAGCTTTCCTTCTTTTTCTTTTTTTTCTTCTTTGCTGTATTTTGGTTTCCTGCTTGCTAAGTTTGGGTTTTGGATTGTTGATGATCGATTGGTTCTGCCGTTTGGGAATGGGTTTCAGTTTAAGGGCTTGATTGTGGTGTTGATGGGGGTTGGTAATATGGAAAATGGTGTTTGTGTTTTGTTGAGGAAATGAGGGTGAAAGTGTGAGATAGTGTGTGAGAGGAAACTCAGAGGGCCGGAGAGGAACCCGATGATAATGGAAGGTTTGAGATTTTTCTTTTCCCTTTTCAATTGCTGAAATATTTGGGCTGCTCCTTTTTGGGAAATTTTCTCCAAAATTTTTTATCGTCCAATCTCCCCCGTTTTGGTGTGATTTCTCCTTTTTATACCTTCATTGTTTACCTTTTTTCTCTGTATTTGCAGGTAGTGGTTGAAGGAAAGAGTGACCACCCATGCTGGTGGCCGGAAAATCCGAGAATTAGGTGACCCAAATCACGTAATCTGCTAGAAGGACCAGATTGCAATCGCAGAAAAACTTGTGGGGTCGAAACGTAATTTCAAGAAAGTATCAGGGTCACAATGTAATTTTAAAAAGTTTTGGGGTCAAAATATAATTTTAGAAAAGTTTTGGAGTCAAAATATACTTTTAGAAAAGTTGAGGGGTTAAAATGTAATTTTGAAAAAGTTGAGGGGTTAAAATGTAATTTTGATTTTTTTGTATTTTTCAAATTTTTTTTAAAATTTTTAAAAATTAAACTCGAAATCGAGTCAGACAAAATTTAGTGCTTACAACATTGATAATGGAAACATTATTAATAAAATAATTATAGTTATAATGATTTTATATTAACAATTTGTTATGAACTTAATCTTATATTCAAGATTTAATGGAAACATCACTAATAAAATAATTATCTTTATATTATATTACAATATTTATTTTATTTTTTATCTTTATTTTTATATTGTAACACCCCAAACCCGGCTTAGACGTTACGGCCGGATCTAACGTGCCACATCAGGTGATGTTTAAAACCTTATGGTTGTTTGAAAAACACATAGTCAAATTCCAACTAAAACGTTCAAAATTTCGATTCTCGTTGCCTACTCACAAAAGAAGATTACTCGTTTTAATATCCTGTCAAAAATGCACGTATTATCTTGTCTGTTAAAAACCGTGTTAGTTACAGAAGTTGGGTCTTGTTAATTACGAAAGCGTGGTACTTGAAAATCAGTTGTTTACTGTTTTGAAAACCCCGAGTTGATTAAATTTGCAATGTTTAAAGAAAACCCAAATAAAAGTTAAAACAGTTCCAATGGCCTTATTACAACAATTATAAAACCCAATAATTAAAGCAAAGTAATCCCAAATTTAAAACACTTAGTTCACCCTCGAAACATGAGGCATGTGTGACCACCTCCGAGTCCCTCG
This sequence comes from Gossypium australe, assembly GCA_005393395.2. Taxonomy (NCBI): domain Eukaryota; kingdom Viridiplantae; phylum Streptophyta; class Magnoliopsida; order Malvales; family Malvaceae; genus Gossypium; species Gossypium australe. The sequence goes on along the minus strand of CM016618.1, from coordinate 89,328,172 downwards.
CGGCTCCAAACCCTCTAAGACTGGGGATTACCTGCACAGTTAAGGAAAAAGGTGAGTTACAAGAACTCAGTGTGTAATCCCAGTTACAGTCACAGTCTGGGCCTAAGCCCATGCAGTATCGGTTCGGGCCTAAGGCCAAAAATCATGGTAATGTAAACAGAGAATGCAACCCACCCAATCCAACCAACACACCACCCGTACCAACCCTACACTCTTGTGGGGACCAAGTCAACCGACCCAGCCCTACACACCAAGAACGCAATCGAGCTGCTAATATCAACGCAGCAAAGCTTCCAGTAACAGTATACGTGGCTGAGCCACTAAAATCAGTATATCGTGGCAGAGCCACTGAATTAGTATAACGTGGCATAGCCACCAGTACAGTACTTCCTCCAAATATATAGCCCAACCTGATGCAGTATGTTATGTATGTAGTGTATGTCATGCTCAATCATTACACATGTATGCAAAACGGCCATGCTCAGTAATAGACATTTAAACATAATTTAAAAGCGTACCAGACATACAACCACCATCAAGTCAGTTAAAACACAGTCATACAATCCCAGTCAAATCAGTCTCATTCATAATCTAAGTCAGTCATTGACCCACAAGGGCAAAACAGTCATTTTACCCTATAAGGGTATTTCAATAATTCTATCATTCAGGGGTATCTCGGTAATCCTACCCTTTAGGGGTATTTCGATAATTCTACCCTACAGGGACATTTCAATAATTTACCCACCAAGGGCAATTCGGTAATTTACCCAACAAGGGCAATTCGGTAATTTACTCTCTAAGGGTATTTCGGCTTTTAACCTATTCACAGATCATAGCATTTACAGAACAAACAGGAGTGTGAGATTACACACCTTGATTACAGTGTGCAGCCAACCCCTTAGCACCGATCCTTGTTTCACCGGGTTTTGCTAAGTCCTTTCCGAATACCAGTGAAGATTAAGAATCCCTAAAATCATCTTGCGATACAAAGCACCCTAACAGGTAGAAACGAGATAACGATGCGATTAGGCCTAGAGCCCATTCTCGGCCCAAATAGGCCCACAAGCTCGTGTGGCCCATTTAGCCCACTTCTAGCTACAGATATGAGATTCACATAGACCAGTTCAATATCTACTACACAATCATACAAATTATTTCTATGGGCCCACGGGCCCTACAACCTAACCCACAAGAACACTCATGATGGCCTCAACTATCGCGTCGAAGCCCCCACACATGCGCTTGCACGCTCGTGTGGCTACCATTGCCGTGTGACCGGCATTTCGGCATTTGCCGCTATACAGCTAGAATAGTGCGAAATACACACCTAATAGGAATCTAGAGTTAATCCGCGCTCCGAACACTCCTATGCCCAAACGCCAACCAAGATGTCCTTACTCTTCTCATAGATCACTCTATTTAAAGCTAGCTTCTCTTCTTCCCTTATGATAGCTTCCCGATGTGGGATCCCTCCTTCAGCAGAGTTTAAATCCAACACAAACTCTGGCCGTCCAATCCGCAAAAAAAACACTCCCTTGCTTGACATGAGATTTGAACCTTTGCCATCTTCTCTGCTCCAGACGCTACATGCCACCACAACATAAGCTCCTTTTGTGTCTTAAAACATGCGCAGCTAAATATAAGTCTATGGGCCAAAGTCTAAGTTCATTTAAAAAGGAAATCAAAATGAAATGCAAACACCAAGACTTGAACCTTAGACCCCTTGCTTCCTTGTGTGGCATCACTTCCTTGTCTCCCATGTGGGGTCACTTTGCCACTACACCACAACTCCTCTTGTGTCATTTTTCTCCACGTTTTATTCTTAAAGCCTGCCTTTTAACTTCCAGTGTGTTATTCACCTAAAACCAAAATTTTTCCTAAAGCCCAGGTTTGATCCCGGGACTTCATGGAAGCCCCCTAACCTTCCAAAATCACTCACCTAATAGGTCCAACTTACATTAGTCTCGTTCTCTTGTTCCCAAAAATTTTAAACGCTCCCATGCCCAAGGCCCAATGGACCCAATTCTACTAGGCCCAAATTCAGGGCGTTACATATATTATAATACAATATTGATTTTATAGATTTTAAAATTATAACAAACATAAATAATACAAAAATACTAATTTTTAAAGGATCAATTTTCTTTATTTTAATTTTTCAAATAGATATAAGTCATATTATTTGTCAAATTGGAATTTATATTGGATTGAGCTGATTTTAATTTTATTAGTATTTATAAAAAAAGTAATATTTAATTTAATTAAAATATATATTTATTTTCTTTTTGTAACATCCCGAAATAGGGCCTAAACGGAATAGTGGTTGCGAAACCACAAATCCAAGTCAGTAAAATATTTTAATATTATTTTCAGTGCTTATAATATGTGAATTTACATGTGTGAAAGTTTCGTGAATTAATTTTATTGTTAGTGTGCTTAATTTAAAGAAAAGGACTAAATCGCATAAGTGGTAAAAGTAGCCTTATAGCTTGATTAAATGGTTGAATTGATGATTTCTTTAATTTAAGGGTTGATAGAGTAATTTAGCCATAATTGTTCATTTAAGGAGTAGTGGACGGCAACATGTCTTTATATAAGGCATTTACATGTTTACTTTATATATGTTAAATTACTTTAATAAATAATATAATAGTAATAAAACATAAAAGAAGTGGGTGAACATTTTTTTCTATCATTTTGTCTTCTTCATTGCCGAAACCAGAGAAGAAAGAAAGAGCTTGAGCTCTTAAACTTTCGGCCTTGCATGCTTGATTAAGGTATGTAATTGAGTTCGGTTTTTGATAATTTTTACGTTTTTGAGATCGTTGCTTTGAGTGCTACAAAACCCATGTTTCAATTTTGAATTTTGATGAATATTTTGAGTTATGCCATTGATGAGAACTTGTGATTTTTGATGATTGATGGTAGATTTTGCATGTTTATGAGTAGAGGAATGATTTTTATTAAGTGATTTTCGGTAAAAACGAGCTAATTAGTAAAAGTTGTTATTGTTCATAAGTATGTGATATAGTAAGAATTTGAAGTTGCTATAGAAGGGAAAAATGTTCAGCATGTTATAAAACATAAGAATAAGGGCTGAAGTTTAATTTTCGAGCATAGGGGCAAAATTGTAAATATGTAAAAGTTTAGGGGAAAATTGTAATTTTTCCAAAAATTGAGAGTTAAGGACTGTTTTGATAAATATGAGTATTAGATAAGCTAAATTTGCTATTATAGATCAAGAAGAACGAAATCCAGAGTTAGATCGGGGAAAGAAAAAGATAGAGGATTAAATCGATATAGTTTATTGATTTTATTTTGAGGTAAGTTTGCAGTAAATAAATGCAATATTCTATTATTTTACATTTAATATTATTAAATTCCAGCATTTACATATTTATTCTGTAAATTTATTATTTAAAGACTCAAGTATGAATTGACGGAAAGGGCTATCTTAGAAAGTTCCGGTTGAACCTTAGGAATGTGTAGGATACAAATGTCATGACATTAGGGTTTGAGGAAATCATGTAAGACCATGTCAAGACATGGCATTGATAAGTTACTATAAGGCAAAGATCCCATGTAAGACCATGCCAAGGCATGGCATTGGTGAATTTATAAGGCAAAGGTCCCATGTAAGACCATGCCAAGGCATGGTATTGGTGAGTTCACAGGGCAAGGATACCACGTAAGACCATGTCAAGACATGGCAATGGTTAAGTTTCATAAGGAAAGGTACCCGCGTATCCTTAGTATTCCAAGTGGTTCAACGGGAAAATTCAAAGAGTATACCAAAGTAAAGGTAAGACAAGTTCAAGCTAAAAAGGTAAGTTAAGACAAGTTCAAGCTAAAAAGTAAAGGTAAGACAAGTTCAAGCTAAAAAGGTAAGGTAAGATAAATTCATGTTAAAAAGGTAAGGTGAGATAAATTCATGTTAAAAAGGCAAGGTAAGAATACAAGTTTGAGTATATTGAGTTAAAAGCTTAAGTGATCTTGATAAGAAAAGAATAAGTTAATTCATTAAGAATGTTGTCATCTATTTACATGTAAACTTACTAAGCTTTATGCTTACTCCCATTCTTTATTTTTTTTTTATAGTATTGCAAGCCAATTCGGGGATCGAAAGGACGTCGGAGATCGTACACACTATCAAAGGATTATATTGGTATTTTGTGACTCGAACGTTTTAAGTTATGGCATGTATAGGGACTTAGCCATTTTATGTGTGTGACCTTATGATATGGCTTATTATGGACTTGTAAATGTTTGGTAATGATTAGCCATTAAAATGGTTAATTAAGAACATGGTTGTGGATGTTATGAAATGTCTAGTTGATAATTATTTTAAAGAAATTATGTAATTATATGCAGGGGAATAGTTGGACAGCAGCAGTGACGTGATTTTGAAAAATCACCAAAAATAGTAGAAATTGAATTAGGTTGTGTGTAGGAAAACGAGTTGTATATTATGAGATAATTGATTTTTAGTGAAGAGAGGTCAGAACTGTCAAACTGTGTAATAGGGGAGACTTTAACTAATAAACTGTACTAATTGGCCACACCAAAAATTCTGGAAAAATTATAGTAAGAAGATATATGAGTCTAGTTTCAGGGAAAATTTACGGATCTAGATTTCGAGTTTCGTAACTCGAGTTATAATTAATTTAGTGAACATGACGCAGACGGACAGTTTCAATTTTTATGCCTAGAACTAGTAAGTTAAGTCTAGTAATGCCTCGTGCTCGACTCCAGCAACGGTCTCGGGTAAGGGGTGTTACACTTTTGTTTTTTGTCATATAAATAAAGAATAAATAAATTTATATACTTTAGATTAGATTAAAAATATTAATGGAAAAAAATTATATTACCAAAATATTAACATTATCTTTTTATATGCATAATATTAATCTCACATATTTAATTTTTATTAAAAAATTTATTTTAAAATTATTAATTATTATTGTATTTAACATAAAATTATATTTTATATAAAAAAGTATGTTTATTTAATTGGAATATTTAATTAAAAACTTTAATTTTTATTAATTTTAATTATACAATTATAGATTTACGTTTTTATTAATTAATAATATATTATGTTATTTTTTAGTTAAAAATTTTAAAAGATATGATCAAATTAATTAATTCCAAATTAATATACAATCATATTGATTAATGCTACTTTTGTTATTATCACCTAATAATACAAATAAATTATTATTCTAATAATATTAATTTAGTAATATAATTAATAATAAAGAGTTGTCAATTTAAAAATTTTTCCAAACTTGTACTTTTATTTATGTATATTGTTGGAACATTTCAAAATATATATAGTGTTCCAATAGTTTCAAATGAAAAGTTACAAGTAAACAAAAGTTATGTCACTTGATTATTTTGATTATTAACAAATAGTCATAATTATTCAAGTAGACATCTATTGAGTAATTATTTATTGCTAAAGAAATGACTATATATTTGGGTAATTATGTTCATATGAAGAGACATGAGACCTTCTAGTGAAAACTCATTTGTATGACAAAAAAAAAAAAAACAACAACATAGAAATTAAGTTTCTTTTTATTCTCCTACCATCAGTGCAAAACGTAGATGGTCATTGAATTTCATTGTATCCTCGAGGTTCATTTGCCAGTAACTCTTCTCCATACCATAATATAAACGGGGACGAATAGAACCTTAAAAAAAGGTAACACTGATATACTCCTTGTAGCCCTCATTAATTTTTCATAACACTAGTATATTAATAGATAAACTAAAAGATATGTGCTGTGGAGCAAACTTTAGAGTAAAATTTTCATAAATTATGTGTAAGATATTCATGGTAAAGACAACCGCATGTGAAATTACAATTGATTAATTTCATTTTGGAGACCAAATCAGTAACCAGTTGAAGTAAAAAAATTGTATAAATACAGGATCAAAGTAGTGTAGAGCTTGTTTATTTCTTTCTCTCCTCCTTTTTACAATGCCAATTGAGTGAAATAAATAGTTAACTATGAGTCAAAAGATTCCGATTTTTCTAGCATGAAATTCTACTTTCAAGCTTGTATTGTTAGGTAATTAATTTCAAATTGACATCGTCTATCACCACTTAAAGAATTAAGGTTGCTTGACCAAATGATTAATGAATGAAATACCCTAAACATGATTTTAATCAAACGTATAAACATGTATGTTTCATTTTTTATTTATGATAGGTGCTAAAAGTAATATGTTATAATCTCATTCTTAATGCATTTTTTGGGTGATTATTCGATGTTAATGATGAATTTTATGCTCATAATGCTTTAAATTCATGTTTTTATACTTAGGAGAGCATTTGGGAGCAAAAGGAGCAAAAAACAAGCGAAAACCAGAAAATCGGAGCGAGTTACAGGAGCCACGTGGGCTGGACCATTCCGCACGTCTTGGACACACGGTCGTGTGAGCCACACGGGCTGCCACACGACCATGTGGCAAGCCGTGTCGATTTCGCAAATTACACTTTAAACAATGGAAAAATGTAATTTTCAGGGTTTTTCGAACATTCTAAGACTTATATATGACAAAAATAAGAATATAGAAGTGAGCCATCATCGAATACTTAAGAAAACAACTCGAAAAACACCATTGAAGTCGATTCTGAAGAAGTTTTCCATCAAGATTGAAGATTCCCTTTTGATTTCTTTGGAGATTATTATGAGTTTCTTTGTTTTTGTGGTTATACTGTATTGTGGATGTTTTCATTTGAAAGCAAGAACTAATTTTCTAAATACCTAGGGAGATGAACTGTAACACCCCTAACCCAAAACTGTCACCGAAATAGGGTTAAAAGGCATTACCGAACAATCGAAACATTTCATATCCATTTACAACACATAGTCAATCATCAATAAAAAGTATCACAACATAATCATATAGTCCCTTAATATGGTCTACGAGACCTTAATCACATGCTAGAAAGAGGTCGGGACTAAACCGAACACTTACTAAAATTCTCAGAAATTTAAAATTTTTTCAAAGTTACAGAGGTCACATGCTCGTGCGATCAGGCCGTGTGCCTCACACTGCTACCAGACACGCCCATGTGTCCAGGCCGTGCCAAAATAGGGCATACATATTGACTTGTCTACACGGCCACCAGACACACCCGTGTGCCTTGGCCGTGTGAAATTAAGCTAGCTACTGACTTAGTCACACGGCCACCAGACACGCTTCGAAGTGACCTTTGAGCCACACGGCAGAGACACACGCCCGTGTCTCTAAGCCGTATATGCAAAATAGGCCATTTGTAAGGCCAAAATACCACCCATACTTGGGTCATACCTACAAGCACATACAAGCTCATTTTCACACACAAATTGACAACCAAATACATTTCAAATGATCAACATATCATCCCATCCAATCTCATTTCTAATCATGTCAACTTATATACCAAATAGCACAACTAAGACACATGCATAACCAAGCATGATTCATCCACAATATCACTATATCACTATGGCATCAATCTATCACTAAGCTTACCATTCTTAAGACCATTTCATTGCCATCAAGCCATACCAAAACATACTTCATATACCATAATCATAGCTCATTCATAAGTTTAACATCATTCAACTTTCAAGCCAAATCACATGGCAATGATTAAACATTCTAAAACATGCCATAACTTCTAGCCTATACACACCATATTTCAACTACATACATTTTTCCAAAAGTACCAAAATGGTTAGCCAATAGTGTGATTTAGTCGTTGACGATCCCCTGATCCGAGCAAGCTTTACTGACACTGCAAAACAGAGAAACAAATCACACAGTAATCTTTCAAAGCTTACTAAGTTCATAACATAATACATATTGCTCATTAATACCATTACATTATGCCAAAAACAAACCATCACATAAATTAATTCATAATCACATTTACCATACCATTCAAGCTAATATGCTCAATCAACCTTCCATAAACTCATTTATAACTTCATCAACCACATAGGTTCTGAATGTACCTTAGCCAACACTTGGTTATCGATCACATATACTACTCAATGCTCAATATTGAATTTCAATCAACTTTCGTCATTTCTTTGATTCAATCGCACACTTAGTGCCCAAATCATAGTCGAAGCTTAATTAACATCACACACTTAGTGCATCTATATCAAACCGATCTTAAATTGGTATCGCACACACAGTGCCAACCACAAGGCTGAAGTTTATATTATTTCGCACATACAGTTGTAATCATCTCTGTCACATTTCCAAATAGGCACACTAAGTGTCATATAACTCTATTCCTCACATAGCATTTACAATTCAATAATATCATACTATTCATTTCATAATGTTAAACATAGTCAAATACACGTATTATGTCTGAACTTACCTCGAACGTCGAAATACCGAAACGGTCGATTAATCGAGCACTTTGTCGTTGCCTTGATCTCGATCCAAACCTCTCATTTCTTGGTCTATACACATTCAAATTTAACTCTTTCAATCACCAATTCATTCAATTTAGTCTAAACACACATATTTAGGGCATTTTGTAAAATAACCTCACAGTTTCACATTTCGACACTTTAGTCCCTATTTCACAAAACACACATAATTTCTTTCCATCCATGCCTAGCCGAATTCTTCTAATGTCCATACAAATCCACACATTTCATTTATTTCACATTTTAGTCCCTGAATTTATACTTTTCTCAATTTAGCCCAAATTACTCAATTTCATTAAAATTTCAAAGACAAAACATGTTCATCCTTCACATATCTTCCATATTTCACCATCAACTAACACATAACTCAAACATTCATCAATGGAATATCTCAAAATCACCATCAAATTCTAAAATTAAAGCATGGGCTAGCTAAAACACGAAATAACGATCACAAAAACGTAGAAATTATCAAAAGCCGAGCTCAAAACATACCTTAATTTTGAACAACTATGGCTGAATACCCCAAAACCCTATTTCTTTCTTTTTTTTCTTCAAGTTTCGGCAAGGAAGATGATAATATGACTTCATTTTCCTTTTTGTTTTAATTAATATTAACTTAATTAACAATTTCCAATTTTGACCTTTTTATTATCATTCATTTTCCACTATCTCATGGTTTTTATGTCCATCTAATATTTCAATGGAATAATAACAACATAAGGACTCCTCATTTTATAAGTCATGTCAAATAGATACTTTAACAATCAGCACACAACTTTTATAACTTATGCAATTAAGTTCTTTTTCTCAATTCAACACATAATCAATAAAATTTCCACACAAAACTTTCATATAGGCTCAATCACATATTATAAACATAAAAAATAATATTAAAATATTTTTTCGACCTCGGATTTGTGGTCTCGAAACCACTGTTCCAACTAGGGTCTAAACCGGGCTGTTACATGAACCCTATGATGAATTTTGTCGTTTGATTTTTATTTTACGCAATAAATAATTAGATCTTGTTCTTAATTATATGTGCTTAATTATTGGTTTAATATTTCTAGACTATTGAACCATGTTTGATGTGCTTAAATAAGATGAGGAATAGACCCTATTTAATAGTAGATATAGTGTAATTGAGTGGAGTTGCATGCAATCCTAGAAATAGAACAACATAAATCTACCAGATTAGAGTCAAATATAATATGGGAATCCATAGATCAAATTAATGTGATAATAGGGGTTTTAATTAGAAAGAAATTTTAATTAATCAACCTAAAGTTAGTTACTCTTATTCTTCTTGAAGAGAGATATTAGCATAATTTAGGGATTTTATGGATCAATATATTAAGTGAGAATTTGCGTAATTTAGATTGATAATGACAGATAAAATCTAGGTGGATTCTTTCCTAGGTATTGTTTTGCTTCTTGATTGTTAATTAAATTTCTTGAATTGTTCTTTGTCGTATTCGTAGTTAATTAATTTAGTTAATTTTAGTTTTAAATGATCATTCGAATTTATCGGCTAGTACTTTTAGTTTGGGTGGGGATGATATCTTTACTCAACTTAGCTATACTATTAATTGATAAGTAGTACACTTGACTTTGTCAAACTTTTAGTGAAAATCAATTTACACTCGTGATTCTATCAACATGTCTAACCCCTTTTGAGGGGTTCTTTTAGTATGAATTCAAACGTACTTTTGCCAACATTGCTGGTTAATTCACTCTAATTATCTTTAGTTTCATGGTGAAAACATCTGCACATTCCAGATTTCTTCCGGTGCAACCAAACAGGCAAGCATCAATAAAAGATTTGATGATAAATTCATTACATGCAAATGAAAATAACACACAACTCATGAATTTATATGGCATAGCATATAATAGCAGCAAAATCGTTTTCCAATTGAAAGAGAAAGGAAAGCTGTACAAATTATGTGGCACAAATTAAATACATACAACTTTCAAATCATGCACAACAATGACAACATATCAAAATTCCATAAGTAAACTATAAGGTGGTGATCAGGCTTAGAATTTCCAGTTCTCAGATAAAAGGGTTCAAAAATAAAGCACAAACAAATATTTATAAAGTGAAACTATGAAGAAAACAGAGTAGTCACCAAGGATAATAATATAATATAATCATCTCTTCCAACTTCGGCTTCGGGATAAATGATCTTTCATTCCACCAACAAGCCATGTCTCTTGGGCTATATCAGATGAAATTTCGTAGAAATCAGGGTCGTATTTCATCACTACTAAGCTCTCTTTCACCATTCTGTTTTCTTCTTCCATTAAAGACCTCAAATTTTTTCTTTTTTCCTCGTCTTTCCTCTTGCACTCTTGTTTGTCTCCTTGATCTTCCTCGTCCTCTTCCACCCTGTTAGCTTTTTCTAACCAGCTCTTAGCAGGAGCGGATCGACAACGCATAAGCAAGAGAGCATTTGCAGGTGGGACTGCAGCAGCTTGATCATCAACATGATCGAGGGAGCTTTCTTGTTCTTTGCTTTCTTCTTTGTAAAGCCCGTTGTTTTGATTCTCCTGCAGGACCATGAACCATTTGGAAAAGACGGTTCTTGATGTCTCATTGCCTTGTACGTAATTGTGGTTTTCTTGGGGTTCTTCATCTTCATCTTCATCCTCATCGTCAGTGGTGATGTCAGATTGAGGAAAAGACCCGAAACATCGAAAATCGAAACGAATGGCCCGCAAGCACGTTAAGAACTGCATGACTTCTTTCTTGAAACCGAGTGAGTCCACCCAACTTAGTCTCTTTTTGTGTTTCCTGCCGTTGTGAATTCTTTCGATCTCTTCCATCACTGATTGCCAACTTTTGCACGAGCTTGTCTTAGACCTGACTTTGATCTGTCCGGCGCATGTGACTTTCGGGGAGGTTGGTTCCGTGATCTCGGATCCCATTTGCTTGTTTTTAGCCCATAGGAGAGGGCTAGCTTGGCCGCCAGCTCCACAACCTTTTCTGGTGCTTGATTTCTTAAGGAGACGGTGGTGGTGGTGATTGTGGTGGCGCTTGTTGGGTTCTGATGACCTTGCAGGACTACAAATGGGCTTTGGCGGCATTAGTGTGAGATGGGCTCGAGATGGGAAACATACTAGCAAATCTGCTGAAGGGGCTCCTTTGGTTTCTCTTCCTTTCATGCCAACTTTGTTTTGTTTCTCTCCTTGGTTTATCCTCTTATGTGCGTGCTCTTCGCTTGGTTTCAGTTCCAGTTCAGTTGTTTCTTTTTATTTTTAGATGTTGGAGAACGAGCACTTATGAATATTTTTATTTTTTGGTTAAAAGAAAAATGTATATGAGGTGTGGTTGGACTTGGGATGTTTTTAAAAGAAAAGGAGGGAGAAGTTGGACAACTTTCTTTGCTTTTCCATTGCCTTTTTTTATTATTTGTACTTCTTTACCACTGCAACCACCTGTTTTTATGTTAAATTTCTCTCGTGTTTGCTCTCTTTGAAAATTGGGTTTCACAGCTCACAAGTGAGCTTCTTTCATTCTTGGCCTTTGCTTTTTTCCCCCTTCCAAACACATTAAAAAATCAAAAAGAAAAAGAAAAAAAAGTAAAAGCCCAGGAGCTTTGTTTCATGATCCAATCATACCCTCAAGTTGTGAGCCCATGCCATTTATTCCAACCCGCATAGTGCCCATAGAAACATATGTGCCACCACCATCAAAAGTTTATATTGATCTGATTCCATAGTCTTTTACGAGACTTCAACTAGTGGTAATATTCTCACCAGATAAAAACAAAGAGTGGAGCCTGTTTTAAGGAGATAAAAGCGTAGCCGAAAGTAATTAAGGAGAGTGAAAACAGAGGTTAAAGGAAAAAGGGTTAGGGAAGGTATAATGAGTAATGGTGCAGTACTTGAGAGCACGGGGAAAAGAATGGCCCCCCCAGCCAACTATCACCTTTGCATTGCCTTACGATTAATTACACTCTCTTTCTTTTGCTTTTTGTTTACGACTTTCCACGATGGAAGAGAAGCATAGTAAAATACTCTAAACTCCCCCTTCTTTATGATTTATAGTTATCATTATCATCATTAGAGAGAGAGAGATATTAGTGGGGGTAAACTAAGGAACCATTTTTCTTCCAAACTTCACTTCTTAATTATTAGCTATAGTTTGTGTTTACATCATGTTTTTTTAGAATTAATCACTTGTTTCTGAACATGCCAAATGTGATGAGATATTCTAATAGTAACCTAAAGATTAACAGTTACTTCTTTTCCTTTACTTTTGAACTCTACGATTTATATGTAAGCTTTTGATCAACTACTTGATAAAAAAATGTAAAAAAGAAAAAAGAAAAAGAAAAAACTTTTGGTAATGCTTTGAAATGATGAAAAGAAGAAGAAGAATAATGCAGATTCGAAGGGATTTTTACCAAACTGATACCCAAAGCTTCCTAAGATGGGTAGCCTCATCAGATTTTCACTCTTTTTCTTTTTATAATATAAAAGGTAGGGTCGAAAAGCTAGCGGGCCGAGCAAGCAAAGCCTAACAAAGCCTAAAGTTATGCGACTACAATCAATGAATTGGAACCACACAACTTTGAAAACTCTCTTCTTCATTTTCTATATAGACATGTAGGGCTTTGGAGGAAATGATAGACAATGCAAAGAAGGGCTGAGTTTTAAAAAAGAAGGTAGCTAAGCTACCATTTCATTAAATTTGTGGTGGTGGTGGTGCATGCATATCTAGCCCTGTCATAACAACTAGATTCCTTCCTCGACTATCATATACAAACACTCATTGTTTTTCATGACCAGACATCCGATTATGTTTTACAGTTGAGATTAAAACCCAGGTGCAAGTGTGTTTTCCATTGTATTGAGTTTATTAGTGAATATTAACTGGACACCACGAAAAAGAAAATCTTAAATTGCGTAAGAACAACTGGCGTTACCATTGGGCAGTAGCCAACAAGAGCATTTTTGTCAAAAAGTGGGGAGAAATTAGGTGCAGGCTAATAAACAGGTTCGTGACATAATGTATAGCTTCGTAACTGAAAGGGAGAGAAAAAGCCAGAAGCTTAAGATTTGGTGTAATGGCGTTCATATTTAAAGGCTAGCTACAAAAGAAATTGCTATGTTAACACCCATTTCCACCTTATTTTTCTTTTAACTCTTACTAGTTTTATTTATGACTTGATTATATTATTGTTATTGTAATAATTAAGAAGATATAAATTTAAATGAAAGTTGTACCAATTATTATTACTTTAAAAAAAAAAGTTAGTTGATTAGCCACCCTACGGGAGGATGTGCAATTTTTTTGGTTTAATGAACACGTATCTTTATTCCCATCAAGTGCTTTTGAACTAATTTATATAATATGTGCTTTAAGAAAGTGGCTGCTCTTTCATAATGCAAACCATATGATTCTCATGGTGTGAAGACGGCTCAGAAGCAATCATTTTAATCTTAGAGCCTCTGGATCACTACGGACATTTGGTGGGTTTATACATTTAAAACCATTACCTTCAACTACTTGTCCAACTTACGTCTTTCGAAATATAACAATTGAAGTATTAAAAGCACCAAATTTCCATATCCTATTTTCTGAATATCAATCTTTTAACTTTTTGTCACATAATTTCGTAATTCCGTCATCAACTCCCCCCCCCCCCACAAAAAAAAAAAAAAAAAAACTCCCAAGCTAATTTTCAAGTATGGGAAAGTAATTTTACAAGGATCTGTCATACTTTCGATTCATGCATATGAGTTTTTTTCCTACTTTGTTTAAAAACAGTTGAATTGGAAAAACATGTTTGATGCTAAAACTAATAAATTCAATGAAGGTACACTCGTCTTTTACAAATTTCCACCGATTATCATTGCCTGCTAAAAGAAAACCAAAGGGACAGAATGTGGGTAGAAAGGGTGACGGGGTTGAAGAGAAAATGTGGGGTAAATTCAGTGAAAAACTCACGGTTTAAGGTTCAGAGGAAAGCTGCTTCACTCTAATAATCATAACTTCTGAATCAATGTCCCAACCTCTGTCTAGTTAAACAAATCATCCTTTTATAACAGCGTGCAAGTCCCACAATTGTTTTCCTATTTTTTTTATAGAGGGTTTTGTATTATAAGTTCAATTGTATTTTTTTTTTTTTAAAAAAAAAGAATAAATTAGTCCTTGTATATTAGATTAAAGAACTAATCAATTCTTTCTGTTAAAAATTTCATCTATTTTTACTATTAAAAATTAGCGTAGTTGACAGAATAACCAAACAGTTACACAAGGCATGCCGCATATACCTCATGCTAACACAGCGGACCATTTTTAATAGTAAAAATAGATGTAATTTTTAACTGAATCATCATTTTGCTCATTAATCTAATGTACAATGATTAATTTGCCCATTCTTTAGTAGAGGGGTACAATGCAATCTGACTCCTCGTATAAGGACCTCTATAGTACTTTTACCTTTTATTTTTATTTTTATTTTTAATATAAATTAATCTTAGAAATTCATGATTGCTTCTTCTAAGTCTTCTCACGATATTATTAAATATTTTTTAGTAAAGCTAAATAAAAAAAGTGGGTGGTTATAGTGTTTATTACTAATATTAGTTGATAAATTATTTAAATGTTTAAAGATAAAAATATTTATTTAATACATTGATAATCGAATTAAAAATTTATCATGTATCTTATTTGTTTAGTTTATATTGTATTAAATATCAATTAAAATTACAAAGGAACAAGTTAAGTTTATGCAAAATTTAGTGTAGTTTACGTTAATAATTATATTTTAATAAAATTGATGTTATATTTCTCACCAAAGTCGGATCAATGCTATTGAAGATTCTTAATGTGAATTTTGATTCGGTTATAAGCAATGCGAAGTTTGTTTTTATAGAGATTAAATTAAATTATTATTATTAAATGAATTTATTTAGTTTTTATAATATTAAAAAGAATTAAATAAATTTAAATTATAATAGAATTTTTTTAAAATGGAAATTATAATAGAGTTAATATTTACTGTATAAAAAATATCTTGAATTATTCTTTTTAATTGTAGTTCAATTCCAAACAAAATAGTTCATTTACAAAATGATAAAAACTTTAAAAATATTAACTCTGTTAAATGATAAATGATATTTTTTTAAAACTTTATGTTTCATTTGGTTTATTAATATAACATGAGTATAGTTAAAAAAAATGAAAATGTTTATTTGTTTCGTATATATTACAATAGTTAGACATAAAATAAAGAAGAGTTAGTACAGATTTAAACTTGAAATTAAGAAGATGAGTAATAATTCTTGTAAAGAACAAGACATCTTCAAAATAAGTGAAAATATTTCATTATCTTTGTCGAAACCATTTTTTTCGTTTGGAAAACGGGGTCGACTTTAAAAATGAGAATGGAGTCGCCACCAATCCTTTTTTGAGGTGTGATCGGGTCACCTTGAAATTGATCGTTAAAACATTTTGATTTATTAAAACGATAATTTTGGCCTACGAAATTCGAGAAAGCAGGTTCGGGAGTCGGTTACGTACGAGGAAGGATTAGCACCCTCGTAATGCCCAAAATTGGTATCGAATTGATTGATTAATGTCTTAATGTCGAAAATTTGAAAAGATTTTAAAATACGATCTTTTTTGTTAAAGAAAACTTGTATGAATTAAACTAGATGTCGAGACCTGCTTATTTCGAAGGAATAAAATATTATATCCAGTAAGTTAGGATATAACACCTCGAATCCTCAAAACTAAGCTTGTCTTTTGACATTTAAAACTCGTATATTTAAATTTAAGAAGGATATTCGGTTATTTGGGTTAAATGAGAAATTGAAACCCAATAAGTTAGGGCACTATTTTTCAAAATTCCCGAATACGGAATATTGCCTTTTTTTTGGAAATCCTTATCTCGAGATAACAAAATGTCACATCCAGTGAGTTAGGACACAACATTTTCGAATTCCCGAGAATAAGTTTTTTATTTAGCTTATGCTTTAATTAAAAATAATTAGTTCTTTAGACTCGATGAGAAAAATCGAAACCCAGTAAGTTAGGGTACGATTTCTTTCGAATCTTAGAACACTGAATATTGTCTTATTTTGAAACCAAATTTTTGGTGCATCGAATAAAATCTAACATGATTGTAATGAAATGAAAAATGAATTATAATGCCGATATGCACAATGAAATAAAAGTGATGGCGATAATATAATTGAAGGCAAAAATAAATAAAAGCTAAAACAAATGATTTATAAAAAAATAATAGGTAAAAGTTTAAAAATAATAAATAAATAAACCAATAAATAAAAGAAAAGAACATAATAACAAAAATAAAAGCTAATAGCAAATCAACAGATAAATAAATATTATATGCAATAATTTAAAGATAATAAAATAATAATGATAGTAACAAAAAAATACGATAATAATAATAAATTATAATAAAAATGTGTTAATAAATGAATAATAATAATAAATAAACAAATAAGAGTAATAATAATAATCATAATGAAATAATAATAATAGTGAAAATAATAAGATAATTACTCTAATATTTGAAAACATATAAAAGGTTACAAAGTAATAATTAATAAATAAAGAATCGTAATGAAAATGATAATAATAAAATATATTAATAAGTAGAGTCTATATAAAAATAGTAAATAAAAATAAAAATAAATATTAAATATATTAATTTAATAACATAATAATAATAGTAATAATAGTAGTAATAAAAATAATAATACTAGTAAATATAATAATGATAATAATAGTATTTTTAATAACAATTATAGTAATAATAAATAAAATCAACACACTCAAAAAATAAATATAATTATTAATAATTAAATTAACTAATGAAATAGTAACAAATAAAAAAAAGCAAATTATAATAGCTAAATGATTAAAGGACTAAATTGAGATTAAAATAGAGTTACGTGGCCGGATTTAAAAAGAAAGAGAAAGACTCGGGGAAAATTAGAAATAAAAAAAAGGGGAAGGATCGAATTGCAGTGCGCAAATGAAATGGAGGGACCAGAGGGGTAAATATCCCCGCCCCCAAAACGCGTCACTTTGCGCGAGACCATATTGAAATAAAAGAAAAATTATAGGATAAAATTGAAAATAAAAAATAATTGTATTAAAAAATAGAAAAATGCGGAAGGGCCTGATGCGCAAATAGCCCATTTCACAGAAACGCGCGGATCCTCCCCGGGTTGGGTCAACGCGCGGATCCAGTGGCCTTAAACGACGCTGTTTTGGTGCAAAAGCACCCAGGGTAAAATGACGTCGTTTTACATGCTATATATAAGTTAAAAATTAGAAAAAAATTCATTATTCCCTCATTCTTTAAAAAAAAACAGAGAGGAGCTCTCTCCTCTTTCCCTGCTTGGCGATTTCCGGCCAGGCTCCAGCGAGGCTTCCGACGCCGACCACCACTGTCCGCCATCGTCAGCGTCGCCGTGTACGGCGGCCAACACTAAAAAAGGTAACTCTTTTCCCCCTTTTTTTATATTATATTTTTAATATATATACATGTATATAATAAATGAAAATCTATATGTGTATGTATATGATTTCGAAGAGACAGAAAAAGAAAAAAAATGATGAAAGCAAATAGCCTTTTCTGATTTTCTTTCGTATTGATTTGTTTGTATCCCTCCAAAAAAAAAAGTCCCCTTTTACCTTCTTTATATGCGCTTTTATAGCCTTTTTACAACCAGTCTTCCCCTAGTTGTAGGTATGTAGGAGAGGCGTGATAGAGAAGGGCACGCTACATGGGCGTGGCAGACGGTGGAGGGGCACACGATGCGGAGAAGCAAGGCGTGCGGCGCTGGGGTTCCTATTTTGGGTTTAGGGGTTTGTTGGGCTAGGTCTAGGTTTGGGCCTCGTTTAGGGTTAAATTTTTTTTAGGTCTTGGGTTGTAATGACTATTGGGCTTTGAGTTAAAATTGGGTCACACAATCTTTGCTAAAAATAAGTCATAGGGGTGGTTAAATATTACCAATTGAATTAATTTATTGCTAACTCATATACTAAAACATGTGTAAAAAATAATACTCCTACTGAACGTAGCATAAATGCTAACTCTATTCTTATAGAGATTAAATTCATCCGTTTAATAATAGAATATTCATTTGATCCCGTCTCTAGAATAGAGAGACTTTTCAGGTACATTCACATTTTAATTGTAACATTCTTATAGCAGTAATTTCACATTCTCAATAGTGTCCAGATTTTCCTGAGCATGTAATGTTACATTCTCAACACTGCCGGGATGTAAGAATATATGAGATAAGGCTATATCTTTCTTAGCTAATATAACAATTTTTGACAATTTTACCCCTTTTTAAGGATTTTCATTTAGGCATAATGACTTATTTCGCCCTCCAGCTTTACAAAAAAAAATTATTTTAACCATTCATTTAATTTTTTGCCTTATTAGCCCTTAAACTTGTGTTTTTTATCAAATCACCCCAAAATGGATAGAAAAGTTGACATTTTTTAACTTTGTTGACATGTATATGACATACACATGGATTGCCATGTAGATGACACATAAGCATTTAATTAATTTTTTAGAATTTAAAAATTTCAAAAAAAAAACTATAAAAATTATTTTAAAAAATTATAAAAAAATTATGAAATGTTTTTTAACATTTTAAAAAATTAATTAAACATTGATGTGTCATCCACGTGACAATCCACATGTAAGTCATGTAAGCAAAGTTAACAAACGTCAACTTTTTTCATCAATTTTGGGGTGATTTGACAAAAAATGCAAGTTTGCGGGCTAAAAGAGGCAAAAAAAAAATGAAGGGCTAAAATGACTTTTTTTTTTAAAATTGGAGGGCCAAAAAAGTAATTACGCTTTTAATTTATTTTACTTATACCAAAACAAAATAATAATAACTAACGGCTTAATTCACAAATTGGCCCTTAAAGTATACTCATTTTCTCACTTTGATACTTAAATTTTTTTTTGTCCTAATTTGGTACCTAAAATATCATTTCATTATATATTTTAACCCAATTTTTTAACACCGTTTAAAAAATTAGGTGGTGAATGAAAACATACCATGCACAATTTTTCTCTTACATTTTTTTCACAGTAATCCAAAAAAAACAAACCCAAACATGTTTACAGTTTCTTTTAATTAAAGATTTTTTAAAATTAAATTTACTCTAATTGAATTAAAATTAAAATCATCCATTTTTTTAAGTTTTAAACTAAATTAAAAAAATTTCAAGATTTTAGCATCAATTGTCATCGTCAGCTACCACTCATGGATAGTCATTTGAGTCAAAATTTCATCATTCTCTTATTTTTGGCCTCTCTTTTTATTTTTAGCATTTATTGTTTAAAAGAACACTAGATTTTTTTTTTAAATCTACAAACAAATCCAAAATTTCAACACCAGATCTGAGTTTTTTTCACCATCAGATTTTCAAATCTCATTATGTTCTTCCTCTCTTCATAAGCTTCTCTTCTACCTTTTACATCCACCAAATAATACCCTAAAAACCTAATATTGCATTGACTGAAATTTGGATCGATGCTTTTTGATGTCTTTCATTTTTATTCTTTTTGGTGTATAGAGATGATAGCTATGCTATGAACATGGCTGTGGCAAGGAAAATTTTAGCCATGGTTGATTGTGTTGGGAAGAAAGATGAAGGAGTTGATAAAAAGATGGAGTGGGGAAGAAGTAGGGGAGAGAGGAAGAGAGAATGTGAGAAGCAATTGAATTAAAAAAATATTTTTTATTAATTAAATTAAATTTTAATAAATATGTTTTTAAGCAAAAAATAATATAAGTTATATACTTTATGAAAAATATAAAAGCCACCATGTCATTCTTTAATTGGTTAAGTTTTTCTAACTTCAGTTAATTTTTGAACTACAAACCATAAGAGAGATACTTTAAGTACTAAATTGAGACAAAAAATATTTAAGTATCAAAGTGAGAAAATGGGTATACTTTGGGGGACAAATTGAGAATTAAGCCATAACTAATAAAACAAAGGTAATAATTTTTTTGGCCCTCCAACTCTACAAAAAGAAGAAGAAGAAGTTATTTTAGCATTCTATTTAATTTTCCGCCTCTTGTAGTTATTAAATTTACATTGTTTGTCAAATCACCTTAAAATTGATGGAAAAGTTAACTTCTGTTTACTTTCTTGACGTGGCAGTCCATATGTATGCCACGTATTGCTAATTAATTTTTAAAAATTTATAATTTTTTTATAATTTTTATACTTTTTAATAAATTTAATCTTTAATTTTAAAAATAATTAATTGCTCAGTTGACATCTACGTGTATGCCATGTCAGCAAAGTGAATAAATGTTAATTTTTTAATCCATTTTTGAGTAAAAGAGGAAAAAAAATTAAATGAAAGATTAAAATTATTTTTTTATTAAGTTGGAAGACCAAAAAAAATTAACATCAATTATATATTTATCTAATGATTTATTATAAATCGAGGAAGATGAATATTTAGTCTATCATATTACATTTTATCTATTACCTTCTACCCAAATAATACTTTTATAATAATTTTTCCATTTTTATTTTACCATTTTGATCAAAATTTCCGTTCAACCTTAAAATAACATGATTTTTGAAAAATATATAATTTTCTTCTTTCCCATCACTTTGTTGAAAAGAGAAATCCTAGCTGCTTATCTTTTCGCTCCAATTTTATTTTATTTGAGAAAGCAAATATAAAATAATTTACAAGAGAAGTGCGTAAAATAAAATCCTATAAGCTTCCTTTGTGTTGTAATTAATTAAAAAATAAATATGAAATAATCTTATACTTATATCTCTTATTTCTCCTCGAAGAATTATTTTTTTTTTTACTAAAAGAATGTTGTTATGTTGCCGTGACTGGTGCACTAAACCTTTGAATCCGGTACCAGCGGGTATCATACCCCCAAACACAACGTTTTCTTTTAGGCCTTTCAACCAATCGAGCAATTTCTTGAAAACTTGCTTCAGATATAAAATTTTGAGTGTTCAGAAATGCGCTTGTTATTCTCAATAAAATGGCTCGATAACCAAATCACGTCAACTAAATAATAAAATCTTATATTTCAATCAAATGAATTAAATAAATTATTTTAACATTCCCATGCAGGGCCGAAAACAAAAAAAAAAAAAAGATTGTGGGATCTCTTTTAAAAATTAAACGTTTATAAAAGTCGTATGAACTAATGCATAATATCAAGTCTGGATAAATCACTGTATTTGGTTAAATATAAGACTATTACAAAACTATTAAATTAGTAACTAAAAGAAAAGATACATCAAATAATTTTGAATAACACGCATTTTTTTCATATGTTATTGTTGAATTGTTTTCTCCTTTGACAATGCTACTAAAAATATCGTTCTCAACCTATGTAATCAAACAACTATTCATCCATTAATCTCTACGATTCTTCAAATATATTTTTTTACAATTTTTATTACCCCATAAAAAAAAACTCTTCTGGCACTTAGTTGTAGCAACTAGCAAAATTAACATAAGTCAATACTTAAAACAAATAAATCTAAGCCTTTCTTTTAGAAAGTAATCTATTTCACTATTAGACTTTCTTTAAAAATATTTTTCATTCCCGTTAAACATTTAGAATAAATAAATTTAAGCTTTAAACACAAGTTTTCATGAAGCCGTCATACAACGAACAATTTTCTTTTACAAAAATAAAAATCACTTAAGTGATTTTGGTGTCATGAGAATACAATATGTTAAATTGCAAACACAAGATTCACAACAATCACACTAAGAACAACTATTTCTGAATAAAAATATTAAATTTCTAATCAATATTCCAAAAATTCAAGACTACAAATACGATCAATTCTATTTTTTAGTGATTTGTATTAATCTACTTCTAAAAATTGTTACCTAATGAAGATGTTAGGAATCTCATATAAAATCAATATTTCAAACTCATTCACTAAATAAAAAACTAAATCATGCATAAAAATTCCTAATCTATCACAAGAAAAACCACAATCCTAAATTCTCTAGAGATTAATCTATAAGCTTGAAAAGGAAAGTTGTTACCAAATTAGGGAGATTTAAAAATATTAAAATATTGATCACCTATCTAGTAAAATTCTAGATTGTGTATGTGAGAGAATAAGAGAAATTTGAGAGAAAAATGATTAGTGTTGAAAGAAAATAAAAGGATTACAAAATTTTGGGTTTTAGTAGTGGAGATAAATTCATATATTTTTATTTAAAATTATTTATTTTATAAAATAATTTTTTTTCAAAAAATTTGGTGGATCATTTTCAATTTTTTATGAAGCAATTTTTTGTGGGGTCAATTAACTATTTATATAAATTTAGAGTAAACTATAAAAATAATCATTTTTATTTTTCTCAGATTACATTTTAGTCATTTATGTTTGAAATGTTACGTTTTAGTCACTTATATTATCGTTTTGTTATGAAGTGGTCACCCTACCACTAAACTCCGTTACCTCTCTAACGACAGTCTTACGTGGTAGTCCAACTTGGATGTCTAGTTGCTGAGATGAAAATAGGTTTTTAATTAAATAAATTTAATTTGGACTGCCACGTAGGACGTCCAAGTTGGCATTAAAACCCATTTGGACTGCCACGTAGGACCGCCGTTAGAGAGATAATGGAGCTTGACGGTAGAGTGACCACTTTGTAACAAAACGATAACGTAAGTGACTAAAACGTAACATTTCAAACATAAGTGACTAAAATGTAATTTGAGGCAAACAAAAGTGACTATTTTTATAGTTTACCCATAAATTTTTAAAAAAATTGTAGGTATTTCTTTTTTAACTTTTTTTTTGTGGAGTAAGTTGATTTGTAATCTCTTACGTAACTTCGTTTATACAATAATGTGTTAAATAATTTTAATAAGTGTATTTCTAAATATAATCTTACATGAACTAAATCTGGGTTTATGGATTTGAGAAGAATTTGACACATAAGGAAATTTCAAAATGAGTAAATTAGATAAGCATAGAAAGCTAAAAGTATTTTAGGATTCTCAAAACATAAAAACTAAAAAAATAAAAATAAAAAATCTTATTATAAAGTATATAAAAAAATTATTTATTAATTAAATATAAATATTCTATACTTTAAACTTTATTTTAATCTTTTGAAGTTTTATTTATTTTTATTTTCTAAATTCAAACAAAAGTTGAAAACAAATTCGATACACCATTTAATGAAATAATCACATTGATTGCAAAGTTGAGAGTGTGACCTATTTAATCATAAGTTTGAAGCGGGAAGAGCAAGCCTATAAGCGAAGTTGAGATTGAAAACAGGCTCTCCCAATCTGAAGGACCCGTTGGGCTCATCTCTACACCCAATCTGCACTGATTTCTTGATGCATTTTGATTTCTCTCTTAAAGTGTGTTTAGTATTATTTCTAAGAAGTATTTTTGAAATAAAAATTATTTTTAAGATAAAAATACTTTTAAACAAACTACTTTTTGAGAAAAAAAAATTTCTTCCAAGTCAAAAATTGACCTAAAAATACTTTTTTAAGCTAAATTTTTTTTCCCAAAAACTTAAACTAAACCTTACTCTGCTACTAATAATGCATGTTCCATTGATGTTCTATTGCATGCATTCCTACAAGCCATAAAGTCATATATATATATATATATATATATATATATATATTTAATGATTTGGGGGCGATAATTGCATCAATTAATCTGCAGTGTTATATGCTTTGGGAAGAGATCCAACTCTAATTAAAAGCATAATTTAAGTTGGAAGATAATCTATTGTATGGAGTAAGATAAATGATTAATCTAATACACATAAGATAAATGATTAATCTAATACACATCTGAGTAAGCTATGCACTCGATTTAGCACCTTGATAAGTTTGACCCGCTCAATATCTTGTAAAAGTTATTCATGGTTTAAATTTGGATAAGTTTGAGACTAAGTCATAAATAAATTTGAAATTTTTAATTTCAAAGTTAACAGGTTTTAAGAAACTACATATTATGTTTCAAGGTAAGTTCTTTTATGTCTCAAGATCAATTTCTTCTATTTTTATTATTTTTGTTTCGATGTTTGAATGTCTTGAGGCATAGGTCACCTATCTTGAGACTAAGATACAATTGTCTCAAGATTATACAAGTATGTCTCGGGACTTCAAGCTATATAATATAAAATTTAGGTGAAATTTGTTCTTCCAGTCTCGAGACTCAACGCAAATGGTCGAAATTATGCATTTTTAAGCTTTCAAAATTTAACCAAATGCATTTAAACATACTTAAGCTATACCATAAAACATACTCATCCAATTAACTTATCTAAACACATTCAAACTTCACCAAATTATAACCATCAATACTAAACCAACTAATCTCCACATTTAAACTCACAAAATCAAACAAAATCAACTAGTGATCAAAATATAAAATTCAACCAAAGTGACATTTTAGGTCACTTACCAAAAATGTTATAACTAATTTAAACAACTAGCCAACCAATCTAGGTACATGTCATATAACTTCAGAACACACATGCAAACATATACACACATATATATATATATATATATATTCTTTTTTGACAATCATATATATAAACATTCTTTTTTTATAGGAATATATATATACATTCTTTCATTCAAAATAGGGTCTTAATGGCTTCTAAGCTAAGCTTGAGGATTGGATGCTTGACCGTGAGACCACTTAAGCTTTAATCGAGACCTATGCACTGAAACAAACAAACCTATACGCTAAGTAAAGTATACTCAGTGATGCTGACATAACTCAAATTCAATTATAAACATAACAATATTTAAATAACATAAGTAATATAATAATTCAACTTAATCAACAAAATAATTTACATTATTATCCAAGATACGTATATACCAATAGTTTACAAGTCATTTCATCTTAATATCATCAATACGTTATCCAATTTCTCAATGTAATTTATGATGCATCCCTAGGGCATTTGCATCTAGCTTAATATATCAAAATCATATCTCAAATTAATATCAATGTCTTGTATCAATCCAATACATATTCAATATATAATTTATTTTTTTTTACATTTAACCCCTATTAATCAAATCAGATATAGGGCTCTTTAAGATTAGCTTAAAAGGTCAGTGTGGTGCAGTTGAGGTGCCAATCTCATTGGACTGCTGTTTGGTTTAGTATTCTAGTGCAATGAAAAATGATTTCAATCTCACTACTGTGCTGAGACGAGACTGAAGAATTCAGCAGCAGTTAAAGGCAATTGGGGCAGTACTTATTTTTAACAGACAAAAATAACCATTTTACTTACCTTCAAGATATGGGTAAGCTTCCTTCTTCTTTTATTCTTCCTTCAGTTGTTAATGGTGGAAGCCATCTTTGTAATTTCCACTCTTTTTCTTCTTTTTCTAACACCATTGCTACCCACATCGAACCCCTAAGTAAGAAACCCATGCCTGTTAGTGGAAAGGGAAAAAGAGACCACCGCTTCGATAATGTTGATGATGCTCTGATTTTGTTCAATAAGAGGATTGAAAAGTACCCAAAGCCTTCAATTGTGGAATTCACTAAATTATTAGCTGTTGTTGTTTCTATGTGTAGCCAGATGGAATTATTGGGAGTTTCCCACAATGCTTATTCTTTGAGCATCTTGATTAATTCACTATATTCATCTTGATTCACTCTCCTAATCTCCTTGCATATTCTCTTTATTTTTCTTTTCCTGCTTTACTATTTATATTAATTTCTGTAGACAATAGTAAATTGTTGCTTCCATTTCATGCAAGCTGATCCAGCATTCTATTTCCTTTGTTTTTCTTTTCACTTTTTCCGTGATCTGTAAGTTCCAATTTTCTTTTTCTTTTTTCCTTTGTCGTTGAACTTTTTTTTCTCTCTTAAATTTAGGGTTCCAGTAACTAGACATTATCTTTTTATTTTGGTTCTTCTCCCCCTGCTTCGAGCTTGTTTAATGTAGCGCTTTGTTCTGGTTAGAGTTTAGATAATTTCTGTTTTTTTTTTGTTCTGTACTTTTTGTATATATTACGTTATGAAGCTTAATGGGAATATCAGTGTATATTATTTATGCTTAGTTACCAAACTATAGATCATCCGAGTGATATCGGTTTGTTTAGTTAGATGTTTGGCACTTAATTAGATAGATGGTTAGCAATGACCTGCATTTTAGTTTAAGCTGTTAACAAGTCTTTATTTTTCATAATGAATTTTCCATTCTTAACCATCTTATTACACTTGTTCTTTCTTTGGTGATCTAACAGAGTGTAGATTCAGAACAATGACGAGGGTAAGTCGGAATTTTAGCGGTACTGTGGAAAAGGAAGCACTTCCAGTTGTATCAGCTGATTTAATATTTGCTTCGAGTGGTATTCCCAATTACAAAATTGGGGCAAATAATCATATTGTGAATGTCAAAGGAGATCCTAAAGTTTTGTCAATGAAGGAGATTGTTGCACGTGAGACTGCATTGTTGTTGGAGCAGCAGAATCGCCTCTCTGTTCGTGACCTTGCTAATAAATTTGAGAAGGGGTTAGCTGCTGCTGCTAAGTTGTCTGAAGAAGTCAAATCCTTTCAAAGTTAATTTAGTTGTTGCAGTTTTCCTAGATAGATTGCTAAAGACATTTGTATAATTTTCTACCTTTAAATTGACTTATTTCTGCCTTATGAAGAATCCAAAGAATTGAAGATAGGTTGTTCGAGACTACTTGTAAGTTGGTTTGTGTTTAAATCTAATTCTAAAAGGTTAGCTCAATGTTCTGCTTGAGTGGCATTAAGTGATCAGTTGGTTGATAAATTTTGGTTTATCCTTGGATTATCACTGGCTTGAAGAACTAGGTTGCTCTCTGCGAAGTCTGTTCATGCGAGTCATTCTTCTCTTTTTGTCTGCTGTTTCTGTTAACATTTGAGAAGCATTGGGACTATTATTAATTTTTAATCCCTACAGATTGTCATGTGAACAAATTATAGTCATTTATTGGATTCAGGCTAGACTCAGAGAGGCAGCATCACTGGAGAAACATGTCCTTTTGAAGAAGCTTAGAGATGCGCTCGAATCTTTAAAAGGACGCGTGGCTGGAAGAAACAAGGATGATGTAGAGGAAGCTATTGCCATGGTTAATGTTTTGTGTTTTGCAGTTTTATCATTGAATTATGATCTATCAGTGATATGCCAGTCCTATTTATTATATTTTGAAAGTTAAATGCTAATATTTAAAATGCATTACTACTTTTTAGTATTCGCTATTAGTCTTGGTGCGTAGGAAATAATGTTCATGGTGAAATATTAGGGAAAAAAATGCTGTAACTTTAAGGGTGTGATTGCTGATTTGTTGCTTCAGTTGAAATTGCTAGGTTCAATGATGCTAATATCATTCATCTCAACATTTTCCAAACCTTTTGCCACTTTGTAATTATTGGGAAAGTACTATGTCTGAAGTTTAATTAGCAGTTAAACATGATATGTCGTACCCATTGATGTCTTCTATTAAAGAAGGGTTTGGGTTTAGAAATAGCAAGGAAAGTGTTTTAAGTTTTGCGGTCATCATCTATAGTATGGTTAGATATGAAGCCAACTTCTTTTCTAGGAGAAAACTGGTCACCTTGTTTAAATATATCACCTTTGAGAAAGCATGTTTTTTTGCAACATCTTGGGTGGGATAAATGGATATAAATAAAAAGTAAATCCTTCAACTCTTGAGATGTTCTATTTTCATCCCTGATTATCACTATCCCCTTTGTGTGATTCATCAATGAGAAAGCAAGGCATTGAGCCTGATGTTGTCACGTATAATACATTGGTTGATGCACTTTGCAAGGAAGTGATGATCTCTGAAGCTGAGGATATTTTTGACACAATGATAAAGCGAGTCATAGAGCCTAATGTTGTTACCCATAATGCATTAATCAATGGCCATTGCTTGCGGAACAAAATGGATAAAGCTAGAAGAGTTTTCAACTTGATGATTGATAAGGGTTGTGCACCTGATATAGTTACTTACAGCACCATGATCAGTGGATATTGCAAAGCTAAGAAGGTAGACGAAGCAATGGAACTCTTTCATGAAATATCTCTAAAGGGACCAATCCCGAATATTGTCACATACAACACTCCCTTGCAAAGTATGTTTCAATTAGAGAGAGTTTCAACTGCATGTGAACTGTCACCTTGCAAAGTATTTTTCATCTTATCAAATTATATCTTATTGTCACCTTGCAACAAGGATTAAGTTTTGTTTCGCATGGTTATAGAAAATATCATACTGCATTATACCTGAGCATGCTGTTGCATCTCTTGTTTGCTGCACAACATAGTATTCATATTATGATTAGGCTGGAGATATTAATAGGCAATGACTGTTTGATGGTTTTTGAGAGTTAATGGGCAATAAAAATTAAAAATAATTATCATTTTATCTAATAAATAATTTAAATTGATTATATAATTCATTAAAATATTTATAATAAAATATTGGAAGATACATTTTAATATTTTATTAAATGAATTTATAAATTCATATATTTTAATAATTTTATATAAGTAAAATAAATTAAAAACTTCTATTATATATCAATTCTAATCTGATGTCCTTAATAGTCATTTTATATTCTCACCTCACCGCTACAGCTGCGTTTGAATCCAAACACATACTCTACCATTGTTTCTAATTTCATTGCTACAGTATCCAATCCCACCGCTACAATGACTAATCTCACCGCCACCGCTGTTTTTAATCTCACCGGAGGTAAACACACCGCCCATCCAAACTAAGCAATAATAACAGATACTCGGATCAATCCACCATCACATCAAATATGCAGTGAAGTGCTAATCAGGTATAAATGCATTGATCCTGCCAATCACAATAGAATACGCTCATAACCCCAGGGTATTTGAGTTGATGATATGTTCTCGACCCCAAAGGTATTAGAGAACTATATCCGTGACTCTATCTGACAAAATTAATAGGGCAAATATCATAATTAATAATTGTATCATGCTATCAAACATACATATATATATATATATATATATACATATATTCCTTCAAGCAATTGATCACAAATCACTTTATCAAGTATATATATTAATAATTAACCATTCCTAAACATATATACCATCAAACATATATATATATAATTATTTAATGAACTTGAGTTATGAGAGCACAAATCAAAATATTTATTTGTCGACTACTTTGGATTTCCCTTTGTCCTGGGTTGGTCCTACGTCATTAATAAACTGTAAAAGTAACATATTTTAATCCCACATTTAGCATACTTTTGGATGATTTATCCTTTGATTTATGTAAACAGGTGCTCTTAATCATTTCTTTTCATATTTTATACTCAGGAAAGCACCCAAGGATGAAAAGAACGAGAAACGGGCTTAAAATGGACCAAATTGGGCCAAGAGAGAAATCGACACGGCCTGGCCCAAAGACTACACGGCCATGCCTCATTAAAAGTCTGAACACGGCCTGGCCACGATTCACACGGGCGTGTGCCATGGCCGTGTCCCTGTCGCTGGAAAAGAGCAATTTCATTCGGGAAAGGATACTTGGAGGCAAAGAAACACATTCCAAAGCCTATTCAAACACCCTAGTAGGAATTCTACTTAAATTAGGATACTTAGGGGCCAAGTAAGGCATCTCAAAGTCTATATAAACACCCAAGGGGGCAACTTGAAAGGGGAGTTCGGCAGAAGCCTTCTGCCAGGGCTTTTGTCGAAGGCGTCAAAGCTAGGCCAAAGAGCTAAGCCGAGAAGGTCAGAGTTGAGGGAATCACTCGAAGTTAGCCAATTGATGCATCCCAAGAAGCCGGAGTTATACTCAAGACGGCAGATTTCTCCTTCAATTCCTTCAGGGGGTTTTAGGGATTTCTTATGTTTTGTTTTATCTTTTCTCTTGAGATGTTTTCTTTATTTGTCATGAACTAAACCCTTCAGATACCTGAAGGGGATGAAACCTAGATGAAACTTGTTATTTGATTTCTGAATTATATGATAATTACTTAGTTTGTTCTTAATTATGTTGCTTAATCCAAATTTGATTTGCTTAGGTGGAGGAGGAATAGACCCTGCCTAAGAGTAGATCTAGCATAATTAAGTGGAGTTGATCGAACGCCTAGAGATAGGGTTACGAGATTTTGCCGGATTAGGGTGAAACCTAATATAGGAGTCCATAGATCGATTTACTGCTGTTCTATTAGGTTATTATAAGCGAACGAGAGTTCCACTAATTAACCTAGGGTTAGACGTTATTCGCTTCGAGAGAGGGTTTAATATACGTTAGGGAGTCCTACGGATCAAGCTAAGTAAAGAAATCATATGGTTCAGTGATAAGTAACAAGAGAAGTCTAGGTGGATTCTTCTTAAGGGTATCGTCGTAATCAATTGAGTTTTCCTTCAAGTTATTTTTCAATTCGTTCTTTTTGTCTTGTGTCTTTAAGCTTAGTAGTCGTTAAATTAGATTAAAGCAACTTCACTTTATTTTAGGCTAAATAATAAAAAGAAAGTTAGTATTAATACTTTTAGTTCCTTTGGGTTCGACAATCCGGTCTTGCCTAAGCTATACTACAGTTCGATAGGTACACTTCCCTTTAATCGTTGTCAGAATTAGTTTCCAGGTTTGATCATTCGTTTTATAAATTCTAAAGCTCTGATTTCAGCGATCAGCCATCTTTAGTTATGAAATTAAATCCAAATACGGAAAATTCATTAATCACACAACTCAAATACAATTCAATACATTATACACATGAATGCATTTTATTGGATTTAGTCCTTGTATTCTTATTACCCAAAACACTCATTTATCACAATTTACCCTATCAAATTTAAATTCGGCTTAATAAATATAATACAGGGACCTCTTATAACCATTATTCATTTTCAACCCTCAAAATTTATATCCCGTATAATTTAGTCCTTAATGATAACATAATTAACTATTTAATCTAAGTTTAATTCAAGCTCGATTTAATATTTTTACTTACAATTTTAACATACTCTACTATAACTTTATCTAATAGCAACATGCATGAATTTGAATACCTAACATCAAATCTCTCAAACTTTCCAATAATGGAAAACTAATTTATAACTTAGTAGTTCTTTAATCTAATATTTGGGCTTTCGTTATCTAATGTTATTTCATGAAATTTCACCAAAAATTGAAGTAAAAAGTTTTCCCTTACCTGAAGAATGATGTGCGGCAATGGAAGGAAAGTTCGGATGTTTTTCTTCCTTTGCTCATTTGGCCAAGGAAGGAGATGAAAGCTTTTTCTTTCATTCTCTCCCACTAATTCATAATAACATGAATCAACAAATTTTATTAAACTAAAATTATTAAAATTTTAATGGCCATGGTTAATTTTTTTAATAGTTAATGGCTATCAAAGGCTATGATCATTTCACTCCACTAATGTAAATTAATTTAAGGTTTAATTTCCTTTTTGGTCTTTGGTTTTATTGCACATTAAAGACTTGTTCAAAGTTAAATCAAACTCACACATTTAATTAACCTTGCAATTTAGTTTCTATACTATATACTAATCATTTCTAATTTAATTTCACTCAAACCCTTCAATTCCATGCTTGACACGTAATTTTTTCTCTGATTAAAATTTTAGACCAATTAACTTTAATAAATTCGGCCTTAAAGTCGAATTTACCTACAACTTTGAAAACCGAATCATTACATATAGGAGATTTTGAGTATTGTTTTATCTTTTTGTTGTTGTTGGGAGATGGTAAAGAGATGCACTTGGTGTTCGTTCCACGTTCACCGCACCATTGTTGATACATGATATCAATTAGGTTGGAGAAAGTGGAGGGATGGTAACGAGGAAGGCCAGTTCACCCACGCTAGGGTTGAGAGCTAGAAAAGTAGGAGAGTGGAGCAGAGAATCGAGGGGAGAGGATGATGGCTTGGCCTCTTAGGCTTTGTTGGAAGGAAAGGAGAAATCCCTCTTCTATGTTGTGCTTTGGGGATATTTATAAGAGATGTGATGGTTTTCAAGTGATCCCCTCTTAAGAAGAATGCACCTGTTAATAACAAATGATTTAATAGAGGGCTCGACCAAGTGGTTAAGGATGGATGATTTCTTATCGTGAGGGGGATAGTCGGTCACTAAATGACCATATGAACAATCCAAAGCAAAGGGTTGCTTGCAGGTCTCTTTAGCCAGTTCTTGTATTGCCACGTGTTCCATCGTGGTCCTTAGATTTGGATTCTCTCTTCTATCATCCTTGTCCTGGTTCTTGGCATTATTGCATGGATTGTTTATACATACCTCATAAAGAGTACGTAAGCCAAAGCACCAAATAATGTCTTTAATAATAATAATAATAATAATATTAAAATTATTTCATTATAAGTTCTGATCATATTTATTCTTTTTTGACACAATGCTTAAAATTACCCATAGCCCATCCTAACCTATAAATAGGAGGATACTGTACTTCAACGCACTCAAACTCACGTTACACTTAATTATTAATAACTGACAAATTTGGTGAATATCCAGAAATCGAAATGGGAAATTAGGGAAAATTGTGTATATGGAGCTGCAGCGGTTTCGAGGATGAAAGACTAGTCTGCTGACATGTGTATTTTTCTAGTGTAGTTCAGCATTTTAGATTTTATTCTTCTGGGTACATCACAATGTATATTTTAAATAGAATGGTTAGCTGAGTTTTTAAATTCGAAAATCAGAACTTGAAGTTTCCAATATCTATAGTTAATCAGAATACTGGTACTGGTACGTCTCAGAACTGACTTTTGATCCATTTTTATTAACAGTTTACTAGAGACGTATGATTAATACAATTTTATTCATACGGAATTTGCATGTTTAACTACTAAGATTTTGTTCATCTGCTTCTGTGACAAGCATGTTCTACTCTCCGCTCCTGTAGCACGTTCTATCCTTTCTGAGATTGCCTATGGAGGTGACATATCAGCCTTCACTATCGATGACGAGATGAGGAACCATGGCAAGTTAACCTACGTGAAGAGACCACTACTTTTGCTTATGAAAACTTTGTAGTGACAATGCAGTTTGGGAATTTTATTGGATGGTTTGTGGGTCACAATGCGAAACCCGTATTGGGAGGCTTTAAGGGATTCATGCTATTGGATGCGCGAAACCGTTTGAAGAGAATGAAAAAATTGTCCTGTCATACAATAGC
This sequence comes from Gossypium australe, assembly GCA_005393395.2. Lineage (NCBI taxonomy): Eukaryota > Viridiplantae > Streptophyta > Magnoliopsida > Malvales > Malvaceae > Gossypium > Gossypium australe. The sequence goes on along the minus strand of CM016618.1, from coordinate 89,294,499 downwards.
CGTCGGTTTAAGTACGAAGGACTTAAACTTTTCGGACATGTATATAGTTTTTGTTTCCATCGTGTTATTATGATGAAAAAGAGATGGTGATGGAGTTGGGAATTTATCTAAAAGCAAATAAACATGTTGAAGGATTAGATTACTCATGTAGTTTTTTTTTTTTTTTTTTTAATTGTAAAACAAACTATATGCGAGTAAGATGGTTACAATCAGAAAGAAGTGCAGATTTCAAAACGACTTTGAAATGAGTTCTCATTGCCTCTGTTGGACATCTAGTATATATGAAAAACTTAGAAAATTAGATTTCTAAATTATGCAAATTTTCTCTTTTAGGTACTTCAAGTTTTTTTTGGTCAAAATAGTTTTCTAAAGTTTTATTTTATTACCAATTGAAGTATCAACGGTTAACTCTTCAAAAACGAATAAAAAATAAAAGAACAAATCTGGATTTTCTTCGTCACCATCTAAAATCTGCTTCATAAGTCAAGAACAGAAATCATCAGTCTTTTCTGAGTTTTCTTCATCACAAACAATTCATCGAAAAAATCAAATCATAAAAATGTTTCGAAACCCACAATAAAGCCACAATCCCAAAAGCCCAAAGTATTGATCAAACCCAAAATTGCCTCCCTTTTCACAGATACATGTGAAACACATTCTTAATTTCAAAAACAAAATTGTGAAACACATTCTTTAAGGGGAAAAAAAAAAGACGAAAGATGTGAAACAAGGGGTTAGCAAGTGAGATGTTTTCAAACAAATACGTTCCTAACAAGGGAAGGCTTCATCTTTACTTTTTCTTAATTACAATCATCATTCAAAATCATTATTTTAAGTTTGATATGAGAGGGAAGATAAACGTTGATGAAAATTTCTGGTAAATGAGAAAATTTTGTAAAGTTTGTAAGAAATCTAGCAAAAGTAGAATTTTTTTTTTTTAGTTTAAATCATATATATTGAAAATTTTTACACTTATATATTTTTAATTTTAATTTTTTATAGTTTATATATTTTTAAATGTATAGGATTCAAAAAAATTGAAATAATATGTAAATGATGATCGTTAATTCTTTTAGAATAAGGATCAAATTTATATAATACCAAACCGTTAAAAGCTAAATTTATTATTATTTCAATTTTATAACAATCGCCTTATTTCTCCGTCACAAAATTAACCCAATCTTGAGTCTTAAGCAAAGAGGATGTTTGTATAGATGAGAAATTCACCCATTTATGAAAAGGAATTTCACCCTTATTTATTTACTCCCATACTATATATTTTCTTTCAACCTTCATACAAGTTTTCTACATTTAAAAAAAGTCTAGCACTAAACATTTTTGGGAAAAAAAAGTGCAATAGCTGGTGATGATAGTGAGACATTTAAAAAATAAATTTAATTGAAAAACAAAATAATAAAAACAACAGGCCGACGACTGTTGACATTTAAATTTGACATCTCCCACTAACTAATCTCTTGTTTAAAGTATATTATAACAAAACAGTGGTTATAATGTTGAATTGAAAAGAGCCCTTACTTGGCTCTTTTCAACCCTGCCCATGACTCACTTGATTAAACAACCCAAAGTTAAATATAATGACAAAAACAAGGCATTCCCTATTCAAGTTTACACCTTTGATTTGCTTCAGAAAATACACCCTATGAGGAGCTTTGGCCGTCTAATTTTATATTAATAAAGTAATTGATAAAGATATGCAGGATCCTATTTTTCTCTCCCTCATCTCTTTTTTAGGCACAAGAAAACAATTTTAAAAAGCATTACTCTACATCTTCATGTACCAACTATATCAGTTTATCAAAGTCCAGGTGCCTGTATGTGTGTGTGTGTGCATATATATATATATAATAGTGGTAAAGATGAACCGCTTTAAAGGTGGGGGAGGGGGAGTGGGAACCTTTTCTGAGTCAATTTTGATCATGATAGAAAATTTGGAAATGGTGGAAAACAGGCCCCCCATTGCTGGTTTAAACAAGTCGAAAAATACAACTTAAATATGGTAAGCTGATTCGGATTAAAAATGCCAGTTCCTGTGTGCATTGCCTTCTCTCTTTTCAACATTTGAACACCCAGTCCAAAAACTTAATGCTTTTTTTTTTCTTTATTAATTAAAAGCACTGGGGTTCTTGAGTTTTCTTGGTGCCAGGCTGTCAACTATTATGGTCAAATTGGTATGAAAACAATAATTTAGCTAGCAGGGCCAAACCAATATAAACTAAGCTGCCTTTCACATTTGGTTAATCGGTTAGGAGTTGGGGTGTGTTGGTGATAAGGAGTGTGTCAGGGGCGGGGGGAGTAACTTTTAGTTTACAGTAATGATGGACGGATGGGTAAGATCCAAGCAACAACCCTGATGCACAAACACCTGATAAATTTGCTCCCTCTTGGAAGGTCATCTGGAAGGGGATCAGATTATAAATAATATTAAACCAAAGGTTAAAAGCGATCGCCGTCTCCAAAATTGACCAGCCTGATCCGTACAAACAACATGTTGATTTACCCTTCTTTGCTCGGCCCTCTATGCGGGGACCATCCCATGGGAACACCCCTATGAAATAAATCCATCATTCCAGTATCTCCTGTAAAAACAATTGCTACATCGTACAAGCTATAGGACCATTTTCTAGGGAACAATCACATCTCAAGAACTAGAGGCATTTTTTAATGTATCAAACAGGGTAGTAATAGTATGGGGTTACTCTCTCTCTCTGCCTTTGTTTCTTTAAAAAAAAAGAGGGAATTTATGGGCAATAATGGATTCAACTGTTGCACATCATGGGTTTGAGGCTGTAAGCCTGAAGCACTGGCAATTGTGATGCAAAAGGGTTTTATATTAAAGGGTTAGGAGTTATTTAATATGGTAAGGCAGAGATGGTTTGTTGGAAGCAGGGAGGATTCAATTTATAATAATAATAAAAACATGGACTACTTAATACTATTAAAATGGATTTCCTCGAAAACCCAAATCTAACTATGTTTTTTAGTTTTGAGACACATAACGATAGTCCCTGAAATAGATCAGAGTGAAAGCTGTTTAATCAAATGGGATCACTAAGTGAGTTGGTTTTGTGGAAGGGAAGTGACTTCTTTTCCTACAATAATTGGAGCTTCTGCTACCTAGTTTATTTGAGTTTTAAAGACCCAATGATGGGTTCAAATCTAGTGGCACCTTTCTTTACACGTATGAAGGAGCCAGAGAGAGAGATTTTCACGGCTTGAAAGCATAATGTTGGATGTCCCCATTAAAAATCCATGTCCATGTCCATGTCTATTGTCTATGTCTATGTCCATGTCTTGTTAAAATGAAAGCACTTCAAGTGGATTCCAACTCCTCTTCAACCATGGGTTCCCCCCTCTTCACCAAGTAGTGGGCATCCTTTTCACCACCTAATCTTTCTGAAAAAAATGTAACCCATTGAATATAAAAGATCAATTAGATCCCATTATAAAAATCAATACTACTTGAAGATTCCTTTTTAATATTTCAAGGTGGGTTCTCTCAAATCCAAGTGCCCAATAGTTTGGCTCTATGCTTGTTGCTGTGCAATGGCCTTCTTCCCCCCATATCTTCACTCCCTAATATCTTAAACATGCACAGATCTCATCCCCATTATTTTTATTTTTATTTTATGTTTTTAAAGATCACTTATAAGCTCCATTATCCAATTAGATTATGCTTCTGCTTTAAAAAGCAAAAGCTCTCTGCTTTTATCTGTACTTTAATATCAGCTTAAAGATACAACAATTGTATTTTATACATCTCCTTGTACCCTGTTATGGTGCCAATTCTACTTTGATTTCTTTTAAGAAAAAAAAATTGTTGCAGTGTTATTATTAGTTTGCTGTCCAAAACAAGGTTATTAATATATATAATATTTATGACAGATGGGTGCAATAAGTTATATGGAGGTTGGAAGTTACAAGAATCTTTGGGATGGTAATATAAATATTAATTAATGACTTGAACATCAATTGTCAATAATTACAAACATATGCTTATGGATAATTAAGAGTATATCTAAATGAACTTACTATTTTCATTTCTAATCTGTCATTGATCTTATCTTGTTCTATAAGATGATGAAGTACCTCAAAAGGATAGATCACATTGGCCAGGGAGATTATGATATTTTTCATAGCTATTATTACCCATGATTGAGCTTTTGATTAAGATTCGAGTAATTGGCAAAATGTCCAATTCCTGGCTAGGTAATGGATAATTGAAACTCGGAGGAAATGGTTAAAATAGGATTAAAATTAGAAATGTTCAAAGTAAAATCAATCCCTTTCTCTTTTTATTGAGTTTTCAAGAGACCCATCAAAGTTTTGTTTGTATGTGGTCATCTTACCATCAAAACGTGTAATTATTCAATGATTAAAGGGTTCCCATTCTTTAGAATCCAATTAAGTCACAAATGAGAATAATTGCAAGGTGAGTGCCATACGTACGATTTTGTCATAAATTGCATATAGGGGGGGACTTTATGGTACTCCCATTTACAAATGGGGTTTGCATATAAAGATAAATTCGTCCTGAAGTGGGAAAAAATTGCACATGAAATTGAGAGGCAAAAAGGACTAGATGTGCTTGCAATATTACAGTACTATTTATATGATGCTTGCTTTAGCCATATAAGGAAAATTATATTTTTCTCGAGCAAATGAGTAGAGCCATTGATTGATGCATTTTGCTCAAAAAAGAGTGTAAACATCAAAAACTTGGATACATTAATTATTAGCCATTAGAAAAATATTCAAACCTCATTGCCACAGAATATACGTAATTAATGTCTCATTAGAGCAGATTTTTGTCTGGCTCCCAAGGTATCTTCACAACTTGTTAAAGAGATGCTCACCTCCCAATAATTTTTGTGTAATCCAACATAGGGTTCTAATGAATGTGGGGCACCCAACTTAGACAGCATCCCCCATTTCATGAATTTCTATTATATGTATCTATGGGGATTCTATATTTAGTGTACAAATTCCATTCCATTTGTTGATGTGTGATGGGAATTTGTTTTACTATTCAATTTTTAATCCAAAACTTGTATTAATAAGGATTAAAAATAGAAAATGATGGCCAGGAAATGCATAAAACTAGTTTAAGGAATTATTATTATTGGGTTCCATTTGCATGAACTTATTCAGGAAAACTACAAATCTAAAAACTGTAATATGTTTTGAGTTTGCTATCCTTTCTCCCAAGCAATATACAAATCACGATCATGTGCGTTAAAGATGAAGCTGACAGTTGCAAATATTTACTAGCAAAAAAAGCCATGGAAAAATGCAAATCCATCAGTTAATTTAATTAGCTCTTTCTAATTAATTAAACAAACTTAATTTGTTTAATATAGTAACCACATGGAACAAGTCCCCAATCGAAAAAAGAGGGCATAGTTTCCTAATTAAAAACTAAGAAGGTAACATGTCAAGGGCTTTTTTTCTTGAGAGCTCCGTTCAATTTAAGGTCAAAACAAGTTCAACTTTAGAAAACAAAATTCTTCTAATCACAAGACTCGCCTTCTTTTGGTGATGGGTTATGAATGTAGCATAGCTTGTTGGAAATAGAAAATTAATAATTATAATAAAGTTGCATCGATGTATATAAATAAAAGCTTTTGATTGTACTTGGTTGTTGCTCAAACAAGGAAAAACAACCGATGGATTTGTAGATTCTGAATGTTTGTTTGCTTCAGATCAAACCTGACATTAGAGTCAATTTTTATTTTTATAAGAACGTGAGCTGCTAGCATTAATCTGTTAGTTTACAATTATATATCAGGTTCTACTGGGAAGACAAATTACAATGGAAGATGCAGGTGACTGCATCAACACGTGTTAGCATCATCAAACTTATACCATTCTTTTTTCTCATTTTTATGGTCAACATATCTGAGGATATCTCATAAACAAATGGCTATATGCAAATAATAATAATAATAATAATAATAAAGGGAGAAGGAGAGAAATAATTCAAAGATTTTCCAAAATTATGGAATTCTTCTTGGGGCTCATGTTTTTCAATCACAGCCTGTTGAAGATGATGGTAGTTAATTACAATTGGAAATTGCTCTCTTTAAAACGAGAAAATTACATAATAATAATTAATTCCTTCCACCCTTTTCTAGGGTGGGATCTATCTAAGCACATTTCGCTGCTCTTTGTGACATTTTTTTCCAGTCCACCAAACGCTTCAAAAACTCCTTAACCTGTAAAATTATAGTAAAAAGGAATAAAGACACCTTTAAAAGTTAGCCCAAAATTAATGTTAGAAAATAGAAAAAAATGCAAGCAGCTAAGATTAGTAAAATTACCTCAGATGGTTCTTGGAGAGAATATGAAGCATTTGTGTCTTTAGGTAGTTTGGACACAAGAATCCCAAACCCTTGCCCTCTCTCACGTAAAACCTGTTCATAAATAAACAATGTCTTTAATTTACTTACAAACTCAATATTATAACATCTAATTTATATAATTAAATCCAACCTTAAAAGCATCTTCGTCGGATCGATCGTCGCCAATGTACACGGGTAAAACATTAGTTGAATTCGCATATCCTAAAAAACACAAATTAAATTTCTTTAAGTAAAATTGAAATGATTCCTAGTAAAAAAGACCGAGGTTGAAAATGATGAGTATAGAAATCACCTAGGGACTCCAACAAAAATTCTAGGGCTCTTCCTTTGTCCCATTTGATGGTGGGTCGGATCTCTAATACCTTCCTCCCTTGAGTTAGTTTAAGCTTAGGGTAGTGGTTGAGTACCGATCTAACTTGCTCCGCTAGTGCAGCCCAACTCTGCCAATCACACCAACCATGATATTAGCCTTCCAATATGAATATAAACATCAACTTTCAAATGTATAAATACTCCGTCTGAGGCACTTTTTTTAAGTAAGATATAAAGAGTATAGCTTTACAGTTTACACGGGAAAAGAAGACAAAAGTTGGGTTTGGTTTGTACCTTTTCATCAACACAACGAAAATGTACGGAGACACAAAACTTGTTGTTTTCCACTTTGGTTCCTGGAATGGATTTTGTTTTCTCCACCAAGTCTTTGTAAACCTGAAAATTTTAAAAGGGAAAAAAGAAAAAGAAAGGTATAAATTTTTTTTCCTGAATATGGGTTTTTTCTTTTTAACTTTCTCAAGTGAAGAAGATGGTGGGAGACAGGAAACCTCATCAATCATGGGCAAGAATTCACTTGCAGCCTGGAAAAGAACTCCCTGGTTACCCTGAATACCACACAACCAAAAAAGTTGACAGTAGAAATGAAAATTAGAAGCATCCAAGGAAAGAAAGAAGGAAAAAAAAAAAAAGGGGTGTTTCACTGGTGCTGAAAAAAACAGAAGAAAAAAAGTACAATAGGTGAAATTGCACAAGTACACTGATGCTCTTACTTTCTTGTATTTGCAACTTTTAGATGGTCCCTTGATGTCCATACCATGGCTACCAGCATAATAAAGTCCTGCTAGTTTCACAAAGCTGTAAACCTGTAAAATCCCATCATCAAAAACCAATCCAATCCAACATGTAAATATAGAAAAAGTATATCGACTGTAAGATAATGGTACAGTAATGTACCTTGTCTCTGCACCTTCCGGTCACGATTGCTGTTGGAAAATATCTTGCAACATCTCTTACAGTTGCTCTCATCTGATTAGAGACGAAGAAGGGAATTAGTAGGAGTTTTATAGGCTGATGATAAACATGAATAGGGAATAAGAAGATATTAACCTCTTTGGGCATGAAAGCTTGATCCGGGTCTTCAACAATCGGAGAGAGTGTGCCGTCGTAATCCAGAAACATCACAATTTGTTTTCCTTTAGAAGCGGCTACTATTTGCTCAAACATGCTCAAAGCCGAGGGATGGTGAACCTAATAGATAACAAAACAAAGAAACAAAGGGGTGGTTACTCATTAATGCTCAGAAGCTGAAGAAGTGGGAAGTAATGATGGTTGATGGAGAAATGGAACCTACGATCCAGGAACTAGTGTCGTCAGTTTCAGGTAAAGAAGCAGTGGTAGAGGACTTGATACGGGTTGGTGAAGAAGCTCTCATGGAATCCACCCAGGCACTGATTTTAGCGCCCCCATTTTCAGCTTCGAACCTCTTCATCAATAACATCTTAAGGTCTTGCGGTAAAAAGGACTTGGGTACTGGCAGAGATGATCGAGGCAACACATTGCTAACACCCCGCGATATCACATCAAGAACCACCACATTTTGTTGGTTAGTCATTGTTTTTCTTAGTTTCTTGTTGCTTTATCTTCTGCCTATTTTCAGAGAAACCAAAATAGGAAAAACTTTTAGACTGGGATATAGCCAATAAAACAAAACACACACGCTTTAAAATCTTATTTCAATGCCTAGTCTCGATACCTGAAGAGAGTATAGAAAGAAACAGAGTATCAAAAGAGCAGAGAAGATGGCAATGTGAGATCTTAGGACTACAAAGACACCCAATGGTAGGTTTTAAATAAGCAAAGGCTTTGAGCGAGAGAGAGAGAGAGAGAGAGGGAGAACAAAAATAAAACAAATAAAAAAGAAAAGAGAAAAAAAAAAAAGAGAAAATATACCGGAAAGAAAAGGCGAAAATCACAGAAGCGCACTAACACACAAGAAGTCGCAAAAAGACTGGGGTTAGTCTAGTCAATTAATAAACTTTGGTTTAACACTAAGAGACGAAACAACCATTACTTTCCTGGCCATGTGTACTTTTCGACCCCAACAATATATCTCCCCCACCTCTTCCTCTCTTCTTATGAACTCAGGGACCACCCATCTGATACCTTGGAATATTTCACCCCTTACTCCCAAAAATAAGGTTTTTTTTAACCACCAACTTGTGTTGCCAAATCGTAAAATTTGTACTTAAAATTCTTTAGCCATCAATACATTCATCCTTAAGGTTCAAGGATTAAACAGTCTTATTCCATTTATACTGTTTGCTTCTGAGCTTTGGCATTACGAAAAAAAGTAGGTAAGATTGTATTGGTATTGGTAGCACTCTATCTATTTTCCATTCATTTGTAAACGTTGTAAAGGTTCATTCAATTACTTTTTGTTATGATTAAGGTATTTTTCATCTACATTTTACGATTTAATTTTTTGGAGATTTGTGATTATTTTTTCCAACAATGGTATCTTTAGAATTTAAACTCAAGCTCTTTTCTTAAAGTGTTGTAGAGTGTGTCTCGCATTTCAGCATAAAAAGTTTGTGACGTCGCAATGAGGAGGAGCTCTCCATCCTAACGAGTAGTCGATGTCACGACGAGAAAACAAGCTTCGTCCCCCCAACACGACCATACTTCGTTACGACGAGAAGAAAGCCACATCACAATGTGGCGACATGTTCTCAATTTTCTCGGCTTTATTTCTTTTAGTTAAACATTGTTTCAATTTCTCACTTAAATCTGATTAGTTTAAGGATATTCTAGTTATATATACTATGAATTTCAATCTATAAATAGGCCTTAGTTACTCGAGGTTTTATATAATTGAAATATTAAGATTGAGAGAATTTTGTTCTTTGAGTTTGAAGGGTTTTTATTTCTGGGCTTCGAGTTTTCTTTTGATTCTCTTCATCTTTTGTACTTTCATTTTATTATAGTGAAATCTCTTTTTACTCATGGTTTTTTATCGCAACAAAGGTACATCAAGAAGATCCTTGAGCAATTTGAGATGCAAGACTCAAATTATCAATTTCATATTCTCCCCAAAATGAAGAAGAAGAAAGGTACAGGTAGAAAGTACCTTATTCAAGCACAGCTGGAAGTTTGATGTACGCAATGGTGTATGTACTCGACCCGATATTTCACATGTTACTAGTGTTGTTAGTAAATACATGGCCAAACCAGGTAAGTTACATTGACATGCAGTTAAGTGGATATTTAGATATTTACAAGGTACTTCCAACATATGCTAAGAGTTCGGAAGAAGCAAAAAGGGTTTAGTAGGATATGTTGTTTCAGATTATGCAAAAGGCTCAGATCAAAGGAGGTTTCTCACAGGTTATCTATTCGCCTTTGGAGATTGTGCCATCAGTTGGAAAGCTACTTTTCAAGCTACAGTAGCCTTATTTACTATTGAAGCAAAATACATGGCAATTACCGAAGCTGTAAAAGAAGCGGTTTGGTTAAAAGGCCTATTTAGCGAACTGGTTATAAGAAAGAAGCAACTGTCGTATATTGTGATAGTCAAAGTGCTATACATTTCACCAAAGATGAGATGCACCACGAGAGGACAAAGCACATAGACATTCGTTATCACTTTGTTCGAAAGGTGATCATTCAAGGGGATGTTCAGATTCATAAAATTAGCACAGAACACAATTCGGCCAACATGTTGACAAAAAGTCTTCCAGTTTCAAAGTTCGAACATTGATTGGACTTGATGAGTATCTGACAAAGATCCCATTAGGCGCGTAACAGGGCTTGGCAAAGGAGTTAAGTGAAATACGAGTCAAGGTGGAGATTTGTAGAGTGTACCTCATATTTTAGCATTAACAGTATGTGATGTCGCAACGAGGTGGAGCTCTTCGTCTCGATGAGCAGCTGATGTCACAACGAGAAAATAAGCTTCGTCCCGACGACGCAACCATACTTCGTCACAACGAGAAGAAAGCCATGTCACGACGTGATGACGTGTTCCTCAATTTTATTGGCTTTACTTCTTTCAGTTTCCTACATAAACTCTGGTTAACCTAGGGATATTCTAGTCATATATGCTATAAATTTCAGCTTCTAAATAAGCCTTAGTTACTCTAGGTTTTATATAACAGAAATATTAAGATTCAGAGAATTTTATTCTTTGAGTTTGAAGGGTTTTCATTTTGAGGCTTCGGGTTTTCTTTTGTTTCTCTGTATCTTTTGTTTTCTCATTTTATTATAGTGAAATATCTTTTTAGTCGTGGTTTTTTAGCATCTTTTGTGGAGTTTTTTCACGTAAATTTGTGTGTTCGATCTTTTCGATTTTATTTTATTTACTTGTTCGTTACAACATGGGTTGATTCTCAACAAATGCCTTAATATTGCATCCAACACTTATTTTTTGGTCATTCAAACACTTTCACATATCATGAAAATGAATGACGAGTGAGAGTGTAATAATTGTAGAACATTTACCATTTCGTATTAGGTATGTACTCACTCTTGTCAATTTTAATATAAGTTTAAAAATTCTACTAAATCAAATTTTATTTTATTTTATTTTATTTTATCATAAAACATTAACAATCTGAATGAGAATTGATAAAATTTAAATTTATTTGTGGCATATACTTAGTATCATTATCATTTTAAATTTATTTTGTGTGACTTTGTATCAACTCCCAACATGATACCCTTCGCATGTTTAAACTTCAAATCTAGTAAATCTAGAGGCAGATTGTATTTCAATTCTTTTATTAAAAAAGTAGGGAAATTAACTCTTATACATTTCAAAACATGCAAATTAACTCCTCAGTTAAAAATTTCTATTAAATAATGATGTGGAACATGTTGAAAATTATTTTAATGGGTAAATTTAAAAATTGTTACTTAACTATGCTTTTTGTTCTCTTTTGGTCACCCAACTATTAATTTTTTATATTTAGTCACTAAAATTTTCGAAATTAAATATTTTAGTCACTTTGAACTGATGTGGGCTTTTTTATTGGTCTAGTAACGAAATTAGCCATCTAATTTTTACACATTCTATAATTTAATCCTAAATATAAAAATTCAACAAATTTAGCTCTCAATGTTTACAAAATTTGTCATTTTAGTTCTAATTCTAAAAATACAATAAATTTGGCCTCAATATTTACAAAATCTGCCAATTTAGTCCTAACTCTAAAAATTTAAAAATATTTAAAAAATTATTTTTAGCCATTTATAACCCATCGACTAATTAGTGATGGCAATGGGGTGGGGTGGTTTTTTGCCCACCCCGACTTAAAAAATTTTAACCGCTCTAAACCCGAACCCGAAAATTAATAGTATACTCGACTCCGATCCGATCTACTCTCGAGTTTAATTTTTTTTTAAATGAAAGGTTTTGGCACCATTTTTTATTAGATTTTCTTAATGATTTTTCTATGGAGTTGTGTGTTAATTTATATTTACTTACAGCACAGAAAAACAAAAGAAGGAACAAAGATTTCTTTAATAAATTATTAAATTAAGAAGATAGAAAATAAAGGAAATAACCTTACAATGGTGAACATGGACTAGTATAGAGGCTGTAGAATGAGATTAGTACTGATAAATAATCCTGAGACTAGTATAGAGGGTAATTTCGTAAATATCTCAAGGCAGGGTGGGTAGTTTCATTCTAAACTTGACTCGACTATTTTAAAATTTTAGCCTACCCTGCCTCAACCCCTAACTTCAATAAAAAAAAGCTACATTGTCGGGTTAGATTGGCTCGAAACCCGTTGGATTTGGGTTTTTTTGCCATCTCTATAGCTAACCAATGTGAAATATTAAAACAAGAAAAAAAAAGTACCCTATTTCAAGTCACTTGTCAAAGAACTCTAAAAAGTTGGGATAAAATAAAAAAAAAAATTAAGATCTAAAAGAAAATAAAGGCGTTTAAAATATTATTTGTTGCCAATTATTCCATACAAGTTACAAATCAATTGGTTTGGTCCAGTGTGAAGTCTAAATTATAGTTAAAAAAAATTGTTGCAAGTGACTTGAAAGAATGTACTCTTTTTCTTATTTTAATATCTCTCATGGGTTAGCCAATTGGTTATAAGATGCTAAAAATGAATTTTTTTAAAAAAAAATTAAAGTTTGGACTAAATTGATAGATTTTATAAATATCGAGGACCAAATTTATTAATTTTTTTAGAAATAGAACTGAAATAACAAGTTTTGTAAACATTAAGGGCTAAATTTTTTTTTTTTATATTTAGGATCAAATTGATAGAATGTGTAAACATTAGTGACTAAAATATTTGAATTTGAAAAGTTTAGTGACTAAATTAGAAAAAAATAGTTGGGTGACCAAAGTAGAATGAAAAGCTTAGTTGGGTAACCCTTTTTATAGTTTACCATAAAAAAATATTCAGCATTTTTCATGTCATTATTTAATAAAAAAGTTTAACTGGCTAATTTGTACGTTTTGAAACGTATAAGTGCTAATTTATCTTTTTTTTAAGTAGAATGGTCAAAATGCCATCCGTCCCTACGTATGGTTTACAAACAATGAAGCCACAATTTCAAAATATGACCTAATGACAAAAACATTATAAGGTAGATATGAAAACTTGAATTTGATGTCCCGATTTCTAAAAAAAAAAATATTAGTTGTCCTTATATAAAAATAATCACCAGTCAAACACGACTTACATAATTTAAAATTGGATACTAAACATTAATGCGGATTAAAAAATAATGGACTGACTCTGAACCAATAGTTGAATATACTAATTACATAGCTCTTAACCATAAATTTTAATAATAAAATAAAAGGTTGTGGAAAAAAACAAATAACAAATTTTGAATAGTTTGTTAATTGAGTATCTCATATTATATTATATGTAATACATGCATTAAATGTGGCAATTTAACTAAAACATACCCATTGTCAACTAAATCAATCTCTCTAATTATTCTCAAGGAAAGAAGCCTTTTTTTAGGCTATTCGTTTAAATTATTATCTAGTGGTAAAAACGACAAAGTAAATTTTCAATAATAACGCATGCATTATTGGGCAGTACTCTATAGTCTATAATGAGGAAATGTAGTAAAGTAGAGCCAGAAATGGCATGACATATTTTCACAGCCGCCCCTTGTATTGAAACAAGAATCTCCCAGGACAAGCTTGTTATGCATTTCAATGAATACCAGCAGCGGTTTTAACCAAAACCCCATTTTTTTTATTTTTGTTTAGGGTCGTCTAAATAATTCACATCATTTTCCCAATCTCTAATTTCTCCAAATGCTTTTGCTTTCTTGTTGACGGAATCTCTTTAAATTATATTGTCATCTTCAACACGATATTCACACATTTGAGGAACATAAGTAGATATATAATAAGCACAACTATAAATAATCATATAAATTAGCACATGAAAATGCAATTTTTTTTATGTCAACCTAATCAAATATTGATTTCACAACTCATTCAAGGATATCAAAATGCTGCAAAACGAAAACTGTTAGCACTGATAGGAAACAAAAATTAATTGAGCGTAAATAATAAAAGAATCACTGCTTTAGAAGTAAATTCGTCCTGATCAGTGTAATTGTGTAGTGGACTTCGCCCTCCAAGGTTAACACAATACTTCAATATTCATACACCTGAATAAAGAAGGTGGAACACAATTGGTAGTGCTTTTCTCACAAAAAAATCGGAACCAGAAAATAAAAGCTCTAAAAGAAACAGACGTGCTACAGGAGAAAAGATTGTTTATTGTTGTTAAAAATGAGAAGAATGGTTTTCTGAAGGAGCAAAATGGTAAAATAACAGTGTCAGCTTCAAAAATAATATTCTACAACAGCTAAAGGATTTTTCAAAAATAGCAATGTTAGTTAATTGCTAACGGGTTTGAGTTTCCATGACTTTGTTAATAGAATAAAATTAGTATTAATCAAGAATTTGTTTAATTTGTTAAATACAATATGATAATTGTGATCTTTTCTCTAGTTTTAAAGTTGATTTGATGAAAGTTAATTGCTAATGTTCTTATTCAATTACAAATTTTCATCAAATCAACTCTAAAATTCAAATTAAACACTAAAAAGTTAACACCGTTAATAATTTCAAGTACTTAAATATATAACTTTTGCCAAATACATATACCAAATTGGACCAAAAAATACAAATATCACATTATAAAAAATTATTAAACACAAATATCAAATAATTATTAAGCCATTTTTTTAAAATTTCTTTGTCTAACTCAATTCAGGTCAACCCCATACCTACCCAAAAGAATTAGTTATTCAAAATATATAAAGAAATATTATATTAGTATTTAGATATTTTTAATTAAATTTAAATAAAAATAATTTATTATTCGACTAACTTTATTAAATAAGGTAAACTATACCAATGGTCACTTTAAAATAGGGTTTGTCCTATTTAGGACACTTCAAAAATCTTTCCTCAATTTAGTCACTTTAAATAAAATAATTGTGTGAATTAATCACTACCATTAAAATTTTCGTTTTCTTGAAACGAATTACTAAAGTGATACATGACATTTTTTTGTTAACTTTTGAGCACAATTATGAAATCTTCTCCCCAAATAAATTTTATAGAGAGGTCCCTAAACGGAATGCCACATGTCAGCATCTCAATAAGCGAACGTGCCATGTCAATAATCAAATAAAAAAAATTTTAACGACAACGATAATTTAAAGTGAGTAATTGAGAAAATTTTAAAATCACCAGAATAGGATTTAATCTAATAAATATGAATTGGGGTGGAGTTAAAATTATATAACTTGTGATTTAATAAAGATGAATTTACCAAAATTACTCATACATTGACCGATGTGGTGGTCTTGGGGAGGTATAAGATTCGTGTCTCAAAGTTTTGAAATGGAATAAGAGAATGCCCCCAAATGAAATTTATTTCTGCAGCTAACGTCGCTCTTGCAGAGAATATAAGAAAGTCGAATAATGATTTTCTGTCATTTCATCTCTTATTTCATAATTGACCAACCTATATTTCACTTATCATGATTTAACCTATCAAAGGCCTTTTTTTTAATATTTTTCAATTATAATTCAGCATTCTATTTATAAATCGGGACTTTTCGGCAAAATGATTATTTTTAAGCATTATTTATAGTTTAAAAACGGAAAAATAAATTGAGAAAAGCTAAAGGAGAAAACGTTGATATCAACTATAACTTATATATATACAATCCATGCGATTTTCATGGAATATGAAACTGTACTAAAAATCTGATTATACATGTAGAAACTATAAATTTAGATTATAAATGTATTTAAAAATAACAAACAATAAATAATGAAATGTATACAATATGCACAATATTAAAATGAAAAAAATTAAATTAAAATTATTTATCATGGTGTTGTTGTCTATTTTGAGTCGGTGTCGAGTTAACTTGTGATACCAACTCAATCAAATACAGTAATACAGATATACAATTAATGAAAATAATAAAGTGTGCATAATCAAAGTAAAATTCTAGTTTAGTGGTAAATTAAAATTTTTTTATTGCAATTGATTTGGGCTTAAATCTCACAATATGCATATTTTTAAGTAAAAAAGTTAAATTACACTTAAATGATATAATTTATTTTAATTATGAAAAATATTTCCGCAATTTTTTAAACTGAGTTGATGATCCGGTTGAAGATACACCAACCCAATAAAACACTTTATAATCTATATATATAAGGTGAAATAATGGTTTTAAGAGGATACATATATGATCATGTCATCAATTTAGCAATGTATGTTTGGAAATTGAAATTAGCGAAAATCACAACAAATTAATAGTTGAAGTTGATGTATAAACTAACAAGCAGAGTAATTTGTAAAGTAGAAAGCAAAAAGAAAATGCAATGAGTGCATCACCTTTATATCGAATAACTAAGGTGACTAAACAATACCTCTAAAATTGAAATTAAGCAGTGTGGTCACAAAAATTGTTACAGCGTTAATATTGTTGTAGTTTTAAACTCCCACGTGAAGCAAATTGGTGGGTGGGCCGGTCTTCAAAGGGGGCCATACCGAACAGTCTCCAGAATTAGAATCATGCTTCTAAATCTAATCAAGCATCGTATATATTTCCCCCTCAAGGAATCAAAAGAGTTTATAATGTCACTTTGCATTTTCATATATTAATGACGCTGATTGAGAATATGCCACTACCCCCAACGAATGGTAAAAACCCTTGGGGCTACTTGGGTAGCTACCACATGTTGGCCATGATTGCAATCTTAGGGCGGTTTGCGTATCATCTATTATCGCTCTCCTATGATATTCCAACAACCTTGCAAGTGGATGCAAATATTTATTTTGTATACACTCCTTTTGCTTTGTCCATCCACAATGAAGTGCCTTACATTTTATCTTCCTTCTTACTTGAATATAATAAGTGGAATAAATGTGAGAAATCTTTAAAGAGCTTAGAAGGTATAATTTAAAGAGTAGGAAAAGAACCTCCTTTATCTTGCCCTTTTGACCTCTTAAATTTGTGGGCTTGTGGAATAATTTTCTCATATTATGACAAATTAAATTCTTAGGTCTCAAGTGAAAAATAAATAAATAAATCTTGGGTTTGAAGGTGGGAGAGAGAGGATTGATTGGTTTTAATGGAGTGGATAGCCAGATATAGTAAAGTGGTATTGGGAGGGAAAACTTTTCATCTATGGCCTAGATATCTAGCTACTTCAATCTTAAACCATAGCCCATGATTATGGAATTATATATCTATCATTATATAAAAGTTGATATGATATATATGTGCCAAAGTGCTTTAGTAAAATTATTGACGTAGTGAACAACTTATTTGATGCATCATTTTCATGCGCATCACAAATTCGATGCGAGAGAATTGACACATTAGTTGCATATCATTTTCTTCCAAATTGTTTTGAATGTTTTTAATGAACTAATATGATACTAAAAGAAAATATAACTATTTAAAAAAAAAACACACAGAAATTGTCTAAGGGAGAGGAAAAGAAACACATAAGTGTATTGAGAACTTGATAGATAAACTATATATGATTCCTTCAACGCAAATTATAGGAATAGTTTATATGCATTTAAACTAGGTATTCAATCCTATCAATTTGGTGACAAATTAATTATAATGTACATATACTGTATGTGTAGTGTTCTACCTTTTCTTGAGGCTGAAGTTAGCTCGGTTAATCGACCCGTAGTCTATTTTAGTTTGGTCAAAGGTTAATTAATAATTTTTTGAATTTACAGTTATCGGTTAATTCAATTTGAAATCGGGTAATTAATTGAATTAACCAATTAACCAAATTAAATAGTATATATTATATATAATTGTTAACTTTTTATTTGGTTGTTAACTTTCAAGATTTATGTAGTGTTTCTAATGCCTTATTTATTGTTTTCACTTCCATTTAAAGTTTTTTAAACTATTAAAAAAAAAGAAGAAAATGAACATTAGCAATGTATTTTTTATATGTTTTATACTTATTTTGATCCAAAGACAAAAAATATATAAATTTTGGTTAACCGACCGAATTAACTGAATTATTTCAGTTCGGTTAATGTATTTGAAAAAAAAAATTTGGTTCGGTTAATGGTAAAGATTTTTATATTTCGAGTAGTTCGGTTAATGATAATTCGATTAATAGTAATTCGATTCGAGTATGAATCGAACCGACCATTTGAACACCCCTACGAGAGAAGAATGATAAAGATATATTTACGTGGGTGTATATATCTGACATATTGTTGTTCAAGTTTTAGTGAGTTTTTTTTTTTTAAAGTAAGATGGAGATTGCCAATATTGTTTTGTAATTTAAATGGTTATTTCTCATATTCATTTTTCTTTTAAATTTATAATTATTTTAGTGTAGGATTTATACTTATTGCATTATTAGTGTACAACTCTAACTCTATAATGAATCAAATAATGGTATATGTAAAAAAATAACTATTATATTTTTTTATTTTTTGCTTTATTATTATTGACTATGTTTCATAATATGATTTACTATAATGTAATAAGTGTATTAAATATATACCTTTTGGTATATGTATATAATATATTATATATTAAAGTACGAATTTAGAAATTTTTAAATTAATCAGGATACCTTTTATTGTTTATTATTGTTATGAAACATAATATAGGATTGATTTTCTATGGCAATTCATATTGTGAGGTGTGGAGAACCACTAACATGTAGGGCGGTTCACACCATAGAAAGTGCAGAAAGCTGCTATATGTGTTGAGTTTTTGTACTATCAGCTTACCTATCTTTCTTCTTAGAGGATGAGGCCTAGGGTTTTTATAGACAAAGAAAGGCTTAGAGTAGGCCCTCTTTTCATGATGGTCTCCTTATAGAGTCCAATTTTAGGACCGATGTGATAAATCACTTTTTAAGAAGCTATTTAGTGTTCTTGTTTGGCTAAGGGAATTTAAGAATAGGAATTGTCAACCACTACTTTACTGATCCTTGGATGATGTGCACTACCTTTTTCAACAACATCAGAATATGGTGCACTAAGCTTCCTCTTTTCCTCTTGCACAACTCGTGCATCCCTTGCCCAGATGAAGGTGCACTCTCTCCATATACTAGTCAGCATGCGCTACCTTCACTCACTAGCGGCATACACTACCTTCACCCAAATGAAAGAGTTGATGGTCCAACTTCACAGAATGACTGATCTTAAGGGGAACCGAGTTAGTTTTTCCCCTTTCGATATTTTTTCTCTTAAGGCGTCGACTATCACATGTTTACGTTCTAGTATTACCCCCCTTTTTTTTGCACCCATACTCAAAGACTTCTAATATGTCCTTTGCCAAGATCCTCTTATTTTCCCTCTCCATATAGATAGTACAACACTTTTTTATTTTACAAATTCTTCCAATTCCCTTTTTCCTTACAACTTCTTCGGTGGTGTCCCTTAAGCTAAGGCACTCATTAGTACTATATTGTTTTGATACAAGCATTTTGTCATCAATCTCCTCTTCCAAAGGTCAAATTGCATGGATGGCAGAGCTCTCAATATTCCATTGTTCCAACTAAAGAATTCTCCTTATGAGGCGATAGAAGTTGTGACCCCCACCACAACTTTGTCTTTTCTCCATTTAGCGAAGTAGTAGTTCGAATGTTCTTTTGAATCAATATTGTATTCTTACTTAAGAGATTGCCCCATGTCCCAATGCATATATTCTTATTCTTCCTCCTCAAGCTACTCATTGTTCCTTCGAGTCTTTTTTTGGGCATATTCTTGAAGCTAGGACCAAAGGAACTTTTGTCTTTGAGATTCTTGATACTAATGTACCATTGTCCGAGAGTCATCTTCCACTTCACAACTGTGACAATATTCTTCTTCTTAGCGGTTTGTCGAAAGGCCTAGGAAAAGAGCACAGGCAAGTCTATCATTCCACCTTCGAGGTTGCATGGAAGTGGTATGTCTCCACCGTATTGCTCTAGCCTCATTTCTTTGACCTATTCTAATTTGGGTTATTAGGAGCACTCTACCCTTCTCACTCCTAATGATTATAACCTTCAAGGGGTAAAGACATAGTTTTTTGTTAGTTTCGCACAAAAAAATACCAAAGGTTACAACATATAATATGAGGTTGACTTGTTATGGTAGTTCACATTGTTGGGGAGTGGAAAGCTGCTAGGATGAGAGCAGTTCACGCCATGAAGGATGTGAAAAGTTCTTATAAACTAAAATTCTGAAGATACGGATTTTGGCAAAGTAAGGTTGCTTGTGTTCTCATGTCCTTTTACCTTGATGTTAAGAAGGTATTTGTAGCAGGCCAATTCTGTCCGGCCCAATAACAATAAATAAAACCCAAATCTTAATAGTCCATATAAAACAGTCCAAATTACAAAACAACAAGCCTAAATTACAATGGCCCAAATGGCCCAACAAGATAAAAAAACCCTAGCCCAACAGGCCCACAACCTAAACATTTTCAGCAAAAAGGAGAGGCAGAAACCCTAGGACTAGCACCGCACTCTCCGCAACCTCTCCATGTGCGATCTGACACGCCTGCCACCGCCACAATCAGCCACTCCGTTGCCACCTGCAAAGAAACGAACACACAACAGCCAACATGCCAAACAGAAGAAGACAACAAAGAAAAAACAAAATATTTGTAATTGACAGCTTGTAAATTTGGCTATAAGAAAGCCACAACATCTCCTTGTAATTTTTTACGCGCATTAGAGAATAAAAAAAAATGAAAATTTCAAAGGTGATTTTGGTTTATTTTTTATCTGTTATTCATTTTTACGAACACACAAATATCAATAAAAAAAAGATTAGAAATTTCCAAAGGTGACTCTTTTTTCTTTCTTTTATTTTCGTATGGATGTATTTTGTAAATAGAACAAAAAAGGAAAAAAAAGGAAAAGTTTTGAGAAAGCAAACCTCCACGTTCCATCGCTGTGAACGGCAAAGGTAGTCACTTCCGATGAAAAGTGGCCGAAAACTGAATGGTTTTTAACATTCGAGTCATTTTTGTGAGGATTTCGAAAATTTTGGGCCCGGATCTAGGTTTAGGAGGGTCGAAATAGCAAAATAGGTTTTTTTTTTATTCCAGCCATCGCAGACAGCGGCACCGTCGCCGGTAGGGGTGAGCGTTCGATCGAATCGAATGAAAAAATTTCAAGTTAATCGAGTTGACGAATCATATTTTATCATCCTAATTTGATTTGAAATTTTCTCGACTCGAGTCGAGTGAGATGGAATTCGAATCAAATCGAATCGAATATATTTGTTCGAGTTAAATTTTAAAAAATAATTTTGGGTCCTTGTAACCATTGTCACCTATCGTAATAAAATTTGTTCACCATAGCCAAATTTTTTTTATTAACTTTCACACCAAATAATTTATTTATTAATCTTTTATATACGGGTTAGCTTCTTTGCTTGTTTAGTTCTTTCAATTATCTTCAGATTCTTGTCACTATGTATTTTGGAATTAAAAAATATATTAAATGTAAAAATATGATTTTTTAATAAAAGTTATATTAAAGATAAAATGTGAAATTGATACCAATATAAAATTTTAACACGAATACTTTATGGCATCATTAATAATTCAATTTTAATATAAATATTCAATATGACTAAACAATTCAATAATATAAATAATATAAAATGTGAAATTTAATTTAATAATATAAATAAAATTCTTACTATTTATGTTTAGTTATTTTTTTTGTATAATTTTGATTTTTTATTTGAGAGTAAAGGGTGAGAAGTAAAAGTTTAGGGGGAAAATAAAAAGTTTTGGAGAATAAAAGTTTGAGGGAAAATGAATAGGGGGAGTAAAATTTTGAAGGGAAAATATTAAAAAAAATTGGAGCGAGGATGGGTTTGGAGTAGATGGGAGGTGAGATGGGAATGGATAAAAGTTTTAGGGGAAAAGTGGGAGGGAGTAAAAGTTTTGGGGGAAAATAAAAAGTTTTGAGGGTTTTTGGGAGTAAAATTTTGAGAAAAAGTAAATGGGAGAGTAAAATTTTGGTGGGAAATGAATTTTGGGTAGATTGGGGGGTTAAGATGGGAAGGGAGTAAAAGTTTTGGGGGGAAAGTGGGAAGGAGTAAAAGTTTTGAGAGAAAAGTAAAAAGGTTTGGGAGTTTGGGGTAAAAATGTAAAATATTATAGTTTGATATTCGAATTATTCGAGTTATTCGAATTCGAAAACTCAACTCGATTCGAACTCGAAATTCGAAAAAAATCGAATTGACTCGAATAACTTGATTCGTTTAACTCGAAATTTGAATTTTTTTTCGATTTTTTCAAGTCGAATCAGGTTTTGCTCACCCTTAGTCGCCGGTGACTAGTGGCTGGGGCGACGACTGATGACCGACCCCTGACCGGAAATTGGAGGGGAGGGGAGGGGAAGAGTTGAGAGGTTTTTTTTTATTTTTTTCGAGGAAGAAGAGAGAAAATGAGTTTTTTTAAAAAAAAATTGATTTAAATAAAGATACAAAACGGCGCCGTTTTGGGCTAGGGACACAGACGCCAAAACGACGCAGTATAAGGCCAACCCGCCCACAACCCGACTCGCTCTAGGGGATCCGCGTGTTTTCAATTTTTGGGCTATTTACGCCCCTGTTCCTTCCGCATTTTTGGGTTGTTCTAATTTAGTCCTATTTTCATTCTTTTTTTTAATTTGGCCATTAAACTTTTTGCGTGTTTCAATGTGGTCATTGGTTCGCTGATCTCCTAGAGAAAGGACGCGTGTTCAGGGGAATTGGGTTATTTATTCATTTGGTCCTCACTAATTTTCGCACCTTTCGGTTTGGCACTTATTTATCTATTTCTTTACAATTTATACTTTAGTTTCATTTTCATTTTAATTCAGTCCCTGGGTTATTTAATTTCAATCTCTTAGGAATTTTTTATTTTATATTATTTATTATTTATGTATTTATTTATTTGCCTATTTTTACTCCTTTTCATGTTTAAAATTTATAGTTTTTTTATTTATTATTTATTTGCACACTTTTGTTATTATTATTATTATTTTTGTCATTATTGATATTATTGTTATCATTGTCATCGTATGTTTTATTTTTTTCTTTGATTGTTAATATTAATATTAAAATAGTATATTATATGATTATTTCCATTATGAATAATAAATTGTTTATTAGTATATTGATATTGTTGTCATTCATTGGTATAATATTTTATTCATATGCCATTTTTTAAAATATTGCATGAATTTTCACCCAAATTTAAAAAAGAAAATTTTAAAAAATAGGCAATATTTCGTATTTTGGGGATTCGATAAATTGTACCCAAACTTACGGGGCTTCGATTTTCTCGTTAAACCTTAATAGCCAAATATTCTTCTAAAATTAAAATACATGAAATTTAAATAAAAAATTTAAACGCAAGCTTATTCTCGAGGGTTCAAAATGTGTGCCCTAACTTACGGGATGTGACATTTGTTATCTCGAGACGAGAGGGTCTTTGACATTCGTTTCAATTTATTCAAGCGTTAAAAAAATTAACGTTAATAAAAAAGAGGGACCGTATTGCAAAATTCTTTCAAGTTTTCAAATTTTCAACATTACAGCATTAATTAATTAATTAGGTACCAATTTTGGGCGTTACGAGGGTGCTAATCCTTCCTCGTACATAATCGACTCCCGAACCCGTTTTCTCGAATTTCGTAAACCAAAATCATTGTTTTAGTAAATCAAAATGTTTTACTAAAACGATCAAATTACGAGGTGATCCGATCACACCTCATAAAAAAGGATTGGTGGCGACTCCCATTTTCATTTTTAATAAAAAGTCGATGATAAACCGTAATATTTCATATTTTAATCCCACATTTAGCATACTTTTGGATGATTTATCCTCTGACTTGTGGAATTTGATGCTCCTAATCCTTTGATTTCTTGTTTTATACTTAGGAGAGCATCGGAGGATGAAAAGAACGAGAAACGGGCCAAAAACGGAGAAAATGGGCCAAACGGCCTGGAGATAACCACACGGCCGTGCCTCTTTAGCAGACCCGAACACGGCTTGGGCTCGATTTATACGGCCGTGCCACATGGGCGTGTCCCTGCCGAGACTAATTTTAATTCCATTCGAATTAGGTTACTTAGGGGCAAAGAAAGACATTCCAAAAGCCTATATAAACAGCCTAAGTATGACCTAAAAAGGAGAGGCTGAAGAGCGAAGCCAGAGAGGGCTGAATTATGGGATTTACTCGAAGACAGCCAGATGATCCATCTCAAGAACTCGAAATCATACTCAAGACGAAAGATCTTCCCTTCAATTTACTTCATGGGGTTTTAGGGTTTTTCTTATGTTTTGTTTTATACTTTCTTCTGAGATGTATTCTTTTATAAATATGAACTAAACCCCTCTAATACCTGAGGGGGATGAAACCTAAGACGGATCTTGTTATTGTTTTCTGAACTATATGATAAATATTTGATTTGTTTTTAATTATGTATTCTTAATTCTTACTTTGATATTTCAGGATATTGATTCAAGTATTGATGTGCTTAGGAAGTGGAGCAAAAGTCCCTGTTTAAGAGTAGATATAGCATAGTTAAGCGGAGTTGATCGCACTCCCAGAGATAGGACGACGAAAATCTGCCGGATTAGGGTCAAACCTAATATGGGAGTCCATAGATTGAGTTAATGCAACTCTAGGGGTTTTAATTAGAAAGAGATTTCAATTAATCAACCTAGGGTTAGACGTTAGTAGCCTCGAGAAAGGTATTAATATAAATTAGGGAATTCTACGGATCAAGTCAAGTGAATAAATCGTCTGGTTCAGAGTTAGATAACAAGTGAAGTCTAAGTGGATTCTTCCTCGGGTATTGTTTTAATCAATTGGTTTTCCCAAAAGTATTTCCCCAATTCACTCTCTGTGTCATAGCATCTTTAGCTTAGTAATTAGTTAGTTTTAGATTAAACAACAATTCTCTTAATTCTTAGGTTAAATAATAGAAAGATAGTAATTACTAGTACTCTTGGTCCTTGAGGATACGATATTTTCGGTCTTGCCATAGCTATACTACCAAACGATAGGTGCGCTTGCCTTATTCGTTGTCATAGTTACTTTGGACACGATCAGCCGGCCTTTTAAAAAATTGGTTTTGACAGTATTTATAGAAGGAGGGAGGTCGAGCGTGGGCCCCAACCATCAAGTGTATATGGTTCAATAGGGTAGCAGATGTCGACCTAGGACACTGTTGGAGTTGACCTGAAAGGACTAAATGTAACATCTCGATTTTGGGTCTAGTCGGAATAGTGGTTTCGAGACCACAAATTTGACGTAGTAAAATTCATTTTTATTACATTTTTATGGTCTACAGTTTTACGAAATGATTTCATGAAACTTTCGTTCGAAAATTTTGATGTTTGGGCCCTCAATTTAGTTAAAAGGACTAAATTGTAAAAAGTGAAAAAGTTGAGTTCTACATGCTAGAGGTGTCTAATTGCTATGAAATTTTAAATTGAAGATCCTTAGATGGTAATTAGACCATTGGTTAAGTTGGTGGACAAAAATGGACATGGTTTGGCATGTTTTCAAAGTTTTTCATTAAGGGTGTTTTGGTAATTTGGTAATTAAATGAATTAAAAAGCAAAATTAAAAGCCAATTTTTGTCCATCTTCTTTCTCATGGCCAAAATTCACAAGGGGAGCCATAGCTAGGGTTTGGCCACTTTGAAGCTTGATTGTAAGTCCGTTCTAGCCCCGTTTTTAATGCTCTTTTCATTTTTAGAGTCATTGTAACTCGATCTTTCTATTTCTACCATTAATTTGAAGAGATGTTAAGGTCTAAAATTTTACCAATGTTGAACATGTATATATTTTGATGTCTAATGGTAGAAAATGCATGTTTGGTGTATGATACGATTTTTGCTAAGTGATTTTTGGTAAAAATGCTTAAAAATGACCTATTTGTAAAAGTTATAAAATATGCAGTAAAAGTGTGTTTTTGTAACGCCTCGGTTTTCTATTAATTTCAGCTGTTGTAATTTCAAAACATAAATACCTATCTGCTTTAGTGGTTGAGTGATTTGGATGTGTTTGGGTGTGTCTGAAAGGTCCCAAGTTCAAGTCTCAACTTGGGTAAAATTTGGTATTTTTATGAAGCAAGCCCTAGCTCTGTTTAGTAGGCTTTTAATTAATTGTTAGGGAAATTATATCAGAATGGGCCTGTTGGTCTTGTGGTTAAGTGGAGTGTTAGGTTGTTGGAGGTCTGAGGTTCGAATTCCTGTGCGAGCAGGAGGAATTATTTTTGCTGCTAGTGGTGTGTAGGAGTTTGAGTTTTAGTTAAATGCTGATAGTGGGAGTTGGGGGAAAATTTAATAGGATTTGTGTTTGTTTTGAAAACAATTTTCCATCAAAAAATTTTGTCTCTCTGCCGTCTCATCTCCTCCTTTGCTGCCGAATTTTTCCTCTTTGCACTTGATCCCAACCGTTTTCATTTTATCGTTTAGTATCAGCAATCCTCCGCTTCAATTCCTTGTGTCTTGGTAAGACTGTTAGTCACCACACGGCTGTGTAATCGACAAGTCAGGCCGTGCGCGAGCGACACGGTCGTATGATGGCTGGGTAAGGCCGTGTGCGACACACGGGCTCGACCATTTGGGCCGTGTAGGATTTTGGGCCAGGCTGTGTGATCCACACGGCCAAGGACAATTTGGGTAGTGTGGGCCACACGAGTGTGTGGGCCCACACGAGTAGGCCACATGGGCGTGTGAGCCCATTTTTCTGGAAAACTCTGTAAGGTTACACGGGTTGCCCAAGTCGACTGTGGACCTACCTAAGGCCGATAAGCAATGCTTAGACCCCTAAATAAATGATGTGACTGTTTGATTTTTGTACTAAGCATGTATGCTGGTCTGAATGTGTGAACTTCTATCTGCATGTTAGCATGACATTTTATATATGTTGCATTGCATCGGGGTGGGATTAATGACATTCGGAGGAAGTATCTAAAAGGCTTTTAAGCCTGTTATCTGGCAGCTCAGCTGCAAATTTCTAATTTCTAATTATGTGCCGCATTCGGTACAACATAGTGTGTAGGGCTGGGTGGGTTGATTTTATCCCCATATGGTGTGTAGGGTTGGACAGAGTTGGTGTGTAGAGGCTGGTGGGTAGGACTCTGTTATCTGCATATTCTGTCTGAAATGGGCCAAGGCCCAGTAATATGTTTGAATCTGTATCTGAGTGGGCTAAGGCCCACACCATTTCTGTAATGGGCTCAGACCCGAATTGTGAATTGATGCCTGTTATCTAATATTTATGTGTGTGTATGTTTTCTGTGGGGATTACACACTGAGTTTGCAAAAACTCACCATTTTTCTGTTTAAACTGTTCAGGTAATCCCTATTAGTAGAGGATCGGTGCAGCGGAGGACTCGGCAGTGACCACGGTTTCGGACACTTATTTACAGTTTATTTTTAATTATGATTTGGTTATTTTTAGGTATATTTCTTGTAATAAGGCCTTTACAGATTTTAGCTTAAAATTTGGGATAATTATTTTATGAATTGCTAGTAGTAGAACAATATGCGAATTTTCAAAATAAATAGAGGTTTTATCAAATACACATGAACTTGCAAATTATTTTAAAATCTTCCCCAACATATAACGTTTTAAAGATGGATAATGAGTAATTAAATGGTACGTTTTGATGAAAGCTTAAGATATTTATAAATGATTTTAACGTAGTTAAGTTTTCCAAAGCACTATCATGTGACGCAGCCAGATTCAGCCATAATGTCTAGGTTGGGTTTGGGGTGTTACATTTAGTGGTATCAGAGTCAAGTTGTAAAACTCGGCTGTGGCTTCAGTTTTTAAATGGTTTTTCCGAAATGATTTTTAAATGATTCAATATATCTTTGAAATAAGTATGTGGTACATTGAGTCTCCGGCGCCGATCTTGTAAGTGTTCTGAACTCTGTTTAAGATTTATCTGAAATACTACTTGCATGCTTGAAACAGCCTTAGGTAGTATACTATACTGAAACACTTTAGGTAGTGTAAACAGAAAACTGTAGCGAAACTGAAAAATCGTAGTAAAACTGCGATTTGCGATAACGA
Organism: Gossypium australe; assembly: GCA_005393395.2. Classification (NCBI taxonomy): domain Eukaryota; kingdom Viridiplantae; phylum Streptophyta; class Magnoliopsida; order Malvales; family Malvaceae; genus Gossypium; species Gossypium australe. The sequence goes on along the minus strand of CM016618.1, from coordinate 89,266,234 downwards.
ACTCTGAACTTCTGATACTGTTATGCATAAAAAATTTGTTAATAAATATTGGAACTGTAAACTAATGTATAAAACTGTTAATACAGATAATTTCCAAAATTACGATGAGCGCACAAGGTATCCGTGGACGGGGTACTAAGGGCCGTGGTAGAGGCCGTATGGGGGCTTGAGCTGGGTTTTCCACATCTGAGAATCTGCCCCATCTAGATACGAGCGAGACGCTGATCTCACCTATGCTGAAGATATTAGATAGGGTCGATGGGTCCAACGCTGGATTTGGGGGTCGTGGGTCGGTTACGGAACGACTCTGATCCAATGGGGCTGAATTATTCAGGGGTGTCACTGGAGTCGCCCCTAGAGTGGCCGAATATTGGTTGGAGGCCACGGAAAGAATTATGGATGGTCCGAATTTTACTGCTGAGCAAAAGCTTAAGGGGGCTGTTTCCCTGCTTCGCGACGAGGCTCACCAGTGGTGGCTGATTGGTAAGGAGGGCACTCAGCCCAACCGTCTCACTTGGGATTATTTTAAGACGACTTTTCAAAGTAAATACGTGAGAGCCCGCTACATTGATGCTAGAAGGCGTGAGTTCTTTAATCTGAGGCCGAGTCCCTGAGGTTGAGTTGGTATGCCCGGGGGATGGTGGCAACTGAATATGAGCGATGCGTCCGTTTTGAGAATGGACTCAGGTATAGTTTACGGGTTCTAATAGCTCCGCAGAGGGAGCGTGATTTTTCTGCTTTAGTGGATAAGTCGAAGATCGCCGAGAAGGTTAAGCACGCTGAGCGCCAAAATCGCGAGAAAGGAAATAATAAGAAGGAATCAGAGCCCTCGAATTCTGTGATGAGGCCTAAGAAAAGGCCACACCGGATGGGCCAGTGAGAGTTGGGCCTCCTGTTTGCACCTGCTGGGGTGGCGCTGTGTGGGCACTGTGGTAGACGCCATCCGGGCGAGTGTTGGAGGACGACTAGGGCATGTTTGAGATGTGGGTTGACTGAGCATCGTATTCGGGATTGTCCACTAAGGACTAATCAAATACAAGCTGGGGGCACTAGTGTTGCGCAGCCGCAGAGAGTAGCTCAACAGCCGCCTAAGGGCCGAGGACAGGCCAGGGTGGTAATGGCATGGGCCGAGGACAGAGAGTACCGGGCAGAGGTGTGGGACCGACTGAGGTGAGGCAGCCTGCACTAGCTTATGCTGCACGTCACCGAGAGGCTCCGGACGTCATTACGGGTATGTTCTTAATTTTGAATGTACCCTACACTACATTGATAGACATAGGCTCTACACATTCTTACATAGCTAACTCTGTGTCTGAGACTTTAGGGATTCTGGTTGAGAGTACTTCGAGTGAGATAACTGTTGTGAGTCCGTTGGGACAATCTATCCGGGTTAGTAAATTGTTTAGAGACGTTCTGCTAGAGGTTCAAGGGACAGTATTTCTGACGGTTCTGATGGAGCTTCCATTTGGGGAGTTCGATTTGATTCTAGGAATGGACTGGCTGGTCAAGCATCAGGGGAGTCTGGACTATGCTACAAAAAGGGTTAGTCTGAGAACTGAGGAGGATAGCGAGGTAGTGGAGATTGGGGATGTCGTAACCATTTTTTGATAAAACAGTAAACAACGCGGTCGACTCGATTTTTGAAAACAAAAAGGAAGGGAGTCGCCACCGATCTTTATTTGGGTGTGATCGGATCACCTTTGTTTTAATAAAACGTCTTCGTTTATTAAAACGATACTTTTGGTCTACGAAAATTTGAGCAAAATAGGTTCGGAAGTCAATTACGTGCGAGGAAGGATTAGCACCCTCGACACGCCCGAAATCGGTACCAAATTGATTGATCGATGTCCTATTGTTGAAAACTTAGAAATGGTTGGAAAATAGATACTTTTATTTCCAAAACTTGAAGAAATTGGAAGGGACGTTAAGACTCTCTTAGTTTCGAAGAGGTAAAGCATCAAGTCCAGTAAGTTAGGGTGCAATACTTTAGATTTCCGAAACTATGCTCGCCTTTTAAAACTTAGTTTTACATTTGAAGAGGATCTTTCGAGAAATCAGAACCCAGTAAGTTAGGGCTTGTTTTCTCGAAAGTCCAAATTAGGAATATTGCCCCTATTTTAATAGAAAAAGAAACTTATCTGAAGTATCCAGATGTCGAGTCCAGTAAGTTAGGGCGCGACATTTCGAATATCCGAGATTAAGTGTTTTGTTTAAAATTTAAATTGCGAGTTCAAAAGGGGTATCCCGTTGTTTAGCTTCAAACGAGAAGAAACCGGAACCCAGTAAGTTAGGGCTCGATTCACTCGAATTGCTAATACGGAATGTCGATTTAAAACTGGAATTTGTGATTTTAAAAGGGGTCTTCCGTTGTTTAACTTGAACGAGAAAAATCAGAACCCAGTAAGTTAGGGCTCGATTCACTCGAGTTGCTAATACGAAAATATTGGCCTATTTTTAAAAACCTGATGTATCGAGAAAGATAGTGCGACAAATGATGAGATGTTACACGTGAAAAGAATAATGAAAGACACATACACTTATACATACATAAGTAAGGATGATAATAAGATAATAACATATTAACAAGGACAATAATGAAAATAATAGAAAGTACAAAAGGAATAAATAACAAACACAAAAGAAAGAAAAAAAATATATATATACAAGTGGTAGTAAAATAATAATAATAATAATAATAATAATAATAATAATAATAATAATAATAATAATAATAATAATAATGATAATAGAAAAAGATGATAATAAAATGATAACGGTAATAAATAATATACGAACAATAATATAGTAATGATAATAATATAGTAATAATAGTAATATAACAAAATGATAGAAAATAAAAAAATAGTAGTAGAACAATGATAATAATAATGGTGGAAATAAAAGTGGAATGGAGAATGATAATAAAAAAACATTAATAATAACTAAAAAATAATAAAATGATAAAATAAGATGATAATAATATTGATCATGGTAGTAATTAAGAGGTAGAAAAAATGTATATGCTAAGGAATAAACAAAATATATACATATAAAAATTCTAATATAATAATAGTAATAAAGATATTAACTAATAATAATAATAATAAATGCTAAATAATAATAATGATGATGAATAATATAATATATAAGATATATAATGGTGGTAAACATGTTATAATAACAATAGTAAAATGATATATGAGGATATGATGGAAAATAAATACATATGTTATATGGAACAATAGTATAATAACAATAATAATATATAATATATACGTATATGGATAACAAAATTTATAGGATATAACGTTGATATATAAAACAATTTGATACGTAAAAATTGGTTTTAGGATGATAATAATATAATATAGTATAATAATAATAATAATAATAATAATAATAATAATAATAATAATAATAATAATAAGGTAATAATAATAATAATAATATTGGAACGATAATGATAATAATAAAATAAAGTGATGATAATAACAAAATAATACAGGATGCTTAAGAAATAATAAAAATGAAATAATTGGCAAAAGATAAAATAATAATAATGCAGTAATAATAGTAATAATAATAATAAAGTAATAATAATAATATAGTATGATAATAATGATGTAGTAATATAGTAATAATGATAATAAATGTACAAAAATCGCGAGTCAACTTAAAAAGGGATTGAATTGAAGTTAAAACGGGATTTTGGGGTTAAATTTGAAAATAAAAGAAAGGACGAGGACCAATCTGCAACGCGTGTGGACTTATGGGGACTAAACGAGTAAATAACCCAACCCTTTGATTGTGTGACGTCTCAAATGACCAGGTATGGGCTAAATTGAAAAACGCAGCAAAATGATGGGGCAAAATTAAAAAACGGGGAAAGTAAAAGGGGATTCAATTGAGCGACGCCGCAAGGGGAGGGACTCATCTTGCAAATACCCCATTAAAGAGATATGAAAGGTCCCCAACACCCCAAACGACGCAGCTTTAATTGCCCTTAACCCCATCTTTATTTCTTTAATTCCCCAAGCCAAAAGAACAGAAAACAAATCCCTAAGGCCCCCCTTTTCGTTTCAAAAACGGAAGCAGAGGGAAAGTTTCCTCTCTTCCTCGTTCGTGCCCGACGGTCGGGCTTCTCACACCGTTCATCGCACCACCGCGTATCTGGTGGTAGAGGTCACGCAGGGAGGAGCCCTTTGGCCCCGTTTCGGAACCCGTTCCAGTCGAGCCCCGGTGTCCAGGTAAGCCCTTTCGTCTTTCTTTTTTGATTTTTGTTTACAAAGATTTAGAAATAATAAAAATCGACAGCAAGATAATGAAAAATAGAATGAAATCGGCTTTTTTTCTTTGCTTTCGATTTCTGATCTTGTTGTATGCCTCTGTTCGTTGTTGATCTTATCTATAAAGGTTCGAAAAATAAAAAGAAAAAAAAATCGATCGACGGTAAGTAAAATGAGGGAAATTAACCTTCAAAACGTCGCTTTGATTTTTAGGGTTCGTGAATACAAAAATCCTTTTCTGATTTTGGTCGGTTTGAATCCTTTTTGCTTTGATTTTCTCTCTGTTTTTTCTCTCCAAAAAAAACCTCCTCGTTACAATGGTTTTCTTGTGGCTTTATAGCCAAGATTGAATAAAGAAAACAAATTGCTTGCTGCTCTTTGCTGTGGCTGTTGCGTGTTTTCTTCTGTTTTGCAGGCTATGGGCGGTGGAGCAGGTCGGGGACAAGACTGCCGGTCAGAGGGCAGGGCAAGTGGGGCTAGCCTGCGGCGCCACTTGCATTAGGGTTTTCCTTTGTGTTTCTTTTTTGGTATTAGGTTATTCGGGTTTGGGCTTAGATGGTATTTGGGTCTGTTGGTTGATTTGTTGGGTTGATTTGTAACGGGTTTGGTATTGGGTGTTAACCCAGGCAAAATTGGGTTGTGACAGCTGCCTCTCTTTGCTCATTTTCGTGTAACGAGAATGGAGAAAAGACTTAAAGAAAGACCAGTTTTGCCCGGTCTTGCTAAGTCTTGACTCATTTAGTGTTCTTATTCTTCAGGTAGCCTCATTCCAATCCACCGCATGTTGTTGTTTGGTCCCCTTCACTGCTGCAACTTCTGAGGTATAGGATTTTTCGTTTTAATCTGCTACTTCGATCTGCTCCTGCTATCTTCGATCTGCTCCCTGCAACATCAGGAATCGCCAACTCTGTTAACTTTGATCTGCTCCTGCAACATCAGGATTGCCAGATTTGCTATCTTCGATCTACTCCTGCAACATCAGGATTGCCAGACTCGCTAACTTCGATCTGCTTTTGCAACATCAGGATTGCCAGACGTGCTAACTTTGATCTGCTCCTGCAACATCAGGATTGCCAGACTCGCTAACTTCGATCTGCTCCTGCAACATCAGGATTGCCAGACTTGCTAATTTTGATCTGCTCCTACAACATCAGGATTGCCAGACTTGCTAACTTCGATCTGCTCCTGGAACATCAGGATTGCCAGATTTGCTAACTTCGATCTGCTCCTACAACATCAGGATTGCCAGACGTGCTAACTTTGATCTGCTCCTGCAACATCAGGATTGCCAGACTTGCTAACTTCGATCTGCTCCTGCAACATCAGGATTGCCAGACTCGCTAACTTCGATCTGCTCCTGCAACATCAGGATTGCCAGACTCGCTAACTTCGATCTGCTCCTGCAACATCAGGATTGCCAGACTTGCTAACTTCGATCTGCTCCTATAACATCAGGATTGCCAGACGTGCTAACTTCGATCTGCTCCTGCAACATCAGGATTGCCAGACGTGCTAACTTTGATCTGCTCCTGCAACATCAAGATTGCCAGACTCGCTAACTTTGATCTGCTCCTGCAACATCAGGATTGCCAGACTTGCTAATTTCGATCTGCTCCTGCAACATCAGGATTGCCAGATTTGCTATCTTCGATCTGATCCCTACAAACTCAGGGACCACCAGACTGATGTCTTCGACCTGCTTCCTGCAACTTCAGGAAGGTCAAATCTGCTATCTTCAATATGATCCCTGCAAACTCAGGGATCACCAGACCGATGTCTTCGATTTGCTTCCTGCAACTTCAGGAAGGTCAAATCTGCTTTCTTTGATCTGCTTCACTGCAAACTCAGGGAGACAGGATCTGCTATCTTCAGTCTTTGATCTGCCCCGCTAGGGAACAACATTTGAAATCTTTGATATTGCTACATCGTTCTCTGGGGAATTCGCCCTGTAGAATTATTTTTATGTGCTTATGCTTATGCAAATGACGAGGATGTCATGATAGGAATGACTCAAATGCTCCTAACTAGGTGTGCTATGAATGACATTTACATGAATGCAGAATATCACGAGAATGATGATTTTTCACAATGATTAGGATGCAATGATCGTAATAAATCGAATGCTTCCAACTAAATGACATTATGGAGGACATTTGCATGAATGCAGAATGTCATGCTGATGATTCATTGTTAAAAATGTATAAGGATCAGAAGGCGATGATCGAAATGCTCCTAATGATGTATGAAAATGAAACGACCCCTTTTTAATGTTTAGGGTTGTCACCGCTCGCTGCCCACCAGAGTCGCACGAAGCTGCTATCTCGCTCTTGCTGGTACCTTTGCCAGAAACTCAAAGAAACAATCATATTTTACTTAAATGACTTGCCCCAATGTAACTTCAAGGTCCACTCCACAGCACCTATAGGACTTTAAGGCTTATACCATCTTCAGACCATCCTATTGCGACTTAAGGATATAGAATTTGTGTCGTCTTCAATTTATCCCACCATGACTCAGGGGTATAAAATTTGTAAACTATTTGGTCTACTGCACCTTACCATTCCTGGGGGTCGTGACCAAGTGTGCATGCGTGATCCTTGCACTGATACAAAATATCATTTTCGCGCGAATGATCCCCCCACTTACACATGGGTTAACATTGCCCTTTTTCGTCGAGATGATATCATTTTTTTCTTTGACAAAATCCAAAGAGATAGCTTCGGTTTATATTTTCCCTCCACCATTATTTCTATCCCTTAAACCTGAGGAGCTTTAAGCAATAGTCCTGTTTCAGATTCTGGTACTATTTAGAAATTTCCAGAGTAATATGCAAAACTCCTTTTGTGAAAGTGTATTAATCCATTAATCATTATTTCTAAGCACAAATGCTTGAAAAATATTGAAACAATAGACAAGAAGGAAATTGATTAGGAGGATAGCTCGAAACAAACAAGTTAAGCAAAGATAACAAACGCAATCGGAAGGAAATTTATTGGCAGTGTATTTTGCAAGGAAAATAACCACAAATAACAAAAATGGGTAAAATAGAAACTAGGTGCCCCAGATATCGCAGCCTGAGCTTCTCTGTTCAAACTTCTTGAGGACCATTTTAGGCTCAATATGTATTTAGGGGATCCGGAGTACTTTGTCGATGCCTCAAGACGCAGCCCACTTCTTCATTGTTAGTTCAAGCGTAGCGAGACTGCTGTATGCCCTACTTTCGATCAAAATTTGAGCTGCCCTTCTCGGGTTTTCAACTCAAATCCCCTTTGATTCCAATGCGCCCTTTGCGGGTTTTCGCCTCGACCTCTCCTTTTTCTTTTTTCTTTTTTTCATGTTTTTTCGTTTTTATTTTTATTTTTTTAGTTTTTTTGTGTTTTTTTTTTGCAAAACTCTTTTTTTTTTTTTGAATCTGAACTCACCGAATTGGGCAGGTCCTTACCATTCATCTTGATTAGTATCCATGTTTCCCCCGAACAAGCCTTATTTGCTGCATAAGGCATTTACTTTTCCTTTTGGAGTCCTTTTGAATAAAAAGACCCTTTCTTAATGCCAGGTCTTTCTCCTGAAATTCTTTTGAGCGAACACTTTTGTCACAAGCCCATATCATCCATTTTTGGTACATTCGACCACGAGTACTTCCAATCAAGCTTGCTATAGACATTCTGCTTCATCCAACCAAATCAATGCTTGGGAAAAGAAATCTTATCTTCCAACAATTGTTTCCCTTTTAATAAACCAATGGGAAAGATGCCCCGGTGAAATTCCTGGCCAACTTTCAAGAAACCTAGAAGGTAAATGGTAACTTCTCTATGCCAACCTTTACAAGTCTCAGTCATTTTCCAAAAATTTTGAATGGTTTTTGGCTGCCATTGCTGCACCGATATGATGTCTGATCTTTGAAGAGACTGTAAATTTGTGCCATTACGTTAAACACGCTTCTTTCTGGCATTCCTTATTGCCACATTTTTCTTCTTCTTCCCTTTTTTTTTTTTTTTGAAATTTGAATTTTGATAACTGCTGACTTTGTAACTTTGGCATATGAAGCGACCTTCTCCCTTTCAGTGAGGTAACCAAATGGCCATGAATATGAATCGATGTTGGCTAAGAGCTTTTGAGAAGATTGGCTTGATAACGTCCATGCCCCATATATAGGGAATCTGTGAATCTCTTATCCGTTGTAGAACCGTTAACATGGATTCTTTAAATATCAATCTTAACAGCATACCCACGTTTCAGTAGCCTAGGTGTGTCTTGGTGATCATATGATAACCTCTTTGAATTCTTGAAGATAATTCAATGATGCCTTGCCTTATTCCTGCAGTGGGCTAATCTTCCATTTTCATCTCCCTCGTTAGCTCGTAGTGTCCGCTGTTACTTCGTAAGGTAAGATCTACCACTTTTAACAAGTTAGGAGATAAGTTGCAATCTCTGTCATCTTCCAAGTCCTTAGATCCCTTTAAACACATATCCCACTAGAAAGGGAGTCAGTAACAGCGTCGCTCATGTAATTGATATCTGGGACCCATTGTAGGTATGAAAGTAACTTCCAGAGAACAAATGATTCCAAGAATGGTTATTTATGAATGAAGAATAAAAGAATATTCAATAAAATGTATAGCATGAAAAAGAAAAATATTTGTTCAAAAAGATGCATTTTACTGAAATAGTAATTCTGAGCACGAGCCTATTTCACAAAAGAGATCTTATTGCTTCTAGGCTTAAAGCAACAAGTATATTTCGTACATTACTCCAGGTAAGCTCCTAAATACTACAGGAATTTCTTCCGCGGTCTTATTGCTCAAAACGCTTCCAGGTTCATGCTTCTGCTTTTGGCGCGTTATCTATCTCCACAATGCCCATTTTGATGAATTTTTCCACCAACTTCTTGAAAACTGTGCAATTTTCTATCGAATGCCCTGTAACCCCCGCGTGATACTCGCATTGGACATTTAGGTTATACCATTCTGGGTATGGAGGTTGCAGTGGTTTTATATAACAAGGAGCTACAACATGCATATCAAATAAGTCCTGGTATAACTCCCTATACGTCATGGGAATAGGAGTAAACTGAAGCTTGTCTGAACTCGATCTTGGACTGGGTTTTTGCTTTGGGGGGACCGGGTAACTGGTGACTGCCCCCTTTGGCTGGTTTATTGTAAACGGCTTCGGGTGACCCTTGGTATACCCACTCGTGTTATCCACATCCTTGTCTTTCCTCTTCGGGGCTTTTGAAGTCCCCTCTCCCTTTTTCTTTGCCTCTGGTAGGCCAATAACAACAGGATTGACTTGATCATTATCGGGGCCCATCGGAGAGTTCAGCAGTACTGAGGTGTCAGTCCTATATTGAGATCTGACAATGGCAGGTACCTCACGGGAGTGCGCGCCTGGTTGAGTCGGAGCACTTATTGGGGAATAAACGATGTCTTCATCATCATCTGCATTGTTGGCTACTGGGTCACTCCTTTTTTCAAGTCCTCCGGCGAATAACTGAGCTAGCTGGCCAATCATGTTCTTTTGGAAATCTAGCATTTGCTCTCGCATTTCTCGTTGAATTTGGGACAATTGCTTTTGCATCTGTATTTGCCTTTGCTCTATCCTCACCAACCTTTGTTCCATGTTTTCCAGGTTAACTGAAACATTTTACCTAATTAGGGTCCTTTTTGTAAAGGTCTAATGCAAATGAATGTAATGTAATGCGCATGTAGTGCGAATGCATGAATGCAAAGAGGCATCGATTCTGATCAACTTCATTTTAGGAAACTTTATTAGAAAACAAGTTCTTTTACATAAAACGGACTACTATATGCTTTCGTCCTAACCCCTAAAGGTTTCGGTTTCCCAAGCAATGGAGTTAGCTCTTGACTATGATCAGATTGTAGCCCATATTTTATGCTTAACATATCCACCCGTAATGCCAAAATCTGTAGACGACCAGCTATCTCTTGAATCTGAACTATCATTTCCCTCATGAGGTAATCTCCACTTTTTAACTCGATGATCATAAGAACAATGAAGTTCTTCTTTCCAACATTCCTCTCTCGTTTCAAAAAGGCTCGATCCGCAGTTCATAATTGTGTAATGCTGATTTTAACTACACTTCATTTCCTTAATCTTGTTCAGACTTAACTTCAACTCGATTGCAGAGTTAAGCTTCGAGAGTAGTGAGGAGACTATCCTAGCTTAGCATCAGTTTTCCAGAAATGTATTGACCATTTACTCTACCTAGCGTCGTACTCCGAGGGATTCTTCCGTTTCCATCGCTCATAAAGATTAGAGTTTTTCTAGACGAAGAAGGAACTACGGAGCTCCAAACATTTTAGATTGTACCTATTCAATAGCTTTTCCAATTCTAACCATAGGTGAAGGTCGTCTATTCTGGTTCATCTCTTTGGATCTAACCAATGGGGTCAATACAAATTCCTTTCACTTCTTCACACGAACCAAATCCCTTGTAATGTTGTTTGGATCACAACGATGAGCCAAGAAGTTCACAACAACCTATCTTTCCATCCTAGATGGTCCCACTAAATCCAACGCCCATTCTTCAGAAAGAAATTTCCATCATTGCCCCATGGTACTGACAGAATACGAACTTTGACTTGGGTGAAATTAGTGCTGATAGAAACACCACCAGAACGCAGCATCGGCTCGGTACTATGGTTGCTCCTCTGTGAAGCATTGGATAAGACTTCCAATCTTTTTCTGAGGCTTCTTGCCTTAACCACAGAAGCTCTCTAGTTAGCACTTTGTTAATTGCAAATATATCAAGGAATAGAGCTCCAAAGGAATATGTGTAGGCCATTTCGGCTCTCCAACATTAAAGCATGGCAATTCTGCAGAGAAGCGCGGCTGTGAGTTGTGACGGTCGAAAAAATGATTATAGACAATAATCTCTGGATTCTCAACTTCACTATTAACTTTTTTCACGCTTTTCTCCTTCAATGAAAACAACGGATCTTTGCACAACTGCTCGCTCAATCCAGTAATCTTGTACTTGTGATTGGATGGACTAACTTTTGTCCTCAGGTTCTCAAAGCTTCGCTTAGCCATGGTCCAGTCTATGGCATTCTGATTGGCAAAGGATCCACAACCGGGCTAAGACGAATATCAATATTCAGGGAAAGGCCTCTTTGAGTGGCCATGAAATTTGAATGGAAGCCCCTATTCTGTGAAGTTGTTCTGATTATCTTGAAAGATTGGCAAACTAGTAGGCATCCCTATTTCGCAGCATGCTATCTTAAAATGACATCTATCACCCTCAATACTTCTTGAGAGTTTTCAGATTCCTGTCCGCGCCAAGCATTTTGAGTTGCTCGCATGGGTGTCTATGCAACAAAGCTGATTTGATCGATAAGGCCGTTTAATTCTCTTCCTGTCTTGCCCATTTGAGTCATCATGGAATCAGGTATTACATTACCATTGTTTCTGTTAGATGTAACATCCTCAAATACAACTATAAACTCATGCTTGTTATTTGGAAGAGCGTCAACCGTAAATAAACTTGTCTCCCTATCGTAAGCAAAGTCCTTTCCAGCCAATTCATTGTTATAGGTCTCTTACCCTCGGCCAATCACTTTCCTTCCAACACCCTTGCCGTCCACAGGGTGACCACCAGAGTTTAGTACTGCCACATTTCCTTTTGCTCAAATGGATCCATACCCTTCTAACTGCCTAGGTTCTAACTATACAACGACTGCATTGTCTTCCACTTTATCAAGGAATCCGTTTTCCATAACCAGCTTTCTAACTCAGAAACTGACCGTGAATCGATACCTCTAAAGAAAATGAGATGATATGCACGAGAATAAAATACAACGAGTTAGTATCGCAAAGTATAAAACAAGTGAAAAAGAACAAACACCTACCTGGGTGACCATTACGGTTTGACGTAGTTCTACCTAAGGTGGGCTCCTAGGGTTCACTATATGCGGTTCAGTTCTATAGTTGAGGTACCCGAACCAGCAGATTCCTCAATCCTCACCCATTATAGGCTCATACGGACCGAATTCGGTTCAGGGGAATACATTTCCCTATGGCCATGCGGAAGTGAAAACTTCACGAAGACATAGGTACGGATATATCCCGAAAGCAGTCCACTAGCCCATGCGGAGGTGAAAACCTCACGAAGGCATAGCTTCTCGCTCCCACTTAAAGGGTGTGACCACAACGGTCATGCAATGCAATGCCAAAGTAATTACGAGACCCAATATTGAAAGTGCATTAAAAGAAGCATGATTTTTCGAAACCATTTTCCAATTTTAATCAAAAGGACAAGAATCAATCAATCTATGGCCTGACTCTCGAAGTCCCCAGTGGAGTCTCCAAGCTGTCGTAACCATTTTTTGATAAAACAGTAAACAACGCGGTCGACTCAATTTTTGAAAACGAAAAGGAAGGGAGTCACCACCGATCTTTATTTGGGTGTGATCGGATCACCTTTGTTTTAATAAAACGTCTCCGTTTATTAAAATGATACTTTTGGTCTACGAAAATTTGAGCAAAATAGGTTTGGAAGTCAATTACGTGCGAGGAATGATTAGCACCCTCGACACGCCCGAAATCGGTACCAAATTGATTGATGGATGTCCTATTGTTGAAAACTTAGAAATGGTTGGAAAATAGATACTTTTATTTCCAAAACTTGAAGAAATTGGAAGGGACGTTAAGACTCTCTTAGTTTCGAAGAGGTAAAGCATCAAGTCCAGTAAGTTAGGGCGCAATATTTTAGATTTTCGAAACTATGCTCGCCTTTTAAAACTTAGTTTTACATTTGAAGAGGATCTTCCGAGAAATCAGAACCCAGTAAGTTAGGGCTTGTTTTCTCAAAGTCCAAATTAGGAATATTGCCCCTATTTTAATAGAAAAAGAAACTTATCTGAAGTATCCAGATGTCGAGTCCAGTAAGTTAGGGCGCGACATTTCGAATATCCGAGATTAAGTGTTTTGTTTAAAATTTAAGTTGCGAGTTCAAAAGGGGTATCCCGTTGTTTAGCTTCAAACGAGAAGAAACCGGAACCCAGTAAGTTAGGGCTCGATTCACTCGAATTGCTAATACGGAATGTCGATTTAAAACTGGAATTTGTGATTTTAAAAGGGGTCTTCCGTTGTTTAACTTGAACGAGAAAAATCAGAACCCAGTAAGTTAGGGCTCGATTCACTCGAGCTGCTAATACGGAAATATTGGCTTATTTTTAAAAACCTGATGTATCGAGAAAGATAGTGCGACAAATGATGAGATGTTACACGTGAAAAGAATAATGAAAGACACATACACTTATACATACATAAGTAAGGATGATAATAAGATAATAACATATTAACAAGGACAATAATGAAAATAATAGAAAGTACAAAAGGAATAAATAACAAACACAAAAGAAAGAAAAAAATATATATATACAAGTGGTAGTAAAATAATAATAATAATAATAATAATAATAATAATAATAGTAACAATAATAATAATAATAATAATAATAATAATAATGATAGAAAAAATATGATAATAAAATGATAACGGTAATAAATAATATACGAACAATAATATAGTAATGATAATAATATAGTAATAATAGTAATATAACAAAAATGATAGAAAATAAAAAAATAGTAGTAGAACAATGATAATAATAATGGTGGAAATAAAAGTGGAATGGAGAATGATAATAAAAATAACATTAATAATAACTAAAAAATAATAAAATGATAAAATAAGATGATAATAATATTGATCATGGTAGTAATTAAGAGGTAGAAAAAATGTATATGCTAAGGAATAAACAAAATATATACATATAAAAATTCTAATATAATAATAGTAATAAAGATATTAACTAATAATAATAATAATAAATGCTAAATAATAATAATGATGATGATATAATAATAATATAATATATAAGATATATAATGGTGGTAAACATGTTATAATAACAATAGTAAAATGATATATGAGGAATATGATGGAAAATAAATACATATGTTATATGGAACAATAGTATAATAACAATAATAATATTATAATATATACGTATATGGATAACAAAATTTATAGGATATAAAGTTGATAATATATAAAACAATTTGATACGTAAAAATTGGTTTTAGGATGATAATAATATAATATAGTAATATAATATAATATAATAATAATAATAATAATAATAATAATAATGATAATAAGGTAATAATAATAATATTGGAACGATAATGATAATAATAAAATAAAGTGATGATAATAACAAAATAATACAGGATGCTTAAGAAATAATAAAAATGAAATAATTGGCAAAAGATAAAATAATAATAATAATGCAGTAATAATAGTAATAATAATAATAAAGTAATAATAATAATATAGTATAATAATAATGATGTAGTAATATAGTAATAATGATAATAAATGTACAAAAATCGCGAATCAACTTAAAAAGGGATTGAATTGAAGTTAAAACGGGATTTTGGGGTTAAATTTGAAAATAAAAGAAAGGACGAGAACCAATCTGCAACGCGTGCGGACTTATGGGGACTAAACGAGTAAATAACCCAACCCTTTGATTGTGTGACGTCTCAAATGACCAGGTATGGGCTAAATTGAAAAACGCAGCAAAATGATGGGGCAAAATTAAAAAACGGGGAAAGTAAAAGGGGATTCAATTGAGCGACGCCGCAAGGGGAGGGACTCATCTTGCAAATACCCCATTAAAGAGATATGAACGGTCCCCAACACCCCAAACGACGCAACTTTAATTGCCCTTAACCCCATCTTTATTTCTTTAATTCCCCAAGCCAAAAGAACAGAAAACAAATCCCTAAGGCCCCCTTTTCGTTTCAAAAACGGAAGCAGAGGGAAAGTTTCCTCTCTTCCTCGTTCTTGCCCGACGGTCGGACTTCTCACACCGTTCGTCACACCATCGCGTATCTGGTGGCAGAGGTCGCGCAGGGAGGAGCCATTTGGCCCCGTTTCGGAACCCGTTCCAGTCGAGCCCCGGTGTCCAGGTAAGCCCTTTCGTCTTTCTTTTTTGATTTTTGTTTACAAAGATTTAGAAATAATAAAAATCGACAGCAAGATAATGAAAAATAGAATGAAATCGGCTTTTTTTCTTTGCTTTCGATTTCTGATCTTGTTGTATGCCTCTGTTTGTTGTTGATCTTATCTATAAAGGTTCGAAAAATAAAAAGGAAAAAAAATCGATCGACGGTAAGTAAAATGAGGGAAATTAACCTTCAAAACGTCGCTTTGATTTTCAGGGTTCGTGAATACAAAAACCCTTTTCTGATTTTGGTCGGTTTGAATCCTTTTTGCTCTGATTTTCTCTCTGTTTTTTCTCTCCAAAAAAAAACCTCCTCGTTACAATGGTTTTCTTGTGGCTTTATAGCCAAGATTGAATAAAGAAAACAAATTGCTTGCTGCTCTTTGCTGTGGCTGTTGCGTGTTTTCTTCTGTTTTGCAGGCTATGGGCGGTGGAGCAGGTCGGGGACAAGACTGCCGGTCAAAGGGCAGGGCAAGTGGGGCTAGGCTGCGGCGCCACTTGCATTAGGGTTTTCCTTTGTGTTTCTTTTTTGGTATTAGGTTATTCGGGTTTGGGCTTAGATGGTATTTGGGTCTGTTGGTTGATTTGTTGGGTTGATTTGTAACGGGTTTGGTATTGGGTGTTAACCCGGGCAAAATTGGGTTGTGACAGGGGAACGTCGGGATTATCTGGCGAATGTGATTTTTGCGTTGGTGGCGAAAAAGTTGGTACGGAAAGGATGTGAGACATTCTTAGCCTACATCAATGTTTCAAATTCTGAGGACTTTTCGGTTAAAAACATCAGAATTGTAAGGGACTTTCCGGATGTTTTTCCTGAGGGACTACCGGGTCTGCCTCCGAGCCGAGAGTTAGAGTTTGGAATTGAGCTCTTTCCTGGTACAGCTCCAGTGTCTATTGCCCCTTATAGAATGGCACTAAAGGAGCTTGTAAAGCGTAAGGCTCAAATTCAAGAGTTACTGGATCGTGGGTTCATCCACCCTAGTGTGTCTCCATAAGGAGCACCTGTACTGTTTGTGAAAAAGAATGATGGATCCATGCGTATGTGTATCGACTACCGCCAATTGAATAAGCTGACCATTAAGAACAAGTACCCACTACCGATAATAGATGATTTATTTGACCAGTTCAGAGGGACTTCTATTTTCTCCAAGATCGATTTGCGATCTGGATACCACTAACTAAAGGTGAAAGAGACCGATGTGCATAAGACTGCATTTTGGACTCGGTACAGCCATTACGAATTCCTAGTGATGCCGTCTGGACTGACGAATGCACCAATAGCTTTTATGGATCTGATGAACCAAGTGTTCTAACCCTATTTGGATCGGTTCGGGGTAGCCTTTATTGATGATATTCTGGTTTATTCAAAGACTGAGGACGAGCACGATGAACATCTCCGAATGGTATTACAGACTTTACGTGAGAAACAGTTGTACGCAAAGTTTAGTAAGTGTGAGTTCTGGCTCAGTGAAGTAACCTTTTTGGGGCATGTGGTTTCTGCGCAGGGGATTCATGTTGATCCTCGTAAGATTGAGGCTTTCTTGGAGTGGAAACAGCCGAAGAATGTGTCTGAGATCTGCAGCTTTTTAGGGCTGGTGGGTTATTATCGACACTTCGTAGAAGGGTTCTCTTTGATCGCAGCACCATTGACCAAGCTTCTGCGTAAGGGAGTTCCCTTTGTCTGGACCGATAAACAACAAGAGATCTTCGAGAAGTTTAAATATGTTCTGACGCATGCTTCGGTTCTAATACAGCATGAATATGGAAAGGACTTCGTGGTATACAGTGATGAGTCGCATGTGGGTCTGGGTTGCGTTTTGATGCAGGATGGTAAAATATTAGCTTATGCATCTCGTCAGCTCAAGACGCATGAGGCTAATTATCCGACGCACGATTTGGAGTTGGCAGCGGTTGTCTTCGCTCTAAATATTTAGAGGCATTACATGTACGGCAAGAAGTGTACCATCTACACTGATCAGAAAAGCCTCAAGTATCTCCTCACCCAGAAGGAGTTAAACCTTAGGCAGTGTAGATGGGTTGAACTGCTTAAGTATTATGACTGCGTCATCGAGTTCCATCCTGGTAAGGCTAATGTGGTGGCAGATACTTTGAGTCGTAGGGCAATGACTGATTTGAGAGCGATGTTCGCTTGACTCAGTTTATTCGATGCTGGGAGTCTGTTAGCGGAGCTTCAGGTTAAGCCTACGTGGATTGATCAGATCAAAGGTAAACAGATGGGGGATAAGTCTCTTGAGTTAAGGTACCGTCAAGTTGAGAATGTGGATGCTACGGATTTTGGAATTAACAGTGATGGGGTACTTTGTTTCCGCAGTCGGATCTGTGTGCCGAATGATGAGGATTTGAGACAGTCGATTCTGAGGGAGGCGCATAGTAGTCCTTACGCTATGCATCCCAGAGAGAATAAGATGTGCCGAGATCTGCGAGAGTTATATTGGTGGCCAGGGTTGAAGCGTGAGGTCACGGATTTTGTTGCTCGCTATTTAATTTGTCAACAGGTTAAGGCTGAGCATCAGTTGCCTTCGGGGTTGCTACAGCCGATAAAGATACCAATGTGGAAATGAGAGTGAGTAACTATGGACTTCGTTAGTGGGTTGCCTGTAACACCCACGAAGAAGGATTCTATCTGGGTCATCGTGGATCGATTGACCAAATCTGCTCACTTCATTCTGGTCAGGACGGACTTCTCTCTCTAGAAGTTGTCTAAGCTATATGTATTTGAAATAGCGAGAATGCATATGGTTCTTGTTTCGGTCATCTCAGATAGGGATCATCGCTTCACGTCTCTGTTCTAGAGGAAGTTGCATGATGCTCTGGGTTCAAGGTTAGACTTCAGTACTGCTTTCCATCCTCAGACAGACGGTCAGTCGGCAAGGGTGATTCAAGTACTGGAGGATATGTTGAGCTGTGTTATAGATTTCTGAGGCAGTTGGGAGGAGTATTTGCCGTTGGCAGCGTTTGCCTATAACAACAGCTATCAGTCTAGCATCCAGATGGTGCCTTATGATGCTTTGTACGGTTGTAAGTGCCGCACTCCCTTTTGCTGGACTGAGTTGGGCGAGCGACGTGTTCTGGGTCTGGAATTGGTTTCTGAAACTGAAGATAAGGTCCGGTTGATACGGGATCGTCTGAAAGCGGCATCGGATAGGTAGAAATCCTACGCTGATCTGAAGAGAAAGGATATTGAGTATTCCGTGGGAGACTTAGTTTTTCTTAAGGTCTCGCCATGGAAGAAGGTCTTGAAGTTTGGTCGCAAGGGTAAGCTGAGCCCTTAGTTTATTGGGCCGTACTACATTCTAAAACGAGTGGGGCCAGATATATATCAGTTAGAGCTTCTTCCGGAGTTGAATCGCATACATGATGTGTTCTACGTCTCAACGTTGAGACGCTACCGCTCAGATCACACGCATGTTGTTCCTATTGAGGACATTGAGGTTAGACCAGATCTGACTTTTGAGGAGAAGCCGATTCAGATTCTGGAGCACAACGTTAAGGTTCTACGGAGGAAATCTATCCCCTTAGTGAAAGTGCTGTGGCAGAATCATAGCACTGAGAAGGCCACTTAGGAGCTGGAGGATTCAACGCGTCAGCAGTATCCTCACATTTTCTGATCAGGTAAAATTTCGAGGACGAAATTTTCTTTTGGGGGGTAGTGTTGTAATGCCCTCGGTTTTCCGTTAATTTTGGCTTTTGTAATTTCAAGACATAAATACCTATCTGTTTTAGTAGTTGAGTGATTTGGATGTGTTTGGGTGTGTCTAACAGGTCCCAAGTTCAAGTCACAACTTGGGTAAATTTTGGTATTTTTATGAAGTAAACCCTAGCTCTGTTCAGTAAGTTTTTAATTAATTGTTAGGGAAATTATATCAGAATGGGCCTGTTGGTCTTGTGGGTAAGTGGAGTGTTAGGTTGTTGGAGGTCTGGGGTTCGAATTCCTGTGCGAGTAGGAGGAATTATTTTTGCTACTAGTGGCGTGTAGAAGTTTGAGTTTTAGTTAAATGCTGATAGTGGGAGTTGGGGGAAAATCTAATAGGATTTGTTTTTGTTTTGAAAACAATTTTCCATAAAAAAAATTCCCTCTCTCTGTCGTCTCACCTCCTCCTTTGCTGCCGAGTTTTTCCCCTTTGCACTTGATCCCAACCATTTTCTTTTTATCGTTTAGTATCCGCGATCCTCTGCTTCGGTTCTTTGTGTCTTGGTAAGTACAGTATTTTAGTTTTGATTGGATTGATGGATCTCTGTTTATGGGGGTTTTGATTGATGATTCGAAGATAACCAGAGGGCTGGAGATCGTTAATTGACAAGCTAAGTGCACGAAACCCCGATTGTTCGATTGAAGGTAACGTCTTTGTGAGTTAGCATTTGATCATCTCGTGCGTTTTCGATTGAGTATACTTTAAGTGACTAAAATAGTGTTCTAATGATAGAATATAGGTGCTGGAGTGATTGTGAGTTGTTTTAGCTTCAATCGGAACTAGGCGTGTACCCGAAAACTCAGAAAACGAGGTTTCGACGAAAGCTGAAAACCTTTCTGTCGATGCCACACTGGAGACCAATTAGGCCGTGTGGGATTTTGGGCCAAGCCGTGTGATCTACACGACCAAGGCCAATTTGGGTTGTGTTGGCCCACACGGGCAAGCCACATGGGCGTATGAGCCCATTTGTCTAGAAAACTCTGTAAGGTTACACGGGTCGTCCAAGTCGACTGTGGACCTACCGTAGGGCCGATAACCAATGCTTAGACCCCTAAATAAATGATTTGACTATTTGAAATATGTACTAAGCATGTATGCTGATCTGAATGTATGAACTACTATCTGCATGTTAGCATGACATTTTATGTATGTTGCATTACATCGGGGTGGGATTGATGATATTCGGAGGAAGTATCTGAAAGGCTTTTAAGCCTGTTATCTGGCAACTCAGCTGCAAATTTCTAATTTCCAATTATGTGCCGCATTTGGTACAACATGGTGTGTAGGGCTGGGTAGGTTGATTTTATCCCCACAGGGTGTGTAGGGTTGGACGGAGTTGGTGGGTAGAGGCTGGTGGGTAGGACTCTGTTATCTGCATATTCTGTCTGAAATGGGCCAAGGCCCAGTAATATGTCTAAATCTTTTTCTGAGTGGGCTAAGGTCCACAACGTTTCTGTAATGGGCTCAGACCCTAATTGTGAATTGATGTCTGTTATCTGATATTTCTGTGTGTGTATGTTTTCTGTGGGGATTACACACTGAATTTGCGAAAACTTACCCCTTTTCTATTTAAACTATTCAAGTAATCCCCAGCAGAAGACAAATCGGTGCAGCAGAGGACTCGGGGTGACCACGGTTTCAGACACTTATTTACGGTTTATTTTTAATTACGATTTGGTTATTTTTGGGTATATTTCTTGTAATAAGGCATTTACATATTTTTGCTTAAAATTTGGGATAATTATTTTATGAACTGCTAGCAGTAGAGGAAGATGCGAATTTTTAAAATAAACAGAGGTTTTATCAAATACACACGAACTTGCAAATTATTTTAAAAGCTTCCGCAACATATAACGTTTTGAAGATGGATAATGAGTAATTAAATGATATGTTTTGACGAAAGCCTAAGATATTTATAAATGATTTTAACGTAGTTAAGTTTTCCAAAGCACTATCATGTGACGCCGCCAGATTTGACCATAACGTCTAGGCTGGGTTTGGACTGTTACAGTTTTAATGAAAAATGTGGGCTGTTATGAACACGGGTAAAGGGTTTTACACTAAACTAGGGTATGTTGGATGTGATGGATTGATGGGTGTTATTAAAGGTAACTCCCAACATATCTTTTGCATATTGTATGGGATAGAGTTCATTTGGTAAAGTAATGGAAATATTGTGCTATAAAAAATATAAAAAAAAAACATTGTGGAAAATATATTCAAAAAATATATAAAAGTTGAAGAATTTATAAAAATTAAAGTTATTAAATTCAAATTTGTTTATAATATTAAATATATATTTGATAGAAAAATTATATATAAAATTAAATATAAAAAGGAAATAATAAAATAATAAAAATTCTAATAATTTTTAAAATATCTATGTATGAAAACAACAAAGGGTCAATAGTAAATCAACGCTTGTCAACGGTTTATCAACATGGTCTATAATCAGCGATCATGTCATCATTTAAAGAACATATCATCGATGATATAAAAAAACGGAAGACATGTGCGTTATCATTGATTGGGTATATAACTCTTTTTTTAATACCAATAACAATTTAAACAAAAAAATACATATAACAAAAAACAGTTTATATACCAAAATGACACGATGAAACAATTATATTTGATATGTAAGTAAGTAAGTAGGTTACCCTATTAACTGTCTCAAGCAAAGTTGAGTATAGTTGGCATGCCACAGGATTAGTGTACGAGATTATACTTCAATTTATACCGATGAGGTGTGGAGCACACTCTACTTTTGTTATATCGATGAGGCGTGAACTGTAATTTATACTTCAGACGTTCCAATGAGGTATTAGGTGCCAGATATATAGGTGTGATGATTGGATGATCCGTATAGTCGTCTTGAGTCCGTGTCTAGTTAATAGGGATCATAAAACATGAACTCGCTAAATGATAGTTAATATGAAATGTAGATGAAAATGGTATATCATGTGCATATATGAAATGTGACAAATGATAGCATGTGAAAGATCATGCGAATCAGTTTAAATGATCCCTAAGGGCCGATGTGGATATAAAACAAATCAATAAATTCAAGAAAGAAACAAGAAAATTATGTGAATAAGTAATATGCTATGTAATATAAATGAATGTGATGCAATGATAGAAAATATAGTATGGTATATTGATATGAGATTGCCAAATGAGATAGGGTATGAATTTTAGTACATGAGACATGAATGGTGAATAGAAATTGTTGAAAATTAGATCATGTTTTGATTGTATTCTTAACATGTTATTACATTATTTATTTGAATAATGAAAGTACCACTGAGTTTTATCGCTCAACATATGGCTGTTTATTTCCGTGCACAAGTACCAATCAATCTCAAGGTTCTGAGGAGTGAAACAACATCCAAATCACAACTCTCAACTCAACAAATTTCTATAATCTCATTATGTTATCAATAAGTGGCATGAACCTAAGGTTGAATTGGTCTTATATTGAGAATTGATAATTTGGTACTTTGGATGGAAAACGTTAACTTGAACATAAATATGTGAATTGAAAGTAATTAGGTGTAAAGCCATGAATAGAAGTTGAAATGTTATTTATATGTCAAGTTAATGAAATAGATGTTTAAATCTTGAATGAATGCATATAAGTACTTGATTTTATATACTAAGTTTACTATAGGTGTTGAAGTTATAGTTTAGCATGTGAATTAATGCTCAAAAAGATGTTGTAATGAACTTCTGGCTATATAAGCCACTTGGTATTGAATTCGATAGGTTTGGATTGAATGGGGTTTATATTCAAGGGAAACTGCCTCTGAAGTCTCAACACTACCCCTTTGATGTCGTGACATCGAGCTTCTATTTCCATGATCGCGATTATCCTTTGTTGAGATCGCAACATTGAATCCATTGCCTTCAACGTCGTGACGTCCCCTACTGAAGTCATGACATCGAGCTTCTGCCTTCAATGTCACGACATTATTCATTCATAGTCACGACATCAACCCGATACTTTGGAATTAATCCTTCAATTAACATCGGTTTTTCACAAAAGCTTTCATAAGCTCGTATATAGCCTGGATTTTATTAAATATCATAATATAATTAAGAATTTAACATATTGGCTTGTGTAAATTATTTATTTGATATGCAAATGAAGTTTTAGTTGCTCTGACAACGAATGTGACATCTCACATTTTGGATCCGATGATCAGGTCGGGTGTAGAGTGTTACACAATCAATGGCTATAACTGACCCTCCAAGAATTAATTCTTTGCAACCCGAAGTTTGAAGAACTTTCCCCAAAATCTTGAATAAGATCAAATAAAAAAATCTTCTAAATAAAAATAAGATTTGAATATTGCAAAATAAAATACTCCAAAGAATGATTTTATTAATCAAATAAAAAAATGTCTTACATAATGAATAATGATAGTACCTTTATATTGGCGGCAAATTGAATTTAAAAAAACTTCTAATTTGGCTAAACAAGAAATGATTCTAATTTAACTAAATCTTCTCACCAACTAAGAAACATAAAATTTCTAACAACTTAACATACTTAAAAATATCTTGAAATTCAAAATCAATAAATATAAAAATATAAAAATTAATAAATACAATATTGAGTTTATTTATAATTAAAATCAATACTTAAAATTGAACCTAATATGATTTAGACACGAATCGAAGTTCAAAACTTGCAGTTCTTGTAATAATTTTGTCTAGAACTTCTACTCACGCAAATTTATTAAAACGATCATAACTTGAGCTCCCAAATTTTAAATAAAGTGATTCAAAGTGTGGTTTGAAGTGAAGAAATAATCTTTCATCGGTCAAAAGACATCTCAAACCAAAAACACTTGGATCCCATCCAAAATTTCATCGCAAGTTGACTGGTTTTCTAGACTTTAAAATTGGCAAATTCGGGAAAATTAATTTAATAAAGTTCACCTCATAGCAACATGTATCATTCCTCCCTTCCTCAAAAAGAATTATCATAAAATCTTGGCTTTGATTGAAAAAGAAAGAATCTTTGTCACAAGAGGACTCATTTAATTAAGCTCCTTTCAATGGACCAACAAAATCTTGAAATAAAGAAACAATGGCACTACAAAAATCAAGTTAAGGTTAGGTAATACATAATCACTCCTGTCTTTTATAGAGATATTTTGTTTCTTTTCAATCTCTTTTTTATTTTTAGAACAACTCTCAAATTTTACCTTATATAAATTT
Source organism: Gossypium australe (assembly GCA_005393395.2). Classification (NCBI taxonomy): domain Eukaryota; kingdom Viridiplantae; phylum Streptophyta; class Magnoliopsida; order Malvales; family Malvaceae; genus Gossypium; species Gossypium australe. The sequence continues at coordinate 89,241,973 of CM016618.1, read as the reverse complement.
CACTCACCAAAATTGGACTATCAATTAGATTTTTATAGCTCAAGGTGTCTTTTCTTAGTCTTTTTACATGAATTTTCCTCACTTCCCTTATCTCTTGCACAATGTTTTTGAACATTTAATTCATCAAAATACAACTATGTAAAAGAACATGAAGTTTTGAGCATGTCTAAATTCATAGGCTCTTATGAACTTTTGTCACTATCAATTGCATCATGTTTACTAAGTTCACCCTGAAAAAAAGGATAGAAGAATTTGGTTTGACCAAAATAGTTTGTCCACCACGAACGTTAGTAGTCATATTATCAAAAGTATTAGTATTAGTATTACGACCATTAAGAGGAGAAATTTCAATATTTTAATTCGAATAAGATGAATTACGCAATTAATTAGAAAGAGCATGAAATTGCTCATTCATAGTGAACTACATAGTACGCATCTCAAGTCTAAGATTGCCAAGCCAAGAATCTTCAAACTATTGTGAATATCCCTAAAAACGTAAACTCTCAAACAAAGCAAACCTCACCATTAACTCTAAAAAATGTTAGCACTCTAAGGATTAAAGGAAAACAATAGGAATCCAAAACTTGTTAATTCTCAAAGTTTCAATTTTACTCAAAATATATCTTAAATTAAGTGAGGTCGTTCGCTAGCAAAAGGTATCCTAAGCTCTAAGAAGCTAAGGAAAGCTCGACGCCAATCAAATTAAGACAAACGAAGATAGGAAAGTACAATTTCTTCGTTCCTATTAACACAAGGAAAAAGAATATGTTAGTTAGTGTAAAAGATTCAATAAAAAGCAAAACAAAAGAAATCATAAAGCTAAGAATCAAAGAAAAATTTAGATTTACCCAAAACCCTGAAAAATTGTGAAACAACTCAAATTTTAGTTCTTGATGTTCTTGATGTGCTAAAATCACGAAATTTTGTAGGATGCCTCTAGATTTAATGAATTTAAAATCTCAAAAAAAATTCACTAAATTCTAACCACAATATTTTTTCTTTCTTTCTTTAGATTTTTTTTTTAAAATTTTTCTATTTATTTGACTTTTTTTGGAAATTTTTTTTCATTGTAATCTAGTGGAAAAATCACAAGGTTAAAATTTTAAGTCAAACTAAAGTCGTTTACCGCCTTTATCGAATTAAACGATGTGAATTTTCTAGGCAAAAAACAATTTTAAGGCACCTAAAAGTTTTTTTAGCAATGATACTGATAAAGCACGAGTTTAGGAAAATCGAGAGGCCCGAGCTCTAATATCAAATGACATGACGGTAGTGTCCACGCAAGTCCTAAGATGATTAAAAGTTGTTTCGAGCTTTAGAAGACTCGTTATTAACTTGAGAGGCTCTAGACCGATTTCTATGATTTTGGCAGCAAACAATGTGAGTTTCTAAGCTTGAAAATAATAATAACAAAGTGAGAATTAAGACCAATAATCAAAGCAAAGAAGGTCTAAGAAAAGTGAAGAAAAAGAAATAATAGAGTCAATTTTGAGGCGAGAAGAATGATCAAATGCTTAAAAGCCTTCAAGGAAGAAACCGACTTTGGAAGATGCTTTCTTGATACTTAAGAACATGAAAATAGTAAGTATAATGATTAAAATGAAACTAAATAAAGAAAATGGAAGTAAATGTGGAAGATGGAATAGATAAATCGATGGACATGAATAGAATGAAAATGTCTGATTGAACTCTCCAAGAAAAAAATTTCGACAAACTCAATCAATGGCTCTAACCAAACCTCCAAAAACGAATTCTTTGCAATCCAAAGTTTGAAGATCTTCCCCCAAAATGTTGAAGAAGATTAAATAAAAAGAACCTTCTGAATGAAGAAAGAATTGAATGCTGGAAAATAAAATACTCCAAAGAGTGATTTTATGAATCAAGTAACTAGAAACGTCTTAGACAATGAATAATGATAGTGTCTTTGTATAGGCTACAAATTGAATAAAAAACAAAGGACTAATTTTTGGCTCATGATAAATTTGGTCACTAACATTTGCATGTTTTGTCAAAATGACCCTAATTGTATTTTTTAGCCTTTTTTTGGCCATTAACCTTTGATTTTTTTTCAAACTACTTTTTCTTTAAATTAAGAGTAATTTTTTTAATTTCATATATTATTTACTTATTTTATTATTTTTCACATGTAATTATATTATAGGGTTATTTAAGTAATAAATTACATGTCATTAAAAACATTCTACATATAAAATTCCACATCATCCCCGTTAACTTTTTTAACGGTACTTTTATTAAATCTGTTAGAAAAAACAGTTTGAAAAAAAGAACAAAAATTGATGCCAAAAAAAGGTTCAAAAATACAATTAGGGACATTTTGACAAAACATGCAAACATTTGTTGCCAAATTTGTCATTAAGTCGTTAATTGAAATTTTAATTTAGCTAAGCAAGAGGTAATTCTAGTTGTACTAAACCTTCTGCCAACTAAGAAATCTAAAACTTCTTTAACAACTTAAAATAGTTTAAAATATTGTAAAATTCAAAATAAATAAATACAAAAAATTTAAAACTTAATAAATACAATTTTTTCGAATAAGTTTTAGTTCGATTGGCATAGGTATTGTTGTTAATGTTGAAGGACGTGGGTTCGAGTTTGTTGAAGCGAATTATCCTCCTATTTATGAGTTGGAGGGATTATGAGTAGTTTTAGACATTGTGTTAAAAAGAATAGATATGATTAGAATTTATAATAATAATTGTTCAAAAAAATAAATACAATATTAACTCATATATAATCAAAATTAAACCTTAGAATTGAACCCAATATAATTTAAACACAAATTAAAGTTCAAAATGGATCCCATCCAAAAGTTCCATAACAAGTTGAATGATTTTTCAGGCTTTAAAATTAATAAATTTCGAGAACTTAATTCAATAAATTTTACGTATTTATCAACAAACCAAATTAAATCATGATATAAGCTTAAAAAAGAAAAGCCTCAGCTTAGAGTAGTCATTAATAAATTGATTTTCGTATGTCTATTTACGCCAGCCAGTGGCCCTTGAGAGCATTTCTGAAATCTAATAGAAAGCGTTGTAAAACTTAACGTTTGGTTTCCAAGAAAAAATAAAAAATAATGATTTGGCTTACAAATATACTGCAAATAGACCCAAAATGGAAAGACAATCTTAGAAAGGGTGGCATTCAAAAACAGGTAAAGGAACCAACTGAAAAAACTGCCACAACTAAGAGATATCATAACTTTCTGTTACTAAAAACATGGGGGCCCTCCCTCAACACAAAGAATAAGAAACCAGACGCTGCATTTCACAAACAAAAGGATGAGGGGTCCACAGTTTCCCTTTCCATGATTTGACATGTCATTTTGGCATGGCAATGATTCATCAGGGGCTCACAAATTATGCCCATAGTGCTATACCCACTAAATCCTACCACGTTTGGCTGACTACTCACCAGCCCCCCCGCCCCCTCCTTTGTCTTAAGGCCTTTGGTCCCTATTTTCAAGCCCCCACCACCAGAAAAAGCTGGATTATCCTCCTCCATGTTCCTCCTTTTCAAGTCCTACACTACTCCGGTGGTATTCATAGATCTAATTAATCAATTAATTGTTGTTTTAGAAAAGTGGAATGTTGTTATTGTATGCTTCGGAACATCTACCATCTCCGTATATGTCGCAGTAATCTCACCAATTTCTTTTTTATGTAAATTTCACTTGAAATGGATTAAGCTTTTATTTTGAGACCCAAATCCAAAATAATGTTTTTCTCTTCTCTTTTCTTTTTTTTAACTTTTTAGTTAATTTTTTGTTACGTTTTTTTGTTAAATTACTCTAAAATAAATAGAAAATTTAACTTTTTTTAACTTTGTAGACGTGGATTGCCATGTAGATGACACATCGACATTTAATCAATTTTTTAAAATTTAAAAATTCAAAAAATAATATAAAATTTGTTTTTAAAATTAAAAATTTATTTTTTAAAACTTTAAATTTTTTAAATTTTTAATTAAATGTTGACATGTCAGCCACATGACATTCAACGTGTATGTCATGTCAACAAAGTTAACAAACAATAATTTTTTTCATTCATTTTGGGGTGATTTGACAAAAAACACAAGTTTAATAATTAAAAGAGACGAAAAATTAAATGAATGGCTAAAATAACTTTTTTTTTATAAATTTAGAGAGCAAAATACGTCATTATATATATTTTTATGGTCCCAAGTCAATATTCCATGGTATTTTTATAAGTAGAGGGCTAGGTTAGTTATGGTCCCTAAGAACATTTTAAGGTAGAAAAGAAGATTTTTATTTTTATTTTCCTCCTAGTTTCTAAAGAGAGAATCACAAAAGATCCGAGTTAAAGGAAAAATATATGAAGTATAAATTGTGGTGGCTCTTTATGCCAACTTAAGGTTAATGATTAGTTTAGTTAATTCTTCTTTTTTTTATGATGGTGGTAGATCACTTTTCCATAGTTTATAAAATAAAAAAAAATCAAGATTAATGTACTTGGTTGAATGGGACTACTCTCAAAACATAATTATTGCTATATATTAATGTTATCTTTAAGAATGTATTTGGCAAAAGTAACCCACTGATTCCACTTCTTTTTTATGTTGTAGATCTTTACAAGTTCCCAAATTTTTATGTTTTTTCAAGCAGCCTTTTATTTTAGTGCTTATTGCACCCAAGATTTAATGATGTTCCAATGAAGAATTTATTAGCCAATATCAAAGCATCTTTACAATATCTGATCATCTTTTCTCCCCTATGATCATAGGTCTCATCATTAAGGGAACAACTAAAAACATGTAATCTTGCCTACTCATTGGTAGTAGATATTGTGAGGGTATAATACAAAAACCTGGTTATCTATGAATATAACTTAATTACTCTTGGACTGACGAAGATGATACCATGAACAAAACCTGTTTCAAGTTCACCATTAGAATTATGTATAACTCTCAGCCAGGCGGATATGTAGGAGTGTAAAATCTAGGAAAAGATATTTGTGTGGCTGAGAGGAGGTGTTGGGCATGCATAACACCACTCCTTTAACAAGTTGGTTTCCTATAAATAAATGGGAAATAAATAATATAATGCTCCACTTGCCATGGCAAGGAATGCTTGCTAGCTGGTTCTCAGCCCTCCCCCCTCTCTATTGCCTATGCCAGGGGCAGAAAAACACCCTTTCCATGCTTCCCCTTCATTAGCCTACCAACTCTGCGAATCACGGTCGTATATTACACTATCATGTATAATATGAAAGATATTTAATTAATTCATTTTTAATTTTAAAGTTAATATATTTACATAAAAAATATAATTTTGAAATTAATAAGTTTTAATTATTGAAGATTAAATGTTCAAATACAAATATTATAATTGGAATACAAATATAAATATTCATAAAGATATTTAATTGGTTGTAAAGGAAAACATTCTTAAAAAAATTTATTTAAAACATTATATACAAATATTGTGAAAGTTAAAATAGTTGAAGTAAGATTCTAACATAAGTGCTAAGCAATTATCTAAAATAAATTTGCTTACTTTAAAATTGTAATAGAGGTGACCAACATTTAAAATTATACAAAGTTAAGAATATACTTATTGATCGGGATTTTGAGATAAGTGCAAAAATCTAAAAATATAAAAAATAAATATTTACATAAATATAATAATGTAAATAAAAATTAAAAACATATTAAGAACACGAAAAGAAATATAAAAATGTAATTCAAGATTTTCAGTAAACAATACAGACCAATAACTAATTTATGGACTAAATTGCATAAAAGAACAAAACATGTAATCATTTACTCTCTCTTTTTTTTTTGTGAATTACGAGATGAGTGTTAAGTCCAAACAACAACGCGACTAGCACGACTCAAACTTAAACCACACTTGGGGCGGTGAACACCCTACCAACACACGGGGTTTCAAAATATTTACTCTTTAAACCATGCATAATAGCTTCTTTATTAAAAAATATAATGATTTATTTGGTCCTTTTAACTTTTTAGAAAGTCATTTTAGGGGGGACGAGACCCTGCTAACCCCTTTGACTTCGTTATTGATTTTCATGGTGTATTACACAATCAACAAATGATCCTTAAGTCATGTTTTATTACATCTGTATGTTGCTAATCAATATTGGGAAGAGTAGAAGAAAAAAGGATTGACAATCGCATCTCAAGCGTTAATATCCTTATCCTTTCAGAGAATCTGTAGTTGTTGAATAGCTTGTTTATGAAGGACTTGAGATAAGTATTCAAGATAACTCAAGTGATAAATTCTGCTTTAAATGAGCGTTTAAACTCTATTAAAACTGGACTCTTCTATTAGCCTATAAATAAGTAATAGATAGACTTCCTCATTGAGCCATTTGAGGGTGTATTTAGACACGCCCTGTTTAGAAATTTTTATGAAGAGATATTGTATGTAATGCAAGCTATTTGGGGAGAGTAATTTGTAACAATTTGGTTTCGACTTTGGAGCAGCAATTATTCATTGGGAGAGGGTAAAATTGTTGAATAAAATCATAATCACTTTGTGAGTGAGGCTCTGCAAATGTAGAATTGGTGAATATGAACTGCACTAGCATCTAATATATTTATGATATGATTTGTTTTATTTGTTTTATTTTATTTCTATATAATGTTTTGATAAAAGTATCTAAAATATTTATTTTTTAAGTGCCTGCAATTTTTCATTGATATTTTTAATTTATTTTCATGTTTTCTCCATGAAAATATTAAGGTTGAATCTGATACATGATTTATGCTTTAAATGGATTATTAAATTATATTGTTGTATTATAGTTTTGATTTTCATTTTTGATATAATGTGTCTAGAATTATTTATAATCTTTATTCACCATTTAAATAGGAGAATAAAATGCGCTTGAGTGCGCTCGAACCTGCATCATTCTTTACTAGCAATAATGTCAAGGTCAATCTAGTTAAAACTCAATCGACATAGTTTTATTTTCTTAATTATATATTAATTGGTAACACTAATTGCTTAATTTTGGGATTGAATTAGAACGAACAATAATTTTGATATTGAATAGTGGTTATTTTTAATATATTGATATGTTAAACTTGAATTTAATTTGTCCTTAAACCAATTTAAATTTTTTCTTTAAATTTATCTAAATTTTATTTAATTTTTAAATATATTTTTAAGCTATTAAAAACAATTTATATATATTTTAAAATACACACAAATGTCATAAAATATAGTGTGAACACTACAATTTAACTAAAACCTTGCAATATAATATATATGATTATCAAAAGGCTTTAGGATTTGAATTTGATATAATATCAATGTATATGTCGTCAAATTAATTATATTATAACACGTGGAAGTGCTATCTAAAGTAACATTATTCTTTCTTTGACATAAAATAATATTTATATTTGATGCATTGATGGTATAAAGAATACGTTGTGTTGGTGTTAGCTATAGGGTAAGATACAACTCCAATTGCAACTTAACTTGTGTCTAAGAGGCCAATGTAACTTGCATAACTGGTTGACATATTTTGACCAAAATGGTTGGAGCTTTTAATTGAAGATCTTTGAGAAGTTTTAGTAGCACCTTATTGAGTTGAAAGCATGGAACAACACAAGTTAAGTAAGAAAATATTGAAGACTTTCAATGTGATCTACTTTCCTTATTGAAGAGATTGGTTTTCCATAGAAGACTACATCTAGGTAATCTCGGCAAGAAGTCCCTATTGAAGATCATATCAAAGGCTATTTTTAAGGAGATGGAGATTCACATTGATTATAATTAAGCGGGTCATTTTATGCTTATTTAAATGTAGACTTGTTTCAATTTTTGTATGAGATTATGAGAGCACTTATTATGTTCAAATTAGGATCTTATTCTAGTGCAAATTCATTGTAAAGTTGTTGTGTTACTTAGTTTGCAACTAAACTTTCAAGAGGAATGTCTTAGTTGGGAGAGTGATCTAGATTGAGTATAGAAGTGATGTTGCAACTTGGTGGGTGGGTTGGACTTAAATCACGTATTATTCTTATTGATTTATAGTGAGTTACTCTCTAGGTAAGGCCTCACAAACGTAGGAAGTTTTTGAATTGTGTAACCAAACTTTAGTGTCCATCGTTATTTTATAAACGTTACTAAGTCCATCTAGTTGCAATTGATCGAAAATCTAAAATGCAAATTCAACAAATTTAAATTTGGTATCAAAGCTAGACACTTAACGCATTAAGCCAAAATCCAGTTCTTAATTTGCTATCAAGGTGAAAGGAGCATCAATTTTCAAACCCCCTATGTTGTATGACACAAACTATGCCTACTGGGTGGTAAAATTAAGGGCTTTTATCAAGTCTATAGATGAAAAATCTTGGCGCTCAATTCTAACCGGCTGGGAATTACCAACAACTAATGTAGTTGGTGTGATGACTCCTAAACCTAAAGTAACCTAGACCAATGATGAAGAAAAACCTACAAAGACAAAAGGCAAAGGAGTTGTGACCAATGACAATGCACCCAAAGAGAAAAAGAAAGGATGTGGTGTTATGAGTACCAATGTTTTCGCCATATTCAAGTTGAATGTATCAATACATCGAAGAAAAAGAAAAACGCAGCTTGTGTTACCTAGAGTGATGAAGGTTATTCAAGCAGTTCAAAAAAGGATGAGGAGCATATCATGAACTATGTTGCCTTTACTTCCCAAGTTATTCCTTCATATGCAACTAACTCAGATAGCTCAAGTGACACTAACACTGAACAAATTGGTGATTTCATGGAGATTTACAAAACCATGTTAGATAAGTAGGATCAAGCATACAAGGCCAATGGAAGACTCAGTGATAAAAACTCCTTGTTGAAGTTGGAGAAAAAAAATTAGAGAAGTAGATTGAGGAAAAAAATTCACACTAAAAGAATTGCATGTTGTTCAATTTGTGTTGAAGAAGCTAGGATTTAGCAGTGATAAGCTAGATGAGATACTTGCAGTTGGTAGAAGAGAACTTGTTAATGGAGGACTTGGTTATGTAGACAAAGGAGACAAAATAGTGAAAGGAGTTGTTGATCAACCAAAGTGTTCCAAAAAAACTGAAGTTATTAAAACTAAGGATCGTAACAAGCATACTTATAGAATTATGTGTCACTACTCTGGTTTCTCATTCCATATTAGGCCAATGTGTTTTAAGCTTCTAAAAGATTTGAGAAGAAATAAATTAGATGTGACTTCAATTACAACTCGAGGAACATCAAACATGATAGAATCAAAAGCTAGTCTGAAGAAAAAAATACCATAATTGTTTTATTGTTGCAAATCAATCAATGAAAGTTACAAATAATAATGTGTGTTACTTTGATAGTGAATGCTTCGGGCACATAATTGGTAAAAGTAGTTTTCTTAAGATTTTCCAAGAAAATCATGAAGGCAAGGTGACCTTTGGTGATGGTAAAAAAGGCAATATTCTTGGAAAGGGTTTTCTTAATGTTGAAGGCATATATCAGTTATAGAATGCTTTTCTTGTAGAAGGTTTGAAGGCAAATTTAATAAGCATTACTCAACTTTGTGACCAGGAGATGTTCATGAACTTTACAAAAGATAAATGCCAAGTAACTAGCAAGTCTAATAAGCAAGTTATGAAAGGTTCCAGAACATTCAATGATTGCTATAGGTTGATTGGATCTTTGAAAGTTAACTCCTTTGACCTGGAGCTATGGAATTATAAGTTAGGCCATGATCACTTCAAAGGCCTACAACATTTGGTGATGTGGAGTTATACCTCGCGTTTTTCGACTTTTCTTCTCCCAGTCAAACTCTGTTATTAGTTTCTCACTTAGAATCTTATTAGTGTAGGTTATTTTAATATTATTTGACATATGAATTTAACCTATTAATAGGTCCTTTTCTACCCTAGAAAAATAACTCATTACACATTTAGGTATTAGCTTTTACAAGCTTTCAAAGAATTTTGTGTTTATATTTTGAGGGTTCTTATTTTGGGTTTCGAGGTTTAGTTTTATCTCCATCTTTTGTACTTTTCATTTTTTCTGTTATAGTGAAATTATCTTTACCCATAGTTTTTTATCTTGTTCGAAGGGGGTTTTCCACATAAATATTTGTGTTCGATCTTTTCAATTTCTTCGATATTTTACTTGTTCGTTGCTTAGCAAAGTTTATCCCCAACAAACTGGTATTAGAGCTTAATTGGTTTCCGCATTCAACCCGTTCAGAGATGGAAGCAACAAGGTTTGATATTAATAAGTTCGATGGCATCATAAATTTCAAAAAAAAGTATGTCTTGGTCTGTGTGGAGATAGAGAGCACTCATTCTATTTACATTAGAAACTTATTCTAGTGCAAATTCATTGTAAGTAATTAGTCTTGTTATTCAGTTTACAACTAAGCTTTCAAGAGGGAAGTCATTTTTGGGGAAAGTTCTCTATATTGAGTATGAGCGTGAGGTTGCAATTTGGTGAGTGAGTTGGAGTTATATCATGTTTTGTGCATGTTGATTTATAATGGATTACACTCTAGGTAAAGCCACACAGATGTAGGAAGTTTTTGAACTATGTAACTAAAATTTTGGTGTTCATCTCAGTTTTATAACTATTAGTAAGGTTATCCAGTTGCATCTAATGAAAAATTGAAAGGCAAATTCAATGAATTAGATAATAACACATCTTTTAAAATAAAATAAAAAAGTTTTTATAAAAAACTTAAAAAGTTTTAAGTACATTTATTTTTAAAAAATTTAGATGATAAGTATGATTTATTGATATGGTAGCAAAATTGGATATTTTAAGTATCATGGCAGTGACAATATTTTTGTGAAAGGTGAGGTTTGTTAGAACTTAGGTGTGGTTGTGATTTGGAACGAGTCTAATTCAAAAATGGTGCCCATGATAGAAAAGTTGCGATTAGAGAGAGAAGAATGTGAGATGAACCGAACTCGCATTCATTTGTGTATGGTTTGGACATAATTATTTGATTTGAATTCAACATAAGTTACCCCTATGATTTGATTGGATTTTGATGCATGATTGAGACACAACTCAACCCAATTTGGACCTTCACGTGCTTTTCATCAAGGATCTAAATTACATTTATATCGTTGTGTGGAAAGGTCCTTAGATTGCGATAATATATTAATACAAATTATTTTAATTGTTTCATTAATTTGTCCAGGTTTTTTCAATAGATGGATGTGCAATTACTTTTGTATATAAAAAGGGATGCTTTATTCTGCAAGAAAAAATATTACCAATTGTTCTCCCTTTTCTTACGTTTATTAAAGTTGAAACTTTATTATGAAGTATTGAACAGTGGAGAAGTTTATATTTAATGATTAAACTTTCAAATATCCTAATCCAAATCTAAACCCTGGACAGTTGATGGAGAGTTGGGCTTAGAATAACATAGGGAGGAGTGTTTCGGCCCAACTTTCTTGGAAGCCTATGCCTTTTGTAAGTTTACTAGTTTATGACCCTATCATCCCAAATGTCTTGATGCCATATGGTTATACTAGTAAAATTATTATGAAAAATGTTAATCATCTACTCTTCATAGTGTTCTTAATCAAATTTTAGCAAAGCTTATTTTCTATATATATTTTATGCATTTTTAATTAAAAATACTAATTTTGACTTGATTAATTAGATTGATTCCCTTCTAAATTATTAGCTTATAGTTCTTTTATTATTCCCAACCCCCCAGTTGGCAACTATTTTATTTTTTCTTTACACTTATCATTAATCTATATAATTGTCCATGGTTCATTTTCATTTAAAACTAAAAGGACTTCTAAGTAAAAACGTTCTCTCATCATCAACAATGTTTTCTTTTGGCTAAATCTAGTTATTTATTAATCAACCATTGAAAGCATAATATTTTACATGGAAATTCCTTCAACTATATAACAACTCAAATCACGAGAAACTGCCTGATGGAGGATCGAGACTCACATACAGTCCAAATGAAAAAGGAAAAGATCTCTTTTTCAGGATAAATTCATTACTTCTTTTGGCATTAATACAAATACTGAGCAGACTGTTTAAGATCAAATAAATTAAATATATAGGAGGGCAATTTCATAAATATTTTGGGGATTCACATTAAATTTGACCTCACCATTTCCTAAAATTAACCTAACCCAACCCAATTTAAAACTGATTTCAAAAAACTGACCCTATCTAATCGAATTCACTAGGAACCCATTGGATTCAATTTTTTTTCAATCCCTAGGGAAGGGACACTCAATATGGAATGAATTTTTTTTTTTTTTTTACTCACATCATATTCTCTTACACTTATAATGGCTTCATCATTTACAACCCTTTATATAGTTGTTGCAAGTGATTGTTAGTTTCTATTCATGCATCTAGTAATTAATGAGACTCTAGTGTCACAGGGCTAAAACTTTAGTCTAGTAAATTGCACTTCTTAAACAATTTATTGGGTTTAAATCCGCCTAATTCTTCATAACACTCCAAAAAGGAGAATTCTTGCAGAAATTCTGTAATGCACCGAAGCAAAGTGGAAGTAAACTCGAAAGAGAAAGAAGCTACGGAAGAACAGAAAAGCCAAATAAAAATAGCACACACTAAGTGTTTGAGTAAATGCCCTCAAAATGTTCTTTAACTTAAAAATGAAGTAAGGGGATCATTAAAAATGAGAGGGAATGCATCTATTTATAGTTGAGCTCCCCAGATCCAACAATATAGATCAAATTACATCAACACTAAGATTAGTGCTAATCTACAATATGAAAGTTCTAAGTGATTTAAACTCTATACATCCTTATCTCTTAGGATTTACAATAATTACCATAGTAACTCTAGTTCTACTAGAGTGTTCACTAGGCCACCATGGCTTCAAGTAGATGGATTTCTCCATGTGTTCGAATCGAGCCAGTTTAAGTGAATCAAATGAGCATCATTTAATCAGTTGACCTCCATGGGACATTCTGTATGTATTCGTCACAAGCTTTGATCCGTGGCCTATGACACTAATACATACATGTGTATTAATTAAATGACTACTAGACTCCTTAGATTCATCCATTGTAGTCACTTTGATTAAATATAACATTAATGACATCACATTACTTAATAGTTGGCTCCCTCCCCAACAGGATTTAGGAAAGCCCCTTTTTTGTTTTTTTGTTGTTGTTGAGTAATGGTTTGAGGGATTTGATTTCGGTTATGAGTGTAACAGGGTGAGGAAAGAGCGACCAGTATAGTGAAGGAAATTGAGTCAAAAAGTGGTGGAGATAATGATCATGAGTGGTGGTGATGTTGAAATGAATTAGAGTTTAGAATTTTTACTATAAATAGGCATTGTTGTAGCCTAAACAAGGCATCTCGATTGAATCCTAGATCAACTTTAGTTTTCTTTTATATACTCTCTTGTTCAAGAAATCAAAGAAATCTTTATTGATCATCCTTTTGTAAATTCTCTTTGTAAATTACCTACTTTCTTCTTGTTTAGTAGTGAATGTTGTAAGATTGGGGAAAAAGAGCTATTGAAAAGGGTGAGTTTGGGGTTGTAGGTTCGATTGGTGGAGCTGGAATAGTGAATATATGGTGGTTTGAGATGGTCAATGGTTGAGAGTTGGGTGATGGTGTGCATGAGTTGGAGTTAAAGGCTAGGCAAGGACTAAGAATAAGGAGTACGGAGAGATAAGCGAAGAATAAAGTAAAAAAGAAAAGAAAATGTTAAAAATTTTAAAATACCGTGTTTAATTACATGGCACTGACACAGATGACATGTCAATATTTAATGGTATAATTTATATCACATGAAACTTTTGTGATGTTTTTAACATTAGATAACATTACAGTGATTAAAATGTTAAAAATTATAATATTAGTGACCAAAACGTAATTTAAATTATACATAAATAACTATTTTTATAGTTAAAAAAAAAGAAGGAAGGAAACTCTAAAAATTTGGTTCATCATTGAAAAAGCTATTGAAATATTTTACTGTATTTTTCAATAAAAAGTTAGACATGTGTTTTTCTTATTTAATTTTGATTTTGAAGTTTTTTTTTTCTTATCACCATGTCATATTAACAATGATATTTTTGTTGTATAACAAGTCTTGTCATCGTTTTAGTCTCTAAGCATAATTATGTTCAATTTAAAAGTTATATTTAAATAAAATCCTTTCAACAATCAAATATTTAAATAGAAATTTTTTATCATTCTGTTATTAGACATAATGATTAAATAATTCAATAATATAACATTTAAAATATTTAACATGCCATGCAATAATATTCAGGTAACATGAGGTATTTTCTAAATAAATAATTTTCCAGAAGAAAATTTTTAGAAAAAAAAAATTTGAAGAAAAATTAAACTTTTAATCACTGAAAATTTGTAAAAATTTTATTCAGCTCAACTAACACAGCATATTTTAACGATGTCATTTAGGTATATTTATCCCATCGAAATAGATTTAATTTTAATATATATATAGACTCTGTTTTTTAACTTGAATTTTAGGCTAAGAAGAAAACGAATCATTTTGTTTTTCTATATGAAATAGAAAAAGAAATGTAAAGAAAATTATAGAATTGATGGAAGGAATAATGAATAAGCTAAGGCATTTAGATGCATATCCAAAGGTAAATGAGGATTTCTACAGCCGAACACTCTCCGGTGGCTTCATCACTCTCGTCTCCTCCGTCGTTATGCTCTTGCTCTTCTTCTCCGAGATCCGTAACTTCCTTTCCTCTGCTCTATGATTTGGATCTGTTATGTTCTTCCCTCAATTTAAATTGATTTGGTCTTCTTGATGATATACGACTTGATCTGTTCCATCAAAATGTCTTTCATTTTTTGTGGTCTCGGTTGTAGGATTATATCTGCACCCTGTGGTTGAAACAAAGCTTGTGGTTGACACTTCAAGAGGGGAAACTCTACGCATCAATGTAATCTTAACTTCAAATTTTCTGAAGATTCCTTCTGTGTCCATGTTCCATTTCGACTTATAATTTCTTTATTATATGCTAATTCGGATATTCTACATTATCAAAATTGAGTGTAAATGTTATAATTGTTTCTTCTTCTTTTTTTAAGTTTCATTCATCGTAATGTGATGTAGGTCCTTTGGGATTATCCCCTCTAATTTCTTAATGTTCCTTTTGGATCTGAAAGTGCAGTTTGATGTCACATTCCCTGCTATCGCATGCTCAATTCTCAGCCTTGATGCAATTGACATAAGTGGAGAGCAACACCTTGATGTTGTATGTATTGCAAGATCTCATGCTTTTTTTTTTCCAATTTTATATTGATGGGTTTTGTCTTACGTCAAGTGTCGTAAAGGAAATGCATGTGCATGCGCATGCGCATGTACTTGCTGCTAAAGTCATAATGTCATTTATTTTTATCTAACTTGCAGAAACATGACATAGTAAAGAAAAGGTTAGATGTAAATGGCAATGTTATAGAAGTGAGACCGGATGGGGTTGGTTCTCGCAAGGTTAGCTATATTGCTCGAAGTTGATTTCACAGTCACTTTCTTTTTTTCCCTTAAAGGATCATAGAAACCAGACATTCAGCTTACTTTTTGACCTTTGCATTTCTCTCTGCTCATAATTATTTTGCTTCTCACAGATGGAAAAGCCTTTACAGAGGCAAGGTGGCAGGCTCGAGCACAATGAGACGTATTGTGGTTCATGTTATGGTGCAGAATCGGTATGCTTCGTCTATCTGGTTTCCATCAGCTAGTTCATTGTGATACAAGTCAATCCACTGGGTGCATGTTTGTCCTGAATATGAAGGATCTTTGACTTTATTTGTATAGGTCCTGTACCTTATCCTCTTAATCCTAATAAGTATCGTTTTGTGATGCTTTGGCTAGATATTATATAAAACTTTTGATAAGTAGCATTTATTCTTTTTCTTTTGGCTATTTCCTTAATGTCTCTCGTTTTGGATGTGGTTTATTAGGGGGTGAAGAGGGAGTTCATGTCGTCAGCATTTAGATAGGGAAAAATCATTGAAACTAGTCCAGTTAAGAAGTACTATTTTCTTGCTCCAGGTATTTTTATTTTAACCTGCCCTAACATTCTCTTCACTTCCATCTTGAAGATTGATGGTGAGTGTTGCAACTCCTGTGAGGAAGTTCGTGATGCATACAGAAAGAAAGGTTGGGCTATGTCAAATCTGGATTTGATTGAACAGGTCTGTGTGCATTAGAGCTCTATCTAATTTTTAGGTAACTTCAATTGGAATGAGACATGCATAGTCATATGTGCAGGGATAAATAATATTGATTTTGCCTTTATTGTCTTTGATATTGATAATCATGCTTGTGTTCATTTTTATTTTGGTAAGCTATGTAGAGGCCATAGCATACATTAAAACATCTTTCCCCTCCTTATAATGCCTACGGAGTACTCCAAATACATAGAAAATTTTAAATAATGAACATACCCATGTCATACACATATCCATTTCCATCACTCATTATGGAGTCTAAGTAATATAGCTTCTTGGTGCCTTAAAAGGCTTGATTCCTTCTATTTTTCAATAGTTAACAAAAAATATACAAGTGAGGTTTGCGTGAGCCAATATCAACAGTGTACGCTTGTCCAAGTGTAGTTGTACTTTATTTGCTTTCTGGTTTGCTCATCTAAAGATTTTCTGTTTCCCCTTTACTGTTGACCTACATGACTTGACCCTGGTTTATGTCTTGGTTTATGTGTTTGTTCTGTTTTCTGGCGTTCAGTGCAAGAGAGAGGGCTTTTTTCAGAAGATTAAGGATGAAGAAGGTGAGGGGTGTAATATTTATGGCTTTTTAGAAGTTAAAAAGGTGGCAGGGAATTTTCATTTTGCACCTGGGAAAAGCTTTGACCAATCAAATATTCATGTACATGACTTGCAAGCATTTCGAAAGGACAGGTTTAATGTAAGGCCTTACCCTATTATTTACATTCTTTATGCACATTAGCTTGTCTTATATGGAAAAATGGTTATCTAACCCAATCTAATCATGCTTCATGTACATTTGATGCAGTTAAGTCACACGATCAATCGGTTAGCTTTTGGAGATTATTTCCCTGGTGTGGTGAATCCTCTTGATGGGTACTGCCAAATTTCATGTACAAAAGCTGGATGTTAGCAAATGATTCTTTTAATTTATGCTGTTCATATTTCTCTCTTCTAAATTTCAGTGTCCAATGGATGCAAAAACAACCAATTGGGATGTACCAGTACTTTATCAAGGTTAGCTTTCTGTGTGAATGCACCTTTTCTCCTTTATGATCATATTCTCCAATTTTTATCAGTTATCTCTTCTATCTAGTAATTTGAAGGCAGGACATTACCCTGGATGTGGATTCTTCAATTTTGTGTCAGATACATGTAGCAGTTCTTGTTTCTAAATGAGCTTTGAATAAGAAAGGGATCTGTTAATTTGAGGGATTTTTAATAAATTTTCTCTTGTAGGTTGTTCCTACCATGTACACGGATGAGAACGGACACACTATCCAGACAAATCAGGTGTAACTAAAATTTGCAAAAAGATTCGATTTGGCCTATTCTTTCATTTAGTCAAAATGATTAATGCATGAGAGATTGGTATTGCAGTTTTCTGTAACAGAGCATTTTAAAGGTGCAGAAAGAGGCCTTCTCGATAACCTCGCAGGAGTTTTCTTCATTTATGACCTTTCTCCTATCAAGGTTGGTTTCTCCTCTGTTTTTTTGTTTTCATGCAATCTCAATGTCTGCATCACCTTCAATGTTCTCTTCTCGCCACTTCATATGTACAAGGGAAAGCCTTAGAGATCTGTTAAAGGGAGGTGTAATAAATGTTAGCTTAAGTTGGGACTGTTTCTCAAGTTGTTTCGATTATGAGTCCTGCTAATTCACTGAGCTTGTTTTAAACTTCATTTCGCAGGTGACTTTCGCAGAGGGACATGTCTCATTCTTGCACTTCCTAACGAACGTTTGTGCTATAGTTGGAGGTAATTGTCCTTTGCCCTTCATGGTTGATGTGTTGAGTATATATGTATGTTACAATCGGATAGGTGTTGTGCATTGTACGGCAGGCGTTTTCGCAGTTTCGGGAATAATAGACTCGTGTATATACCATGGTCAAAAAGCAATGAAAAAGAAGATGGAGATAGGTAAACTCAATTGATGATGGATAGAGCTGGTGGCTTGAAACTGGGGGGCTTCTGCTTCATCTTAATTCCAGTTGGGGGGAATTGAAGCAAGCAAAGATGATAGACCACTGCCACGTACTTACCCCATGGCCTGTTCATTCATTACCGACTGAAATTTTGTTCACACAATTCTCTCGTCTATGCTCCAATTATATCGATTGATGGGTTCATATAAAAGATGTATCGACACAAATTTGGGTAAATTTCATTCCACTGCTTCAATTTTGACCAATCATAGACGGACCCCCAAATGATAAATAATTATGAGCAATTTTCAAATGAATGGATTGGTCTTGACACCACCACCATATCCTGTGCTACTCTACGCTGCCTGCCTATCTAGTAACTTCCAAGCCAACTTGCTTTCCTATATTATATTAATTTCAACTTTCTTCCATTTGACAGATTGCGTTTACACTCGGATAAATATTTGAAGATGATGATACAACTATTAAAATTGAATTTATTTTTTAAATCTTAATTAAACTCCAAATAGTAAATAAAAAATAGTGTCGTCCTCTATGTATCATGCCTTACTTTGATAAGAACAAAAAAAGTGGAAAGAAGGATGAATTCAAATCAAAATTCAATCCAACTTATAAGCTATTTTGGACCCAAAATCATGATTATGTCGGAGATATTAATGCTTCTTTTGGTTAGCATGTAATGATAACATGATGATTCAGAAATAGAATATGGATAATCTGAAAGTGGAGAGTGGCCTGCATGATTATGAGCGAAAAAAAAAAAAAAGGAACACGCGTGCGTCCATAACCATGATTGAAATTCAATACCCACACAGACAAAGAGCTGTTGCAAACGCGTTACTTTAAAGCAAAGGCACTGTTTTGTGTAAGACAAAATCTTAAGAAATTGTGACTGTTGAAAACAGGACTAAATTTTACTTTACGCCAAGCTAAGGTAGAGAGGTTCCCCACCATTGGCGTAAATTACTAAAACCTTCGTGTCTTGGGTCTTTTGATTGTTAGGTGGTTTTAAGATACCAAGAAAACTCTTCCCTTGTTTGTGCCAAGCTCCTGAATTCTGACTCATTCTCGGGACTCAAAACACACTTTCAACACAATTCAGTATCCCATCATTTCACCGTTCTGTAACTTGTCACTAAACCAACTATAATTGTAAGTTGAGCTTTCTAAACATATTACACAATGTCACGGCTCGTTTAAGCTTGTATAATTAATAATTCAATTCCATTCAACAACCTTCTCTCAAAACATTTCTGTATGTACCACAATTTAATTCAAATATATACATTACTGCAATTTTTTATTTAGCTGATAGAAAAGCTCATCTCTCCCAACAATTTTCCACCATTTTCAGCCACTTAATATCATGAGCTCTGTTGAATCTAAAGAAACATGTGAAGTCAGAAAATGAAGAAAACATCGATACCGGAGAATACAATAACATAAATAACATTTAATTCGTACAAAATACAAAAGCTATCAACTTTTTTTATAGACACTAACAAATTTCACCTTTTGGTTCAGCAAGAAAAAAAACGAGCTGACCAGCATGGAGAAAATCACAAATTCTTATGAACACAAGCACTTACACTCATTAACAGACTCTTAATAACCTAAAATACATGCCACTGCAACTGCCAAAAACTCCATTGCAGCTAGCTTTACAAAAAAGAATACATGAAAGGAAACTCCTAACAACAAAAGACTGTTACACAGAAAACGAAACATGGATTTTTCCCTTCAGGCTTTTAGAATGGAATCCCAATCGATCTCAGAAGGGTACTTGGACAACATAAAAGTTTCCGAAGAAGAAACGACTTCCGGCCATGGCTGTTCGTCGAAATCCGAGAATGTAAGATCTGATAAAGGTGAAGATACAGCCGAACCCTCACTCTCCGATTGAACCGTAGACAAAGATGAGGAGTTCTCCACTTTCGCTGTATTCTCCTCGGGCTTTGGCTCTGCCATGTCGGATTTGTTGTTGTTCCTGCTTTTGGTGTCTGCCGTAAGCTTGGATGATTTCTTCTTGCTCCCTTGCTTAGGGTTCTGTTCCAAGCTCTCACAAATGGCTTGAAGCTTAGCGTCAACAGAGGAAGGCAAAGGCTTGTAGTCACCAACGTGGGAACCGTGGTGGCGAAGGTTAGGGAAGTTGAGTCTCGCAAAGTCACCTCTTAGTTTATAAGCTGCTTTGTCATAAGCCAAGGCTGCTTCCTCGGCAGTGTCAAAAGTGCCTAACCAAAGACGTGTCCGGTTTCTAGGTAACCGGATCTCAGCGACCCATTTTCCCCAGTGGCGTTGCCTAACTCCTCTGTAAAGCTTGGTGGGTTTGGATGGAGCACCCACGTGTTTCATTGGAACAGGTTTAGGGCTAAGAAAGCTAACCATCGGGTTACTGTTGGCGCTGATGGTGTTGGGATGGGAACTTTGGTGAAGGTAGCTTGGATGGTTGTTGTGGAGGTGGAATTGAAGCTGGATCTGATGGATCTGAGCTTGTGTCAAGCTATTTAGCCCAATTGTTGAACCAGTTTGAGGCTGTTGGGGACATGATAGTGAGTCCATTGGTGTAGGGTAAGGGTAACAACAGCTATCTGGGTAAAAATTAGGCTGTGCTTCGGAAGAAGAGAAAGAAAGGTAAGAAGTAGAAGGAAGAGAAGAAGGGGAAGGGGAAGAGGAGGAAACACTTTTCATAAAAGGTTCAAGAGCTTCCATCAATTCTCCTCCATATAGATCTGATTGATCTACTCCACTACTAATGAAATCCATTGCAGCTGCCATTACACTAAAACTAGAAATAAGATGAGGACCAAATTATAAAAAAAAAAATTAACCTGTTTCTTACCAAAACTTGAAGAACAGGTCCTAAATCCAGAACGGATTAAAAGAGGTTTTTCTTTTTAAAAATAGACAACCCTTTGAAATCCAACCAAAAAAAAATTTTAACTTTGAGGGATCAAAAATTACCCACAAAGCGAATTTATCTACAGACGAAAAAAAATGAGAAATTTTCCAAGATTTACCTTGAAATAGAGACAAATATTGAAACTTTATATCAACAAAGCTGAAGGAAATAAAAAAAAAACCTGGATCTCGTTTCTGAAAACACCTGACTTTTAAAGAAATCCTTGTCTAAGTTTGCTTTTGACCCATTTGCTAAGTACTGATGAAAAACAAACCCAAAAATCAGATTTTGATTCAAAAGACAGATGATTAACAGAAAGGTATTCAGAGAAGCGGGGATTAATAGAAAAAAGGGGGAAAGATTTTCAAACAACAAAAACCAGAACCACTCAAATTGTTTAGATCTCACCAAAGAAAAAAAAAAGCTCTCTTCTTTTTCTTTCTCACAAATTTATGGTGTGAAAAACTCAGCCTCACTTGGTTTATCTTCACCAGCTCTCTTCACTTTATATACAACTTCAACTCCTTAATTAACTCGCTTAATCACCTTTATTAATCATCATTAACCCACAGTTTTTAAGTTTTAGCTACAATTGTTTCTATTTTTTTTATTTTTTTGGCCTTCTCTCCTCCGAGCTCTGGTTTCCTAACGTCAGACTCATTCAATCCGTTGTCTGCACCCACTTATGTTCTACACGTGGAAAGATCTTATTCACTGCCGACACCTGTGCTTTTACTTACCGTCAGATACGACGCTTTCTGTCATGGATTTAATGGCCTGCAGAGTATGTTGACCATTCGTGCTTGCGTTCACACCTCACACCTTGAGTAGGTAAAGGTTAAAATCTGCCTTAAGGCCCTGCATTATTTGTAATTTTAAAATTTAGTCAGAATTTTTTAGTTTCTCTATCTTTCATATTTCAAAATCCACATCTAATTAATAATGCTATTAAATTTTTCCATTAAATTTACTGAAGTGGTTTTTTGAAACAAAAATTACTTATTTGATAACTTGTAATAATTCTAAATTTGAAAAAAATAATTTTAACTGTGTTAATAATTTGACTTGAATTTTAAATTAAAAAAAGTAGGGAACTAAATTCTTAAAAAAAAATTGAATAAATAAATTTCAATAGAAAAAGTATTGGAACTTATAGCATATTTTAACCTTTTCGTAAATAATAATGTTATAATTTCTATTATTTAAATAATATCAATTTCTATCATTAGTCCATGTACTTTGTATAAGTTGTATATTTATTTCATATCCTTTCATTTTATCAAATTTAGTCAATATACTTTCCAAATTTGAATTTTAGTCTTAATTACTGGCAACAGGTGAATCTGTTTGGTTAAACTGTGCTATTAGTCTTATACAATGAGTAAAATTGTGCTGTTAGTCAATGTTCTACAATTGGATCACTTTGAGTTGCTATATTTCTTTAATTTTGAAATTTCAATCATAATGTAAATGACATTTATTAAATTCATTAGCTGATATTTTCACGAGTGATATGTGAAAATAGCTAATTAACATTATATTACATATGTGATAATAAGTTTATCACATCAATTTTTGAAACTGGCATAACTTAATTTGTAGAATTCAATAAATACCATTTAATCAAGAGTAAAATTTGAAATGTACAAAAATTAAAAATAACTAAATGAAAGTAAAATGATTAAATTAACAACTTTCATCTAGTGCAAGGATTAAAAATAAAATTTATTCTTTAAATAAATAGTAATATTCAAGACACCATTGTACCAAAAGTCAACACACCATATGAGATTGCAATGTGTGATATCCTAATCTCATCATATGTATATACTATGTATTATTCTTTTAGATTTTACATTTACTATTCTTTATATTGATTTAATTTTACATTATAATCAATCTTATATCTACTTATCATTTTTTTTATTTTTGTAATGGTTGATATTTTTTAAACAAAGTCAAAAGTCATCACCCCGTGCGTAAAAGAATTGTTTTTCAAGAATATTAGATTTTGTAAATATATATATATATATATATATATATATATAATTTATGTGAAAAAATGGTGTTAAAATTATTTTTCTAAATGGTCATGTTTTAATGTAAGGTGGGTTTAGCATGGCTTAAAAAATACTTTTAAAAAAATCAATTTGGTATTTAAATGTTAAGTGTTACTATAAAAAAAAGTATTTATTATACTCCTACATCAATTAAATACGTGTTAGTATCAGAGATAGTATTGACCTCCCAATTGACTCCATCTAGAATTATATCTTGCCTGACCACTTACTCTCAATGTAAGACCCAAATTTTTCCCGCGCCCATTAGAAAACCAAAGAATCCAATAATAAAAACAGTCCAAAACTAATAGTCCATTTACAAACAAAACCGAGCCCAACTAAAACAGGCCCAAAATGGCCCAAAATCTGAACAAGCCCAATATGGCCCAAAAAACCCTAAAATTTTCGGAACCCCAGGGCTCCTTTTCTGTGTGCTGCACCTCTCCATCAGTGCCTCTCCCCATGCGCCTTTGTTCCCCGCGCCTCGGTCAGACACCCGCACGCGCCTCTGACACCGCACCATCTGCAAGAACAAGGAGCATGCAACAACACAATTCAAAAAAAAAACAATAGAAAAACAAAACAGAAATAAAAAGAATCTGTAAAATCGATTATAAAAACCGAAACGAAACGTCTGTAAGGGGTTCCTTCGGTCCCTCTTACGAAATTTCAGCAATAAAAAGCAAAAAAAGCATTCAAAGGTTGTTTACATCTCCGTTTTTATTTTTGATTTTTCTTTTCTTTCATTTTCATTTATTTACAAAAATCTGGACCAATAATAATAATAATAAAGAAAGAAAAAGAGGGGAACCTTACCGAAACCTTCGTGGCCGCAGCGTCGGAGTCCGCCTTCTCTATTGACGAAACTCAGCCTGAGGAGGGCCATCGGAGACCCTTTCCCTCCATTTTCGGGCACCGAAGGTCAAACCTTCGAAATAGGGCTTCAAACAGGCCTAAAATCCCCTCCCCGCGCGGTGTTGGCCACCGAGTACGGTGGTGGTCCGACGGATGCTAGTGGAAGCCCAACCGTCGGGCACAAAGGGAAGGAGAGGGGGCTGCCCTCTCGTTGTTTGAGAGGATTAGGGAGGGGGTCTTTCTTTTTTTTTCTCTGAAACACTAAAAATGAATGTAAAAAAAAATTCTTCTAATTTAAATAAAAATGGGAAACGGCGCCGTATTAAGCCTTTAAGACGACCCGACCCGACCAGATTTAGAGGGGATCCGCGTGCTTTCATGTTTGGGTCCATTTTGGATTTAGCGCCTCTGTATCTTTAAAATTTATTAATTCGTCTCTTCGTTTTTTTACTTTTTATCCACTTAAGCTTTCCTCTGTTCCAGTTTGGTCCAATCCGTACGCGGCATTTTTGTAAATGGAAATATTTCAATTTTACCCCATTCATTTATGCGTATTTTGTTCTGGTCCTTGGTTCTGTTTTAATAATTTCATTTATTTATAAATCAACCCTCTAATTATATTTTTGCTTTGATTAAGCTTTGATTTTTGTACGTAATTCTTATAACTTTCTATAGTATTAAGTTTAGTTATTATCCAAGTTTTTTAAGGTTTGTTTTGGAAATTAGTTTTATAATGTTTTAATTCGTTTTATTTTTATTTCAAATGTGTTTTATTCCTTATATAAATATTTTTACATCATCATGTTATATATATAAATGTTCACATAAAAAGCTTACCAAAATGATTTCATTTCGTATATACATATTAATATCTTATAAATATATGTCCCTTTTTAAATCTATTTATATGTATATTTAATTTCTTTTAAAATTACTAATGTATATATATTTTTCTACTTTTAATTTAGTATGTACAATTTATCACTTTAAAAGATCGCATTTTATGGTATATTTTGGTTTATTTCTGATATTTTTTTATATTGTTACTTGTACATGTTTATATATATTTAAATTCATATATCATTTTTTTTTTTTGCTTATCATTGATCTAATGTTTGATAATTATTGCCGTATGTATGTCTTAATTCTCGTTTTATATTTATTTGTTGCTTGAGATTCAATAGCATTATGTTTCATTTGTAAATAACCGTTCCATATTGTATGTTATTATGCCATAGCATTATATTCACTCTAAAATGTCATGTCCTAACATTATTTGACCTCTAAAATCATTTTTACTTAAAGTTTTCAAAATAAGGCAATATTCTGTGTTTGGAAACTCGAGAGATCGTGCCCTATGTGTTGGGTTTCGGTTTCTTCCTTTGCCAAATAATCGAATATCCTTTTGATATTTTTTAATGCACGAGTCTCGAGAAGTAAGAGATGATCTTGGATTCGTGGATTTAAATTATCATGTCCTAACGTACTGGATGTGATATTTTGTCCCTTCGGAATGAGAAAATCTTGATATTCAATTCGAGAAAACTCAAATATTTCCAAAAGAGATCGAATTTGTAGATTCTTTTAAAATTTTCAACTTTTGACACAAGGACATTAATTAATCAATTTGGTACTAATTTTGGGCGTGACGAGGGTGCTAACCCTTCCTCGCACATAACCAACTCCCGAACCCGTTTTCTCAAATTTCGTAGACTAAAAACACTGTTTTAGTAAATCAAAATATTTTATTAAAACAATGGTGATCCGATTACACCCAATACAGATCGGTGGCGACTCCCGTTTTATTTTTGTTTTCAAAACCAAGTCGGTTCCCGTTTTACAAAAAAATGGTTACGACAGCTTGGCGACTCCACTGGGGAGTTAAAGAGAGTCGAGCCGTGAATTGATTAACTTTTGTCTTTTTGTCTATAATTGAAAATTTGGTTTTAACTCACGGTTCTTTCATTGCATTTCATCCGTTTTTACGATTTGTCATCGTCTTATTCATGTTTTAGTGTTTCAAGTTTTTGTATATCTCCACACATTGCATTGCATGACTGTATAGTCACACCCTTTTAAGTGGGAGTGAGAAACTACTCCTTCGTGAGGTTTTTACCTCCGTGGAGGATAGTGGATCGCTTTCGGGATACATCCGTACCTATGTCTTCGTGAGATTTTTTTCTCCGTGTAGCCATAGGGAAATGTATTCCCCTTAACTGAACTCGGTCCATATGAGCCTATAATGGGTGAGGATCGAGGAATCTGCTGGTTCGGGTACCTTTGCTTTAGAACCGAACCCCATATAGTGAGCCTTAAGAGCCCACCTTAGGTAGAGTCATTTGAAACCCTTAGCAGTCACCTGGATAAGTGTTCTGTGATTGTTTATCTCTCCTGTGCTAACGTGTTTTCCTCTGTCTTGATTGCATTGCATTGCATCACCTTAGAAAGGAAGTGTTGATTCATATTCGATTCCTAAATAGAAAAGTTTGTCATAAGGGAATGTGTTACTTGATAAAGGAGATTATAATACGGTCATCCGAACATAGTCCAGGTAAACAATGAGAGAGGGCTGATAGCACACAGAAGAATACAAGACCTTGCATGAGGATTTAAACTGACAAGGATTATTCGGAAGTCATCATGCCTCAATTTTCTAAAAGAAGTTTATGAACATTACAAAGGATAAGCAAGTGAAGAGGTACGACCTAGACCAAGCAACAAGGAGTTAGAAGAGACGTCTATTGAAAAAGTTCACGGGATACGACCATAACATCCGGATACGAAAAGGAGGATTGGTGCTTTCACCGGGACTATGAGGACAAGGCCGTATATGCAATCTGTTTTATGTAAAGAAATGTATTTTCTAGAAAAGTTCTTCTAATGGAATTGAATTCATGATCAACACCTTTATTTCTTCTTGCATTTATTCCATACATCTGCATTGCATGCATTTGCATTACATCATATCACATGCATTAAAATTTTTAGAAAGGCCCTAATTAGGTGAGTTATTTCAGTTAACCTAGGAAGACATGGAACAAAGGCTGGAAAAAATAAAGAAAATGCAAATACAGATGCAAGAGCAATTGACCAAAATTCGACAAGAGATGCGGGAACAAATGCGAGAATTCCAAGAGAATATGATATGCTAGCTAACCCAGTTACTAGCCGGTGGACTTGAAAAAATAAGTAGCCCAGGGATCAAAAGTGTGGATGATGATGAAGACATTGTTTATTCCCCGATAAGTATCCCGACTCAACCAGACAAGCATTCGCAAGGGGAACCTGTCATTATCAAACCCCAATGTCAGATTGATACCTCGGCACTGTTGAACTTCCCGATGGGCTCATGTTTTAACCTTGAGGAGGATCGAACTAAACCAATTGTTCAAGCAGAGGCAAAAGAAAAGAGGGAGCGGACATTGAAGGCCCCGAAGAAGAAGAAAAAGGAAGTGGGTAGTACGAGTAAGCATGACAAGGGCCATTCGGAGCTGATTTCAGTAAGCCAGCCAAGGATGGTGACTACCAGCCATCGAGGCCCCCTTACGCAAGACTTCAACCTAAAGCCTAACACTGGAAGGCTTCAGTTCACACCGGTTTCGATGACATACAAGGAGCTCTATCAAAATTTATTTGATGCACATATGGTGTCTCCTCACTATTATTCGAAGCCATTATAGCCCCCATATCCTAAATGGTATGATCCAGACGCTCAATGCGAGTACCATGCGGGAATAACGAGTCATTCAATCGATCACTGCACTGCATTTAAGAAGTTGGTCGAAAAGTTCATTAAAATGGGAATTGTGAAGTTCGATGATTTTTCAGGACCTGATCACTCTGACGAAGCCATAATAAAAACTGAAAGGGGGCAGAAGAATGCGTTTCCTTGAAGAAGTCCTCGGAATCGGGAAACAAGAACACTAACGACGTATCTGAAAAGTGAACTGAAGAATCAAAGTTTCCAAGACCTTGCATGTTTGGGAGTGTTTTGAACAATGGGACTGTGGAAGGGATCCCTGTATTTTTAGAGCTAACTTGGAGTAATGTCCAAAACGCGCTTATTGCTCTAAAGCCTAGGAGCAATAAAAATCTTTTTATGAAATAGGCTTGTGTCCGGAATTGTTATTTCAATAAAATGCATCTTTCTAAGTAAATATTTTCATGCTTTACACTTTTTCATTTTTCATTCATGTCTATATCATACAAATAATCATCCTTAGAATCATTTATTCTTTGGATTTTCTGCAATCCCCATATATCAATGACATGGGCGACGCCGTTACTGACTCAGAGTCTACTTTTGACTAAGATATGCGTCTAGAGAGATCTTAGGGCTAACATATCTCTTGATTTGTTAAAGATGGTAGATCAAGATGAAAAATAGATACTACCTTATAAAGCGTTGTTGTGAGCCTAGGAGAAGAGATAAAGGTGAATATCGAAGCCTAGCTCACCACAAAGACAAAGCGAGACATCATCGAGTTATTCCCAATTCAATGATGTTTTCACGCCTGGGCTACTGAAACGTGGGTATGCTATTAAGGCTAAGGAAATCCTAGAAGAGGTTCATCAAGGTATTCAAAGATCACGCGTTAATGATTTTACGATAGCCAAGCTAATCATGAGATTCAGATTCTGCTGGTCCATTATAGAAAGGGATTGCATCAGTTATGCCGTAAATGCCAAATTTATGAAAACAAGATTCATATGTCTTATTCATTTCTTCATAGACATTATCTGTGTGGGGCATAGAGTTTATTGTGACGATCTCGTCGGAAGCTTTTAGCGAACATTAATTCGCTAAGAGGGTGGAAGTAGCTTCATAGGCCAATATTGCAAAGTCAATGGTCATTAGAGCAAAAAAGGAAAAAAGAATGCCGACAACAAAAATGTCAGAAAGATCACATTTAACCGCACAATGTCAAAAGTTTACGGTCTGTTCGAAGATCAAGTGCCACATCATAGTGCAAAAAAAAAAGAAGGGATTGTTAGTAAGATGACCTAGACTTGTAAAGATTGGCATATAGAAGTTACGTTTACCCTTTATGCTCATTGAACGTTAACCAGGACCTCTGCTGGGGCAACGCCTTTCTCATTAGGTTTTGCCTATTGAAGTTAAAATTCTCTCTTCTCGGGCACGGGCCGAGCCAAAATAGGATGAGGCGGAATGGATCTAATCCCGATGTGATCAAGTGAATTTGAAGAGAAAATGTTAAAAGCCATCTGTCACGATCAGATGATGCGAGTTTACAACAAAAAGGATCACCCTAGAAAATTTCATGATAGGGCTTTGAAAGAAAAATCCTCCAATGCAAAAGGGACTTCAAAAGAAAGTGAATGCTAAACTAGAAAGGACTTTATGCAGCAAAGAAGGCCTGTTCTATGGAAGCATGGATATTGACGGAGATAGATAGAAATGACCTGTCCAATTCGATGAATTCAGATTCAGCCTAAAAAAAGAAAAAGAAAAAGAAAAAACAAAAAAACAAAAAATAAAAAATAAAAAATAAAAATTCTCATAAAAAAAGAAGAAAGAGAAATGAGAGGCCAAAGGCGAAAACCCGCAAAGGGCGCTTTGAGATCAAAGGGCATTTGAGTTGAAAACCCGAGAAAGGCAGCTCAAATTTTGATCGAAAGTAGGGCATACAACAGTCTTGCTACGCTTGAACTAACAATGAAGAAGTATGTTAAGTCTTGGGGCATCGACAAAGTACTCCGGATCCCCTAAACACATATTAAGCTTAAAATGGTCCTCAAGAAGTTTGAACAGAGAAGCTCAGGCCGCGATATCTGGGGTACCTAGTTTCTATTTTACCCATTTTCGTTCTTTATGGTTATTTTCCTTGCGAAATACACTACCAATAAATTTCCTTCATGATTGCATTTGCTATCTTTGCTTAATCTGTTTGTTTCGAGCTATCCTCCTAATCAATTCCTTCTTGTCTATTGCTTCAATCTCTTTCAAGCATTTTGCATTGAAATAATGATTAATGGACTAACGACACTTTTACAGAAGGAGTTTCGCATATTACTCTAGGAACTTCTAAATAATACAAGAACCTGAAACAGGATTATTGCTTAAAACTCCTCAAGTTTAAGGGATAGAAACATTGGTGGAGGAAAGGTCCGAGCTGAGGCTATCTCTTCGAATTTTGTTAAATGTAGTGATTGAACAAAATGACAAGATATTACGTCAGTAATACCATCTTGACGAAAAAGGGGCAATGTTAACCCATATGTAAAAGGGGAATTATTCGTGAGAAAAAATGATATTCTGTATCCGTGCAAATATCATGCATGCACACCTGGTCATGACACCCAGGGAATGGAAAGGTGTAGTAGACCAAATCGTTTGAATAAGTTACAAATTCTATACCCTTGAGTCGCAATGGGATGGATTGAAGATGACACAGACCATATACCCCCCTGAAATTGTAGATAGGGGGTCTGAAGATGGTATAAGCCTTAGAGTCCTATAGGTACCATGGAAGGCACCTTGAAGTTACGTTGGGGCAAGTTATTTGAGCAAAATATGATTGCTTCTTTGAGTTTTTGGGCAAAGGTACCAGCAGAGCAAGATAGCAGCGTAATACGTCAGCAATAAGACTCTGATGGGCGAAGAGCAGTGACAACCCTAAGCATTAAAAATGGGTCATTTCATTTTACATTCATACATCATTAAGGAGCGTTTCGATTATCGCATCCTGATCCTTATACATCTTTTATTATCATGTCATTCTGTATTCGTGCAAATGTCCTCCATAATATCATTTAGTTAGGAGCATTCGATTTATTATGATCATTGCATCTTAATCATTGTAAAAAAATCATTATTCTCATGATATTTTGCATTCATGTAAATGTCATCCATAGCACATGTAGTTAGGAGCATTTGAGTCATTCCGATCATAGTATTCTCATCATTTGCATAAGCATAAGCACGTAAAACTAATTCTACAGGACGGGTTCCCTAGAAAACGATATCGAAGATTTCAGATATTATCCCCTAGTGGGGCAGACTGAAGATTGAAGTCTTCCTGAAAATAGTAAGGAAGCAAATTGAAATGTTTAGATTTTATTCCCCAGAGGATAATAGAGCAGACTGAAGATTGAAGTCTTCCTGAAGATAGTAAGGAAGCAGATTTAAATGTTCAGATTTGTTCCCTAGAGGATAGTAGAGCAGACTGAAGACTGAAGTCTTCCAGAAGATAGTAAGGAAGCAAATTGAAATGTTCAGATTTTGTTCCCTAGAGGATAGTGGAGCAGACTGAAGATTGAAGTCTTCATGAAGATAGTAAGGAAGCAATCAAAATGTTCAAATTTTGTTCCCTAGAGGATAGTGGAGCAGACTGAAGATTGAAGTCTTCCTGAAGATAGTAAGGAAGTAAATTGAAAGGTTTAAATTTTGTGGAACAGGCCGAAGATTGAAGTCTTCTTAGAGATAGTAAGGAAGCAAATTGAAAGATTATAGATAGCAAGTCTGGCAGTCCTGATGTTTCAGGAGCAGATTGAAGATAAGCAAGTCTGGCAGTCCTGAGGTTTCAGAAGCAGATTGAAGATAGCAAGTCTGGCAGTCTTGATGTTTCAGGAGCAGGTTGAAGATAAGCAAGTCTGGCAGTCCTGATGTTTCAAGAGCAGATTGAAGATAGCAAGTCTGGCAGTCCTGAGGTTTCAGGAGCAGATTCAAGATAGCAAGTCTGGCAGTCCTGATGTTTCAGGAGTAGATTGAAGATCAGCAAGTCTGGCAGTCCTGATGTTTCAGGAGCAGATTGAAAATAAGCAAGTCTGGCAATCCTGAGGTTTCAGGAGCATATTGAAGATAGCAAGTCTTGCAGTCCTGATGTTACAGGAGCAAATTGAAGATAAGCAAGTCTGGCAGTCCTGATGTTTCAGGAGCAGATTGAATATAACAAGTTTGACAGTCCTGATGTTTCAGGAGCAGATTGAAGATAAGCAAATCTGGCAGTCCTGAGGTTTCAGGAGCAGATTGAAGATAGCAAGTCTTGCAGTCCTGATGTTACAGGAGCAGATTGAAGATAAGCAAGTCTGGCAGTCCTGATGTTTCAGGAGCAGATTGAAGATAGCAAGTCTGGCAGTCCTGATGTTTCAAGAGCAGATTGAAGATAAAGCAAGTCTGGTAGTCCTGATGTTTCAGGAGCAGATTGAAGATAATCAAGTCTGGCAGTCCTGAGGTTTCAGGAGCAGATTGAAGATAGCAAGTCTAGCAGTCCTGATGTTTCAGGAGCAGATTGAAGATATCAAGTCTGGCAGTCCTGATGTTTCAGGAGCAGATTGAAGATAAAGCAAGTCTGGCAGTCCTGATATTTCAGGAGCAGATTGAAGATAAGCAAGTCTGGCAGTTCTGATGTTTCAGGAGTAGATTGAAGGTAGCAAGTCTGGCAGTCCTGACGTTTCAGGAGTAGATTGAAGATAGCAAGTCTGGGAGTCTTGATGTTTCAGGAGCAGATTGAAGATAAGCAAGTCTGACAGTCCTGGTATTTCAGGAGTAGATTGAAGATAGCAAGTCTGACAGTCCTGATGTTTCAGAAGCATATTGAAGATAGCAAGTCTGGTAGTCCTAATGTTTCAGGAGCAGATTGAAGATCGCAAGTCTGGCAATCCTGATGTTTCAGGAGCAGATTGAAGATAACAAACCTGGCATTCTCGAAGTTACAGAGAAGCAGATCGAAGTTAATAATCGTATCCCAAGGCTGCAGTGAAGTGGACCAAAGTGACAAGATACGGTGGACAGAAACAAAACTACCTGAAGAAGAAAAGCACAAAAGAAGCCAAGATTCGACGAGGCCGGGAAAAATTGGTCTTAAAAGTCTTTGCTCCATTCTCGTTACACGACAATAAGCAAAGAGGGGCAGCTGTAAGACCCAAAATTTTCCCGGGGCCCATTAAAAAACCAAAGAATCCAATAATAAAAACAGTCCAAAACTAATAGTCCATTTACAAACAAAACCGAGCCCAACTAAAACAGACCCAAAATGGCCCAAAAAACCCTAAAATTTTCGGAACCCCAGGGCTCCTTTTCTGTGCGCCGCGCCTCTCCACCAGCGCCTCTCCCCATGCGCCTCTATTCCCCGCGCCTCGGTCAGACACCCTCACGCGCCTCTGACACCGCGCCATCTGCAAGAACAAGGAGCATGCAACAACACAAATCGAAAAAAAACAATAGAAAAACAAAACAGAAATAAAAAGAATCTGTAAAATCGGTTATAAAAACCAAAACGAAACGTCTGTAAAGGGTTCCTTCGGTCCCTCTTACGAAATTTCAGCAATAAAAAGTAAAAAAAGCATTCAAAGGTTGTTTACATCTCCGTTTTCATTTTTGATTTTTCTTTTCTTTCATTTTTATTTTTTTACAAAAATCTGGACCAATAATAATAATAATAAAGAAAGAAAAAAGAGGGGAACCTTACCGAAACCTTCGTGGCCGCAGCGTTGGAGTCCGCCTTCTCTATTGATGGAACTCGGCCTGAGGAGGGCCATCGGAGACCCTTTCCCTCCATCTTCGGGCACCGAAGGTCAAACCTTCAAAACAGGGCTTCAAACAGGCCTAAAATCCCGCGCGTTGTTGGCCACCGAGTACGGTGGTGGTCCAACGGATGCTGGTGGAAGCCCAATCGTCGGGCGCAAAGGGAAGGAGAAGGGGCTGCCCTCTCGTTGTTTGAGAGGAATAGGGAGGGGGTCTTTCTTTTTTTTTCTTTGAAACACTAAAAATGAATGTAAAAAAAAATTCTTCTAATTTAAATAAAACTGGGAAACGGCGTCGTATTAAGCCTTTGAGACGACCCGACCCGACCAGATTTAGAGGGGATCTGCGTGTTTTCATGTTTAGGTCCATTTTGGATTTAGCCCCTCTGTATCTTTAAAATTTATTAATTCGTCTCTTCGTTTTTTTATTTTTATCCACTTAAGCTTTCCTCTGTTCCAGTTTGGTCCAATCCCCCGTTCATTTATGCGTATTTTGTTCTGGTCATTGGTTCTGTTTTAATAATTTCATTTATTTATAAATCAGCCCTCTAATTATATTTTTCCTTTGAATAAGCTTTGATTTTTGTACGTAATTCTTGTAACTTTCTATAGTATTAAGTTTAGTTATTATCCAAGTTTTTTAAGGTTTGTTTTGGAAATTAGTTTTATAATGTTTTAATTCGTTTTATTTTTATTTCAAATGTGTTTTATTCCTTATATAAATATTTTTACATCATCATGTTATATATATAAATGTTCACATAAAAAGCTTACCAAAATGATTTCATTTCGTATATACATATTAATATCTTATAAATATATGTCCCTTTTTAAATCTATTTATATGTATATTTAGTTTATTTTAAAATTACTAATGTATATATATTTTTCTACTTTTAATTTAGTATGTACAATTTATCACTTTAAAAGATCGCATTTTATGGTATATTTTGGTTTATTTCTGATATTTTTTTTATATTGTTACTTATACATGTTTATATATATTTAAATTCATATATCATTTTTTATTTTTATTTTTTTGCTTATCATTGATCTAATGTTTGATAATTATTGCCGTATGTATGTCTTAATTCTCGTTTTATATTTATTTGTTGCTTGAGATTCAATAGCATTATGTTTCATTTGTAAATAATCGCTCCATATTGTATGTTATTATGCCATAGCATTATATTCACTCTAAAATGTCATGTCCTAACATTATTTGACCTCTAAAATCTTTTTTACTTAAAGTTTTCAAAATAATGCAATATTCTGTGTTTAGAAACTCGAGAGATCGTACCCTATGTGTTGGGTTTCGGTTTCTTCGCTTGGCCAAACAATCGAATATCCTTTTGATATTTTTCAATGCATGAGTCTCAAGAATTAAGAGATGATCTTGGATTCGTGGTTTTAAATTATCATGTCCTAATGTACTGGATGTGATATTTTGTCCCTTCGGAACGAGAAAATCTTGATATTCAATTCGAGAAAACTCAAATATTTCCAAAAGAGATCGAATTTGTAAATTCTTTTAAAATTTTCAACTTTTGACACAAGGACATTAATTAATCAATTTGGTACCAATTTTGGGCGTGACGAGGGTGCTAACCCTTCCTCGCACGTAACCGACTCCCGAACCCGTTTTCTCAAATTTCGTAGACCAAAAACACTGTTTTAGTAAATCAAAATGTTTTATTAAAACAAAGGTGATCCAATTACACCCAATAAAGATCGGTGGCGACTCCCGTTTTATTTTTATTTTCAAAACCAAGTCAATTCCCGTTTTACAAAAAAATGATTACGACACTCAACATCCATTTGTAACACCATTCGCATCCTTTTAAAGGAGACATCCATATGCTTTTTAAGTGTGAACATGCTTTCAAGGCTATAAGGGGCCTAGTTAAGCATAATAACCTCTTATGGATAATAGATGGGTCTCATTGTGCATGTCTTTTATGTATTGGATGACAATAATCTTATTCATGGTAATCTGTCATGCCACGCTAATGAAAAACAGGAACTCTCTTATAAATACTTAAACCACATATGAATAAATGATTGATTTTTCGATACCCTAAAGTTATTATGAGCAATTGTTCTCTCAATTAGCTTGTCATTGTTAGTATGAATCGGCAACAATACTTTTGAGGAATTAAAATGTCTATTTTAAATACAATGTTGTGATACATTTAAATAATATTCAAATTCGTTAATATTATGATATTTCAATAAAAATATAAAAAAATTATAACTCGTTCTTAAAACTTAAATGTATGAAATACAAATTTTAAGCAATTAATATAAATTAATTATTAAATTTAATTTGAAGAAATAAATAATGTTTTAGATATTAAAATATAAATAGATGTGAGTATATAATATTTTATATTTGAAACAAAATTAAAAAAATACTTAGCATAAATATTAAAAAATACACTGAATGGGCTAAAAACGATTATAAAAGTGTATAAATTATAGCTTTTTTTAAAAGAACATTTGTTTTTGAAAATGATGTATACATAATATTGCTCATGGCTCAAAAAATAATAAACAAAATCTTTCACCTTATCTAACATAAATTTGTACATTGAATGGAAACAAATGAAAAGAGATAAGATATGTAGTGGAGGGAAGGCAATTAATAAAAAGGTGGAGCCGAAATTAATGCCTCACCAACTTCTTTCCACTTAGGATTTAACTCATTAATTACTAAATTTATATTATCTTTTGGACTGTTAAAATATGATATATGAATCTAATGATGGCCAAATAATGCAAAGCATTAGCGTAATTACTAAATTTATATGTTCCCACTTATAAAAAATATTACTTTCAAAATGTTATTTTTTAATTTTTTTTTTGAATTGAGTATTGTTGGCAATATAGAAGGATGTGGGTTAGAGTGCGTTGAAACACATCATCCTCCTATTTATAGGTTAGGGTGAGACTTTGAATAATTCTAGGCATTATGTTAAAAAAAACAACTATGACCATAATGTATAATAAAATTATTCAAAAAATTTTGAGTTTAAATATTTGACTATTGTCAAGTTTAGAAGTTATTGAGAGGAGTATGGTTAGCTTTACAAAATATCTATATATACAAAAGGAAATGGGTATTTTTATTTGATTAAATTTGGCAAGAGAATAAATGATAACACACCAAATCAAAACAATTGTTCAGCTTTTAATTAATTCTTTATAATTACATTTAGGTGTAATTATGCTAGTGCTGCTTCAATTTTAACACCTTTTAAAATGTAATCCCGGTGTAATTTATACACCGAGTACTTTTACTATTTGGATTTGAAAATTTAATTCCAATCGTTGATTAAGGTTTGTTTAGACAACATGGAGTATTGAATGAAAGTATAATTATTACACTCTCTTGTAATTACAAATAATTGTAATTTCTTAAATGTATTTGGCTGACAATGTTTAACTACATCGTAATTCCCTATATCATGTTTGGTAACACAATTTGTAATTATACAATTACATAATTTATATTCACCATCATGTAAATTTGAATATGCATCATTAAAATTATCAATATCTTCCTCTTTCATGTACTATTTGAAGTATAAATAATCTCCATTCCACCTGTAATTAAATACATAAAGTATGCAACATGCTAGTACAATCCAACATTTGTTTTGTTTATGCTATATTAAGGGGATATTGTTCATATGAGAAATATATAGGGTAAATATCCCATATATACCAAAAAAAAAAAGAAAAATTACGGAAATGTGCCAGTTTG
The DNA here is from genome assembly GCA_005393395.2 of Gossypium australe. NCBI lineage: Eukaryota > Viridiplantae > Streptophyta > Magnoliopsida > Malvales > Malvaceae > Gossypium > Gossypium australe. The sequence goes on along the minus strand of CM016618.1, from coordinate 89,204,758 downwards.
AAAAATATTTACCGGAATGTACCGTTTCCCCCAAAAACGCGTCCATGTCAGCGCGTTTTTGGGGGATGCAGGCCTAAAATGCGCCCCTGGGGGAGCGCTTTTGTCCACCTCAGCAAAAGCGCGCCTACGTGGACGCGTTTTTGCTGAGGTGGACAAAAGCGCTCCCCCAGGGGCGCGCTTTAGGCCTGCAACGGTCAAATCCCCAACGGCCAAATTTTTTTTGATCGTTGGGGGCCCAACGGTAAAAAAAGTATAAAACCCCCAAACCCTTTATTTTTTTCACACTTCAATCCTTTCTCAATTTTCTCTCAATTTTCTCTCGATTTTCTCTCAAAGCCCTTGAAATTTACGCTCAAATTTCAAAATAGTCATTTACTATTTACGAAAAAGCCCTTTATAATTTTTTTAATATATCTTTTTTTGGAAAATTTTAAAATTTTTTATCGGATTACAATGGCCGGAGAATTACGTCGCCTAGACGACAAGCACATTTCCGTCGAGCAAATGAAAATGGTAAGTTTTAATTTTAATTTTTCAATATTATTTATTTTTTTTTCAATTATGCAATTTTAATTAATTTTTAATTTTATAATTTTTTAAACAGTCTGTAGATCGGGTGTTGGAATGTTATATTCGCAACATGCCTGGTCCCCTATCGCCGTTGATCGAGAATTACCTGCGGGAAGCGGGTTTTTGGCACGTGGCCACGATAGCCCGGGGGTTCAAGTTGGAACCGCCTTTGATCAGCGCTTTGGTAAAGAGGTGGAGACCCGAGACGCACACTTTCCATATGCCATGTGGAGAGTGTACCATCACTCTAGAAGACGAGCAGTTGCAGTTGGGATTACCGGTGGACGGGTAGATAGTCACCGGGTCCGCAACATCTGTCGATTGGATGGCCGTATGCTACGAGCTTCTGGGTGCCATTCCGAATAGAATTCAAGGAGCTCGGATCAATATGGCGTGGTTACGAGATACATTCCCGCAGCCGAACGAGCGTTGACCGAAGAAGAAAGAATACGGTATGCTCGGGCATACATTCTTCAGATAATTGGAGGCTATTTGATGCCGGACCTCTCTAGAAACCTCGTCCACCTGAGATGGCTCCTGAAACTTGTTGATTTCAGAGCAGCCGGTGAATTGAGTTGGGGGTCTTCCGTGCTATCGAGGTTGTACCGGGAGATGTGCGGGGCGACGCGGCCGAGTAAAGCAAAAATAGGAGGTTGCCTATCACTACTGCAGTCATGGGCATGGTTTTGATTTCCATTTTTACGTCCTCGAATCGACCAGCCATATTCATTTCCACTGATAACGAGGTAAATTTAATATTATATTTTACAATTATTTCGTAGATTTATAGTATAATTGCATGCTAAAAGTTTATTTAATTAGGTGGAACCATTCGGCGAGTCATGTTGGAATACCTAACTCGCTTGAGGATATACGGCTCCTATTGGACCAACGGTTAGAATCACAAGTAAGTTTCGAATTTCGTTATTATAATTTAGTATTTCGTATGTAATGTCTAGTATTATGTATATAACTAATATTTTTTTAATGTTAATATAGTTTCAATGGACACCGTACGAGGATCCGGAAATTCGGGCAGTAATTCCGGAGGAGTTATTCCAAAATCCGAACAGTTGGCACGTTAAGGTCTCACTGATCACCTACGCGATCGTGGAGATGCACCAGTCAGATCGGGTTCTGCGACAATTTGGATTTCGGCAACCGATTCCCGTGCCACCTGAGGTGCTTGATGATGAGCACAAAGTGGACTTACGGCAGCCGTACACGGATTGGTCAAGATTTTGGTCAGGTCATATCGAGACGTGGGAGAATCGGTATGACTTTTTACCTATCCGGGAACTGATCACCATTCCTGAGTTAGCGTGCGTGCCGGAGTACATGCCATGGTTTAGGATCCATGGCAAGCCATATCTGTTGTCGGATGAAGAGAGGCGATGGGAAATTCGCGAACGAAGGGAACGTCGGGCCCCTTTAAATCCAATGAGAAGGGGTGATGAGACGGGGCCATCAACAGCGCCTACACAGTCACCGGGCCCAGCAACAGTGCCTACACAGTCACCGGGCCCATCAGTTCAGCCGACAACATCGACATCACAGCGTCCACCGTTTATGCCAGGTGCGTACCCTACCCCTTATATGTGTAACATCCTGAATTAGGGGTTGTTTGAAAATTTAATTATTTGTTCCCATGTGTGTGTGCTTGAAGAAATAATACTATGATTTATTTGGCATGTTCTAAGGTCTAGAATTAAACCCGACTTAGTGATAAAAATTTCTTTTTAAGGGTTTAAAAGGAAGGAAGCTAGGGGATAGGGGTTAAATAAAAATTTTGGGTGAAACGTGACACAAAGAACAGCATGGCTAAGTGGCCTTCATGCGCCACTTAGGTGCCTTAGAGGTGGTGTCAAAGAGGTCTTGGGTTCGAGTCTCGGCAGTAACAAGGGAGAAATGTTTTATTTTTGGACTCTTTGGGGCATTAAAGTGAAGAACGCTTTAAAGAAATTTTTCGGGCAAGGTTGAACATGGAAGACAGGTTGGTGGAGTGGCTTGGAACGCCACTTAAAGGGGCCTCGGTTTAAGGTCTCGGGTTCGAGACATAAAGAACGCAAGGGGAGTTTTATTTTTTGGCTTTGGCGTTAAAAGGAGAAGGGCCGAGGTATGAAGCCCTTATAATTAAATGGTGGGGTTATTTGACATGAAAGTCAAATGGGAAAGATGGCATGGGGTGTTGGAAGAAGGGGTTACCTCCACCAGGTCCTGCGTTCAAACCAAAGAAGCAGCAGTGGGGTTTTTATTTTTTTTTGGCGTCCTGGAGAGGGGGAGTTGGCCTGCACATGGGCAAATGGGAAGATAAGGATAAGCTTAAGCAATTCTTTTTTTTTTTAAATTAGAATTCGGCTGGAGTGGGGGAATAAGCATTAGTTTATTTTTTTATGTTGAAAGGGTGATAATGGATTAAGTGGGATATTAGCAGGGATAATTGATGTTTTTGTTTTTATTCATTTGAATATGTGGCCTAGAGTAAATTAAGGAAATTGTTGAGTTTTAAACTCTTCAAGGAAAGAGTGGACGGCAAGTATAGGAGGGTTAGTGCCGAATTTTCTTAGCCTTTTATTTATGATTTTAGGCTAGTGCATCTTTTTTATTTTTCTCAAACCGAAACACCATTACCATCTACCTTTTTCTTCTTAGACTTTGGCCAAATCCCCTACACCATCATCTTCAATCTATTTTTCTCTCCTTTTTCTTCTCAAAACCGGAATCCCATCTCCTTTTTCCTTATTATTTTTCTCTTTAGCCGAAGCTACTTCTCACCTTTGTGCCGAAACTCTCTTCTCCCATTGAGGAGTACCTTGGCCGAATATCAAAGCAAGGGTGATCCCTTTCAAGTGTTCCCCAATCGGTCATAGAGAAAGGCACCGGGATTTTGAAGTATTCGATTCAAGCCTCCATTCCCTGTCAATCGATTTTGGGAAGTGAAGTCGATCCACACTTGGAGTGTGTTGGCTAGTGTTCTAGGCAAATAGGGCAAGGAAGGCTAGTGTGGCCGATTTGATTCTTCGGGATTTAGGACTGTCGATTGGCATCAGGTGTGTACATACACACTTCATAACTAATTAATGTGCTAAGTATTTTGTGTATGCTAAATCGAATTTGTGTAGCTTCGGATGTAATACCATAAAGGTATAAGCAAGGCTTCAGGTAAGTCCTTGTCGTTATGAGTCTCTTAATGCTTATGAAAGCATGACATATTTGGTATATGTGGCATATAAGTACATGGCTGATGATAAACTCTGTATATGTTGTTATATAAACATGTTGGCATGATTTCTGTTAAATGCATATCATTGATTGATGTGGGTTAAACGAGTGGAGGGGGAAGTGATATTCGTGTCGACGGACACCAGTGGTTTGGTACCACATTTCGTGACTTTGGTCACCAGAGGTTTGGCACCTCATAGCGTCTCGTCCCCGTGGCTTAGCACCACAGTGGGTTGGCCCGACAGATGACATTATGGGATTGACGCCAGTGATTTGGTATCACACGTGGGTTGGTCCCACATGACTTCGAGTCACTAGTGGTTTGGCACCATCAGTGGTTTGGCACCACATTAATGATGAACATCGTGACTTTGGTCACCAGTGGTTTGGCACCACCAGTGGTTTGGTACCATACGGGGTAGAGAAAGGCGTTCTGGATGGTTAGGTTGGGTGCATATTAAACTTGTGTATGTTAAATTAGTTATGATTTGTGTATGATGTTGCACTAAATCGGGGAGGGGTTACACATTGAGTCTTGGTGACTCACCTTCTCCTTTAACATTTTTCAGGAGACTCGTAGAGCGCGGATGAGGAGCCGGATAGACTCGAGGTGGCCATGCAGTGAAAATGTGGATTTAGATGAACTTCGAACTATTTTTATTTTATTGTGGTTTAATTTGTTTAAGTTGTAATAAGGCCTCCTAAGATTTTATGTTGATATTTTACATGATTTGGATAATTTGTTTAAACTACTTAATGGCTTTAAAATGGTTACACACGTTTTCCTAAATTCAAACGTAAATGAATTTCTTTCGTACCATCGGGTACATCGACAAAATTGTAACAATCTGACTTAATAAAGTTTTAAATAACTAAGTTAAGTTTTGTTTCTTCATACATACAAATGTTTTATTTAACTTGATAAATGAAAACGAGATATTTTCATCAAAACTCAAACCTGCTAAAGGGATTTTCAAAATAGTTTTCTCTGTGACATACCGAATTCGGTCGTAGCGTTTGGGCCGGGTTTGGGGTGTTACAATATGTATCCTCCTAACCCATATATGTTTCCTTTTCCCAGTCCCACCCCAGGTTGGAATGTATGGCCGGGTTCGAGTCCGTTCCCGACTACTCCCGCTAGTCAGCCGATCGTGAGGCCGATGTCACATGTGGGATTAGAGGAGGCGCCGTCGGGGAGTAGTTCTTTCTACCAGGCTCCTTCGCCGTACGGGATGCAGTCACCCTCGCCGTGGTTTATGCAAACACCTCCGGGGTCATTATTTTATTAAGGTGGGTCATCATCGCAACACCCAGAACCAGACCCACTGCCGGAGGTACCCGATTCCCCACCCGAGGTTCCACGACACCCGCCGGAAGATAGAAGAAGGAGGAATCCAGCGCGTAACCGCCGACCGCCCCAATGCGGCACTGGTTCCCACCGGCATCAGCCCTAAACCCTAATTTAATTTTGTAATTTTTTTTTGTAATTTAATTTTGTTTATATTTAATAAAATTTGAGCTTAATTTTATTTCTTTTGTAATTTAATTTTTTTATGTTAATTTTAATATCTTTGATAAAATAGATATGATTTAATTTTTTTTTGTAATTTAAATTTTTATATTTAATAAAATTTGAGTTTAATTTTATTTCTTTTGTAATTTAATTTTTTTATATTTAATAAAATTTGAGTTTAATTTTATTTCTTTTGTAATTTAATTTTTTGATTTTAATTTTAATATATTTGATAAAATAGAAATGGTTTTATTTTTTTTGTAATTTTGTAATTTAATTTTAATAACTTGAATAAAATAAAAGTTCTTGTACAAAAGTTCACCGTTTTCCTCCAAAGAAAGTAGAAATTACATAGCCACCAGGAGACAAAAAAGTTAAGAACACGGTCAACTATTCTGATTTGGACAAGAGCGAGATGTATGGCCCGGGTTCCTACACCATCCGTACAGCCGAGTTTGGTTGCTCGTTTCTCGGATATCCATATTGTTGCGTATTCTAGTCGAGCAAGGTCGACCTTTTGGTTTGCGCCTCAATTGTCTATCCGGCAACAGCTTATACGGTGCAAGAGATACCGACAGCCACTTACGTTCATCTGGGACTGGTGGAAATACGTGTCTCCATATGTTGTACATGTTTTCTAATTTGTACACTTCGTCGACATAGCTCATGGGATCAAGACGGAGATTCTGACAAGCCGCAAGTACATGAGAACATGGGTAACAAAGTGCATCAAATATCCCACAGTCGCAGGTCCTATTTGTCAAGTGTACACGAAAATGCCCGCCAACAATACCTTGGTTCAGTCTGTCAAACTCCGTGACACGAAACCATAGGCTGTCGCGATCGTGACACACTGTGTGCATGGTGTTCGCCCGTGCCTTCCCACGGTTTATTTCTTGCAAGACCTTCGGGCTCCATACATGGCCTCCTTGCATCTGCCCTCTATAACTCGCTGCTCTCTTCGGAAATAGTGTCGCTAAACGAAAATATATCTCCCGCACAACCGACGTAATTGGCAGATGACGGGTTCCTTTTAGCACAGAATTTATGCATTCGGCCAAGTTTGTGGTCATATGACCATATCGTAGGCCGCCGTCATATGCTTGTGTCCACTGTTCAAAAGGAATATTGCACAGGTAGTTTGCGCCTTCGGCGTTATCTGCGTGCAAACTGGCCAACATCTCGTGAAAACGGTTTTTATTGATCTCGTACCCTGCCAATATACGTTGATAGCGAAAATTACATACTACTCTTCAATTGCGAATAAATTGAATTTTACAAAAGAAATTATTTTAATAGATATTTCATACCCATATCGGTCACTTGCCGTTTCTATCTTTTAGATCGATGTTGCCCATAGTAGTTGGATGAAACATGCCTCAAGCAATATCGATGGTGTGTGCGATGCCACATGCTTCCCTGGCGTTCTATTGCCGCAAGTATTTCAGGGCCCCGATCTGATATAACGCATATGTCAGGTTGGAGGCAGACATGCCTCCTTAACCTAGATAGGAAGAAGTCTCAGTTATCAGCTGACTCCCCCGGTGTTATTGTGAACGCAATTGGAAGGATTCTCCCACAGCCGTCTTGTGCCACAGCTAGCAATAGCCGATGCGTATATCTACCATACATGAAGGTACCGTCAATTTGTACCAATTGCTTGCAGTATGTAAAAGCATCTCGGCATTGCTTAAATGTCCAGAACAGACGCTTGAACGCTACGCATCCACGGAGCAGATGATCGCTGTAGTACGCCGGTTCCGTTTCAAGGTCTGTTGTGCTGCCTGGGACATATCTCTCCAGCACCTGACACCACTGCCACACTTCATTATATGAAGCGTCCCACCGACCGTGCAACTTTTCCAACGCCTTCTGCTTGGCTATCCAAGCCTTTCTGTAAGAGGGCGTGTACCCTAATTGGCTACGAATATTGCCAATTAAGGCCGGCACTGTAGTTTTAGGATCGGCCTTCACCGTCGGGATTATTAAGTCAGCCAACATGTCTGAATCCATCCTCGGATGATCTTGCGTTACACCTGTCAACGAAGTACGTTAAATAATGCAACATTACATAATATTAGTGTTATTCGAAATCATTGAACACATAGTGGTACTGTACCGGCAAGGCATGTATGCGAACCTTTGTACTTTTTGACCTCCCACATCCCTGTCATTTTCCTCAACGACGCCATGATTTTCCATGAACATATGCCGTCTTGCACTGCACACTTTACCTCATACTTATCGAGCCTGGATTTAACCACATTGTAGTTAACCCCGTTCCTGATGCTGTATTATTTCAATGCAGCAAGAAAAGTATTCTTGTTGGAAAACTGGTTACCAACTTCTAATTGGTCCGAATCCAACGAAGAATTTGTACGGTCACGCGTCTAGTGTGATAGTTTAGGAAACTCCAATGCATCATCTTGAGATAGATCGACATTATGCATGTGGGCTGGAGGTGAGTACGCCCTGAATAGCGGATCTTCTTCTTCTTCGTCTGAACCGCCCTCAATGTCTTCAGGTACAATTGGAACGGGCTCCGGTTCAGAAAATAATCCAACTTCTGCACCGTCAGGCCCTGGCTCCCGAGGTGGATCCACATCGGATTTATCGTCCGACTCTCCATAACCTGCAACAAACGAGGGCCGCTCGCTGGTGGATGTCGTCGGAAGTACATTATCCCACCTTAAACATCTTTCGTAAAGATTCCAATCATATGTGGATTGCCAACCACTAGAAGTTGATGATGTCCCCCAATATGTATTTCTATCATCGGACGTCAAATGACGGATATGCATGTCCCATCCACCGACCGAGTGTCGTGCAGGGGTTATGTTTTCCGTACTACCACCGCACACGGGCACTTCTGTATTTTGCCTCCCACTTACAAAGTGTCGGCTTGGGGTCGTGTATTCCCCTCGAACGGTAGTAGATGTTGAGGTCGCAGAAAGATCACTTGGAGATGAAAATTCTACATATACCTCGATATAGGGCGATCCACTGGCAAGATGAGTCTCCACCATTGCCTCAAGGCTCCGAGGACCTTTGATGTCGAATGAGTCATATCTCACTGGATCAATCGAAACGCAAAATCTATACTTAATAGACTGAACTTTCATTGGCGTTGTTTCGAATATTTTACGCCTAATTCTTTTGCGAAGTTCTACCAAATCGACATTCCGATTAAAACTCAATCGCGCTGTGTTCTCTGATAAGAAAACAACACCATTTTCGATGTCACGAACTTCACCATCGTAGTAAATAACAGCATTAATACGTTCACTCATTTTCAATTTTTTTTCTTTTGCCTGAATTTGCCTTCTGCAACCTGAGAATGAAATTTGGCTGATTTATAGCCTAAGTTTGTCGGAGACCACTGTAGCAAAAGAGCGTCTACGTGGGAGCTCTTTTCGGTACTCCTGCTGACAGTGCACCCTGCTGGAAGCGTTTTTGGCCACTGTTTGTTCAGAAACGTCTCCTCAAATTTATTTTGCCGGAGACCACTGTAGCAAAAGAGCGTCCACGTGGGAGCTCTTTTCGGTACTCCTGCTGACAGTGCACCCTGCTGGAAGCGTTTTTGGCCACTATTTGTTCAGAAACGTCTCCTCAAATTAATTTTGCCAGAGACCACTGTAGCAAAAGAGCGTCCACGTGGGAGCTCTTTTCGGTACTCCCGCTGACAATGCACCCTGCTGGAAGCGTTTTTGGCCACTGTTTGTTCAGAAACGTCTCCTCAAATTTATTTTGCCGGAGACTACTGGTCCAAAAATTCAATTAATTTTTCATACTGCAAGTGGAGGGGCAAAAACGCGTCCACGTAAGCGCATTTTCCTGGTTATTCAGCAGCAAAGCGCTCCCCCAGGGGGGCGCTTTAGGCCTGCATCCCCCAAAAACCCGCTGACGTGGACGCGTTTTTGGGGGAAACGGTACATTCTGGTAAATATTTTTCAAACTGGCACATTTCCATAATTTTTCTTTTTTTTGGTATATATGGGATATTTACCCAAATATATATATATATATATATATATTTAAAGCAGCAAATGTTTTCTCAACCATATTTCGAAGTCTTGAATATCTCAAATTAAAGAGTTCGCAAGCAATTTATGATGCTTTTCAAATTGAATCATATTCCATGATATGGTGTAAGAAAGTTTATTTTATCTGCATAATTAGTATTGATATTATAATATTTCAGTTGAAAGTCCAAATAACATGTAGTTTTATTATAAAAAAGTTATATAAATTTAAATTGGAGAAAGACTTATACTAAATTATATCATCTTTATAATATGCAAAACAAGTATAAAATAATATAAAATTTATAATATATAACTTCAATAAAAGAATTTAAATTGTCCAAAACTTTCATAATGTTTCTCATAAATAGTATAATTTTTATCATAACTTTTAATTTTTTTATAAATAAGTCACAATAAAAAAATTTATAATAATTCTTTTAATAAGTATATAATTTTTATAATACATAACATGAATACATAAATAAGTTAAGTTCATATTTGACCATAACTTTTTATAAAGAAATATATTATAATACTTTTATAACATGAAAATAAATTTTATGATAAATTTTTAGACAAAAAATTAGGATTTTTTTAAGATTTAAATAATATAATTTTGTTATAACTTTATAAAATGCAAAAATTATATTATATTTAAGATTTATAATATAAGAAAATCCTGGCCATAATAATATTAAACACTTATAGGTGTTTATGCTTATAACCTAATTTTTATAACTTGTATAAAATAACTTTTTAAAATAGGATTTACGTGTAATTAGCTATGTAATTACTCTAATTTTCACCTTCTCTAAGAATTAGAAAATGTAATTGAGGTGCTCCAACTATACTAAATTCAATGAGACATATTAATTACAATAATTACTGTTATTGTATAATTATAAATATTTACATTCAAATTTAATTATTAAGTCCCTTTCATATTTTTCTATTTTGTCAAACAAGTTGACAAGGCAGTGTGAAGTAAGACAAAATTGAGGAGCTGTAATCACTTTGCCGTGCGGCTTTTAAGTATAGGACCCAATTATCTACACAAAAAACTATTATGGTACGTGAATACCAATGAAACTGAAAAGCTGTAAAAAGAAAAATAAAGAAACAAATTCCAAATTTGACATGAATAATAAAATTTTAAAGAAAAAGTTAAAAGTTACAAAATTAAACAAAATTCGTAAAAGAAACCAATAAATATGGAGATATGAAAAGTTGAATGGAATATACTAATCTTATAAATTTGGATGGGTATTTAGGAAAAGCTAAGCTCACATTTTGATATGCGAATGATGGCGTTTGTTAATTTATTTATATGATCTTTTTTTTCCTTTGAAAGCTAAGCTCTAATTTTTAAAAATTAAAATGGATAGAAAATGAAGGGAAAGAGTGGAGCCTCCATAAACCAAATTCAACGCCAACTCAACTTCCCTCCCACTTTCTTCATCTTATAATAATATATATGAAACCTTCTAAATTTTAATTAAATTTCAATCACCTCCCTCCATTCACTCCCCACAAAGTCAAAAAGAGTACCCCTTTTAAAAGCTAGCCAATGGGATTTGCCAGCGTGGCACAACTTGACCGAGGTTAATCTTGGTTGAGTTTTCGGTTGAACAAGTCACGTGCGGAGGCACTGAGCTTCATCACAAACTCTACATTTGCGGCTCCAACGCACTGTCCGAGTTATTTGACCCACGCTCAGAGGCGGAGCGTATTTCACAACGTACAAATTCGTGAAGTGCTTCCAACTGGATGTGACCTTCACGCTTTTGAAAACAGCAGCTTCTTCTTTTGAATGATAAAAACAGCATCTTATTGTAGATAAAGTAAAAGTGTAATTTGGGGGCTAATAATTATTAATTGTTAAATTAGGAGCGGGAAGGACAAATCTTCTTAGATTAGAATTTGAAATTACAAGTTAAGGGAGGGGATTAGGAAAACCATGGGCACAAGTGTTGGTTAAGTTAGTTGACCCGAGTATCGGGTTTAGGATAACCCGGGCCTTGTCGGCTGGGGAAATCTTGAACCCAACGACCACCTCTAAATTTGGTTTCATTTGGAGTTCTTAACGTTAAAGTCCAAAAAAGTGATTCCATTATTCCGGATTTATATAGTTAAAAGGTTTATTTTATTAGGTAGAATGACCAATTCAGCCTTTTATCATTTTGGTTTTTATTTTTTTAATTGAATTTGATGAGAGTTAAATCGTTTTTTCTTTAATGAAAATATTAATTAAAACATTAAATTTTTAAATTTATTAATCATAATTATAATTATAATAATAGTTAACATATTAATAAATAAATTGTTAAATGAAATATAATTATTATAATTGTAATGTATGATATCTACTAGTTCACTATTAAGAAAAAAATTATTTTGTAATTAGTTTTAAGTTTTATTTAAGAAAAAAAAACCTAAATTGATTAGGATAATAAAAATAAAATGTAAATTGGTCCAAAATTTAAGATTACGTCCGTAATCTTAAATTACTTAAGGAATAGGCTGTCATCTCATATTATGGGAGGGATGACCATAATATGAAATTATGAGATAATTAAAATGTTAAAAATCCAAATACTATAATTTCATTTCATAATATAACATTAGATATTATATTCGACCAACCAATCGTCGTGAAAGTTTTATTTATAATTATGCCATTTTATTACTAATAAAGGTTGAATTCAAACCACACTATTTAATCATAATTAATATATTTCCAGTCTAAGAAAACAATTAAAAATACTACGATATCATGTAATTCTATTATTTACCTTTTAACTAACCGATGAAATTAAAAAAAGAAGAAGAAGAAATATTGATTCTGTTTTGCAATATATATTGGAAAGTTGGAATCACAACAACTGGGGTTTCCTCCAGAGAGAATAAGAGAAATAGATTAAGGTTCACTAAATGTATGATTCAATAATAGTTATATGATAATGTCACAGTATTAGACTTTTCGTCGGGTCCTTTAATAATAGAATAATGAATGATTATTAATGGGAAGGAGACTCTCTATTTATAGTTGAGTTCCCCTAATCTATTTACAATTAAGGGATTTACATAATTCCCAATATTACAAAATCAAATTTATCAAATTACAAATCTTTTAAGATTACTTTCTCTATTTGCTAATGTAGCTCTAATTTTCCGTAAATGTTTCGCTAGGCCACCAAAGTTTCAAGTAGATGAGTTTTGTCACTTGTTCTTCGAATCGAACCAGTTCAAGTAAGTTAAATGAATCTCATTTAATAGATTAACTTCAATAAAATATTTTTTATACAATAATCATAAACTTTAAATCGCGACCCGTGATAATGGTTTTCGCAAACCTAAATAACATTAATTTGTTTAAGATGCGTTTCCTATAACAATAATAATGGAAGAAGTGGGGCGAAATTGACGCTGGGCTCCCGAAGTTAATGATTTGAGAAGCACGACGGGCGCATAACACACAACGCGTTTTTTTCAAATAATGGAAGAATCATGTGGTGTTTAAGTGCATTATATAACATCACATGCCAACTGAAAATGAAGTTCAAAACCTTCATTTGGAGAAAAGGAAAAGGCTAAAACGTTTTTCATGGTTGCTACGTGCTTGTATGAGTAGCATATAGTTTTTTTCGAAATGGGGCTTTAATGTAATTACGTGCAATGCATGTTTTAATTAAGGAGTGTTTTATATTTTGGGTTTTTTTCCCTTCTAAAACATTTTGATTTTGGTTGACCAAACCTTTTCCTTTTAGGTTTTCTCTTTCCTTTAATAGGGCTTCTTTTGAGTAACATTAATGGCGAGTATGATTAGTGTTGAGGTGGACTGGGTGACCTTATTCTCCTACCTAGTTGGTAGGGTGAAAAGTATTACCCTGCTTTTTGGAAATTGCTTTCCTCCAAACATTGTTTGATAATATAATTCATTTTATTCTTTTTATACATCAACTTAATTTGAATGTCAATAAAAATCTAATTAATCATTACTAACATATTTAAAAATAAATAGATTTAATTACGTTTTGTTTAATAATAAATCAACACTTATTAATAATAAATATCATGGTAAAATATTAAGATTAACAAAATTTGAGAAAAGGCCTTACAAAGTTATTTTTTTTCTCCAAATCATTTATTTCTCTTTTGTTTTATTTTGTTTAGTCGGTTTAGACTCGTGTTGTCTTTAAATTTTATTTTATTTTTGTTTAATTTCCATTATTTAATAAGTCTTCACTTTTAAAAGTTTTTTGTTTGCTCTTGTAGCATGTTTTTTAATCTTACTTATACATGTAGTATTGATTTTGTAAGTGATTTTAGGGATGGTTGTGTCATCATCTTCTCAAGTTTGGTGGATGCTCGGTTCTTTTATTGAATTTTGCTTGTCACTTTGGACCATCCGGGGTTGATTTCTTTATTGTATTAAGTGCTTGCAAATTGCAATCACTGTAGATATGTCATGCTTAAGTTGTGACATCAATTGTCTGTGTGCCATAATGTTCTATTGATGTTGAGGCTAAACCCTTTATTGTGTTGAAGAAGCTTGTCGTTAACCACCTGCAATGACTATTTGTTGTTTTTCTCTCGTAATGTAAGGATCCCATTCATAGAATGAATTAATGAAATTAGCAAAATTATCATCAGAACTTGTAATTTATTCGGTGGCTAATTTTCAAAATTATCATCAAATTCTTAATAAAGTGTTTAGTGAAGCAAACGCATCAATATAGCTTTTTTCTAGGTTTTAATAAGCGCAAAATGTTAGTGATGCATTCTTAACAATAATTACATTTTCAAAAATCACACACGATTATATCCAAAACTCTACTTTTATGTTAAGCTTTACAAAATTAAAAGCTTACAACGAAATAAATCAACAAATGAGTAATAAATCATTACAAAATTTAGTGTGTTTGGGGAGGGTTAAAATCGTTTCTAGAAAAATAAAAAAATCATCTCCAGTAGATCTAAAAACGATTTAAGTTGGTTTTGAACAATTGCCCACTCTATCTCTAAAAAATATTGGAGACGAATACGAAAAATCATTCCCATGATTAAGGATATCTGAATATCATCCTAATTTCACAACAAGATATACCAAAATATTTAGGGACGAATTTTGATCCTAAAGCTTTGGGGGACAAATACCGTCCCAAAAAAAATTATTTAGAAAAATTGAGGATATTTTCGGATGTTTATAAATACTTTTCTTCTGTAAGTACTGCCTAAGGATCTAAGGTCCCCAAATCCCCTTGTTTCAATTTAAGAAAGAGAAACATATGAATTTAATAAAAATCACATGCAAATTCAAACATTTCTTTTCTTAAAGTTATATTTTAAGAGTGAAATACTACAAAATTCAAATGCATGATTGTTAACTACAAGAAATATCACATGGTTCATGTATTCTTTGCGGCATAAGAAACAAATCATGATTCAATACAAGCTTCCTACATAACCTGCTCTCTATTTCTCATAATGCAAGCCAAATCAAATCATGGATTTAAATAGAAATATTTTCGTAAACATTCAAATATTTCAAACCAAACATTGAGAGTTTAACTCAAACTAGAAAAATTTAAAATTTTAGTCACATGTCTAAAATCATTGAAAATACTGGTTCACGACAATGATAAAACACTTTTTAAAAGCTTTTATTTAAACATTTTTCAACCGGACTCTAAATCAAATTAATCTCTTAATTAAATTCATTAAAAATATTTTAGCTTTCCTAAAACTAGAATCCGAGTATGTTTAATCTTCAATTACTCTTCCCCTGAAGTTAGCCATGACAGTGTGTATTCATGTGCTTCCCTCTCTTCATGAATGGTGTTGAAGCTAGATTTCCCGTTAGAAGTTTTTTGTAAAAAAGAATCCCCCTCACACTTGAGTTTGAGAAGAAAACAATTCACGTGAAAGAGAAAGGGAATTTCTTTTAAATTAAATTTGATGTATTTTGATTTTTTTAACTGTGAACTATTATGAATCAATAATATATTTTAGTTTTAGATATCTTTTTTATTAAAATATAAACAAGTTTGCTTCACCAGACCCATTGGCAAAATAAGCAAATAAAATTTCTCCATTTTGCATCCCCATCCCTTAAAATGAATTTCATTTTAGATTAATCCTCCCCCAAAGCTATTAAAGGTAGGAATTCAGGATGTAAATAAAAAACCTGTCCTAAACAGTCTTAAAATAGAGAGAAAAGGTATGCTCTTTTTTTTTTTTTTTTCTTTATCATCCTTCTATCTTATCCCTAAAAATTTCTACTTTTTTACCATCCTATCTAACTAGTACTTTGAGTGTAGAAATCAATTTCATACGCATGCATACATACATATGTATCGCTTTTACTTTTGTATTATTAGAAAGTTGTCGATTTAGATTTAGTTCCTTCATCATTTTTAAAATTTGAAATTTTAACCTTAATACTAAATGTAACTATTAAATTCGTTTAAGTTAAATAATACGCATATCATTTTGTCAAAATTTTATGCAACAAACATATTATCACATTTATAATGCCATATTAATTTTGATTTTTTCACACAATTTTTACAAAATAGTCATATTATTTTAGTTAATAAATTTAACAATTATTATTTGAGACAAGAAAAAAATTTCAAAATCTTAAAAATATAATAGTTAAATTAAAAAATAATAATTAAGCATAATATGAAATATAAGTGAGAAGTAAAATTTGGACATCAACTAAATTTGAAAGCTAATAACGAATCTTGATTTGTGTACACATTGTTTTGTTACGATAAAGAGAAAGATTAAAAGAGTAGAGAACTGAGGTGGCGTCATTCATATCGTCAAGCATTAGGCTCCAAAGTGTCATTGGGTACTGTTTCTTTAGCATCCCACAAATACACATTGAAGTCATCATAATAAGCATAAATTACGTTGATTTTATATAGTCAATACGCACTCAAAAATATGAAGTAAATAGAAACAGAAATATAAATGGAAGTGGAAGTGGACTGAAAAAATACAAAGGAAAAAGCCAAGTCTGGACTGAAATTTTAAATAGATTGGCAGCCAAATAAATTACCCAAAATCAAGGCGTTTTCTAATCAACCCTACTTTACCATTACTAATCATTTATGTTACATATTCATGTTTGAAGTTTAAATTTTTTAAAATCCGCTTCGATATTTTTTTTAAAAATTTAACGTGTCTTACTACTCTACCAACACTATTATACGATTTAATTATATTAAAAAAAACGAGTGTTTGAGGTGAAATGTGAATTATTATGGGTAACGAAAAGTTTTTACATAATTTTTATGCTAGAAAAGTAGGAAATAAATCTTAATCAATGAGAAGTGTGATTATGAAAATCGAGGTTGCGTCCTCTGAATTTCTGGAAGACAGCGAAATGCTTGTCATTTTTAATTTTATTAGAAATTGATGTCAGCATATAGGCTGCATTTTTCCTCTCATTTGGTGAGGAGAATTTTCCAATGCTCAATCTTTCTTATTTTTTTTTGTAAATATTGACGACATTTCAACCCAATTACTACAAACTTTTCTGCCACGCCTAACATTATTAATTTTCCCCTTTGCAAACGTATTGTTGATGTTGATACTTGAGTGTTGTTGCTACCAAATCAGCTGTACCTGAAACTACCTCAACATCAAATGTAATAAAAATCTATGCATCCACTTTTTAAGGTTCTCTCTCACATATTTGATATGATATTCTTCAGACTTTTTTCAACATATACCACCTGGCCCATACTAGTTGCGGGCCTTGAACTGAGCCCACCTAATCATATATGGGCCGATGCCTGGTATACCCATTGGAAATTTTCTACTACTACTATTATTATTATTTTCCTATATTTAAAGGTCAAACTTGTCTCATTGAATATGAAAGAAACATGGAAACATATGATCATTTTGGTCTGGTCTTATGGATCATGATGCAGGTCCAATTTATTAGGCTTAAGGAGTTGTCTTTCAATGCCATGGATAAAATATGAAAAAAGGGATACATCAGGAATAAAAAATAGTCTGAAAATTAGATAAAGAAAGACTTTCTCTAACTTGTTCAAAATCACAATTGCATTAAATTCTCCAGACCTACCAGCGTGCATTTGAATTTTGACTTTTCCAAACTCAGGTTGATTCTCTTGGTCATTAGTCAAATAATTATATAAAATGTATTCAAAATTCAATATTGATTTATGGTTAAAGACTCATGTAAATTTTAATCTAGATGCAGATAATTACAAATCGAAAGATAAAAAGTGTAAAATTTGATATTGAATTTAATTGAACCATCAATCTTAAGATTTGTGATCGCATGACTAAATTTAATATGATATGAGTTCAAACAATTTAATTCATAACTTTTCACCTATAAAATTCACCTGAGTTCGGAAAAAAAGTTAGAACAAAACAAAAAAACCTTATACTTTGTTATAGGATAGTTGGTGAAGGGTGAGTTGCATTAGATGATAGGACGCACATAGCAGTGAATTTATTTTAGGATAAATAATTTAGTAAGTGTCACTCACATTAGCCGCCATGCATTAATTTTGTTTTCGTTTCTCATCCATGTGGTGTGCTTCATTCAGGCTTTTAAGATGGCATTTGATTTTAGTACAACCCCAATAAGTTATTTGCCATTGATGGTTAATGTGTTTGCCATAAAAAAAGGAGGATAAAAAACTAATTTAAATATACTTCCTACTCATACGGAATCTGTCATAGTCAATAGTGGTGGAGAATAGCAACATACACCACAATGTTAAGGTTGCAATAAAGATTGGGTTTTCATTCACTTCTACTAAGAACCACCCTGTTACATTGAAAATGATTTTTTCATTTATCTAAATTATATTTGGTAAACTATTAAAACAAATATTTTTATTTGTTTTAAGTTACATTTTAGTCATTTACATTGTCGCGTTGCAACATTTTAACCACTAAAGCATTAATTAACATGACATGTCAGCTTATGAGTGAAAAGAAGAGGAGGAGATGAGCTTGAAGGAAACCATTAAGTTGGGGGGTCAAAAGAAGAGAATTCCATTTTTAGCACAACTCTTTGACACATACCTAACTTCACTTCTAGCCTGCCTTGGTCCTAACCTATTCCAATACAAATTCGGGTGGCCTAAATCATTCAACCCCATCTCGTTCGTTTGCTAACGTCTTTTTCTTCTTTAATTCGGAAAGGGACAACCCGATTTTCCTGTTACAATTTTTGGGTTTAGTATATAAAATTTACTAACCCGCACTAGATCTGATTATGATCGGGTTTAGGTCAGGTTAATGTAAAATTTTAGCTTTTGTTTTTTAGGCCTAGGTTTTAGTTCGAAAAATGAATTTAAAATTTTGCTCAAGTCCGATTTAGATAAGAAATACTAAACTCGAGCTCAACTCGGTCTGTTCTTATTGAAATTTTTTATATTTTTATATAAAAAATAATACATCAAATACACTAAAAATATTAAGATAAATGTTTTTTTAACAAATTAAAAATATATTTAAAAATGTCATTATACATAACTAATATTAAGATAATGCAAAAAAAATTTAGGTTAATTCGGGCCAAAAATCTTTCCCAAAGCCCCGCTTGTTTTTAGGTTTATATATTTACCCAAATCCTTCCATTTTTCAGATGAGCCTTCAGACCTAAACGGATAACTGAGTCCATTATCAAGTTTAACCTACACCAATATATATACTAAAATCCACTTTTAATTTTATACCTACCTTTTTATATTTTCTTATCCAAATATTAAATGAATTTGTACCCTATAATCTAATATATCTTTATGAATAGAAGATAATTTCTTTAAAATAAAATTGAATATTATTGGATCCGTTGTTATCCCTATCCAACACCCATCTCTACATATTTAGACGTCTAAAACAAAATTATATAATAACAACTTTTAAATTAGCTAAGTAACTATTAAAAAATTATAAATTTTAATTTTCTAGCATTTGGATTTATAAAATTAATTATTAAACTATTATAATTAATCTTTTATAACATTTTTTTCAATTGATTAAATAAGTAATCCATTTAATTTTTGTTAATACATTGTTTATTTTTTCTCAATAAAAATAATATATTAATTGAAAGTTTTTAGATATTGAAGGATTGTTAACTTGTTACAAATTTATCAAGAACTCCTTTGTAATTTTATCAATGCTTCAACTTTACTTCTTCTTTTTTTTTTTTTTAAATAACCATATTTATATTTTTTGGTTGATATTTTTTAATTTTTTTTATATAAGATGCCTTTTCTCAATACCATGGACTAATATAAACAATAATATTAATTGTATAGAAAAAAAAGTTAAAACAAATAAATAATCCGTATTAAGTAAAATATAAATTACTAATATAACTTTCAAAGTTAAAAGGGATAAATCTCAAAATCATTCATCAACTTTGATTTGATGTATAATTGTAAACGTGAATTTTAATTTGATGCAATTATACACGTAAAATTCTAATTGTGGTTCAAACAATTTTGATTTAATTATACATATTCAAAAAAATAAACACATCAATTTATTTTTGGGTAAACTACACCGACGGTCACTTCTATTTACCTCAGGTTACATTTTAGTCACTTATGTTTGAAATATTACGTTTTAGTTACTTGTGTTATCGTGTTGTAACATTTTAGTTACTGAGCCGTTAATTGTCGTTAACAGTGTAACAGTAAGCTGACGTGGCATGTTAAATCATCATTTCAAACAAATTTTAGTCACTTATGTTTGAAATGTTACGTTTTAGTCACTTGCATTATCGTGTTGTAACATTTTAGTCACTGAGTCGTTAATTGTCGTTAACAGTGTAACAATAAGTTAACGTAGCACGTTAAATCATCATTTCAAACAAATTTTAGGTTAAATTATACAATCGGTCCCCAAATTTTTTCATTTTGAGAAATTTAATTTATTTCTTTTATGTTCTTTCAACTTTCCTCTCTTTCTTTTTCTTTCCATTTTCTTCTGTTTCTCCCTCTGTTTTTCTACCTTCTCCATTTCTTTTAACATATCAGTAAGTCGAATTGGCAGTAAAGAAAGAAGCAGGAAGTCGAAAGCCATCATTGCTTATAACCAAAACCCATAAATCAATACCATGCTTCTTTTTTCACTGACAATTCGACTTTCTGTTATGTTAAAAGAAATGGAGAATGTAGGAAAACTGAGAGAGAAGAAAAAGAGAATGGAAAATAAAGAAAAAAAGGAAAGTTATAAGAATATAAAAGTTAAAAATTAAATTACTCAAAACGAAAAATATAGGAACCAATTGTATAATTTAACTTAAATTTTTATTTGAAATGATGATTTAACGTGCCACATCAACTTACCGTTGAACCGTTAACGTCAATTAACGACTTAGTGACTAAAATGTTACAACACGATAACGTGAATAAAACGTAACATTTCAAACATAAGTGACTAAAATGTAACTTAAGGTAAACAAAAGTGATCATGGGTGTAGCTTACCCTTTATTTTTATATTGGATAAATATAATTATTCAAGAATGCACTATATAAACATAATATGATGCTATATCAACAATTGTCTTAATAATATATAAGATTTTAATCAAATTAAAATTTCATGTATAAAATTGCATAAAATCAAAGTTTATATATAGAGTCGCACATTGAATCATAGTTCATGTTTAATTTTGGGATTTATCCTGTAAAATAATATAATTTAATTAAAAAATAAAAATTTTCGATCTTTATTCTTGACAAATATATGATATAAATTATAAGACCAAAAAATACTAAAAACTTCTACAAAACTAGAAAAATTATGAAAATAGAATTAAAATACTAAATGCAAAAAAAAAAAAAAGGTTGTTTAATTGGTTTAATTATAAAAAGGGTAAATTACACCAGCAGTCACCTAACTTTGGAGTAGCTGACAAAACAGTCACCTAGGTTTCATTTCAGTCACTCAACTTTCGAAAAGTTACAAAATAGTCCTTTTTGCCATTTTTCGTCACAGACGTCACAACAAAGTGACATGGCAGGTGACGACGTCCTTGGTGTCAAAAAACCGTCCAACTGGCCAGTTACTCTCACTTTAACAGCCCTACTAGCACCATTTTAGGGTTAGAGAAAAAGAAAAAGAAGAAGGAGAAGAGGAAAAATGGATATGCCTGAAGTGATTCCGGTGTGCTACTGTGGAAACCCAACCAAATTAAACACGTCTTGGTCCAATGACAACCCATATAGGAGGTTTTTTGGGTGTAAGAATTTTGGCAGTGGATTTCTAAAACCATGTTGGTTTTTTAGCTGATTTGATCCACCATTGACGCCCTGTTCACAAATTGTGTTGTTGGGTCTTCTGAAAAAAGTGAGGACAATGGAGGATGCAAGGAGGAGGGAGAGAAGAACCTAGTTTTTGGTGCTTGTATTTGTAATTGTTTTGTTGTTTTTCTAACCTTAAAAATCAGCTTATGTTGTTGTTGTTAGCATTGAAAACCAGCTTATGTTTTGTAATATTGTTGCTAGTATATTGTTGCTTATGTTGGTATACACGGCTGCTTGTATACATGGCTAACGAGCTCATGTTGTTGTTTACAAACACTTGAAAGTCTTGAAATGGGATATTTTTGTTGATTACAAATTGTTTTTGTAATATTTTTGTTGCTTACAACAGTTAGAAAGAATGTTTAATCTTCATTTCATTTGTATTTCTCAATACTCATATATCAGAAAAAGATAATAGATGGAAAAAAACATATGTATTCTCAATTCTCACACATTTGTTTTTTCAATACTCATATGTTAGAAGAGAAGAGATAATACAAATAGCATGGATCAATGCTCATATATTAGGGCCAAAACGCCAAATGGTTTATAAAAGGAATGAGGGGCAAAATATTGCCAAATTTTCCTACAATTCAACACAATTGAACAGATGTGAATTGTAGGGAAATTTAAAAAAAAAATTCAGTGACTATATGCCTAAGTTTATCAACAGTAGCAATTATAGGCAAATTTACACATTTCCAAAAAGTTAACAACAGAAGATCTGTTCACATCATAATCAATGTTCTGTCATGGATGACTCTTGAGTAGGAGGCATCCATCTAACAGTGGTTGGTTTTTTCTTGAATAGGAGCTTTTCTCTTAGGGCAGTTTGTTGATGAGTTGGGGTAGTAGGTAATTGAGTTGGGGCAGCCTGTTGAGTTGGGGTACCCTCTTGCTGATTTGGGGTAGCCTGTTGCTGAGTTGGGACACCAACTTTATGTCTTTTGACCTACAGGAACAAGAGAAATATAAAAAACAAATTCATAAACAGAAGTATACTATAACTTAACTTAAGGCAAATGACTTACTGGAATGTTTTGGCCAACTTTCCCTTTACAACTCTTCTTATTGTGGCCTATTCTTTTGCATTTACTACACCTTATGTCCACCCCTCTCTTGCTTAACCTTTCTATTGTTTGTGGTTCATCAGGTTCTTTCCTTTTCACCTTAGTAGGTCTGCTAGGTGGCCTTCTTAGTATAGGAGGTAGTATTGGCAGCATGTTTGACAAAGTGACCCATTGTTTAGGACCCCTTACTGGACTTATAAAGCTGGAGTAAATTTGGAGCTGGGTTTGCTTGGTGTGCCAGATTTGTACATAGGTCTTTGGGAACTCATCTTTTAGATAAATGACAGCCAATGCATGCATGCAAGGGATGCCAGTAAGATCCCAATTCCTACAGGAGCAGGAATTCTCAACTAAGTCCACCACATGCTGGTTGCCTGGACCACATTCAACCTGATACTTGTTGTAACACACCTAACCCTAAATCATCATCGAAACAGGGTTACGGAGCATTACCAAACTTTTCAGAACAATTACAAAACATTAAACAGATAATTAGCTTACATTTCATAATTAAATCATAATGTCTCTTTTATATGTCCTCGAAGCCCAAAACACGTATTAAAAGCCAACCAGGACCAATTCCGATACTCTAGAAATTTTTCATATTTGATATTCAAATCAATTCAAATCTGTCACATTCAATCCAATTCAAGTTTGTACCAAATTATGTCATATTCATAAGCTTATAATCTTATATTCATATATGTTGTATTTAACCATTCAAAGTCATATATTTTTACCTAATTTACAACCATTACTCAAGACGACCAACACAAACATCCTAGGTACTTGCCATTACCAAAGAAAAGTACTTCATCACAATGAGTTCGGGATCAGCTTTGGATGCTGGACTAGAACTTTTGTCTTCAACTAACTTACGCACGGAAACAAACCGTACACTTAGTGTATATATATATACTCAGTGGTATTACTATAATTCAAATTTATAAATAATATAGCAAAATATGCATATTCAATTTATGTTTATAATCTTTCAATAATCAATTTATAAATTAAACCAATCTATTTCAATAATAATCACTATTTTTAAACTATTTTATTTTTACATTCTTATTTCAATATTTCATCCCATTTCTATATAAAATCATTCAATATCAATTCTAATTATCAATTCGTAACATTAAAATAAAGTTATGCATAATTAATTTATACCTTGAATCTTTCAATAATCAAATTAAATATTTAAACCAACATGTTTCAATAATAATAATAACTAATTTATAACATTGTATTCAATTAAACTCATACACTATTTCTTGATTTCTAATTCATTTCATTTTCA
The DNA here is from genome assembly GCA_005393395.2 of Gossypium australe. Lineage (NCBI taxonomy): Eukaryota > Viridiplantae > Streptophyta > Magnoliopsida > Malvales > Malvaceae > Gossypium > Gossypium australe. The sequence goes on along the minus strand of CM016618.1, from coordinate 89,180,731 downwards.
CTTCTCGTTTCGATAACTCAATTCATTTCTTATACAGAATCATTCGGTTTATCAATTTATTCAAAACCAATTCTAATTTCCAATTCGTTCATTTACCCCTATTAACAAGACTCGGACCTTGGCGAATACACGGATCCAACCAAACACACCAGAATGGCACCCAGTGCCCCATCGAATAGTTCGAAGCAATATTTGACACCCAGTGTCTCATTGGCCAAGTCGAAGAAAGTTGGTACCCAGTACCTCATCGAATCTATCCGAAGTAACAGTATGACACCCAGTGTCTCATCGAGTCAAGGTCAAAGTATCCCTGAACACTTCCAATCCTATGGCATGCCAACTATATCCGACTTAGCCCGACTAGTTAATAGGGTATTCGATTCACTTTCTCAATTCACTTTCAATCAAATTCAAATCACTATTCACTTTTCAATCAATATACATTTCAAATAATCACATATTTTCATCATTCAATTCAATTTGATTCAATTTAAATCACTTTTAATTTCCAATCAATATACCTTCAAATATTCAGATAATTCATAATTCAATTATTTAATTCAAATCACTTTTCACTTTCAAATCAATATGCATCTCAATTGCTCAATTCAATTTCAATTCAATTTGAATCACTTTCAATTTCACTCAATATTCATATCAATTTCAAATACTCACCTCAATTCTTACTTACCATGCATAACAATTAAAATTCAACAATTAATAATAATTAAATTCGAATTATATTAATACAAATCAGAATTTTCGAGCTACTCCTCATCGACTTTATCCTTTCCTTTCTTAGTCGAAGTTTCCGGTACAGCGTTAGCTACGGAAATTAAAACAATTAAAATTCATCAATACAATACAATTTCACATTGAATATATAACACCCCCTACCCGTATTCATTGTCAGAATAAGGTACGAGGCATTACCAGAATTTACGAATTTTTTTTTTAAACCGAGACCATTTCAATTCAACATATTTTCAAAATAATTCATGCATATTTATAAGATAACTTTAACACATAAGCCATACCAATGGCTGACCTTACATTCATTTCATATTAACATTTATTTTATTAGCTTATACATGCCATTCATTTCCAAACTAAAGTTTCTTTAAATACCGAAATACTGGGGTTGATAGTGTGATGAGTCTCCCATCGATCCGACCTCCGAGCTCTTAACACTCGATACTTGTTCGTACACAAAATCTACTAATCCGGGACTTTTTCCTTTCCTCAATCTAGCTTCGTATTTGAGTTTTCCAAATCTATTAAATATCCAAGCTTTAAACTTCAATTTTCCCTTTTCTTCTCTCTTTTCTCTTTTTCTTTCTTTCCTTCACGTTTGCTCTCTGTTCTTCTTTTTTTTTGTTTTATGCTTTTGTTTCTTTTAGTTTGTTTATATATAATAATATAATAATATAATAATAATATAATATAATAATATACTTAAAAAAAATCTCAGATTTTCATACTTAAACCGCCTCAACTTTACAAAATGGATTAATTGCCATTTTGGTCCTTTATACTTTCTTTTAATCTATAATTAAACTTTTACACCTTTTTCAATTTAGTCTTTTTCATTTAATTACCTACCCAGACGTTAAAATTTTCTAACGAAAGTTTAATACCACATTACTAACATTTTATAAATATTTATAAAAATATTTCCTATTATATAAATATTCATGCAAATATATTGAAATAAATTTCTCTTTAAATCGGATTTATGGTTGCGAAACCGTTGTTCCGATAACCTTGATTTTAGGTCATTACAACTCTCCCCCCCTTTTTAAGGATTTTCGTCCTCGAAAATCTTACCAGTAAAGAGGTTTGGATATTGTTTCCTCATTGCCTCCTCCGGTTCCCATGTCGCTTCCTCAATCCCGTGTTTTTGCCACAATACTTTCACCAAATTTATTTTTTTATTTCTAAGCTCTTTTGTTTCTTATGCCAATATCTTGATCGGTTCTTCACTGTAACTCATATCTGGTTGAATTTCCACTTCTATCGGAGAAATAACATGTGAAGGATCTGACCGATATCGTCGTAGCATAGACACATGAAAAACATTATGGATTCTATCAAATTCTGGTGGTAATGCCAACCGATAAGCAACCGGTCCAATTCTTTCTATGATCTCATATGGCCCGATAAATCTTAGACTCAATTTACCCTTTCGACCGAACCGGAGAACTTTCTTCCAAGGAGACACTTTCAGGAATACCTTGTCACCAACCTGAAATTCAATCTCTTTTCGTTTAAGATCGGCAGATGATTTTTGGCGATCGGAAGCTGCTTTTAAACTATCCCGAATAACCATCACTTTTTCTTCTGTTTCCCGGATTAAATCAATCCCATGTATCTTCTTTTCACTGAGCTCTGTCCAATACAATGGTGTTCTACATTTTCTACCATACAAAGCTTCATATGGAGCCATTTTAATACTGGACTGATAACTGTTATTGTAAGCAAATTCAATCAGAGGTAGATACCTCTCCCAATTACCTTTAAACTCCAGTGTACAACATCGGAGCATATCTTCTAATACTTGAATTACACGCTCAGATTGGCCATCTGTCTGAGGATGAAATGCAGTACTGAAATACAACTGAGTACCCAAAGCTTCTTACAATTTATCCCAGAAACGAGATGTAAATCGGGGATCTCTATCTGATATAATGGAGATAGGCACTCCATGTAGCCTGACAATCTCAGATATGTACAATTCAGCCAGTTTATCTAAAGAATAATCCATACGTACCGGAATAAAGTGTGCTGACTTTGTCAATCGGTCAACAATCACCCAAATAGCATCTTTTTTCCTCGAAGACAATGGTAATCCCGGTACAAAATCCATAGTGATTCTTTCCCATTTCCATTCCGGTATAGTAATTGGCTGAAGTAACCCCGAAGGTACCTGATGTTCTGCTTTGACCTGTTGACATATCAAACATCTTGATACAAATTCAGAAATATCACGTTTCATTCCTGGCCACCAGTACATCTTCTTCAAATCATTATACATTTTATTACTTCCCGGATGTACAGACATAGTACCACTGAGAGCCTCGTGTAAAATTTTCTGTATGAGTTCTGAATTCTTGGGTACACATACCCTACCTCTGAATAATAAACAATCATCAATCCCAACTTGAAATTTAGAATCAGTACCTGACTCACATTGTGCCCATTTAACCTGTAACTTCACATCATTCTTCTGAGTTTCACATATTTGCTGTAAAAATGTTGGTTTAGCTCTCAATTCAGCTATGATTGAACCATCATCAGTCAGTGACAATCGGGTATTCATAACTCGTAAAGCGAACAGAGATTTTCGACTCAAAGCATCAGCCACAATATTAGCCTTACCCGGATGATAATCAATAATCAAATCATAGTCCTTTATCAGTTCAAGCCACCTGCGCTGTCTCAAATTCAAATCTTTTTGTGTCATCAAATATTTCAAGCTTTTATGATCAGTATAAATATGACATTTCTCACCGTACAAATAATGCCGCCATATCTTCAATCAAAAACAATAGCAGCTAACTCAAGATCATGTACCGGATAATTTCTTTCATGTGGTTTAAGTTGTCTTGAAGCATAGGCTATTACTTTACCTTCTTGCATCAAGACACAACCTAAATCATTTAATGAGGCATCACTGTAAATAACAAATTCCTTACTCGGTTCAGGCTGCACTAATACTGGTGCTTTCGTTAGTAGATCTTTTAATCAGTTGAAACTCTGCTGACATTCATCAGTCCACTCGAACTTTACATCTTTCTGCAATAATCAAGTTATCGGAGAAGCTATCATAGAGAATCCCTGTATAAATCTCCGATAATAACCAGCCAAAACCCAAGAAACTTCTAACTTCAGATACAGTCTTCGGTGGATTCCAATTGACAATAGCTGAGATTTTACTTGGATCTACCCTGATGCCTTCAGCGGATACAATATGTCCAAGAAAACCCACTTCTCGAAGCCAAAATTCACATTTACTGAATTTAGCATATAACTGTTTCTCTCGCAGAATTTGCAACACAATTCTCAAATGTTCTGCATGTTCTTCTTCATCTAGAGAATAAACCAAAATATCATCAATGAATACTACCACAAATCTGTCTAAGTACGGTCTGAATATTCGATTCATCAGATCCATAAATACTGCAGGTGCATTAGTCAACCCAAATGGCATAACCAGAAACTCATAATGCCCGTACCTGGTTCTGAAAGCTGTCTTTGGCACATCTGACTCCTTTACTCGTAACTGATAGTAGCCCGATCGGAGATCTATCTTTGAAAATACAGTAGCACCTTTCAACTGATCAAATAAATCATCAATCCGGGGCAATGGATACTTATTCTTTATAGTTACCTTATTGAGCTGTCGATAGTCAATACACAATCTCAAAGATCCATCTTTCTTTTTCACAAACAGAATCGGAGCACCCCAAGGTGAATGACTTGGTCGGACAAAACCTCTATCAACAAGTTCCTATAACTGTGTCTTTAATTCTTTTAATTCTGTAGGAGCCATTCGGTACGGAGCTATGGAAATCGGAGTAGTTCCCGAAATCAAATCTATAGAAATTCCACTTCTCTTTCTGGTGGTAACCCTGGTAACTCTTCTGGAAACACATCAGAAAATTCGCATACCACTGGCACTGCTTGAATCTTCGACTCAGATACCTTGGTATCTAATACATAAGCAAGAAAAGCATCATACCCCTTTTTGACATACCTCTGAGTAGTAATAACTGAAATCACATCAGATAATCCCTCTGTCTGATCGGATTTAACCCGAAATAATTCACCATTCTGACACTTCAACATAATATATTTCTGTTTACAGTTTACTACTGCATCATGCTGAGTTAACCAATCCATGCCCAATATCACATCAAACTCATCAAATGGCAGTAACATCAAATCAGCCAGGAAACAATAGCCTCTTACCATCAGTGGACAATTTTTACAAATTTTATCCACCAAAATAGATTGGCCAAAGGGGTTCGAGACTTTAACCACAAATTCAGTAGGTTCAACAGATAAATCTTTAACGCATGCAAGTTTTACACATATATATGAATGCGTAGAACCGGGATGAATTAATGCAGTAATATTAGTATCAAGTAAAGAAAATGTACCAGTAATAACATCGGGTGCTGAGGCATCTTCTCTAGTACGAATGACATATGTCCTAGGAGGCGCCCGTGTCTCAGGCCTACTTGCAGTATCTTTTGTAATTCCTCGGCTACCACTGACATTACTGGATGGTCGATATGGTCTACCCCTCAAAGATGGATTACTTGGCTTCGATATATATTCAGCTTCTTTTTCACTTCTTTCTGGACAATCTCTGAGGAAATGGTCAAAAGAACCACATCGGTAACAAGCCCCACTCTTAAATCGACATTCACCAAAATGAGCTTTATTACAATACTGGCATCTCGGCTTAGGGGTACCAACACTGCCAACACTGGTCACTGAGGGAGTGGAAGGTCTTGAATTAGTGCGCTGTGAACCTCGCACTCTATCCGAATACCCAGTGGTTGAGGTAGAACGATCCTGGTACTTCTTTAATTTCTTTGAAGTAGAAAACTGAGATTTTCCCATTAGTCTTTTACTAAAAATTCGAGCTTCCCTCTCAGCCTGTTTCTTTTCTTTGCTCCATTCTTCTGCTTTATACGTTCGCTCTGCTAGTGTAGCAAACTCTCGAATTTCAAGAATTCCAATAAGTAGCTTAATTTCTTCATTCAATCCTTCTTCGAATCGTTTGCACATTTCAGCTTCCGATTGTACCCATTTTCGAGCATATTTACTCAACCGAACAAATTCTCTTTCATACTCAGATACTGATCTATTGCCCTGTTTCAGCTCAAGAAATTCTTTTCTTTTCTGATCAAAAAATCTCTGACTAATATATTTCTTTTTGAACTCTGTCTAGAAGAAGTCCCATGTAATTTCTTCTTTCGGAACAACTGAAGCTTTAGTATTCCACCAATGATAAGCTGTGTCTTTTAGCAGTGAAACAACACATTTCAAACATTCTTCTGGCGTGCAAGATAATTCCTCCAAAACCCGAGTAGTATTTTCTAACCAAAATTCAGCTCGTTCGGGATCATCATCAACTGCTGCTCGAAATTCTTCGGCCCCATATTTTCGGATTTTATCGACCGGAGCTTTTCCTTTTCTGACAGATTCAGTACCTGTACCCTGTGGAATCTCGGGAACCGGTGGAGGAACAGGAGGGGGAGCTTGAGTTTGCTGCACTGTAGGGTTAGTTCTTATGTACTGGGTAAACCATTCGTTCATCATTTGAAAGAAGGCTATTTTTGCCTCCTCCCCTTGACCCTCTATACCGGCCCTTCTACTGCTAGTTTCTTCTCTTTGTACTGAAGCCGGAGCATGACTCCCAGCTTCCTCAGATTGAGCTAGGTCAGATGACATTACTATAAGGAAAACACAATTTAAATGGTCAGGAGATATCACACTATCAAAAATAATTTAAATGACATGTATAGCTAATCCGTATTTGCTATATCGGTCATAGAACCGGCTAAACCGTAGCTCTCATACCAACAAATGTAACACCCCCTACCCGTATTCGTTGTCAGAATAAGGTACGAGGCATTACCAGAATTTACGAATTTTTTTTTTAAACCGAGACCATTTCAATTCAACATATTTTCAAAATAATTCATGCATATTTATAAGATAACTTTAACACATAAGCCATACCAATGGCTGACCTTACATTCATTTCATATTAACATTTATTTTATTAGCTTATACATGCCATTCATTTCCAAACTAAAGTTTCTTTAAATACCGAAATACTGGGGTTGATAGTGTGATGAGTCTCCCACCGATCCGACCTCCGAGCTCTTAACACTCGATACTTGTTTGTACACAAAATCTACTAATCTGGGACTTTTTCCTTTCCTCAATCTAGCTTCGTATTTGAGTTTTCCAAATCTATTAAATATCCAAGCTTCAAACTTCAATTTTCCCTTTTCTTCTTTCTTTTCTCTTTTTCTTTCTTTCCTTCACGTTTGCTCTCTGTTCTTCTTTTTTTTTTGTTTTATGCTTTTGTTTCTTTTAGTTTGTTTATATATATATATATATATATATATATATATATATATATATAATAATATAATAATAATAATAATATAATAATATACTTAAAAAAAATCTCAGATTTTCATACTTAAACCGCCTCAACTTTACAAAATGGATTAATTGCCATTTTGGTCCTTTATACTTTCTTTTAATCTATAATTAAACTTTTACACCTTTTTCAATTTAGTCTTTTTCATTTAATTACCTACCCAGACGTTAAAATTTTCTAACGAAAGTTTAATACCACATTACTAACATTTTATAAATATTTATAAAAATATTTCCTATCATATAAATATTCATGCAAATATATTGAAATAAATTTCTCTTTAAATCGGATTTATGGTTGCGAAACCATTGTTCCGATAACCTTGATTTTAGGCCATTACAGAATATTTCAATTTTTATTCAACTTTTGTCTAAATTCCAATTTAGTCCCTAAACCGAGACTAATTTTATTTCTTCAAAACTAGTTCCATATTTTCATTCAATTCTCATTTTAGACTAAATTCAATTCTCTAATTTCACTCAAATCCCTAATTTTTTAAATGTAGTAAAATTTTACTCTAAAAAAAATAACACAAATTCAACATCAAACACCCAAACAAAACTCTTTCAAATAAAAGACTCCAAAATATCTCAATGATATATATATATATATAATTCTCTCATAAGTATCCACTAACCAAAACTCATCAAATTAATGGACTATTTATTTAAATAGTCCCTTATTCTAATCCCACTTTGAAATTTAATACTAATTAACTTAATTAAACACTAATAATTAAAATTATCAAACTATCATTCTAGTCATTTCTAAAATGACTCTGTAAATATTAATCTCAATTTCATATACCATTCAATTCAATACCTTTAGCTACTTATTTATACTTTTGCACATTTGCCCCAAAATATTTACATCCTATACAATTTAATCCATCATATCAACCAAGTTAATTCCACCATTAATACATAACCCACTATTGCCGAATACTTAACCCTTAATATACAATCTATATATATCTTTAATTTATAAAAAAGTCCTTCTCATTTGTAATTTACTCAATTAAACCCCCAGTTATAAATCATATTATTTAATTAAAATCAAGAAAGTCTCATTTCAACCAATTATTCCACAAGGTTCAAAGCAACTCATACTTTCAATTAATTCACAATTTAATCCCTGAATTTACCATTTCCATAATTAACCAATTACACAGATAATTTATTAACAATCCCTAAATTCTTGAATTTTATAACTTAACACCATGTTAATTTAATTTATAGCATTAAATTCCTTGAAAGCTAATCTTAACAAAAGTCATGGTACAAAATATTTTAATTAATTGCTAAACTTAGTAATTCAACTCAAATTTCCAGCACAAAGAACAATCCACCAAAACAGTCCCTAGACTTCACAAAATTAACAATCTAACCTCCAATTCTATCAAAACAACCCCTAATTCTTTCATTTATTCAACATAATCAATGTCTAGAAATCTAATAACTTCCAAAATTTCAACTTAAACCATGAAATATTTTGTTCTAAGTTTCTAAAAACTCAAAAATTACAAGAAAATGACTTAAATTGACTTACCAATTGAGCTTGGAACCTCAAAACCCCAATTTTCCCTTTTTTTTTTCTTTTCTTCTTTCCTTCTCTATTTCGTTTGCCTATTTTGTTTCTATTTGTCTCTTTTTCTAACTTTTATTTCTTTTTATTTCCTTTATTTAATTAGTTTAATATAATAACAAAAAAATATAATATAATATTATTTACTTAAATAATAAGTAATATGTAATAATTACTAATATATGTATTTCATTTTTCCACATTTCATCATTGCACCATCCATTTGTCAACTTTCTAGTTTATTTATAATATAATAATATAATATAATTTACAATATAATTAAATAATAATATACTTTATAATTAAATAATATATTTATATATATTTAAAACATAAAAATTAATATTTTTATTAGGCATATGCGGCCTCAACTTTAGAAAAAGGCATAATTTCCTATTTGGTCCTTTTAACTTTTCTTTAACCTATAATTAAGCTTTCACCCCTATTGCAATTTAGTCATTTTTCCTAATTATTCCTAATTCATGCAAATTCACTTAACCAAAACCTAAAAAACTACACAACTAACTTTGTAAATATTTATCAAAAATATTTACGAATCCGATTTACCGGAACGGAGTCCCGGGAATGCATTTTTTTTTCAATTTGGTCTTTTTTAATCAATTAACCATCGAAACGTTAAAATTTCTTAACGAAAATTTAATACCACCTTAGTGACACTCTGTAAATATTTATAAAAATATTTATACTCAGTTTATAAAAATAAGGTCCCAATACTTTATTTTCTAAAACCACTGGAACTTAATAAATCACTTATATAACATAAATTATCAAATCAAAAACCTTTTTTTTTTAAAAAAATCACATTTGACTTGTAAGTATTAAATAATAATATTTACGAACTTACTCGTCGGATTTGGTGGCCTCGAATCATTATTTTTGATACCACTGAAAATCGAGCTGTTACATTTGTCCCCACCAGCATGTGATGGAACACACCTAAAAAGCAGTCAGCATGCTTGGTTAAAACATAATCACTAAAACAACATTGTGAATAGCCCCACCAACAATGATACACCCCCCCCCCCCAAAAAAAATAGTTACTACATGCATATTATAAAAAATACTCACTGTATGCATATTAAAAAATAGGCAACACACCAACAATCACTGCATGCATATTAAAAGATAGTCAACACACCAACAATTAGTGCATGCATATTAAAAAATAGTCAACACACCAACAATTAGTGCATGCATATTAAAAAACATTCACTAAAATAGCATGTGACCAGCAACATGAAGTCAAAATAAAGGCATCAGAAAGATTAAAAATGGTAAATTTACCTCAATGAATCTTTTATATTTACATCCAGCTTTTTCTTGATCTTTGGACACAACATTCCTTTCCATTTGCCAGCTTCTTCTTTTTTCTTGACAATAAGCAACATAATCTTAGTCATTATGGTTTCTATCATGGTCAGAATGGGTTTCCCTCTTGCTTCTAATATCATCTGTCAGTAAACAATATAAATGATTAGTGAATTGCTAGTGATTAGTAAGAAACATAAAACATAGGGGTTTACCTTGTTAAATGATTCAGAAAGATTATTCACCAACATGTCAGAATGGCTCCTAATTGAGAAGTCAGACCTTGACCAGTGAGTAGGGTTCTTTTCCTTCAACCAATCATAAGCATGATGATTGGTTTTCCTCATTTCATCCATGGCATCCTCAAAATCCCTTATAGTGCTTGCTCTGGCAGCTTTCCAAAGCAAATCTTTTAATTCTTTTGTTCGGAAACTAGCCTTCTTGAAATTGGCATGTAGGTGCCTAACACACTGTCTTGTTTCTACGTTAGGAAACAACATACATATTGCTTCTAAAAGTCCCTACAATTAGAAAAAAACAGTTTAATTCATTGACAAACCCTAAATAGAAACAACATAAAAAAATAAATGGAGTTTTACCTTTTGTTTGTCAGACATGAAAGATATCTGGTATGAGCTCACAATTTCCAAGTCTATTGTAAGCAACTCCAAGAACTAAAGCCATGATGCTTGGTTTTCACTTTCGACAGCAACATGCAAGAGGATAGATGCCATTATTTGCATCTATCCCAGCAACTGCAAGCAAGTAGCCACCATAGTAACCCTTCAAGAAACATCCATCTAAACCTATTATCCTCCTACAACCAGCCCTATAGCCATCTTTACATGCCTGCAGACAGACATACATCCTTTGAAACAACTGTTATCCAATAACAGATTGTTGTTGTTCCCTCATTTTGGGTCCTAACCTCCAACAAATACTCACAAATCTTCTCATATTGAGCCTTATGAGCTCCTTCAATTAATTACAATGCCCTAAGTTTAGCCCTCTTACATTTGGTTAGTTGGACTATGCAACACAAATCTCTTTTGACATCTTGTTGTAATGATTTCAGAGAATAATCAGGATCAACAATGAATTTTTCTTTATAATGTTCACCTATCCAAGCAGAGGTTACATTCTTATTTTTATATACTTTAAAACAAGTATGATTAAGGTTTGAACTCCTAATTTGCCAAGTCTGGTCAATAGGGTCATTAGGGTTTAGTCTAGAAGCCCATATGAACTAAAAACATTTTTCACTGCAGGCTGCCTTTAACCTTTTTAAATCATTTTTGGGAAAATTTAATAAAATAACTATTCACCCTACCATACTGCTTGGCAGCTTCTTTTAGACTGTCTTTAGACTTAAATAACATTCCAACCCTAAATCATGTCATTCTCTAGGTTGAACTCAGGCCAGTTTTGGCCATCTGAGTCAGATTCATGTGCACTATCTAACCTTTCAGAATCATCACTATCACACAGTTCATCTACTTCTATACCATCCATGTTTAAAGCATCTAAATTAACTCCTATCCTATTAGACACATCACTTTCAGATGCATCACTACCAGACACATCACTACCAGACATGTCTTCTTCATTCTCATTAAAATTATCATCAATTAAACCTGCCAAACAAAGTACTCATCAATAAAGGCAGACAACATAAGCAAACACTTTAACCATTTCTGTCAGACAATAACCAATACAAAATACCTTATAATTTAATACAAACACAACCATTTCTGTCATACACATGGCAGACAACAACCAATATAAAAATATTTAATACAAACACAACCATTTTTGTCATGCACATGACATACAATAACAGACAATAACCAGTACAATAAAAAAGGTAAATAACAAATTTTGATTTTGCCACATACAATATACCAGCTTGGATACAAACAATGGCAGATATACACGATAAACATCAGTTTGATAATAACATCCATACAATGGCATATACAAATAATAAATATCATACACATGGCATACAATACACATTATATGTCATACAAATCAAAATAATCCTAAATTGAAATAACCTTAAATCAAAATCCAAATCAAAATCAAAATTGAAATCAAAATAACCCTAAATAACCCTAAATCGAAATAACAACATTGAAATCCAAAAAATTTAAAACTAGAGGCAACAACTTACTCTTTAAAGTGGATGTAACAACACTAGTAGTTTCTCTTCTATTGCCCATTGTCGCTGAGAATAAAAAACACTGGATGATTTCTGATTTCGTCTTCTTTTCTCCCCAAACAAAATAGACCAATCGTACCCTAAACCCTTATACCCTGTTAATCGATTATTGAATCAATTTTTAACCCTAAACGCTTCTTAATCAATTCCTAAATTAGTTTCAACCCTAAAAAACCCCAAATCACAATCAAAATTTCTCCAAATCGATTCCCCCCCTAAATCCTCTTAATCTTAATATGTTTCTAACCCTAAAACATTTAATCCTTAACCCTTCAATTTTTTCCCCTAAACCCGCCCCAAACCAAGACCTATCAGCCGCTTCACCAATATGGCAAGTTAACTTGCCACGTTAGCAGTCCCGTTAACACCTTAACGGTAATTGTTAATCAGTGACTATTTTGTCACTTTTTCATAACGTTAGTGACTGTTTTGTAACTTTTCAAAAGTTGAGGGACTAAAATAAAACCTAGGTAACTATTTTGTCAGCTACCCTAAAGTTGGGTGACTGTTGGTATAATTTACCCTTATAAAGAAATAAGAGTCCGTGAAATGTGACTTTCTAAAATCTCATCGGCTTCCTTCTTTAAACTTAGATTTGTTAGATTTTAATGTTGTTTAATGATGAGTAAATATGAAAAATTACAAATCAAGTAAACATTTTTTTTTAAAATATGAAAAATATAAATTATCATACATAAATTTAATTCAAAATTTCAATAAAGCAAAGACATTCGTACAATTCTCTTGAGAGACCCTTCCTATAGAAAATTTCATTTCCATATTGTGTAATATCCAACAAACATATCTTTTATAATATATAAAAATGTATAAAATAAAGACATTTACGAACCCTAGATATCACCTAAGTTTGAATTGTGCTAAACACGTTGGTTGTGCAAGCCATTATAATTCAAAAAAACGTATTAAATGTACCATTATAAAACAAAGACATTTACACAATTAATGTACCATTTTCGATATACATAAAACAATATCATAAAAACGTATTAAATGTGCTATATATACGATTGCCAACAACATTACAACCAAAAATTTCCCTTAAAAGTTGACCTTCACAGAAACATCTTTACTTACTAAGGGCCAAACTAAACCTACTGGCCGCTGCTGCTCCTCCTCAGGAAGTTATACACTGAAACACAATTATCCAAGGCAATTCTGATACAACCCCTTAAAATATTCACACTAGCTTACCTTACCTCTCATATAAATTATCAGAGGCACTGCGTTCTACAACATGGAGTCCAGATATTGGTTATATCGTCTGCGGTTATACGCTAACAAGCTGCCGTAAGTGCGATCAGCAACCCCAACAAAGAGGGCTTCTGTATCCGGGCTAAACGATATTCCAGCTATTTCCCCGAAAATATCAATTTCTTGGCAATTAACATACCCCAACTTTGTATCAAAGATGTGAACGAAATCTGCAGGCTCAGCTATGGCCAGGAACCGACCATCCGATGTGAACTTCACTCCTCTTATTGCTCCCATTCTTCCCTTCAATATAGCTAGGGACTTCGACAGGTTTCTTATGTCCCACAACCTACAGCTAGTGTCCTGATTCCCAGTTGCCAGAATGTGCCCATCAGGGTGCCAAGCTGAAGCAAAAGAATAGTCCAAATGCCCTTTTAGGCTGTTGGTAACCTGCAAAATTACAAAAATAAATTAGACACAGAGAATTAAAATCAAACCGCACCAATTATGTCGCCAAGACTGACATACTTTGCCAGATTGGGCATCAACAATCAAGCACTCCACACTATCTCCGAGTACTGCAAGCAACTTCCCATCTGGACTTACAGAGGTATTCTAGAAAGAGCAAACAACCATATAGGGGATAAGTACATTAAAAGGATGAATAATAAAAAGTCTAAAGCAGGCTTCTGAAGGCTGGCACTTACATTTACAGACCAGTTGAATGAGTAGCGGTTAATACTAGCAAAAGTTTCAGCATCAAATATTCGGATTTTAGCATCATTATTTGCAGCCATAACTCTCATTGCACCGCTGAGGATACAATAAGCTTTCAGTTCATTGCCAGTCAAAATATCATCAAATCGTCCAAAATGCCAAATAGAAACAGTATTCCTCACCTTGGATTATTGTACACATCCACAGCATTGGTGATTGCATTATCATCAGTAGTCAATTTTGTGCAAAATGCTGCCCCTGATTGATTTAAGTACTGACCCAACAGAAGAATTAAACGAAACACATGAGCCATATTGCAGAATAGAATATCAATAGATCCATCAATCTAACCACAGACCTTGCAAATAAGCTCTCCTTGAAAACCACCTGCTACCATTAAATTTTCTTTAACTACCATAGTGCTAATCTGCACTCCAGAGAGTTGCTGAGATAGCAATCCAGGATGCTTCTACAAACATATCAACAAAAAGGATTTTAACTTGCAGGCCCTTTGAACAAAGTTAACAGCTGAAGTCAAATAAATCATGTTCATCCTCACTAACCAGGTTGGGAACAATTGGTTTAGCCACATTCAGTACTTCTTCGCCTTTGTGAAGCAGTGATGACCAATGCATTACTGAGTAATTTTCCATGAGGTAGACATCGTGCTTTGATGTAGCCCACAATAGATTTCTAAGCTACAAGGGGGAAAAATATGTATTTGAAAATAGTTACTAGTAAAATATATGTTAGGTCATATTTACAGTTCAATAGATAAACCTATAAATGCACTCGATAATTTTTTTCTAGGAGACTAGTTCAATTGATTTATATCCAAAATACAAATGCCTGTGTTAAAACTGTTAACATGATCCTTGGTTGACCTTACACATCCAAGTACACATTCAGGCCACCGTCTTCTCTCAAAATGTGCATTATGGAAATAAACAACGAAGATGGAAAAAAAATCACAGATGGTGGGTAATGCATGAAAAACATGCCACACAACAAAAATGACAAAAGAAATAGAAATTATGTGAATGTAAAAGGACACGGTGTTATGATTAATGGTTATGATTATCACACAGTTAACCCTGGTGATACAAAGCACCATTAACATTGCACTTGGATAACATTAAAAAGCAACACAAATGCATATAAAAGGGAAAATGCATTCATATTAAATGGCTAATGCATCAAAACTTTGCCATAGAAAAGGTGAAAGAAATTGTGACAACTTATGTACTGACTACTTGCCATACAATTACGAAAGGACTAGCTAGGGCCCATCCTTTCTAGCTTATATAACAAAGCACTACCTAGCATCTCCTGAAGAACCTAAACGAGGTCATTTAAATGCACCTATCACTCCATACCTCTGCTAAAAAGGAAAAGCATAAAACCAACAATGAAAAACTACACCACCAATGCATATATATCTACATAGCTCCAATAAACACATCCAGGCAACTGAGGCTCAAAAGGCAATGGGAAAAGATAAATACACAACTTATTCACGGCAAAGAAACAGAATTAAGCACAAGGAAAACATTCCTATACTTGATTACTGGATGAAGATAAATAGGAGAAAAAAAACTCATGACATCAAAGAGATCATCCAAAAGAACAATATTGGACAATAAATCAAGTAACACAAACTGGATAGTCATGCAGATGATATATTATAAGTGAATCAAGTAATGAAATTGAATCACAAATGCAAATGGTCCCTCAAAAGCAGCAAGAAAGTGACACAGCTCTGATAACCATGAACAGATCTAATAATTTAATGACAATCCAGCAAGATGAAATGCAATTAAGTATTAATTGCCCTTCAGACGAGGGAAATATCGCTCTACTAAAATTGCAGGAATCACTACAGAGGCCTCTTAAATGCTTCCTATCGTACCATATAAACAACGCATCTTTATCGCGCCAGCTTCTTAGAAATTACTCCCAACCTGCTTTAAAGGCTGAAATAAGAGAGAAATAGAATTCCTAAATGCCACGGGTTAAATTCATATAATTAACATGCAACATAATGTATATATAATTCTCAAATTACAAACAATGAAAAATAAACCAGATCTAATGCGAAGTTAAGATCATAATCTCAAGAAATGCTAGATACTTTAATTTAAAGAAAAGCGAAAGGCAAAATCAACACCTAGATTCTTAGAAAGTATGATGTATTTGTCTTATCACCTTGTTCAGATGGGTGTAGCCAAATGTAAACCTATGGCAACTCTATACCCATGGCTCATCTAGTGTCACAAAAGACTACTTCTCAGAGGTAGTATCACGAGCTTCACAGTTGGTGTATACTGAAGCAGTGATGTGTGCAAGCATGTGCAGGAGTGAGCTGTGGCAACATGTGGTGAACTATTCGTAGTGTATGAATCAGTGCATGTTTGTGAACAACTACAAAAGCAAAAGTCTACAACTATAAATTGTAAATAAAATTTTCAAAAACCCCAAGTCATACCACAGCCAGGAAGCATCAATATCCATGATCAGGATGGTACCTCCGCAAATATTTCTTTTTAACATTTTTACAGTTTGTATAACAGTTAAAATGTGCAAGTATAAAGTAAACGGTCCTTCACAAATCTGCACAAAAAGGATTAATGTGAATAACCACCCCCCATCTTGATCGCTCAGATGGGATATATAAAATATTCAAAACTAAAACTAATAAAAGAACAAGAAAACGTTTCCAAATTCTTTTTTAGGTCAAATTGGAATTAAAATACATCACTTACCCTAACTAAAACTCGAGAACTATGAGAAGTGATATGCAGATAGTTGAAGTTCAAACCATTTGCAAAGGATAACTACATGAATTACAGAGACCAAAGATACGAAGATGAAGAAATATATGGAGCATTCATGGTGGCAAACAGCTCTAAATCAACACACAGTTTAAAAGTCTAAAACTTTCAAGACATAACATCTCTACTACTTGCAACATTTTAGAAGACCAAAAGTCTGCTTGAATACTACTCAAAAGATTAAAGAATGGAAGCGACAACACAAGGAAACGCAATGCATGTGCCTCAAAACGGGAACGGAATTGCAAACAAACAGTTGGCTAGTTAGTAGTAACCCGAAGATAATTGAGCAAATTCTCTACCTGAAAGTGAAAAATTGTCGATTTGACAAGCCTTGTGTTAAACTGAAAGTCATAAAAGGTCTTTCCCTTCTCTACTTGCAAGCATTCCTGTCAACAAAATATGTATATTTAATAATTCCGCCCAAAATTTTTGGAAACGAGTCCAAGCCCTTGAGACACGGCCGGAGATAAATTAACAGCATTTTCGATCATATTTCATGTCGAACTTAGAGATAGTTTACAAAAACTGTTTA
Organism: Gossypium australe; assembly: GCA_005393395.2. Lineage (NCBI taxonomy): Eukaryota > Viridiplantae > Streptophyta > Magnoliopsida > Malvales > Malvaceae > Gossypium > Gossypium australe. The sequence goes on along the minus strand of CM016618.1, from coordinate 89,163,113 downwards.
GATTTGGCAAGAAATACAGAAACCGACCTTTTCCATCTCTTCACGAGAACCATAGAGGTTCTCGTAGTTCTTGTACTCTCTTACTCTCGTCTGGCGGTACCTTTCTCTAGTGAAATTAAGCCTCTCCCAAGGAATTCCTTGTATGTCTTTTCCATTTCTTGCTTCCTCAGCTGATGTGTCAGTTTTTGGCTCACTCTGTTTCCAAAATAACCACAGAAAATGTATTTTCAGAAAAGTTATTTACAGATTCTAGAATCTAAATCGTGATAATCAGGCATAATTTGAAAGATTCTTTTTTAAAACCATTACTGATTCAATATCGTCTTCAAAGTCGGAGTCAAAGGATTCAAGTCCAGCGGTGTCTCTCTGAGGCTCGGGTTCGAATACGGCACCGTCGTTATTGAAATCATTGACGTCGTAGTAGTCATCGACAACGTACTGAAGATCGTCGTTTTCAAATCGTTCCATTATACTACAGCTAAGAAACAGGTTAAACGAAATTTTGATCAAGAAAAACATAGCCTTAAACCCCCTATATCACCCTCCGTCATAGAAAAAAATTCTCAAAGAAAGAAAGAAGGGAGAGAGGGAGAATTAATTAAGTTGAAATTGGAGAGAAAATAATATGAAATCAACAAGAGAGAGAGGAACACAAAGAATCAAATGCAAATAAACACTCCTCGAAGACGGTGATAGTCTATTGTTAAAAAATATAAGAAAATTTGAAACTAAAAAAAAATTAGAGTGAAGAACGAATAATTATACCTTGAAATAGATATAGACAGGAAGAAGTCCCGAATTCAAAGAGCTGTAAAAGCAAAATGAAGGGGATGAACAAAGAAACACAAATAAATGGAGCAGAAAAAAAGGGTTTCCCGGGAAACAAACAGTGAAACAGAAACAGAAAGAGAAACCCAACGACAGAGAGTAGAGTTAGAGAGTCTAAAACAGGTTCGTCAAACTGAAGATTAAACAAAGAACAATAGAGAGAGAGGGAGAGGGAAACGGAAGATGAAGGAAATAGTATATTCAGAGGTAATGGCGATAAGAGCAATGGAGTCTGTCCCGGAAGGGGTACTTATAGTGGAAGAAGGCGGAGGATGGGGATGAGCGTGGACTGAGGGGGCCCAAACGGTGAAAAATCAGAAACGCAAGCAATTAAAAGAATGGAATCCAATGTTACTTTGTGGGTCCAGTCTCGACCGCCCAAATATAACCGGCGATATTTGCCAGCCTTGGCGGCTAGACATCTTGGGGATAATTTCTATTTTAGCGGTAGCTATGAGAATGAGACAAATGGCTTAAGCTGTAATTAACTTGAATTTAGGGGGTTGGTTTTGTTAGCCGCTTTGTGTACGGCTAGCTCAGCCCAATGTTCAGTTTTGGATTAGAATTTGGTCTCTTGACACGTGGTGGTTGATTTTTTTAGTTTATTTTCTTCAAAATTTAAATATTTAATTATAGTTTAAATTAAACTGGATTTCTTATATTCGTATTTTCTTGAAAATTATAAATTTAGAATATAAAATATATAGTTAAAAATAATATACATAAGTTTTGAAATAAATTAATAAAATTTAAAAACTAGAATAAAAATTTTATTATAATAAAGTGTACATAATAAAATTAAAATATATTAAAATAAAAGTTATTTAGGTGGTAAATTAAAGTTTTATTAATGCAATTAGTTTGGATTCAAATCTTATCATATGTATATCTTTATTTTTTTTAATAAACAAACTAAAATGCCTTCAAATAATATAACTTATTTTAATTATGGAAGAAAATTTTCATAATGTTGCTAATTGAGTTGATAACTCGGCTGAGGCTGACACCAACTCAGTTAAAAACTTAAATAATAGTATAAATAATTCTCCATTGAGCTATGACCTGATCAAATAGTGACACCAATTCATTAAAAATCTTAAATATTATCTAGAGATTCTATCACATGTATATGTGTATAGGAACCACATTTTTTTTGCAACATGTATGCTTTTAAGAATAACGTGCAATAAATAATAAAAACATAAGGTTTGAAAATAATAATAACAATACATATGCAATGTGGACTAAAAGTAAATTTTAAAAAAATAGTTTAAATTGTGAGTGAAAGCAATTTTATATAGGTAATCAGTTTAAATACATCATATTAAGAATATTAAATGCATTTTAATTGTTTATCATAATATTGTCATTTTTTGGGGGTTGATATTGAGTTTACTTGTGACACCAACTTAATTAACGATATTATTAATACTAAAAATCTTATCACGTGTATGCGTGTGGAAATGTAACGACCCAAAATCCGTGGGCACCGGAAAAGTGTGTTATCGGGCCTCCGTCTTAGTAAATCGAGTTAGTAAATAATTATTAGGAGTAATTATGAGTCTAATAGTGTGTTTAATTAGATTTTTATTTAGTGAATTTAGCTTAATTGAGAGAAATTAGGAAAAGGACTAAAGTGAATAAAGGGTAAAAGTTGAATTGTAGATTAAAAGAAAATAAAAAGGACTAAAATGGTAAATAGACCATTTAGTATATTTGAGGCGGCAGAAGCATAAAAATATGAGATTAAAAGAAAAGAAGAGGAAACTCTGATCCTGGAAATTCGAGTACTGAGGAATTGTCTCCAAAAAAGGTTAGATTCCGAGAAGAAGAAAGAGATCGGAATAGTGATATGATGGTTGATTTGACATCGGAGCAAACCACTTCGTGGAAAGACAAACTTGTAGGTCAACCACCAAAAGATGATCTCAACAGCTCGAGAAAAGATGAAGGTTTAGATATACTGGATGGAGATATTCAAAAATCAATTGTGGATGGAGTTCCTTCTATAAACTTTTCAGATAGGATCTTCCAATTTCTCATTCAAGGTATGGAGAATACAGTAGTCTTAAAATTGCTTGGTCGTAATATTGGCTTCTCAGTTTTGCAGAATAAACTCTATAACCTGTGGCGACCTTCAGCAACTCTTCATATGATGGATATTGAAAATGGATATTTTCTAGTCAAATTTCAGAATAAAATGGATTGCGAAAAAGCCCTCTCTGAAGGACCCTGGATCATCTTTGGCCAATACTTGACGGTTCAACCATGGACGATTTCTTTCGACCCCGCACAGGCCTTTCCAAGTGTTGTGATGGCATGGATCAGATTCCCGGGATTGCCTGGCTACTTTTACAACCACAAAGTTATTACAGAAATAGGAGGAATGGTTGGGAAGGTGGTCAAACTGGATATGAACACCGACAATAAAGCTAGGGGGCGATTTGCCAGAATGGCAGTTTATGTCGATTTGGAAAAGCCTTTGGTTTCCCAAATTTTGATCAATGGCCGAAAACAAAATGTGGAATACGAATCACTATCAACAATATGTTTTCAATGCGGGCGCTATGGACATGTAGAAAATTCATGTCCACTTAGAAACACTGATCCCATAGGAGAAAAGGTTGTTAACCAGCACGAAGAGGTAACGGAGAACCAAAGTACACCCATAAACAGATCGGGGAAGAAGACCGACAACTTTGGCCCTTGGATGATCGTGGAAAAGAAAGCAAGGCGGAATTTCAGGGAGTATGGACAAAATACTTTTACAAACAATAAAGGACAAGATGGGTCCCGTTTTAGAATTCTTAATACAAAGGAGTATAAAAAAGGTAATAGTGGAGACATAACTGATTCTGGAAAAGCAAAAGGGGAAGAATATTATAATGGGAATATGGGCAAAGCACATGCAGGAACAAGTCCCAATGGACACCTCAAACAAATGGAAAAAAACTTGCTGGAACATGAGGTTCGTGGGGGGCATGATAGCATGGAAAACGGAGGGCTAAAAATGGTCTCCATGGCCAAGACGCATAAAAATAATAAAAAATTACCTAGCCCCAACAAGCAGACCAGCAACGTTGGACTAGGAGACATGGCAATAGATCAAGGCCAAGTGGAGATACTCCAACTTGGAACGATTTCCACGGCCCAGCAAAAATCTGATACTGCTGGCAGCTGCAGTCGGTCTTTCGTGGAAGAAGATGAAGGCTCCATTCAGATGAAACCGGCGCAAGACGAGCATGGCAGAAAAGAAATACAAGTGGAAGTGGGATGCTTGGACTCCGGAAAACACTCGGCGGTGGTGTTCCATGAAAGAGAAAACAGAAACAGTACAAACTCCCTTTTAAGCAGCAAGATGAGTCCTTCTCTGGCAGCTAAATCTGACACCAGGAGAGGCTTTAACAATAAAGGCAAGGGGATAGTCAAAAAAAGCAACAAATTTTTACAAAGACAAAGTACACGATTCAAAATTAATGGTGTACAAAAGGTGCCTTTGAGAGACTCTATGGAGCAAATAGCCAAAAGCTTATCAGAATTTTCAAAACCAAATTTGGACTTGACTTTGTCTAATAATTTGGAAGGGCAAAAAGAGGAAGTTAACCTTCCTAGGCAGTAAGTTATCTTTTAAGTGCTTTTATTTTGACATTTTATTTATTGTTGTTGGAAATCTTAATAAGCTTAGGCCGTTTAAATATTTTTACTATGGGATTAAACCTTAAAATATTTACGTGGAATTGCCAAGGGTGTTTTAGCAGGAATTTTCTTCGTGCCTTTCGGGATTATAATGAGGAACATAGACCGGATATTATTTGTTTGGTGGAACCAAGGGTAAGCGGTAACAAGGCTAATACTATTATAGAAAAACTAGGTTTTAATTACTCTCATCGGGTTGAAGCTGTGGGGTTTTCTGGGGGTATATGGGTGGAGTGGAAGGATTTTATACAGATTAATATTATTCAAAATCATCCTCAATTTATTTTTTTACGTGTCGATAATTACATTCCCAACAAAAGTTTTTTTATTTCATTTGTGTATGGTAGTCCAGATAGATCCAAAAGGAAACTTCTTTGGGAAGGCTTACGATCTGTGGCTCCTAATAGTTACACTCCGTGGCTAATTATGGGAGATTTCAATGCCATTCTATCCCCTGCTGATAAAAAGAGCCCTTCTATAGCCGGTAAGCGGTGTAATTTATTTGGAAATTTTGTTGACTCTTGTGATTTACAGGATTTGGGGTTTAACGGGCCCCCATTCACGTGGCAAAGAGGTGAAACCTTAGTCAGGTTAGATCGAGCTTTGGTAAATGATGCTTGGATGAACATTTTCCCACAAAGTCTTGTCCATCATCTCACACGCATCAAGTCGGACCATCGTCCCATCCTACTATTCACAAGTCCGAACACTATCAACTTTAAAGGAAGACCCTTCAGATTTTTAGCAGGCTGGACGTTACATAATAACTTCTCCAACTTCGTCAAAGGTAATTGGGATTTTAATGGTAATATGACTAATTGTTTAAATAATTTTACTGCTCTTGTTAAAGATTGGAACAGGGATGTATACGGCTTCTTGGGAAACCGAAAAAGGAAGCTAATGAGATCCCTTTATAATATTCAGAAGGCCTTAGAACGCTCTACCTCTACCTACCTTCTTAAAAAAGAGAGAGAAGTTAGGGATGATTTGGAAAACGTCCTCGAACATGAAGATCTTCTTTGGAGACAAAAAGCTCGATGTGATTGGTTACATCTGGAAGACCGGAATACTAAGTTTTTCCATAGTCGTACGATTAAGAGAAGGAAATTCAACCGTATTACGACTCTCCGAGTTGACAATGGAGAATGGTGTTCAGACCAAAACACACTACAAAATAAGGCGGTGGAATTTTTTGAACAACTTTATGGTGAAATTCTGACCGTTTCAAGCACTCAAAATAATGGCTATCCTCGCCTTAATCCTTCAGAGATTAGGTCTTTAGAAACTGCTATTTCTAATGAAGAGATAAAAAGGGCGATGTTTGATATGGCGCCATTAAAAGCCCCTGGAAGCGACGGATTCCATGCACTATTCTTTCAAAGTCAGTGGGATATTCTTGGAAATGATGTCTGCCAATGGGTTAAAGGTATATTTGAAGGTAAATCGATTGAGCCTGAATTGAATAATACTTTGCTTGTACTTATCCCAAAAAAAGAAAGCCCTGAGGATTTTGGTCATTTTCGACCAATTAGCCTATGTTCAGTTCTTTACAAGCTGGTGATGAAAGTGATTGCAAACCGGTTCAAGATCATATTTCCCAAGTTGATTTCTCAGGAGCAAGCTGGCTTCATCGCGGGGCGTAACATCTTTGATAACATTATACTAGCTCAAGAAGTTATCCACTCTATGAGGCGTAACCGGAAAGGAAGACAATGGATGGCTGTTAAGCTGGATTTGGAGAAAGCATATGATAGAATTAGTTGGGATTTTATCAAAGCTTCATTAACCGCGGCCGGGATTCCGTTATTCTTGCGCAACGTGATAGTATCAGCCATCTCTTCCTCTACCATGCAAATCCTATGGAATGGGATCCCTACGCGGAAATTTAAACCAAATCGAGGAATACGACAGGGATGTCCTCTTTCTCCCTATCTTTTTGTTCTCTGCATGGAATGGTTAGGGCATTTCATTCACTCTGCAGTGGGAGTTGGTACTTGGGAGCCTATACGTCTATCTCGATCAGGACCCCCAGTATCCCACCTATTCTTTGCTGATGACTTGGTGATCTTCTGCAAAGCCAACATCGACCAAGCTCGACTATTGGATAGCATCATTTCTCTCTTTTGTGGAATATCGGGTCATAAAATTAGTGCTAGAAAGAGCAACATCTTCTTTTCCAAGAACACCAGTGAAGATATTCGTAATCAAATAAGTCACCTGTTTGGTTTTCAAGAAGTCCAGAATCTAGGCAACTACCTCGGCGTCCCTTTTCTACATGATAGGGTCACCAAGAGCACACTAAACTTCGTTGTGGACAAGATTAGAAGGAAACTGCAAAGCTGGGATGCCAGAAAATTGTCCTTTGCAGGAAGAATTACCTTAGCCCAATCGGTCCTAATTTCCATCCCTAATTATTTCATGCAAACAATGATGATTCCGAAGGGAGTTTGTGATGATATAGAAAGATTGGTCAGAAAATTCATCTGGGGGTATACTGAGGGACACTCCAAAATGTCCTTAGTAAAATGGGATACTATTTGTCAACCGAGGGCTCGGGGAGGTCTTGGAATCAGACACCTGAACGACCAGAATTCGTCTTTCTTCATGAAGATTGGATTCAACCTGGTTACCAAAAGAGATATGCTTTGGGTTCGAGTCCTCAGATCCAAATATAGCTGGAAAGACCATATCCCAGAATCAATTACTAGAAGTCAAGGATCACACTTATGGAAATCGCTCGCCAAGTTATGGCCTCTTATCCGTGAAAACTTAATATGGTCTATAGGGGACGGAGCCAGTGTTCGTTGCTGGAAAGACCCTTGGATCCCAGGTATGGGCCCTCTAATTTATAAAATCTCATCCTTTACTAACCTTAACTTAGACTGTTGTGTTAAGGAGATGGTCAATATGGATGGAAGCTGGAATTTAGACTTGCTTCGGGTATGGATTTCTGAAGAGGTGATTAGTAGAATTACTAGCATCCCTCCTCCACATCCAAACTCCGGAGAGGATAGAATAATATGGGCCCGTTCAGGAACAGGATTTTTTTCAATTCGTAGTGCTTATTGGTCTTTGAAAGAGGATACATGGGACCCTCAGGAGGAGTATTGGAAGACACCATGGAAATATCAGGGTCCGCAACGAGTAAGATTCTTTCTTTGGCTGGCCTTTAGACAAAGACTTCTCACCAATTCCGAACGTGCCAGACGGGGACTCAGCCATAACAGCTCCTGTACCGCTTGTGGACATATCTTTGAGGACTTAGAGCACATTCTTCGAAATTGTCCCACTGCGAAAGATGTGTGGATGCTTGTGCTTCCGAATCAACTACAACAAAGGTTTTTTTCTATTCCTCTTCGTAATTGGCTTATTACTAACCTTAATTGTCATGATAGATTGCAGGAAAGTGGAATCACTTGGTCTTGTTTGTTTGGATTAATCACATGGCGATTATGGAAAAATAGGAACTTACTCAACTTCCAGCATACATCCTGGACAGCTGCCGAAGTAGTGAAAGTCTCTATTTGTTGGGCCCGACAATATGAATCACATCGAGGTCTCTATAAGAATAATAAGCAAAACTCAAGCCTCACTAATACCTTACCTGACAATTGGATCTATTTATTTACGGATGGGGCGGTCAACAGAAAGTCTGGGGAGGCTGCAGCAGGAGGTGTGGCTCGGGACCATGAAGGAAATTGGATAATGGGCTTTAACCAATTCCTTGGGAGTTGCTCGCCTTTTGAAGCTGAAATGTGGGGTATAATGGATGGGATCCTGATCCTATTAAACAAAGGCTACAGGCGGATTGTCATCGTGACCTATAACCTTGAAGCCACCCAGAACTTAGTCACTCTAGGCACGGGAGATCCCGGGATTGCTATCCTTAGAAGAACTCGGTGCATTTTACAAACAGAAGGGGAATGGAAGATCAAACATGCCCCAAGGAATATGAACACAGTAGCATATTACCTTGCCAAATCGAGTCTGAATTGGAAGACAAGTCTACAAATCATTACAGAGGCTCCCAAAGAAATTTTAGATTTACTTCAAGCTGACAAAGCTAATGGCTATTTTATGTAGTTGACTGTTATTTCTTTTCACCAAAAAAAAAAAAAAGAAAAGAAGAAAAGAAACAGAGAGCATACGAAGCAGGAAAGAAAGAAGAAAAAGAAAGGAAAAAGGAAAAACTAAAGATTCAAGGTTTTAAGCTTTAAAAGGTAAGTTGATTTAGTCCTTTTCTTTTAATTTTGATACTTTATAAGATTTAGAACAAAGTTTTGATGAATTTAAGTTGAAGTTTTTGAAGTTTTAGAGTTTTTGAATATAGCTTATGATGAATAAAATGATGAATTAGTGGTTTAATTGAAAGAATTTGAAGTTAGAATTGGATAAAGGACTTAATTGTAAAACAAGCTATAAGAAAACTGTTTTGGAACAGCAGCAGTAGAGTAAGTTTGAAAATTCACCAAAAATCGTAGAAGTGGAATTAAAAGTTGAGTAAGATATGAAATTAAAGCTTATTGAGTCTATTTTTATATGAAAGAAACAGAGAAAGAAAAGAAATTCTGTATTTTGAGATATTTAGATTTTGGTAAGACTGGTTCAGAGTGATTTCGAGATCCCCTGTTCTGACTTAGAAAAATCATAAAAAATTGTATAAAAATGATTTGAGAACATAATTTATATGGTTAGATTCCTTAATGAGTATAGTTTTAGAAGAAATAAACTATAACATCATTTGAATTCTGTATAAAAAGATAATTAATTTTTAGTGAAGAAGGGTCGGAACTGCCAGACAGCAGAACAGGGGTGACTTTAAAGAATAAACTGTACTAATTGGCTAAATCAAAAATTCTGAAAATTTTATGGCAAGAAGATATGTGAGTCTAGTTTCATAGAAAATTTACGGATCTTAATTTGGAATTCTGTAACTCAAGATATAGATGATTTAGTGACAATGACTCAGGTAGACAGCCTAGAAAGAACTTATAAGTAAATAATAGAAATGTGTACAAAGAATGTGAAATGAAGAATAAGGGTAGGAATTGAATAAAATTCAATTATTTATTGTAATTTAATGCTATAATTAATAATGTAAATTGTTATTATTATTGTAGCAAACAAGGAAATCGAGACGTCTAATACGAAGGGGAAGGAAAAAGTGATCGAGGAGTAGCTCGAGAAAATATCGGTTTGTATTATCATAATTCAAGTTATTTATAATTGCATGTTTAATTTCAATGTATGTGTATGAAAAATGAAATTTAGGTAAGTATTGATGTTTGAATTGAATATGATTTGGACTTAATTGATGAATATGTGTTAGTATTGAATTAAAAATATTGATATGAAAGGTATATTGAATTAATTTGTGAAATTAAATTGGAAGTGGTTTGAGATTGAGATTGAGATTGAGATTGTATTGATAATATGTATGAATTGAATCCGAATGATTATGATCAGTTGAAAGTGAAAGTGATATGAATATGTGATTTAAATACCCTATTAACTAGTCGGGCTGAGTCGGATATAATTGGCATGCCATAGGATTGGAAGTGTTCTGGGATTCTTCGACCTTGAGTCGATGAGACACTGGGTGTCATATTATTTATTTCGGATAGATTCAATAAGGTACTGGGTACCACTTTACTTCGGCTAGGCCGATGAGACACTGGGTGTCACTATGTTGCTTCGAACTATCCGATTAGGCACTGGGTGCCAGTATGGTGTGTTTGGTTGGATCCGAGTATCCGCCAAAGTCCGAGTCATGTTAATAGGGGTAACTATGTGAAATAAGAAAATTATATGAATTTGATTATTTGAACCTCTGAATGAAAGAGATTGTAACACCCCTTACCCGTTTTCAACGCCGGAATAAGGTACGAGGCATTACCGAAATTGCAAATTTATTTATCAGACATTTTATTTCATTTAGCATTTATATTTGAAACCCATCAAAATCAAACATATTGTCCCATAAACATATTTATTTTTCTCGTCATGTCTTACTTAAATTTATTACTCGTCTCAACATACTTAATTACCTTGTATTAACATATTAAAGATAATCACATATTTACATATCATGATAAATATCATTCACTTGTCTCTTCTTCATAAACATAAATTAGTTAATTTATCATATCAATATTTCACGTACTATCAACTCATATTTTCTTATATCACATAATTAAGTTACATGAACTTATCTGGCTAAATTTGTAGAAATATCAAGATTCAGGGTCATTTTAGAAATTTTCTATTTTCATCGATTTTTCAATCGATCTTAATCTATATTAATAATTTCATTCAATTTTACAATTTTAAATAATAAAATAATCTATTTCATGCAAATTGGTCATTTCCACGTTTTTACAAAATTAATCATAAAATTTTACTTTTATTCAATTTAGTCCCTGAGTCTAAAACATTACAAATTAGCCATGCTAGCTGAATATTCATACATATTTTCCTCCTCCTCCTCTCCATTCCACATCCTTAATGTATATAACATGCTATAAGTAACATTATCAATAAATTTCATTAATTACTCATAAGTATATTCAAAACTGTCCATTTGAGTTATAGTCACTAAATTATTTATTTCCAGAGCTACAGAACTCCAAATGAAGAACCGTTAATTTTTCCTGAAACTACACTCACATATCTTCTTTCCATAAAATTTTCAGAATTTTTGATTTATCCAATTAGTACAGTTTATTCTTTAAATTCACCCCTGTTCTGCTGTCTAGCAGTTCCGACCCTTCTTCACTAAAAATTAATTATATTTTTATATAGAATTCATATGATGTTATGGTTTATTTCTTATAAAACTAGACTCATTAAGGAATCTAACCATATAAATTATGTTCCCAAATTATTTTTATACAATTTTTAGTGAATTTCTAAAGTAAGAACAGGGAATCACGAAGTTATTCTAAACCAGTCTTACAAAAATTTAAATATCTCAAAATGTGGACTTCCTTTGCTTTCTCTGTTTCTTTTATATGAAAATAGACTCAATAAGCTTTAATTTCATATCTCATTCAACTTCTAATTCGATTTATACAATTTTTGGTGATTTTTCAAAGTTAGACAACTGCTGCTGTCCAAAACTGCTTTAGTGTAACATGTTGATTTCTATTTTGTCCCTAATTCCACAATTCATACAATTCAATCCTTGCTCAATTAACCCATCAATTAAACTAATTTTCTCATTTAATACTTTTCTCTATCATTTTAAACTACTTCATAACTTTTGAAAATCAGAATTTTAACACTAGGCCTTAATTTCAGCTATTTCACAATTAGGTCCTAAAACTAATTTCCATCAATTTCACTTGATAAAATCATCATATAACAAAATTAAAGCTTCAAATCAATATTTATTCATCATATTATTTCAGCACTAATCCACATCAAATTTAAAAATTAACCATAGAATCATAAACTAATGAATTAATAAGTTGGACTCAATTGTAGAAAGTCCAAAAACATAGAAATTTCAAGGAGAAAGCAAGTATTAAACTTACATGAAGCTTGAGTATGAAAACCAACTTGAACTCTTTTCCATGACTGTTTTTCAGCTGAAGAAAATGAAGAGAATTGAAGAGAATTCTCCAAATATTTCAATTTAATCCCTTTTTATTTAGCTAATTTTGGAAATTTTCCAATTTTCTCCCTTTTCCTTCTTTCTCTTCTCTTCTTCTTTCTTTCCTTCCCCTGCTCTCTGTTTCGTTTGGTTTCTGTTCTCTCCCTTTTTTTTTTCTTTGGATTATTATATAATATAATATTATAATAATATAATATATAATAATAATATAATAATATAATATAAATATAATATAATAATATACTTTTAAAAAAAAAATCTCAGATTTTCTAACGTCACACCGCCTCAACTATGCAAAATGGTATAATTACCATTTTGATCCTTCATAATTTCTTTTAATCTATAATTCAACTTTTACACCTTTTTCAATTTAGTCCTTTTCATTTAATTACATATCCAAACGTTAAAATTTCTCAACTAAACTTTAATAATAACTTAATGACACTCCATAAATATTTTTAGAAATATTTATGGCTCACTTTATGAATTCGAGGTCTCAATACCTCGTTTTTGGCCCAATTTTTCTAATTAATTCTTTTAGTTCACAAAATTCACTAATTTTAAAATATTTCTAATATCACACTTAACTTATAATTATCGATTAACAAAATTTTCTAACTTTTTCGTCAGAGTTAGTGATCTCGAATCACTGTTCCGATACTATTGAAAATTGGGCTGTTACAGAGATATTGTGATACGAAAATATATGTGATTGAGAGATGAACCAGAGGTTCATGAACAATTGAAATTCTATGAATGAGATATTAATTCAAATATTAAAATTGTTACATTGGAAATATAACAACTTAGTATAATTATATGTATAATGTGTTATTTATCTAAGTATGTTTACGATATTTGATCATTGTTATAAATTGAATTATGATAATACCACTGAGTAATTCCAATACTCAGCGTACGGTTTGTTTTCCGTGCACAGGTTAGTAGAGTTTCTGACCCGGTCCAGCATCCAAATCCAATCCGACTCCAACAAGAGGATTTTGGTGATGAAATTCTTCCTTTTGTTAAGTGGCATGTACTAGATAGTTATATGAATTATGAACATATATATATATATATATATACACTTAAGTTAAATGCTTTAGTTGTATTTAAATGATTATAATATTTTGGATGAGGAAAATGATATAAAGTTATAAAATGATAAATTAGTATTGGTTGTTTTGGTCTGAATTTGTAGGGGGATTTAGGTGAAAATAAGCAGAAATACTGCCGAAATTTTTATAAATAAAAGAAAAACTTACGAAGAATTTTCTAGAATGATTGAACAAGTTTCTTTCTACTTTTAATATATGCTTAGGCATTGAAAGTCCAATATAGGTATTTAATTATTAAATTATACTATGAATGCTATTTTATTTGTGAATAATTAGTAAATTGTTTGATATGTCCAGTAATACCTTGTAACCCTGTTCCGGCGACGGTTTAGGGTTAGGGGGTGTTACAGGAAACCACAAATTTAGAACATAAATGTGGAAGTATGCCTCACATTTTGATCAAACAATGTGTGACATCGCAATGAGAAGAAGCGTTTCGTCCCAATGAGCAGCCGACGTCACGGCGAGAAGAAAGCCTTTATCCCAATGATGCGATCCTTCTTCGGACCGACAAAGTGATCCTTTTTCATCCCGACAACCAAATGACACATCACAACGTGGCGACGTGCTCCTCAAGTTTCTCAATTTTCTTCTATAAGTTAAACTCTAGTTTTAGTTTCTCAGTTAAACTCTGATTAACCTAGTGATATTTTAGTCATTTATACTACATAAATATTTATATTGAGAAAATTTTGTTTTTTATTTTAAAGGGTTTTTCTTTTGGGGTTTCGGATTTTTTATTTTGATTATCTCATTTTTAGATGTGTCCATAGGTCGGGTCGGGTTCAGGCTAGACCCAACCAAAATTTTATGCCCGTTTGCTAGCTTGGGCCCGGCCTCGGCTAAAAAAATGGGCCTAAAATTTTACCTAAATTTGATCTAGATAAAAATGCTAAAACCCGGGCCAGGCTATATTGAAATCTTTATATTATTTTTTTTAAAAAATGTAATACATTGAAAATACTAAAAACAAGCAAATGCCTCTTAAATAACATTAAGATATGTACAACTTAAGAAGCAAATGCCTCTAAAATAGTAACAAAATTAACAACAAAACAAGAGTTATATAATATAAAAAAATAACAATAAAATAATAGCAACATAATAGTGAAATTGTATCAAAATAGTGAAAAAAAAAAGGAAATAGCAACAAAACATTAAAAAAAGCAAGAAAACATTTGTTTTTTTTGGCATATTCGGTCCGGGCTCAGGCAAAAAAAACATTACCCAAGGCCTGACCTGTTTTTTAAATGGGCCTTATTTTTTTGCCCAAACTCATTTTTTGAGCCTATATTTTTACCCAAACCTCCCATTTTTCAGGCGGGCCTTCGGGCCGGGCCTCCTTCTCTTGTACTATTCTATTATTATAATGAAATATCTTTTTGCCCGTGTTTTTTATCCTCTTTTGAGAAATTTTTACACGTTAAATTTGTGTGTTGATATTTTTAATCTGATAGTTTTGTTTGTTCGTTGCATACACGGGTTAATTCCCTACAATAAATGTGTATAAAAATAACATAAGTAATAAAGTATGTATAATTAAAATTAAAATGTATAAAAATATTAAAATAAAATTTTAGCTAAGTGGTATATTAAAGATTTTTTTAAGGCAATTGGTTTATATTCAAATCTCATTATATGCATATCTTATTGGTTTTTTTTAAATAGAAAAGATCAAAATATCCTCAAATAATATAATTTATTTTAATTACGAAATGTTATTTTTATAATTTAATATTTAAATTAATGACCTGATTTTCAATCAGGTCAACTCAAGAAAACATTTAAATAATAGTATAGATATATAAACATGATAAGTAAAACAATTTTTTATTATAAAATTGAAATGTATTACTTTGGTTGAAATGAAATTATAAATGTAGGTCACATGAGTTTAAAATTTAACATTTATAATCTTTTAAATAATTTTTAAAATTAAATAAAGGGACAAAAATAGCATTATCAATGTTTGCACATCAATTGTAAGAAGTTCATCCAATAAAGAAGGTCCTCATCAACATATCATCAAGTCATATCGGTTTTTTTCTTTCCTTTTTGAAGGTAGGAATGGGATAACGCTGAAGTCAAGTCGAACTACGCTATTGGTTTGATTCAGTTGCACATTTAAGTCCAGATGGGGGATACAACAGTGGCCCTTTGGTTAAATGTTTTAGGGTAAATCTATGGAAAAGGAGTATAGCACTGAAGAAGATAGAGGTTAAGACCTGAACTCTGGACCAAAGAAGAGGAACCAAAACTTTCGAATTATTCTCACCACAGCTTCACCAACATCACTCTAAATTATTTTAATTTATTCTTTTTGTTTGCTTAATCTAGGTAAAGATTTTATAGGCTTACTTATGGCTTACGTGGCTTGTCTCCACCATTAAACCTTGTTCCAAGGATTCTCTTCATCAACCTTCATGTGTTTGTTTGTTTTTGTCCCCTCACTGCATTTTCAAAGTGACGTTTTAATCTCTCAAGCAATCTCTTTGGCCAATCCGTTGTCTCTGGCAATAATAAATTCTATAAATCTTTCTCTTTTTCTTTTTTGGAATCAAAATTACTCTAATAATGCGAAACTTTTGGTTCTTCTTCTTTGGTCCAGAGTTCAGGTCTTAATCCCTATCTTCCTCCATGTTATACTCCTTTTCATAGATTTATCTTTTTTTTTAATGATTGAAGAAGAAAAGAGCAAAGGAAGAAAAAATGGCGGACGTAAGGGTGGGGTGGAGGCGAAGAAGATGATGAACAGTAGTAGAGGTAAAAAAAAATTGTCAAAAATGATAATGTAACGTGTTGTACGTTTGAATGATTAAAATAAAAAAATATTTAATAATAAATATTTTTTATTTGAAAAACCAATATGGAAGCCTCCCAAAAAAATTGAGTTTAATGTTCTTAACTATAAAATATTTAAGTTTTAAGAAATAATTGTATAATTTTATTTGGAGTCCTCAAATTTATTATAATTAGTTTTTGACTTTATCGAACATTTTCACTCCCAATGTTCTTCTGTAAAGACAAAACCCCATTCTATTCACAACAAGACCCTTGACGTGACATTTTACGAGTTCTCTTCCTAATTGCTAATTTTCTCTAACCATTACCCGTACATCATCTAATAAAAAAAGTTAAACATTTTAAAAATAAAATTAAGAAATATGTTATATTTTATTAATGTCCACGATCTAACTCTTAATTCCGTCTAATAAAAAAAAAAGAAAAGAAAAAGAAAAAATAAATTAAAGTAAGTTAAATGATGGTGGGACCCATCTTTCCTATCTGCAATATGCAGTCCACGAGCTAGGATTCGATATGTCCACGTGTTGATCCCACGTGGAGTGACGCAGCTGACGGCTCGTCTTTTAATGTGGTTTACGCTTGAGATAAGCAGGGTTAGAGCATGAGTGTGGGTGTGGTTGGTGAGAGGTTTGCGTCCACCGCTTTGTTTTTGGTGCGTTTAGACATTCTGATTTTTGTGGGTCAAAATAAAACTAAAACCAAAAGGTAGAGGCCATGAGGGGGAGTCCCTTCACTCTGGTGTGGCTACATCTGTTTAGGTTTGGTAACACTTGTTTTTGCATCCCAAACTCTATGCATGCACATCTACCGTTACTTGTCCTAACCAATGGTCATTGTTTCGTTGTTTAATCTTGGCATTAATGGAACCTCCAGTGAGGTATGGAGCATCTCTATCATAAACGTTTTCGTATAAAAAATTGCACTTTCGCGATATTTCCAAATATTGCCATATATAAGTTTGTTGATACAAGTGTATAATAAAAAAGAAGACTAGAAAAAAAGATGGTGGTGATAAAAAAATCGGTTCACCTAGACAAGTAAAGAGTTGAAAAAGGAGAAGAATGGGAGAGGAGTCAAGTGTCTATAAAGGAAGGGAGACCGAGAGTTGTATGTAAGTGCTTAGGGTTGCTGAAAGGGCCAAAAGGTCCCTTTATCATTATTCAAGGTATTTATAATAAGATATCTTATGTCTTATTTCATGCTTGGTGGTGCCCAATAACCGACAGTGCAGGTGGTGGTTCACTCATGTGATCGACCAGGTGGCAAGTCACTCATGTGATTTCTTATGGGATTAATATGCTAGCTTATCTTGGTTGTTATTACATGTTATACCTCATTTTGAACATGTTACACGAGCATAAATTGTGACTTTTAATCTACTTTTCAAATGTGGTTTGTAAAGTCTAGTTTTGAGGAATTTCAGTGTTTGTTCTCGACTAATGAAATCTTATTTTTAAGATTCCTAACCAGTATCACGCGTGTGCATTTAAAACAATGAAATTATAAAACAAATTTTAAAGCACGATCTTACTGCAAGTGTACAGGTCAATTGTAATATTTGTAGTGTTACAATGAAATACCAGAGTATTCCAAGGATCTAACCTAAAGAAGTTGGTGATTTAGTTATTTCTATTAAAAAATACATGCAAGAAAGTAGTCTAGCTAGCTATTCACTAATTGCTATAGTACAACATATTATTAATGAAGTTAATTAAAACTAATTACTTATCTAAGACAAAAAAAATGACTAAATTGTAAATAACGCAAAATATAAAACTATTAAATATGATAATAGGCAGCGGATGGTTGATTTCCATGTTGTTAATTAACCCTCGAATCAAGGATCTAAATCTTTCACACTCCCAAATTGGCTCCACTTTATCTTTCGATCTCAATTTTACTGACTTAGACGAATTAGTTTTGATTTATCTTTTGATCTCATCGATTAATTCGGGACTAATGAACGGGTGCGCAACAAGATTACTTTCCGGACTCACTTGCCTAGATATTCCCTTAGAGGCGTCACTTCCTAAGTTTTCAGCTCTATTCGATTTAGTCCTCAAACTCAAAAACTAACCAAACAACATTTCCATCAACCACCTAGAGTTGAGCTACCCATTACCATATAAAAGCTAATAAACATGAAAGAAACAACTATGGAAGCCATTAACATAAACTTTAGCAAAAAGATGGAAGCTTTAATTTTTAACTTAATAAACTTAAATGAAAAGCAACCAACACAAAGATAAAGAAACAAGAGCACTAAACATGAGAGTTTTAACAGATGAAAAGAAAGAAAACTCAAATAGCATTCACTCTAATATTAAAGAGTGATTACAACTAAGTTTAAAGTCTTTAATATGTAAATAAAACTAAGTTACAGCAGAAACTAACTTAACTAAAAACTCTGAAACTAAGTAAAACCAAAAAAAAATAAAAACATAAACTAAAACCCTAAAACTATAGAGAAGAAAACTATCCTACTCTTAAGCTAAAAGATGAAAGGAATCCTAAAACTAAAGAGCTTTCTAACCTAAAACTACAACCTCCTCTTTTCCTCAGCCAATAGTGGGTTTTAATAGCTGATTTTTTACCCAAAAATGTTGCATAAAGTGCCATTGAACGTTGGCTTTTGATTGGTGCTTCGAGTGGACAAACTTTTCCCCTGATGTCATTTTTTTGTCCCCATACGAGAGGGATATCACGATACCCTAATCAAAGTGCATAGGGGAGTTGTCACGAGGTGGGTATTGCGATACCCCTGTAGCTTGATCCCAATTCTTCTTCATTTCAAGTCTGTCAATGGTATTGCAATACTTAGCTCCGATATTGTGATACCACTGTGATAAAGAATGAGATGGATGAATACGGAAGCGGATCGTAAAGTTTGTCAAAGTCGCTGATTTGACTTAGGGCTCTAGACGTTTGGAAAGAAACTTGGATTTTGACACAACCTGAAACGAAGTTGAATCCAAGTTAGATAAAATAATTAAAATAAATAACTAAAATAAAATAATAAATCAAAGATTAAGGAAGCGAATAAATAAGATAAATGGAAAGATAGAAAGTGGCGTGTAGAAGTCCTAAGAAGCCTTGGAAACGTAAAGAATCCACAACCCATAGAGAAATAGAATAATAATGAATTGTCTATATTATGTACAATGTAAAGGCCTATAGGCTAGCTAAATAAATTTAAATAAAACTCCTAAATATACTAGAACCCTAATTTAATCTAAAACAAGAAGCAGTTTTAAACTAAACTTTCTTGTTAACATAAAATTCCTAAATAACTTAAAATACTTAATAATTATAAAAAAATTGGAATAAAATAAATAAAATAATACTAAAATATGATAAATAAAATATTGGGCTTATATATAATAAAAATTAAGCCTAAACCCAAATACAATATGATTTAAACTCGAATTAAAAGCCCGAAACTCGTAATTCCCGTCATAATCTCGTTCAAAAATTATGCTCACGCAGTCTTCACTAAAACAGTCATAACTTGAGCTCTCAAACTTAAAATCGAGTGATTCAAAATGCGTTTTGAAGATAAGAGATAGATCTTCAAACGCCATGAAGACATCTTAACCCAAAAATGCCAGGATCCCATCCTAAAAGTCATCGCAAGTCTGCTGATTTCCCAAGCTTGAAAATTGGCAATTTTTATGATTGGAATATAATAAATTTCACCCCATCCGTACATGTATCATTCTCCCTTTCCTCAGAAAGATTCATCCTCGAATTTTATCTTTGATCAAGTCCTGATTTGATTTGCTTAGCCTTTGACATTGTTGTTGAGCCTTGAAGTAGTGTGAACCCATTACATTCATGGGTCTAAAATTGTGCCTTGAGACCCGCATCATTCCCCCCTTCCTCAAGAAGATTCGTTCCCAAATCTTTAGTTGGACAGAAAGAACAGGGATTAGAATAAATAACAATAAAATGAATAAAATACTTACCTAAGCTTTCTTGTGCGCCAAAACTATATCCAGGATCAAAAATATAATTTTGATATCCCAAATCAACATGGATTAAGTATCTCTCCTTCAAAAACAAATCATCAACACTAGACAAAGAAATATTAGGCACACGAGTGTTCAAGTAAAAAATAACTTGTAACTTTCTTTTAATATGTATAGTCATCCATAAGAATTTCCAACAATGAGTCAAGAATTTCACATAATTATAAAAGTCAAGTAGTTTAATATTATTATGTAAAAATTCATATTTGGAGTCTAAGGTAGAAGATTTTGTTGCAAGATCAAATGCATAAAGTTTTTTAATAAACCTGTCGAATGCAACAAAAGTAAACTTTAAATACCTAGATAAACTCATAAAATCAATTGAACTTTTAGACCATTGTTTATTGAAACTTAACCAATGAGAAAGCATAGTGTAAGGAAAAATAAAATCAGTAGCATACTTATCAAAAACATTCAAGGTACGCCTACATATTTCAATTTCTGATGTATTATTACTTTTCTTACCTTCTAGCACTTGTGGAGAATTATCAATGTTCAACTTACCTCTTTCCCACAAGTAAAATTGTCTATCAATGGTAAAGCAATATAATTAAGCGTCCATCAATGGATCCTTGAAATTCTGTAACAAAGAAACACCACTAAACAAATTTAAGTTATAGTTAGTTAAAACATAATCATTACTCACTTTTGTATGGGTATTTTCTTGCTTTTTATTTTCTTTTTTCACTTGAGAACTTTTCAATTTTACCTCATTTTGATTTCCACTCACCAAATTTGGACCATTAAGTAGACTTTTATCACTAAAGGTCTCTTTTCTCTCTATCTTTTCACATGATTTTTCCTCACTTCCCATATCCCCATCACAAGTATTATGAATATTCAATTCAATACAATCTATCTCAATAAGAGAACATGACATTTCTATCTCATCTAACTCCATAGATTTGAGGAAGAAATTCTCATTATCATCTTTTTTTGGTTCATAAAGTTCGCCATCTTCTTTGATCAATAAAAGTCTCGTGTTGGCACAATCACGACTATAGTGTCCACGCCTTTTACACGTAAAACAATCAATGTCACGAGCTCTTTGTTGTTTTGGTGAAAAATTAGTAGAAATGGGATGCTTGAAAGATGTAGAATAATACTTTGTAGGAGCCCCACTTTTCCACTCAAAAGGTTTAATCTCAGCATGTTTTTGCAGCAACTAATTAGTAGCATAAAGAGGTTTCGAATTCTTAAAAGTAGAATTAGAACTTGTACCTCGATACTAGTGTGATGCTCTAAATGGATGAGATTGATGTTGCTGAAATTGTTGCTCAATCTCAATTGCCTTGTGTACCATCTCTTCAAGATCAATATAGGTGTGAAGATTAAGAGCATTGACTATCGAAACGTTCAAGCCATCTACAAATCGCACCATGGTAGTTTCTTCATCCTCTTGTATATTTACTTTTGCATCTCCATCTCCTTAAAGTATTCATCAACAGATTGATTACCTTGAACAAGGCGTTGAAGTCTCGTTGAGACCTCTCTATAGTAATGAGAAGGAACGTAACGCTTTTGTATCACTTGCTTCAACTCGTTCCATGTTCAATTACCCTTTCGCGGTTTCTTTGACGACCAATTCCAAATTGAATCCACCAACTCAATGCATAATCTGAAAATCCAAGGGTCGCCAATTGGACTTTTTCCTCTTCCTGACATTTATAGTAACGGAACATAAGGTCAATTTTTATTTCCCACTCATAATATGCTTCGGGATCATACTTCCCTCGAAATGGTGGAATGTTGAACTTTGGTTTATCTAAAAAATGTTGTATACGGTCATTATTAACCAAAGCCTCATCATTTGCACGAGAGACACGTCGAGCATTATTTGCACGAAGACAAGGCTGATCAACCTTATCTTCTCAATTACGATTTCGACACTCAATTTTAGTACTTAGAAGTTCCAAATTTTTGTTGACCGTGTCTAGAATAGTGTCACGTTGTTGATCTCAAACATTTCGAACCTTTTGATCCCTTCTCAACTTCCCAATCATATTATTGCGAGTTATAATGAAAGCCTGAAAAGAACACAACACTCAAGAAAAGAAAAATTAAGCAAACCTCACTGTTATGCACTCAGAAATAAAAATAAAATTCTTAATAAGGTAAGAATTAATCTTGCGAGTCTTTTAAAAACTGTCTATATCAATCAACTAGAATGTATTAGAATCAAACTAACAAAGCAAACCTAAGAGCATTATGAGTCCAAAATAGGCTAGACATCAAAAAAATTTGTTGCACGGAGGAAGAAATGTGCAACGTGTTTTAACCTACTAACACAAGAAACAATAAAGTGCTAGAATGCATAAAGGAACAATAAAAAGCAAAAAAAAAAAAAACAAATGAAAACCTAAGGCTAAGAGTCAATGAAAATTGTTGAAACCCAAAAACCCGAAAAATTGTGAAGCAACTTGACAAACTTCGTTTGAGGTGTTCCCTATTTCCAAAAATCACGAAATTTAAATTGGAGTCTCCTCAAATAATGTAAATCTGATCTAAAAAGTTTAGGCACAAAATTCAACCCACATAATATTTTTTATTTTTTTATTTTTTCGTATTTTTTGTACTTTTTTGATCTTTTTTTTTGTGGAAAATACTTTTTATACTCTAAAATAATGCTAAGAAATAGTATGTAAAATTTTAGATCGTTGAAAATCGTTTACCCACTGAAAAATATTTTTTTCTATTTTGAGGCTGTTTTCTAAAAATCAGTTTATAAAATAAAAAGAACACCTAAAACACCCAAATCTGATACCAAATGATAAAGAATGAGATGAATGAATACGGAAGCGGATCATAAAGTTTGTCAAAGTCGCGAATTTGACTTAGGGCTTTAGACGTTTGGAAAAAAACTTGGATTTTGACACAACCTGAAACGAAATTGAATTCAAGTGAGATAAAACAATTAAAATAAATAACTAAAATAAAATAATAAATCAAAGATTAAGGAAGCGAATAAAGAAGATAAATGGATAGATAGAATGTGGCGTGTAGAAGTCTTAAGAAGCCTTGGAAACACAAAGAATCCACAACCCCCTTCAAGCGGGTCTAATTTCCCCTCCAAGATAGAAACCTTGGCAAGAAAAAGTTTGAAGATGATCCCCACAATCTAAAAAGATTGTTAAAACTCTTCTAAAAACAGACTCAAGAGAAATTCTTGAAAAGAAAAACACAGAGAAAATTTATTAACTCAAAAGAGAAATAGAATAATAATGAATTGTCTATATTGTGTACAATGTAAAGGCCTATATATAGGCTAGCTAAATAAATTTAAATAAAACTCCTAAATATACTAGAACTCTATTTAATCTAAACAAGAAGTAGTTTTAAATTAAACTTTCTTGTTAACATAACATTCCTAAATAACTTAAAACACTTAATAATTGTAAAAATTAAGCTTAAAACCCAAACCCTATATGATTTAAACTCAATTAAAAGCCCGAAACTCGTAATTCCCGTCATAATCCCGTTCAGAAATTCTGCTCACGCAGTCTTCACTAAAACGGTCATAACTTGAGCTCCCAAACTCAAAATCGAGTGATTCAAAATGTGTTTTGAAGCTAAGAGATATATCTTCAAACGCCATGAAGACATATCAACCCAGAAATGCCAGGATCCCATCTAAAAAGTTGTCGCAAGTCTTCTGATTTCTAAAGCCTGAAAATTGGCAATTTTGATGATTGGAATATAATAAATTTCACCCCATCCGTGCATATATCACACTGCTTTGTGGCTTGAATTCCACTCCATTTGGGCTGCCTACATGTCTTTACAACACTCAAGCACACATTAGGTCCCCCAGTGGCACAATTGGCCGTTTTGGATCGAAAAATGAGTTTAAAAAGAGGCGGTTTTACAAATCTACTTATAAAAACTAAAATTACGTAAAACTACTAAAAGGACACTAAAAACACTTGAAAACAAGCACGTCAAATAACAAATAGGACCCAATTTGACACATCAATTTGTGGCAGATCAACTCCCCTATACTTAATTATTTGCTGCTAAGGCAATCGTCGTGGCCTCTTTGATGAAGTTGCCTACTCCTCGCCTCCACTAACAGCAAAAATGGCTTGCCGGTGACTCTGAACCAATGCATGTACTCTAAGTAGGCCGCCATGTGCAATGAGAAAAAGGGTTCGTGGATGGATAAAAATTTCATCATACAATCCCAAATTTCGATGCACTTCTTGTGGTAATCTCGTCAATTTTTGTTGGTTTTCCCTCACAGATCCAGCTCGTGGTGCTTTCATATCTCGTAGTCGCAGCGAAATTTTTTTCCTCCATCCGAACTACCTCATCACTCAGTCAGATTTGTGTATCTCCATCGTTGCGTACAGTATCAATAACACATTCGTGTCCCACATACTTCGAATGACCAAAAATTCTGAGGGGACGCATTTTATGATATCCGGATCGACGTATGGCATCTATTCAAACTGCAGTGCACAATTGTAAATCATATTATGTACGGAATTCTAAATTACAAATCATTGAGTATTTATTATAAGTTAAAAAAATCAGTAACTAACATCAGCTTCCGAGCGTTGATCTAACAACAACCATATATCTTCGAGTTGCTCCGATAATCCCTGTAACACCCCTTGCTCGTATTCGAGCTGGAACAGGGTTTGAGGCATTACATAGTTGATCTTACTTAAACATCTCAAATAGGGTTATAAAATTTCATTTAACCTCATCGCTCACACATACTCGGCCTAGGAGACCCTTAACATACTTCCGAGGAATGTCAGAGTTTTTCTGAGAACTTTCACGAGTTCGAGAACTTTTTTAATAAAATAGGGGCCACACGCCCGTCTAGGCCTAGGGACACTCCCGTGTACCCCTAAGGCATGCCCGTGTCTTCCACCCATGGTCGACACTGACTAATTTCACACGGCATCGACACGTCTGTGCCTTCTGGCCGTGGTCGATTCTGGCTAGAATCACACGGCCTTGACACGCCTGTGTCTCTAGCCCGTGTGCCAAACCTTGGCATTCTGACTTATCCACACGGCCTATACACACGCCCGTGTACTTCAGTCATGTTGGGATTCAAATCCCAAGTGCAAAATGCAGACTTCACACGGCCTGGACACACGCCCATGTGCTAGCCGTGCCTCCCACATGGTCTAGACACACGCCCGTGTGTCTACCCATGTGGACAATTATCAGGCTATCTACCAAGCCCTTTTCACCCTACATTGCATACATTCATATGCTATTTCAAAACATTCTCAAATCATTAATTAAAACACATGAATTAACACATTTGATTCATAATAATGAAGTCTTCCCCTCCATACATGGGGTAGAACTATTTTTAGTACAATTTCAATCGACTTTTTCTTCATCTATGTCTATATACAATCGTCCCATAACTTATTTAGGCCAACACATTTGGCACATTAACAATGACTTAATCAACTTTAAGTACTAGCCCTATACATGTCATAACTCAAAGGGACTTAATACCTCATACCAAAAGTCTGCTCGATAGTGTGAAAATATCTCCAGCGATCTCCAACCCGAGCTAGCTAAATTAACCTATAAGAGATACGAAAGGGAGAGGAGTAAGCAATATTGCTTAGTAAGTTCATCTGCATATACTGCCAAATACTTATATTCATTGAATATAGATAACCACAAAGTATTATACTGAGTTTTTCCCCTTAACTCATGGTTACTTACTCAACCACTCTTGAAGCTTACTCATTCTATCTTTTACCACGTTCTTATAATGCCGCAAGCCAATTGCTCGTTTAATTAGTACACATTCCTGCGCTGATCACCACAAGATCTTATAAAACAACACATCAAGCATTTTCAATAAGCCACTCATACTACAAATCTCTCGATGGTTACGCACTTAGCCCACCATTGATCTCTAATAGGGTGGTATCGCACATAGCCCACCAATCATTTATACTTATGGTGATTTCGCACTTAGCTCACCAATCCTTTATAAGCGATGGTATCACACACAACCAGTTGATTACTAATTAATCAGGTGGTAAAGCATATAGCCCACCGATATTAATATAATTAATGGTATCGCACACAGCCCATCGATGACTAATTAATCAGGTGGTAACGCACATAGCCCACTGATAATAATATAATTGATGGTATCGCACACAGCCCATCATTACCATCAATAAGGTGATGTCACACATAGCTCACCGTTATTTTTACATTCATGGATAATAATCCACATGTACATCTCTATTTCAAATGTTCATCCGAGAACCCCCCTCACGCACTTATATTCTTACTTAACTTTCTACAATGCTTATTCGCATTCACACAATGCATTAATAATTCTATCTCATACAACTAAGGTGTATTGATTACACATAACCCATTAGAGGTTCATCATATACTGAATTCATCTCAATTCAATTCTAATCACATACTTGTCCTTCTCGTGGTACAACCACGTACTTTCTCTCTTTCAACATACCCGTTGAATCATTCAAATTGTTAAATAACTCTATTGAGTCTCATACACATAGTGTCACAATGACATTGTACCCTAATAGGGTCTTACTCGAGACCTTAACTATTATCATATCATGCTATATACATTTCCCATTACTCTTAGATTCAATTCTCTTGTCATTTCATCAAAAGATATCTCATACATTCATAAAGTAAATATGCATTTCATACAACATTGGAACTTTAAATCGTACGTAATTGCAACGTTTGCACATGAACTTACCTTGATGTCAAAAAGGCCGAAAGGGACCTTTTTGCCCACATTTCTCTTTTCACCCGTTCTAGGTCCAAAACTTGTTTTCTTTGATCTAGAACAATGGAATTTACTGATTTAATCACTTATAAATCATAATATACCATAATCTACGCTTTAGGCAAAAATGACTATTTTGCCCCTACACTTTGGCTAAATTATGATTTTGCCCCTAGGCTCGTAAATAAATTTTTATCACATTTTCTTGTTAAACAAGCCTAGCTGCACATTTAATCCTCTTATAATTATCCACAATTTCAACTATTTCATGCCTTAATGAACAAATTATAACTTTTGTATTTTAGTCTCAATTAGGTGTTTTAATAATAACACCTTTCACAAAAGTTGTTTATCACCATCCTAACATTCATTTTCTTCCATA
Source organism: Gossypium australe (assembly GCA_005393395.2). Lineage (NCBI taxonomy): Eukaryota > Viridiplantae > Streptophyta > Magnoliopsida > Malvales > Malvaceae > Gossypium > Gossypium australe. The sequence continues at coordinate 89,135,878 of CM016618.1, read as the reverse complement.
AAAACTCACCAAACAACATAAACTCTATCATGGTAAGTCCCTAGACTTTCAACCATATTTCAAACTAGTCCTCTCATTAGCTAGCTTAAGCTTTGAGGACTCCAAAAATACAAAAATCATAAAAAAGAACCATCAATTTGACTTACTTGAAGAGAAAATGAGCCGCTGAAATTTCAAGCTTCCAAAGCCCTCCCATGGATGATATTTTCGGTTGGAGAAGAAGACCAAATAAAAAGATGATAACTTTTGCTTATATCATCTTATTTTATTCATTTTCTCCAACTAATATCACCAACTTTTGACTACAATAAATGCACTTGTCCCCTATGCACCCTATGGCCGGCCAACTCAATTAACAAGGTCAAATTGCACATTTGGGACCTCCAATTTATAATTCATAGCTATATGACACCTCTAACAAACAAAATAGAACTTTCGTACTCTATGCGATTTAGTCTTTTTTTCGCGATTAAGCAAGAAATCGCTAAAATTAAAGCACCAAAAATTTTCATGCATCCTAATGAACATGTTATAACACATAAAATAACATGAAAATAATTTTCTCCAACCTCGAATTAGTGATTCCGAGATCACTATTCTGACTAGCCCCTAAATCGGGCTATTACAATCCCACATAAATCGGCCCATGGTTCCACCTATTCAAGCGATATGTTAATTCAAACGTATAATAAATTAACAACATTTATAATATTAACTTTGAGCTACTACATATTATTATCAAATGATTTTTACCTTGTCACTATTGGGAATGTATAAGGGTCGTTCACTCGGGGACGTAGAAACGGTAGTTGCCACCACACCCATGACTGCAGTAGGATCAGGCAACCACCGATTGACATCTTATTTGATTTTGTTGTCCGACACAACTCTTGATACAATGTGGCCAACAAGGATGATCCCCAACTTAATCATCCAAATTTTTTGAAGTCGACTAGGTGTAGTAGCCACTTTATGTGTACCAAATTTCGTTATTTATCGGGCATTAGAATGCCCCCGATTAACCTAAGGATGAATGTTTGGGTGTATTATTATTTGATGACATTGGGCGCGTTTAGAGGAAGTTCTTTGAAATTAGTTTCCAACCATTTCATATCTATCCGGTCACCTTGAAACTTGTTCGGCACCTTCCCTAAAAATGCCTTGCAAAGGTCCTCTTTATCGGTACGACTGTTGACCCCATAACGACTGGCCCATCCACTGGTAAATCGAGTTGTGAAGCTACGCTATCAAGTGTGATTGTACACTCGTCGCATGAAAGATGGAACGTGCGTGTCTTGGGTATCCATCTTTCCACCAACACGATGATGAGTGTAGGATTCAATTTGCAGCCCCTGAGCATACGAGACGTATATCAGAATCCTGCGTCTTGCAAATAACCACGAATTTCAGTGTTTGGGCTCTTTGACAAATTATGTATGAGCCCCTCCAAAACACGATCATCCGCCTATTTATATAGACAAAATAAAATAATTTAAAATTTAAAAAACTTTAAATTTAACTTAACTGAAAATAATGAAATTTAAAATTTCGTCTTACCATTATCGCTTGAGCGGCAAAAATGTATTTGTCGTCAAAACGAATCAGAGAGCTTGTTATTCGTGAAAATTTAATCGAAATGAATATACAAAATAATTAAATAAAGCTATAGTGTTTTTAAATAGAGTGTATAGGAAATTTTCGAATAAAATTTGAAAAAATTGAGAGTTTAGAGAGAATTGAGAGAGCTGGATTTCAGTGGAAAGAATAAAAAAAATGGCCTAATATTTGTAGGTTAAAAAATATTACCGTTGGCCCTTTTAAATAATTTTACCGTTGCCAATGTTTAAAAAGCTACGGGGGAAAATGACTGTTGTAGGAAAGCGCGCTGTAACATTCTCTCTCAAAAAATAACCTATTTCTTTATATATATATATATATATATATATATATATATATATATAAGGTCCTAAAAATTAATGATGTATAAATCTAATATAGGCCAGTCTTATAATACCATAAAGCAATGACGAGTTTTGAAATTAAGGTATATTAGGTTGCATGAGAAAGGATTGTATGAAACAGGGATATTATCTATTTCCAATAGTTTTATGCCACATCATTATTCTTATCTTGAATTTCAGGATTTAATTTGGATTTGATATTTTTTAGGATGAAAATACTGAAATTCAGGATGAAAATGCTGATGTGGCATAAAACTATTGGAAAAGGGATAAAGATGACGTGGTGTCACTGTTTCATTCAATCCTTTCTCAGGTTGCATATATAAGTTTATTGGATTTATTTATTAAAATGTATTTAAAAATTGTAATGCTTGAGGAAAATATTATTTTTAAAAGTTGAATCAACCTCGTCGTAATCATTTATTTGAGCATTAATCTATACTTTTTTTATATGCATTATAATTCTTATGCTATATGTGAATCGTTAAAAAAAAAGTAATTATGTAAAATATTTATAAATAATAATTATATCATAAATAAACTAGTTTGCAGAAAAAAAATTAAAGTACAGAACTTGTAGAAATTAAAACATTAAATAATAAGGACCTAAGTATAAAAATCAAAATTGAACTTAGATATTAAATCAAATAAATTAGTATTTCAAATTAGAGATTAAATTGAATGAAATGAAAAATGTGTAAGGCTCAAACACAAGATTAAACCAAATTAGAGTTAAATTTAATATTTTCAAGATCTCCACGTAAAAGACGTTCTTAAAAATGTGCAGAGCACGAGATTAGCTTCTGCTGATGGGTTGCTATGGAATGTTGTGGGCGAGTGGGTTCATAGGTTTACGGTGCTGATTGGTGTTACATATAGTTGCAGGTGAAATTATGGGGTGTCAGAGAAGGTTTGCAATGAACCAAGAGTGTGGAGATCACTCGACTAATTGTAGAGTTGGACGTTTTTTGGGTGGTCAATATATTGTCTTGACCTTTTGCGGGTAGCTACCCTTTAAATATTTTAGGGAAAGATTATTTAGTCTTGATATGTGAAAGATTATTTAGTCTTGATATGTGATGGAGCTCGAAACTAACTATTATTTCGACAAAGGCAAGCGCACCTATCGGACAGTAGTACAGCTGTGGTGAGTCTGGAATATCGTATCCTCAAGGACCAAGAGTACTAGTATTAACTATCTTTTTATTATCTAGCCTAATAATTTAAGGGAATTTGGTTTTTAATCTAAAATTAACTAACTAACTATGAACGCGACAAAGAGTAAATTGGGAAATTACGTTTGGACAACTTTTATGAGATAGGCAATACCTAAGGAAGAATCCACCTAGACTTCACTTATTACTTTTGATTCATGCGATTTATTCACTTGGCTTAATCCGTAGAAATCCCTGATCTATATTAATACCTCTCTCGAGGCTACTAACAACTGACTCTAGGTTGATTAATTGAAATCTCTTTCTAATTAAAACCCCTATTGTCGCATTAACTCGATCTGTGGATTCCCTTATTAGGTTTGACCCTAATCCGACAGATTTTCGTCGCCCTATCTCTAGGGTTGCAATCAACTCCGCTTAATTGTGTTGATCTACTCTTAGACAGGGACTTTTGTTCCACTGAATAAGCACATTCGACTTGAATCAACAAACTGAATTATCAAAACAAGAATAAGAACTTACAATTAAGAATAAGCACAAGTATTTATCTCATAAATCAAATTAGGTTTCATCCCCTTAGGTATTTAAGGGATTTAGTTCATACTAAACGAGGGAAACATAATAAAAGAGGAAAAACAACAAAACATAAGAAAACCCAAAAACTCCTAAGGAACTTGATGGGAGATCCTCAATCTTGATGGAGATCCTTTTCCTAAGTTGATCCCGATGGCTGTCTTGGAGTATTTTCTCCTTCTACTCGGCGTCTATTCGACGTCTTGTCGAACTCCCCTTTTAGGTTGCCCCCTAAGGTGTTTATATAGGCTTCGAGATGCCTTTCTTGGCCCACAAGTATCATATTCCGAATAGAATTCATCCTAGGGTAGATAGAGACATGCCCGTGGTCGATAACCCAGGCCATGTTCGATCCGGCTTGCCACACAAGGCCGTGCGATCTGCCCGTGTGCAGTGGTCCAGGCCGTGTAGGCCCATTTTGTCCCTTTTTGGCCCGTTTCTCGTTCTTTTCGACTCCCTAAGCTATCCTGAGTATAAAACATGAAATTAAGATATTAGGAGCATCGAATTCATCAAATTCAATAGGAAATCATCCAAAATTAAGCCAAGCATGGGTTAAAATATGTGTAAACTATGGTTTATCAATACGTACGGAAGGGTTGGGTGTTGCACATCCGTCACATTTTCTGGGAAGGGAATCGGTATGCTGACCACCTTGCCAACTTAGTTTAGGAGGAAACTGATGGTTGTGCTGGCATGTTTTTGTCCAGTTTGCCACTAAGTCTGTTGTCATTCTTGCAAGAGGATTCTTAAGAGTGTGGTAGAATTTGCCTGCAATTTATTTCTTTTAGGCATAATGAATTATTTTATTCTCTAATTTTATAAAAAAATTCATTTTAGTTCTTCTTCAATTTTACACTTTTTGTAGTACTTAATCACTAAAAATAAATGAAAAAGTCTACATTTATTAATTTTGATGACATAGGATACTCTTTGCAAAGCGGAATTATTAATATTAAAAACTACTACCAAACAAGCGATTATACCTCAATCTACACCTTCTAAGAACACAGCTTTCGAGAAATCCAGTGGAGATCACCTTGCATCTGTTACAACACCACCTGCTTCCTGGATGATAATAACACCAGCTGCATCATCCCATATCTTCTCATTGTTTCCCGGTTCTTGCAAACTTCATAAATATTTCGGCTTCCCATCGAGCTATGGCCACATATTTCACCATGCTCTACACACGCAGCGGTTGCTTCCTGCATAGACAAAACAGATAATCATAGTTAGGACAGGTTGTATTAAAAATATTAGTGTTAAAGAAATATCAGATAGTAATAATTTCAAATTATTTGATTGGGTTCTCGTTTCCAAAAACCTCTTCGTAATGGCCTTATTTAATTATTACACCACTTTATCATCAGAAAGCATGCATGAGCCATGGAGTTAGTAGGGTTGGCTCGTTAGTTGTGACAAATGGAAAGATATTAAAGTGGGGTTACATGTTACATGATTGATTGAGTGCTTGTGATTCTGCATGTTCTTCTCTTAGTGTTCAAGGGCCATTATCATCAATTACTATTTTTTCATATATATATATATATATATATATAATTGCTTTCTTCTTTCTGGCTAACCAAACTACAAAATTAATAGCTTTTGATGTTTTCTGGTGACCAAACTACAAAGGCAATATCATGCCAAATACAAAGGGAAGCTGTCAATTAATGGTCTCCTTGATGCGGACAATTCCAACATGTACCTTGTTAATTTTACTGTATGATAGTCTATAAAATCAAGAAAATACAGTCAACCCATTTCTTAAAATTGACTTTTGAACTAACTGCAACAGCAAGAGAGAAAAACTATTCAGCCCAGCAGCGACCTTACTACTGGTCCTACAGTTCTTTTCCTCTTGATTAGCTTGCAAATTTGTACTTTACTCCTAAGAAAACTGATTGTTGCTTTATGTGCAACCCATACAAGTGACATTTCGTTTTCTCTGCAATTCTTGGTTCTTCAGCTACAAAAATAATCAGGAACCATTTCTCATGAGTCAAAAAAACTTTGGAAGAATAAATGATTGTCAGGTACATGTTGCGCATAAACCAGAATCCCATGCGTCATTTATCGACTCCGAAAATGAAGCTGCTGAACCTCTCTCTACTTATTCACTTGTGTTCACTGCTGCTCGTCACAACTCAGCCCACCGATCAGCCTCCATTCTCCTGCGACTCAACTGACCCACTAACTGAATCCTACAATTTTTGCAAAACTACACTCCCCATCAACCGAAGAGTTGAAGACCTCGTCTCCAGGCTGACGTTAGATGAGAAAATATCTCAACTCGTTAACACAGCTGCCGCCATTCCACGACTCGGCATCCCTGGCTATGAGTGGTGGTCTGAAGCCTTGCATGGGGTGGCCTTCGTGGCCAACATAAGCCAAGGTATCCGCTTCAATGGGACAATTCGATCTGCCACCAGTTTCCCTCAAGTCATCCTCACTGCTGCTTCATTTGATCCCTATCTATGGTACCGCATTGGCCAGGCAAGTCCTATAACTTTGTATTCTATCTGTCTGCTTTAAATTCAACTCCAAAAGTATTCAAAGAGAAAGAGTTAGATAATATATGTTTTTAATAAGAAAACTAGTTTAATTAGAAGTCAAACTAGATTTAGATATTCTATCATTTTCATTGTGTGATTACGAACAGGCAATTGGAATAGAAGCTAGAGGAGTGTATAACGCTGGACAAGCAAGAGGCATGACCTTTTGGACACCAAATATTAATATATTCAGGGACCCAAGGTGGGGAAGAGGCCAAGAAACACCTGGTGAGGATCCATTGGTTACAGGGAAGTATGCAGTCTCATTTGTGAGAGGAATACAAGGGGACTCTTTCGAAGGCGGTAAGCTTGGTGAGAGTCTCCAAGTTTCAGCTTGTTGTAAGCATTTCACAGCTTATGATTTGGATAACTGGAAAGGAATTAACCGGTTCGTCTTTGATGCAAATGTAAGTACATTATCATTATCATTAGTATTGTTTGTTTGTGTTTAAACTAACTTGATGGATTTCATTCAGGTGTTAAGTGCTTTATCAATTGACCAATATTGATGTTGATGTTCCACCTTTTCTTTTTTCTGTTTCTGGATTTTGTGTAGGTCACTCTACAGGATTTAGCAGATACATATCAGCCTCCTTTCCAGAGTTGCATACAGAAAGGGAAAGCCAGTGGGGTAATGTGTGCTTACAATCGTATTAATGGAGTTCCAAACTGTGCAGATTACAATCTCTTGTCAAAAACAGCCCGAGGACAGTGGGGTTTCAATGGGTAAGAAAATGGAATAAGATTGATAACAAGGACTTTTTCCTTTTAGAAACTACAACAACCATATTACAGAAAACTATTCAAAGGTCATTCAGAAGATGATTCTTTGTTTGGTTCAAAAACTATTCAGGTACATCACCTCAGACTGTGATGCTGTCTCAATCATATATGATGAACAAGGATATGTTAAAGAACCAGAGGACGCTGTTGCCGATGTTCTTACAGCCGGTAATTATAGTTGGCATTTTGTTTCTGGTTGATCAACTCTGTATTCTAAACTTGTTCTAGGTTACTCCAGCTATGATTCTAGTTTAAGAATGCTGCTAAGATCATTTAAGTTTTTTATCGATACATTTGATCAGGAATGGACTTGGACTGTGGTGAATATTTGAAGAACTACACCGGATCAGCTATCGAAAAGAAAAAAGTAGCTGTGTCTGATATAGATAGAGCACTCCACAACCTTTTCTCAATCAGAATGAGGTTGGGACTTTTCAATGGCAACCCGGCTAAACAGCCTTATGGAAACATCGGTTCTGACCAGGTCTGCTCCCAAGAGCACCTGAACCTTGCTCTCGAGGCTGCTCGCAATGGCATTGTCCTTCTGAAAAACGATAACAGACTCCTTCCACTTGCAAAAACTGAAATTACTTCCCTTGCTGTGATAGGTCCTAATGCCAATTCTAGCGAAACACTTGTTGGAAATTATGCAGGTCCTCCTTGTAATCCTGTTACACCATTGCAAGGATTGCAAAGCTATGTCAAGAACATCAACTACCATCCAGGTTGTAGTACAGTTAACTGTTCGTCTGATTTGACTGATGAAGCAGTGAAGATAGTGAAAGGGACAGACCAGGTGGTGTTAGTAATGGGATTGGATCAAACTCAGGAGAGGGAAGCTCATGATCGTGTCGACTTGGTTCTTCCTGGACATCAACAGAAACTCGTTACCCGCATTGCAAGCGCTGCAAATAAGCCTGTCATTCTTGTGCTTCTTTGTGGAGGTCCAGTAGACATAACATTTGCCAAGAATGATCAGAACATTGGAAGCATTATATGGGCTGGCTATCCCGGTGAAGCTGGAGGACGTGCATTAGCCGAAATTATATTTGGTGATCATAATCCAGGTGAAGTTTCCGTTACCAAATTTGTATGAATAAAATTATATTCCTTGGTTTTGCATGATAACTGGAAATGCAATCATAATTTGTATACAGGAGGGAGATTACCAATTACATGGTATCCACAAAATTTGACTAAAATACCGATGACAGACATGAGAATGCGGCCTGAACCATCTTCAGGTTATCCTGGACGTACTTACAGATTCTACCAAGGGCCAAAGGTATTCGAATTCGGCTACGGTCTCAGTTACACCAATTATTCCTATGAATTTCTCCCTCTTACAAAAGATAAGGTCTACTTAAACAATCAATCAAGTGATAAAATAGCTCTGGGATACAAGTCGGTTTCAGAGATGGGAACTGACCTTTGTGAAAAGAGCAAGCTCCCAGTCACAGTAAGGGTTCAAAACAACGGTGAGATGGATGGTAAGCATGCGGTGCTGTTGTTTGTGAGGCAAGCAAAGACTGGCAATGAAAGGCCAATAAAACAATTGGTGGGATTCAACAATGTTGATCTAAAGGCAGGGGAAAATGCTGAAATCAAATTTGAGTTGAGCCCTTGTGAGCATCTTAGCAGTGCAGAGGGAGATGGTCAAATGGTGGTAGATGAAGGATCTCATTTCTTGAGCATTGGAGACAAAGAATCAGAGATTACAGTGGTTTTCTCGGAAGACACTAGCGATGCTGCCACATCAAAGCTCATGATCCTCCCAAGAATCCTGATATTATTTTACATCTATTCATTCATTCGTTCGTTCCCATGCATATTGTTCTGAAATGAATTAATGGACGGACCCTCACAACTTTTTACATGTAAAATTCTACTGATGTTCAGATGCCTGTTTTTACAAAATTATTAAGCCAATTTTTTTTTGTTGGTCATAAACAAAACTAAGTTCACAAAAACGAAGCTCTCAAAACATTCATGGAGTTTAAAAAATAACAAAAACTTGGATGTTTCCATTTGATAACTCTTTTCATTGAACGTTATGGCCTTACACACTTGGGTGCCAATCTAGGAAATTACGGGTGAAGTTTATCAGATGCGAATAGCTACAAATACAAGTTTGTCGTAAAATCATAATAGGCTCTATCTTGCAAATTGAAGCTGGCATCTTCCTTTTTTCTTTTCTAATATCATCTTTATTTGTTTTTACTTATAATTGATGTGGGTTTGTTTCTCAACTTGAAAACTACTTTAATAGTAGTGTCACCCTACGTACTTACATCAAACTCTCCTAACAAACAATATTCTATACCACACTGCTTTTTACTCGAGACACCGCAATTCTATCAGCTGCTCTCAAATTTTGAAATAGTAATAAAAGGCTTACTTGGTAGTGATGTACCTGTAAATTATTTTAACCAAAAAAAATAATTTACAAAAAGTAAAAGTAATAAATTCCTTGAAATAAAAGCGGGTGGGTTAAATATCTTATAAATAATACTATAAATCTTAACACATTCGTCTGCATGTAAAAATCACATATTAAGAAACAAAGGTGTGTTTAAAAATAATATACAATAAATAATGAAAAATACTATCTGGAACTAATTAATAGTAACACATAAAATATCTATGATATTAAAATGAAAAAATAAGATTAAATTATTAGTAAAACAAAATTTAAACTAAAAAGCACGACATATTAAGAATATTAACCGAATACAATTGATTATCATTGTTTTGTCATTAATCTTTGAGTAGTTGTTGAGTTCATTTGTGACATTAACTCAATTAACAATATTATTAACATTCACAAAAAAAAAAAAACACGAATATATTTATTCAAGTTTCATATAAAAATTAAAATTTATTTTAGTTTAAATGGTAAATGAAAAAGTTTTATATGCACAGTATTTTTTGTTTAAATCTCATTGTAGAAATTTTTTATTGACTTATAAAGATATATAAAGATGAAAATATTCTCATAATTATATAACTTACTTTGTAAATAAAACTGTAACACCCCTAACCCCGAACCATCGCCGGAACAGGGTTACGAGGCATTACCGGACATATCAGACAATTTGCAAATAATTCTAAAAAAAATAACATTCATAGTATAATTTTATAACTGATCCCTATTATGAACTTTCAAAGTCTAAAGTCTGTATTAAAAGTGAAATGGGACTCGTTTAAATATTTCAGAATATATTTTGTTTAATATAAATTTCGGCAGCATTTTTGCTTATTATCATATAAAACCCCCTGTAAATTAAACCGTATTCATTTCAATCATAACCAATTCAACCAATTCATTTCATATATTCAGTTTCTATTCTAAATACCTTCTAATCAAACTCAATCAATATAATATCAACTTAAATTTATCAAAGTATTAGTTAGATTAATATAGATAAATTTCTTTCATTATAATTCTTAAACTTGTAATTCTAACATTTTTAACCATTTACATTCAAAACATAATAACCTTTATACACAACCTACGTACATGCCACATTATCAAAAGGAAATATACATCACCAAAAGTTTGCTGAAGTCGGGTCTGGCTTCGGATGCTGGTTCAGTATTTGACTTCTACAACCTGCGCACGGAAACAACCGTACGCTGAGTATACATATACTCAGTGATATTACCATAATTCAAATTATAAACATAATATTCATATCATATAACCTTAATTTTACTAAACCAATTCAAACATAAGTTTGTCATTTTCAATATATTCATACAATTCAATCTTAGCTATTCAACAATTGAAATCATTCACATTCATGTTGAGCCATTATCCATCTCATGAACCAATGGTTCATATTTTCCATTCCCATACTCATATTCAAATCACATTTTCAATTCATGTTCTATTTTCACATTTCTTTCAATAGCTCAACCATTTCATTTTATTCAATTTAACCTTTTCCTTATTTACCCCTATTAACAGACTCGGACTTTAACGGATACACGGATTCCAACCCAAACACACCAGTACGGCAAATTGTGCCTAAAACAGTACATAGTACCTGATCAGTATACGACACATAAGTTCCTAAAACGACACACGAGGTGCCTGATACGACACACGAGGTGCCTGAAATACGACACATAAAGTGCCTGATATACGACATATAAAGTGCCTGATCCGCAAAGCCGATAAATTCCGTACTCTTCCAAATCCTATGGCATGCCAATTATATCCGACTCAGCCCGACTAGTTAATAGGGTATTTCAATTCTCAATTTCATTTTCATTTTCATAACAAATTCAATTTCAATATCAATTACACTTCCATTTCAATCTACATACAATTCAATTTCAATACATATTCATCATTCAACTCAATTTCCATTCAATTCAATAAAAACACTTACCTTATAATTTACTTACCTTATAATTTACTTACCATATACATAAATTAATTTAACATTTAATGAATAAATAAATAGTTTGAATTATAGTAATACAAACCCGAATTTGCTTGATTATTCCTTGGTAACCTTCTCCTTTCCCTTGTGGGTTGATGCCTTGAGTTCCTTTTTAGCTACGAAAATAATAATAATTTACATTATTAATTACAACATTAAATTACAATAAATAATTGAATTTTATTCAATTTCTACTCTTCCTCTTCCTTCCACATTCTTTGTACACAATTCTATTATTTACTTATATGTTCTTTCTAGGCTGTCTACCTGAGTCATTGTCACTAAATCATCTATATCTTGAGTTACAGAATTCCAAATTAAGATCCGTAAATTTTGTGTGAAACTAGACTCACATATCTTCTTTCCATAAAATTTTTAGAATTTTTGATTTAGCCAATAAGTACAGTTTATTCTTTGAAATCACCCCTATTCTGTTGTCTGATAACTCCGTCCACTCTTTACTAAAATTTAATTATCTTTTTGTACAGAATTCAAATGATGTTATAGTTTGTTTCTTATAAAACTAGACTCATTAAGGAATCTAACCATGTAAATTATGTCCCCCAATTATTTTTGTAAAATTTTTAATGATTTTTCTAAGTCAGAACAGGGGATCTCGAAATTACTCTGAACCAGTCTCACAAAAATCTAAATATCTCAAGATACAAAATTTCTTTGCTTTCTATGTTTCTTTCATATGAAAATAGACTCAATAAGATTTAATTTCATATCTCGTTCAACTTCTACTTCCATTTCTACCATTTTTGGTGATTTTTCAAAGTTACTCTTCTGCTGCTGTTCTAAAGCTGTTTTCTTATGGCTTATTTTGCAATTAAATCCTAGTTAAGTTTACTTATTTTCTTAACTTAATTCATGCTTTGATTCTACTTAAATTCCTTCCATATTCAACTGATTATATAATTTTCATAATAAAACCCTAATTTATAATTTCTTCCAAATTAATCCCTATAGTAGAAAACTTATAGCTTACCTTACAATTTAATCCTTTTACTAATTCTAACTTAGATTTCATTTAATTTAATCCATAATTCATCTTTTTCTTCAACATCAACTATATTTAAAAACCTAAAAACTCTCAAAATATCAACTTAGTTTCATCAAAATCTTGCTTTAAGCTTCTAAAATATCAAAATTAAGAGAAAATGGCTAAATTGACTTACCTTTTAAAGCTTAAAGCTTCAAATCCCTAATTTCTCCTTTTTCTCTTCTTTCTTTCTTTTCTTTATATATATATATCTTTATATAACTTAAATAAAGTCTTAGATTTTTATGCATGTATGCCGCCTCAACTTATGCTAAATGGCATATTTGCCATTTTGATCCTTTTTATTTTCTTTTAATCTATAATTAGACTTTTACTCCTTATTCAATTTGATTTTTTTTCCTAATTACTTTAAATTAAGCTAAATTCACTATATAAAAATCTAATTAAACACACTATTAGACTCATAATTACTCCTAATGATTATTTAATAACTCGATTTACTAAGACGGAGGCCCGATAACACGCTTTTTCCGGTGCCCACGGAATTTGGGTCGTTACAAAAACGATTTTTTGTTAATTCTCTAACTGAGTTGGGATAAAATTAATGGTTGGGTGACACAAACTCAATGTGTCATGTCAACTGCATTTCATTTGTGAACCCAATTCAAATTCCATCTCTTGCCTATTTTAACTTTTTTTTAATTTTAATTATTAAACATGTTACTTTCAAGTTTTTATATTAAAAAACATATTTTTAAGATTTTATTTTACTTTTAATTAATATTTTTATTTATATAGATGAAATAATAAATATGTAACTATATGAAGAAAGTATTTTATATATATATATATTATTATGTTAAATATATTTTATTTTTTAAACAATTAATTAATTTATATATAATTTTTATATAAAATATTTATTTTTTATGTAGATTATGAATATGGTAAATTCTAATATTATAAAATAAAATAATTATTTCAAATATCATTATTATTTTCAACTACATTGAGAGTATGATAAATTCTAATATATAAACAGGGGTGTAGCTAGTAGCCAGGGGGGCTGGCAGGGGCCCCGACCCCCCAAATGTCGAAGTAAGTTCTACGTCTCTGCTTTATTTCTAACCTCAGGAGCCCAATAGAAACCCGTAAACCTCCAGCAAGGTTTGCCTTCCTCTTCTTGAATTTCCAATCAATATGGTTTTTTGAGAAACTCTTCAAATTAACTAAATTTCCCCCATTCCACCCTAAGCTTAGTCCTCCTCTAGATCCTTCAGCAGGCACATCAATACCATTGAAGAAACCACACCGTCTTCTAACTTTCTCCATTTTACTTACATTCAGCTTTGTCTCTATAAAGAAGACAGTTTGGGGATGATAAGTTTTCAACATGTGCTGAAGCCTTCTGACTGCACGTGGACTCCCCAATCCACGGACATTCCAACAAAATATCTTCATTGCGTCCGGTCGGCATGCTCTAAGGCAGCCGCCGATATTTCTGGCTCCAACAATCAATGAATTTTGCATCAAATGCTAAAAATATAGATAACTTGTCAGCAAGTATCAAAACTCGTGTTTGCAAGTGAATTAAATGCACTGTTTATTTCATCCCCAACAGCTCTATTCAATTCTTCAACAACCACAACGGTTGGAAATCAATTAAGGGGTATAAATACCATCTTTCAAAAACCCTACAACAACAATAAAGATTATTAAAGCTTAAAGATCAATCAAAACAAATTTGTGCTTTCAATTCTCAACAATTTCCTTTATACACACTTGTAAGTTGGTGTTTTTCTTGCATTTGTGCTCAATTTATAAACATTAAGCTCTTTTAAGGGTTTGTTCTTAGTTAGCTTATTTGTTATTCTCTTTGAGAATGTTTTGTCTTTATGTTTGTGTAGAAATCTTAAGAGAGTTTGTAAGGTTAAACCTTATCCTCAAAAGTTGTCAAATTAGTAAAATTGGGGAAATCTTTAGTTAAGGAAAGTTAAGGTAGTGGAGTAGGTAATTAGGGCCGAACCAATATATATTGTCATATTTATTGTCTTTATCTATTTTCCTAGCATCCACAAATTTTTTAAAAGATTAATTCACCCCCTTTTGACAATTTCGAGTTGATTAATCGAGTTAACAAAAATTAACTAGTATTTTTTAAAAAATAAAATATATCTAACATAACATATATATTAAAAAAATATTTTTATTAGACTTAAATTCTCATTTAACCCTGAAAATCAGGTAACAATTTTTTTTTCATTCTAAAATTTAATCTTAACAAAAAAAAAATTCTAACTTCAAAATACTATTAACTTCATTATACTCGCTTTTTATTTTCCAGGTTTGATTTTTATGAAATCTGGATTTGATTTTTTTTTCCAATATCTTCTTCATGCTTCTTTAGCAGTCCACACATCTCCCATCTTCTCCCTTCTACCCCCAACTCAGACGCCCAACACTACTCCTCTCGCCTTCAACCGCTCATCCACACTCTCTATAACACACAAAAACAAAAAGTTTGTCAAATGACCATCACACATAATCATATACTTAGTCAAAACAGACACTTTACTTATTTATATTTATCTTTATTTTACCAATAACATATCAAACAGTAACCAGATATAGAAACTTCGTCGGGCAGATTGTTACACTTTCAAGCTCCACCTCCAAGCTTCTTGCACAACCCACCAAAGCCATAGTAGATTGAAGAGACAAAAGGGAATGTTTAGAGTTTCTCTGGTCAAATAAAATCAAAGAGAAAAAAGAGTAAAAATAAAAGATTGTAGTGACTTTGGTGATTAATTTTAAATGCTCAACTTGATTTAGTGACGAAGAGAAAGAATATTTGAGCTTACTTGAAAGAAAAATATTTTTTTGAAGTTTTTGTTTGAAAGACGAATTCATTAATTCATTCAATAAATGAAACCATACAATTCAAAGAGAAAAAAATAGCAAACACTCCTCGTAAATGATGAATGACAAGCATCATCAATATAACAAAAGTTTTAGTCTCAACATCAATAGAACATTATGACACGTTGACAATTAGTTTTGTCACAACTCAAACACGATATATCTGGAGTAATTGCAAGCACTTAATACGATAATGAAATCAGGCCGAATGGGCCAAAGCGGCGAGCAAAAATCAACAAAAGAATCGAGCATTCACCAAACTAGAGAGGATGACAACAAAATCATCCCTAAAATCACTTGTAAAACTAGAATTACATGCATAAGCAAGACTAAAAAACGTGTTACAAGAGTAGACAATAAACTTCTAAAACTGAAGACTTATTAAATAATGGAAAAACAAACAAAAAAAAAATATAAAACTTAAGACAACACCAGTCCAAATCGACACATGAAATCATTTATTATTCTGAAATACTCTCAAACTAGAAACAAATTAAGAAGTTGACGAAGAGCCACCCACTTTCTTAGAAAAATTACTGATGGCCGGTGGAGTTTTAGCGAATAATAGGAACTGTCATCTGTCCATCACAACAAAGATACCCATAAAATAGATCTGCAAATTGAAAAGAGAGAATGCGTGTATATTGAATGAGAAGAAGAAAGAAATAAAAGGTTGATGGGAGAGGAAAAAGGTGAGTGATAGCTAGCTCGGAGACTGACACCGCCCCTAAGCAAAACAAAAGATAAGAAGCAAACGGCTTGGAGTATTTATTTGAATTTTGAGTATTTTATATTTATTTTACTACTTTATTATTGTATGGATGGTATGAGATTGAATTATAGAATGAAAATAAAATTGATTTGGATGTAAACATAACTGATGATGATGATAAAAAGAAGTTGGGTTTGTTGCTTGATTGGGTTTTCATTAGTTGTACTGGTTGATTCCGATTCTTGGTTAAGTTCCTGGGATAATATGAAGCAATTAATCGCAATTTTTTAAGGTAAAAAAACCAATTAATCTCAAATTTTAAAATTAGGGAAAATGAAGCAATTAAACACAACATTTAAAATTTTGTTTTCAAGAAATCTGTTTAATTTAATTTTTTACTTTTTAAAATTTTAATTTATTTGAACATTATATATTTTTATTATTTATATTAAAAATATATTATGACATCACCTAAAAGCGTTATGTCTCCCAAGCTTATTACTATTTCAAAAAAAAAAAAAAAACCAAAACTCTTGACCAAAATATCAACTTGAGACAAAAAAAAATCTATGAGTACATACTTAGGAGAAAATGATAAATTTAGAGGTTAAATAAGTATTTATGCCTTTTTATTATATAATTACATATTTATTATTTATCTATATAAAAAAATGTTATTCATTAAAAACATGAAATAAAAATAAAATAAAAATATGAAAAATATGTTTGTTAATTAAAAACTCAAAAATAACATATTTATTAATTAAAATATTTTAAAAAATTGAAATAAGTCTCTAACATGACGCAGTTTCATCATATCAAAATCGACTTATTTACCTTAAAAACAACCTATATTTCTATTTTTTTTTTAAAGTGACATCTATTACTAATCTTATTGAGAGAAACAAATTGTTTTAATTAATAAATAATAAATTTTATAAAATGAAGATTTAATAAACTATGCTTTTATATAAATTTATGTTCCTCAACCAAATAATAAAAATATATAAATAAATCAAACATGATAATTTATTCATAAAAAAAAAAGGGTATATGTGAGTAACGTGGATAAAATAAAAATGTCCAGAGAAAATTGTGCAACTTTGCACTTTGGAATTAAGGTTTAATTTACAAAAAACAAAGAATATTAGGGATTAATAAAGTAATTATTACATGTGTAAGTCCTTAAATAAATATAATAGAGACAGGGAAGGCCTCTTTAGATATTAAATTTTGAAACTAAAGTTGAAATTGTGATTATAAAAAATTCAAGTGGATTTAACGTCTTATAAAATTAATGGAATCCATTCATACTTTAAAAGTAAAATTTTGTTTCCTTATTTTTATCATGAAATTATTTTAGAAAATGTATCATGTTCTCGAAGCTTCAATGAGAAAATATATTGTTTTCACTTTTCGATGTAACTTCATTTGAAAATTATCGTAAGACGAAATTTATATGGAAAATTGATAATTTTTTAAAAAGATTTTCATAAATATTAGAAACCATTGTAAAAAATTAATTTTCATAAATACAAATTTGTATACATAACAAATAAATCAAAAAGAAGATTGTAAAATATAAAAATACACAGTATGTAGGAATATTTTAATATATTTTATTAATTATCTATTTTTATTAATATATTTTTACATCATTGATCATAAAATATATTTATTATCATATTGATAATTTTAATATTTTTTATCAGGAAATATAATTCGTAAAATAGATTTTAGAATATAATTTCAGTTATAATAATATACTTCATAAAAATTATGCATTTACCATAAATAAATGTAATTTATCTAAAAATATATATAAATATAACTCTATGGTGATTTAATTGAAGAAATTATTTATCATAAATTAAATCACCATAGAATAATAATATATTACATAATAGTATTAATTAAAATATTATTATTTATCTTTATTACAATATTGATACATAAATATATTAAAATAGTTAACAAAATTAATATATTATCATAAATAATATACTATAATAAGAAATTATAAATATATTATTTTATAATAATATATCATCAATTAAAAAATTTTAAATTTGTAATAAATCACCATTAGATTAAATCATCAATATTATTATAAAAAACAATTTATTTGTAATATTATTTATCATAAATTAATATATCATCAATATTGTTATAAAATTAATTAATTTATAATATTAGTATTTATCTTACTTGATGATATAATTTATAAAAAATATTTGTAATATTATATTTATTTCTGTTAATCTTAATAAGTAGATATTATTTTTTTGATAAATTTTTATTTTAAAAATTGATGATATATTTATAATATAATTTTATTAAAAAATAAATTTAATGGATAATTAAAAAATAAAAAAATAAAAGAAAAAAATAGAAAGAACACCACTTGACACAAAGATAGGATATATATATGATTGGCTAAATTAGTCAAATATGTCGAAAAAAATATTAATTCGTAAAATAGTTTGATTTTTTTAAAATTTAAGAAAATAAGTCATTTTTGGAGAGAAAGTGTGAAAATGCGCGTCCAGTTGGACGAACTTTCTTGTTGACATGTTAGAAAAAATGTGTCCAACTTAATGTGTTTTCTAATAAGCTAGACACGTGTTCACTCTCATTCTTTCTTTAGAAACAACCTATTTACTTAATTTTTTTAAAGAGAAAACCTATTTAGCTAAATAATTTTTTTTCTGACATATATTTAAGTTGTGGGGATAAAAATATCTAATGTGATTTGTTCATTGTTTTACCATAAAATGCAAAACCTCCTTTAAATTTCTTGAAAGAGCACTTTTATCTTATTATTATCCAACAAATAACTCTCAAAAAATAATTATTTTATGAAAATATGTTATCTATCTCTATATTTTAAGAAACCGTGACACTTATTCTAAAAAAAAATGAAGTCTAATTTTTGTATTTAAAAGATTAAGACACCTAATTCTTCAATTTAAAAATTTTAGTAAAACCATTAATATTATTAATAATTTTTGTTAACATTTTTAAATTTAATAGGTTTGTTTTTCACTAATTATATATCACATCATACGAGGAAGTCTAATTAATATGTTAAAAAATGATAAATTTTGATGAAAAACATCAATAACATTAATGATTAAACAAATATTTTTAAGTTGAAAGGAAAAAGAGATTTAATTTTTAAATTTTTAGATATAGGGATTAAGTTTTAAAATTTCTCCAACCTAATTATTTAATACATTGGTAAAGATGATTAAAAATGTTACTTAAAAAATATATTATCTAATTAATGAATCTGCACTTAAAGCTCATAACTTACAATAACATGCATACATTCCAAATTACTAATTACTTTGAAAAAAAAAATCAATAGAATGAATATAGTACTGAAAATGTAGAACAATCTTATTATTATTTATTTATCTATAAAAGAATAATTCCAATTTAAATCAGCCTTTCACTCTAATATAAAAAATAATAAAAATACTACTTTGCGAAATTACAAAATACATGTATTTTCAAAAATTAAAAAGAGTAGCACTTTTCCGTCTGTAGTCCAATAATAGAATCGTGAAATGAAATTGACTTTGCTCGAAAAAGTTAGTTGGCATTGGTTCAGATTGATGATTCTAAACGTTGGCATGAGCAGGAGGATATAACAGTCATTTGAGTTGATATTAATTGTTACTTTTTTGGTGTTCCATGTCATTGCTGATGACTCATGATTCATGACCATTAAACTTTTTTTTTTCTTTTATAATTTAATTTTGGAAAATTGGAGAATCGTGATAAGTAAAAATGAACGGGCATTAGACTATATGAATGGTTCTTCTCTTGAAGTAATTATTTTACCAAAAAAATGAACGGGCATTAGACTGTATGAATGGCTCTTCCCGTAATTGTGCAAAAAGTCTCATTTCTCTCACGCGCCTATCCATCACCGTACACCCACGACGTATCGGTAGTGGCAGTTTCGTAAATAAAGGACACCATCGGCCGCGTACGACCGCAGAGAAAACCGGAAGAAACACCTCGCTGTCAAATGAGATGGTACGACGGTCACCTCGGAACGCACGTGGGAGAGCAATTTAGCTGCCTCACTTCCCCCTATGAATTGACGAAACTAGCCCTCCAATACACCCAAAATGGCAGGTTCTCGTCACCATAATTGGTTGAGGTGTGTTAACTTTATTTTTCTTCTAAAATTTCTTGCACACAATTATCCCGACGATGATCATGTGGGATCCCCGTGGACCCCAGCAAGATCAACGACGATTAGCTCTCTAGATACAGGATTCTTACCTGTGAGTATAATACACGCAAACCAAACCTCATAGCCAAACCGATAGATCTTCTCTTTTCGCTAATTTCCATAAATATCCCTAATCCTTATTTCTAAGTCTCCCAGTCGGTCGGTTCTATACGAGGTGGTTTCCGTAAAATCAGTTTCATCGGAAGGATAAATAAAATTTTTATAAGAAAAGGAAAAAAAGGCGTGGGATTTATTTATTTTTAATTTAAGGGGTAATAATTAAATTTTGAACAGAGAAAAGACCGGCCGGTTAGATGGGCTCGCTATTTCCTTATATAAACCCCTTTCCTCCCTTGGCAAATTGCATTCTAGTTTCAATAGCGAAAGAACCTCTCCCTCATATTATATTTATTCCCTCTCTATTTCTCTCTCTTTGGCTTCGCTACTTTCTCTACAGCTCTCAAGAGGTAAAAGAAATAATAAAATTAAAATTTTAATTTATGAAAAAGGAAATTCTCTCTCTCAAGTCTCAACTGGTTTTAATTGTTTTTGTGTTTTTTGAGATTTAGATATTCCGAATATTGGAAAAATGTTGGAGGAATGAAATTAGACGTTGAATCGGAGAGCAGATACTTTGACCTTTGGATTGTTGCATTGTTTGGATAATATGTCTTTGACGTGTTTTGACAAGTTACTAGGTTTTCTTATCTTGATCTGCGAAAGGTTTTAGCTAACGGATTTGCTAAAATTCGCGGATTTGAAAGGAACGGAAACGGACCTTAAGTATTTAGATTTATGCTCTTTTTAAAACCCTAGTTTCTTATTGGTTTAGGGAGTTTCGATCTGGGGATGATTTGAGGTTTAATTAGGTAAAGGTATTATGTGTTTTTCGAGATTGAACTTAGGCTAGTCTTATTTAGGGATCTTATGATTCTAATCTAGTCCCGATTGGAATTCCGTTTTTCAATTTAAGCTAGTTACAATTGGGGGACGGGTGAAGTTCTTTAGGTTTTCGAGTAATGTTCACATTGCATCAAGTTAAAATTGTTTGCTTGGTTTGGGTACTGTATACTGGTGATTGGTATTGCTTTAGTTTAGCTGCGCCTTTCAAACTAATCTTGTTGGTTTATTGTGATTGTTTATGTTGATTTTTTTTTTTTTTTACTTTGTGTTTTGAATCATTTTGACGCATATGTTTGGAATTGCTGAGTTGATAGGTCATAGGTTTGTTTTTGAATCTGTTTATTAATAAATAAAAATTGTGTGTGTATGTATGTAAGTGGATGTGTTGATTTGGCAATCAAGCTGGCTGTCATTTTCTTTTTATTTTATGATAAAAGGGTTTTTTGGTTGAAATACTTAGCAAATGCATTGCCTTGCTTAAATCTAGTTTCGTGTTTCTTAACAGATGTTCGCCTTTGTGTTTCTTAACTGGATATTGTTTGCTTAAGCTACCTGCTTTTAGAGTTATATTTCCTAGTTACACTGATGATTTTGTACTTTATTTGCAGTGTGGTATGCCATGTGCATTTTTTGCTGAAACAAAAACACAAGAAGATCCAGTTAGATATTGTAAGAATAGTCATATTGCTTGTATGCATTTATATATGAAATGGGCTCTCGAGGAAGACTATTATTTGATCTTAATGAACCTCCCGCCGAAGACGATGAGGAGAGTGATCGAGGTATCTGCATCCAGCCACAAAAGGCACTTCCATCAGCAAATCCCCATGCTACTGACTTGTTTGTGACATCATCAGGTTCTCAACGAATAGCAAATAACCATGCATTCTCACATGCATCTACTGGCTCAGGTTTTCAGCCTTTTATTCGGCCTAAAGTTTCTCCTAGCCCTGATGTAGGTGTTGAACCCAAAAGAACAGGCTATCAGAATTCCAGTTTGGCGTCGTCTTCTTCAAGGTCAAATATTAGTGGGGAGATAAAATCACAAGTAGCAGCTTCATTTGTTTCAGGTTCTGCAAATGCTCAGGCCATGGAAAGAGAAGAAGGTGAATGGTCTGATGCTGAGGGGACTGCTGATGCATATGGAAACTTTTGTATGCATGAAGAGGTTAAACCTTCTCAAGAACAAGGTGTACAGGAATTGGAGTCTAATGCTTTAGGTGTGACTGTTGAAAGTGTTAGTGCAGCTGAAAACAGTCATTCTCCATTAAGACTGGAGCAACATCTGAATGAACAGAAGGGCAACAGTTTCCAAATTTCAGAAGGTGACAGTAAAGGTAATATATCCATTGATGGTCAAGAAGAACCTGTGTTGGTGCCAAAACAGAGAGAAGTTAAAGGAATTGAAGCAAGTCATGCGCTGAAGTGTGCAAATAATCCTGTAAAGAGGAAGATAGACCAACAGAAAGAAGCAATGCTGGGAAAGAAACGGAATAGGAAGACCATGTTTCTTAATTTGGAAGATGTCAAACAAGCTGGTCCTATCAAAACCTCTACTCCAAGAAGGCAGAACTTTCCAACACCAGTTATCACACGTACTGTGAAAGAAGTTCGCACTAATCCTCAATCTGGTGAACGTGCTGGAGAAAAGCAAGGTCAGACAATAAATGAGGATCAGAAGCAAGTTGATTTACCATGTAATGATGGAATTAATCCTGCAGTGGAGTTATTTGATCATAAGTCTGAATGTGATGGTGATACCAGTTCTGGACTACTTGCTAGGCCTAGGAGGTTAAATAGTGACACTGAACTTTCAGAGGCTCATCTACCACCCATACCAAGACAGAGTTCATGGAAGCAACCTGATTCGAGGCAGCTTAAGAATATGCAGCTTTCTAATAGAAAGCCAGCTCCAATCAACCAAAGCTCTATGGACACCAAGATGGTAAATAAGAAACATCTTCCTTCTAAAAAGACAACTGCTACCAGTACACTGTATCAGGACACATCTGTGGAACGCCTTATACGAGAGGTGACCAGTGAAAAGTTTTGGCATCACCCAGGTATATGCTGGCAACATTTCAGATACTTGTTGACTACTTCTAAACTTCAAGATATTTGTACATTTTTCACCTCCTGCTTGCTTTACAGTTTCTTATTATTTTTCTCATGCCAGTTATCCATGTCCCTTCAATTATCGCTCTATGAGAATGGTAATGCTCAAAGGACATGGAAGGTGATGAGATGTATATTTTTATTGTGAAAGTTGGCTTTTAATTGTATTGTTGCTATTGACTTATTTGCTATATCTATTAGCAGTACTTCTCATGATCTGGTTATTTCTGAGAGAATTTCTATTGCAGAGACCAATCGCATCAAATATCTGTGTAGTTCTCTGTACTCATTTACTCTCTCTCTCCTTGAGTTGGAATTATGTGTTTTCTGGATATTATTGTGTTTGAATAAACAGCTATTGAAGTTCTTATTTGCTTGTAGTGCATGTTAGGGGAGAATTCTCTGGGTACAAATTCTTGATTTGCTACTATACGTTAAGCCTTAGAATATTAAGTCAGGCCTAAAATTTGTACTTCTGAAGTCATTGATATGAAATAATGCAAAAGAAGACATTTAAGTATATGATTGTAACTATTTCGTTCTTTTGTATGGGGCTTTTGAAGATTTGTTCACACATTGCTCAAGCTATGTGACTATTTTTTGAAGCAATTGAAGCAATTTCCTACTTTTTTTTTTTTCCCTCTTTTGGTTGGCGGCTTATAGATTGCATCATTTCTAGGTATATGCAAGTATTCACTATGTTATGATAGTTGGCTACTTTCAAGGGTTAGACTGAATTTCCATTTATCTCTAGTTTGCTTTTATCATTTCATTCTGTTGATTTATTAAAATTCTATGGGCTATTAGCTCTGACACCTGCAATTAATTTTTTCACTTCATGCATCAGAGGATACTGATCTCCAGTGCGTTCCTGGGCGATTTGAATCTGTAGAAGATTATGTCAGAGTATTTGAGCCTCTACTTTTTGAGGAATGCCGCGCACAACTGTACAGCACATGGGAAGAGTTAACTGAATCAGCTTCAAGAGATACACATATAATGGTCCGCATCAAAAACATTGAACGGCGAGAAAGAGGTAAAAGTGCCTGATTACTGTTCGTAGTCCACATCTTTGTGGTCTTTATCTTAGTTTTTAAAGTGGCTACTTCAAGTTATGGGTTTTAGTAAGTTTGGCAATTGTCACTTTATGATTCTGGTTAACTTTTTGGTTCCAGAGTAGAAATGTGCTCAAATATTTTTGGGATCATGAGCAAATGTTTATACCAGTTCTATTAATTGGCAGAAAATTTGCTTTTATTGGTTCAGGATGGTATGATGTGATAGTTCTTCCTGCTAATGAATGTAAGTGGGTATTTAAGGAGGGTGATGTTGCAGTTCTATCGGCTCCAAGGCCTGGATCGGGTATGACATTGGGGAAAAAACTTATTTTCAGATATATTTCAGAGTAATTTAAAATTCTTATGTATATCTTAGGAATGTTTTACATCTTGTGTGAAGCAGTTAGAAACAAGCGCAACTCATCTACAATTGAAGAAGATGAAGACACTGAGGTTAATGGGCGTGTGGTTGGAACTGTTAGGCGGCACATACCCCTTGATACTCGTGATCCTATTGGTGCAATTGTTCACTTTTATGTTGGTGATTCCTATGATTCAAGCAGGTATATAGAGAAACATTACTTATTGGTGTTCTGTAGTTCTGAATGCACTTATATCCCCCCTGCCCCCCCTCTCTTCTGTCCAGCGTCCCTCCTTTTTTGTGTGTTTTAATGTTAAAATTCACATATTAAATTTTACAGCAAGGTTGATGATGATCACATTCTGAGGAAACTTCAACCTAGGTCGCTTTGGTATCTGACAGTTCTTGGATCTCTTGCAACTACCCAGCGTGAGTATGTGGCATTGCATGCATTTTGTCGTCTTAATTCTCAGGTATTTTATTTGTAAATTTTCTCTGGCTAGCTCTAGTTCTTGTTGCTTGATGTATCTACTAGGGTTAATCAAGTTTCTCGTGCACAGATGCAAACTGCTATCCTTAAACCTAGCCCAGATCACTTCCCAAAATATGAGCAGCAATCTCCAGCTATGCCTGAATGCTTCACTCCGAATTTTATTGATTATTTACATAGGACCTTTAATGGGCCTCAGCTTGCAGCAATCCAGTGGGCAGCTACACATACAGCTGCTGGAACAAGTAGTGGGGTGACAAAGAGACAAGAGCCATGGCCTTTCACCCTTGTTCAAGGGCCTCCAGGAACTGGTAAGACACATACAGTCTGGGGGATGCTAAATGTCATTCATCTGGTTCAGTATCAGCACTACTATACCTCCTTGCTAAAGAAATTAGCACCTGAGAGCTATAAACAAGCTAATGAGAGTAATACCGATAATGTTGCAATGGGATCGATTGATGAAGTCCTCCAGAACATGGACCAGAATCTTTTCCGCACCCTTCCTAAACTCTGCCCAAAACCTAGAATGCTAGTTTGTGCTCCTTCTAATGCTGCAACTGATGAGCTTCTTGCCCGTGTTCTTGATCGAGGATTTATTGATGGTGAGATGAAAATCTACCGTCCTGATGTGGCCCGAGTTGGGGTAGACTCTCAAACACGGGCTGCCCAGGCAGTTTCTGTTGAGCGGAGAACTGAACAACTTCTGCTCAAGAACCGTGATGAAATTTTTGGACATATTCAGACTTTAAAGGCTCGTGAAGCCATGTTATCTCAGCAGATTGCTACTCTTCAAAGGGAACTTACTGCTGCAGCTGTTACTGTTCGGTCCCAAGGTTCTGTTGGTGTTGATCCTGAAATTCTTCTTGCTCGGGATCAGAACCGAGATGTACTGTTGCAGAACTTGGCTGCAGTTGTTGAAAGCAGAGATAAGGTTCTAGTTGAGATGTCTCGCCTTCTCATTTTAGAAGCTAAGTTCCGTGTTGGCAGTAACTTCAACTTGGAAGAAGCCCGTGCTAATCTTGAGGCTAGTTTTGCCAATGAGGCTGAGATTGTTTTTACTACTGTCTCAAGTAGTGGGCGTAAATTATTCTCTCGCCTTACTCATGGTTTTGATATGGTTGTAATTGATGAGGCTGCTCAAGCCAGCGAAGTTGCAGTACTTCCTCCCCTCTCTCTTGGTGCAGCAAGATGTGTACTTGTTGGGGATCCCCAGCAACTTCCTGCAACTGTCATCAGCAAGGCTGCTGGGACCCTCCTATACAGTAGAAGCCTTTTTGAAAGGTTCCAGCAAGCAGGGTGCCCAACAATGTTGTTATCTGTGCAATATAGGATGCATCCCCAGATCAGGGATTTCCCATCTAGGTACTTCTATCAAGGACGTCTTATTGATAGTGAAAGTGTTGCCAACTTACCTGACGAGGTTTACTACAAGGACCCTTTGCTTAAACCTTATTTATTTTATGATATTACTCATGGCCGAGAGTCCCATAGAGGTGGTTCTGTTTCATACCAGAATGTGCATGAAGCAGTGTTTTGTTTGCGCTTGTATGAGTACCTACAGAAAACCTTAAAATCTTTGGGTGTGCCAAAAATCACAGTTGGTATAATAACACCATACAAGCTGCAATTAAAATGCCTACAACGTGAGTTTGAGAGTGTTCTAAGGACAGAGGAAGGGAAGAGGGATATATATATTAATACTGTAGATGCTTTCCAGGGCCAGGAACGTGATGTTATTATTATGTCTTGTGTCCGTGCCTCAAGTCATGGGGTGGGCTTTGTTGCAGATATTCGACGAATGAATGTTGCTCTTACTCGTGCTAGAAGGGCTTTGTGGGTATGAGTTCTTTCTTCCAATCTTGTATGCTATTAAATTCTAGCTCTGATCCTTCTCCAATTACCTTATTTTGTGTTCATTTTCTTGAATCAACGTTAATGTTTGAACAGGTTATGGGTAATGCCAGTGCTCTGGTGCAATCAGATGACTGGGCAGCCTTAATTGCTGATGCCAAAGCTAGGAATTGTTATATGGACATGGATTCTCTCCCCAAGGACTTCACAAAAGACTTGCTCCCCAAAGAATTTTCAGGGCCAAGGGGACTTGGTTACTCTCCATCACAGGGTAAGGCTTCTAATATGAGAGGTTTAAGGTCTGCTGGACCAAGACATAGATCACTCGATATGCACATGGAATCCAGGTCAGGAACACCATCAGAGGATGAAGATAAGTCGGGCACAACTGTGATTTCTAGGAATGGGAATTATCGGCCATTTAAGTCGCCACTGGATACTTTTTTGGATGATTTTCATCCGTCAGGTGACAAATCTAGAGAGGCCTGGCAATATGGTATACTGAAGAAGCAAAATTCTGCTGGTACAATGGGGAAAAGAGATTCCTAGGCTTTGGTTGTTGTCTATGAACTGTTTTGGCTCATGGCGGTCCGTGGAGCAAAACTTTATTTATAATCCTTGCATTGAAATTTATGGAGCTCTTAGCTCCATGAGTATTGAAACAATTTGTTGGAAGTTGGTGCCAGACTTGTGTCTGATAATTGCCCTAAGATGAACAAGTTGAGAGGGATTTGCATGGGTCACCAGTGAACTTTTGCCAGTCTGCCATGTTGATTCCTGCTAGGAGGTGGATGATCTGGGGGGTAGGATGTATGAGGTCAAACCCTACATCCACCCACCAGACAGGCTTCGAAGGTAAGAAGTTTATCATCAAGCCAAAATTATTGACAACTTTTAATGTAAATTTCATACGTGGGCACTACGACTGTCTTATACATATAACTAATGCTTTCTCTAAACCAGGAGTTGAATGCTGGCATTAAGGGTTGTGCCGCCCTACAATATCCCTTTGCTTGATAATTGATTGTTGCAATCTGCTATTACTTGGATGAAGTCTTTAATCGATACAGTTGGGCAGTCATCTCAAATTCTGGTGCTCTTTGACTCGTGTCCTTTTCCACAATACACTGAATGCATGGCCGACTCTTCAGTTTGGGGATGTGAATTCTTTTGGATCTGTCATTTGAAGTTACATTCATCAAATTTACAAATGCTTGCAAAATGTCAGAGGACGAGTAGCGATTCTTGAAC
Organism: Gossypium australe; assembly: GCA_005393395.2. Taxonomy (NCBI): domain Eukaryota; kingdom Viridiplantae; phylum Streptophyta; class Magnoliopsida; order Malvales; family Malvaceae; genus Gossypium; species Gossypium australe. Next base: position 89,107,459 of record CM016618.1, on the reverse strand, counting down.
GGGTGTGCTTTGCAGAATCCTAAGAATCAACCTCTATCAAAGTTGCCGTATATATTCTTTGAACATGGAGATGCACTACGGTGATAACTTTTTAGTTCTGCAGGATACGGGTTGGTTAACCAAGTATTCTTTGCTTTTGTTCTTTATGTTAATTTTCCTTGGTTCTTTAAACCAAAAGACTTGGATAGAAATAGGACACACCTCCAAATTCTGTATAGAGAAGTAAGACACCTAAAAGGGTACAGAATTGTGCGAGGAACTCTCATCTAGCTGACTTTGTGTATACAGCTTCAGGTGGAACCAAAGAATTCTTTCTCAGCTGCGAAAAACCTCAGCTGCTGGTTTTTTTTTTTTTTTTTTTTTTTTTTTTTTTTTTTTTTTTTTTAACTTGAAAACCATCAAATAATGGCCCAAGGTTTTAAATTAATACCATTTGTTTTATTTTCCTGTGATGAGATGTACTTTTCCTCAGATTGCCATTACTTGAAAGGTAATGCGGGGGATATAATTTATGTAGCGATGAACGCATCCGTACATGATTCAATTCATTATCTTAAAAGTTATCTCAAGTCTATAACCAGGTATCAGTAAGAACAACTCAACAGGTCCCTGTTTGGACACTATTTGTTCTTTTGCTCTTCTGCAGCGTTCCTGCTTACCAAGAAGATTGTAAAGTGGGTGAGCTTCGCTGTCAAAACCAAGACATATTAAACTGTAGATCGAAAAAATTGAAAAGGTTGAAAAGAACAGGGTGTAATGGGATAATTCTTCAAAATGTAATGGGATAAATCTTCAAGATGGCATTCTATTTAATTTTTCTTTCTGATAGCATCTACAGTCCAAACCTGTCCTCTAGCTTTGCCTAGTTTCCCTAACGTTTTCCTGCTTTAAAAGGTCTATTCTACCCTCGATGGTTAATTACTTGTTCATATGTTGGCCTGCCTATTTTACAGCTACCAAAATGGAAACACACCCCTGTTTTGTAAATTTTTTTAGTTCATCAGGTAAACTACAATTATATATATTTTAGTCTCTTTAACTTCAAAATTTTTTAAAATAGCTATTGAATTTTTTGAATATTATCATTTAAATTATGAAGTTATTTATATGTTTTTATTTTTCATTGAATTATTATGTTTTTTAAAAAAAATTATGGTAGTGGATTACATTTTGGTCACTTAAATTAAAAAGGTTATAAAATAATTATTAAACTTACGAAAGTTTTTATTTAAATTACCGATTATTCGAAGTTTTTATTCACGTAATTGGACTATTAGTTCTTTTTAAAAAGAAATTATGCTAATGAGTTTTAAACAACAATTTGATAGTTAGTACCTTCAATCAGTATTTATTGATGAGTAGAAGACCATATTTTAAATTTAGGTCAATCTAACAATCAATCTTGGAGATCAAAAAAGAAAGTCATTTGAAAATTGGTTCGTGAATATATAATGTTTAAGTCCGTTTCATAAAAAAACTGAATTGTAGAAAATAAAAAAAATGAAAATTTTTTATTGGAATAAATAATACGTATAAAAAATTATATAATAACGATTTTAATAGTTTATTAACTTAAATGGTAACTTTTTAATAATTTAATAGTTAATTTTTTAAAATTTAATTATCAAAAGGTAAATTTATTAATAGTTAATAATATCTACCCTAAAGTTTAAACCTAATTTCTACCTTGGCGTCTCAGTCGTCCAAAAAAAAAAAAAAAAAAAAAGTAAATGGGGACACCCATTCTAGAAAAGTTGGAAAACAAGGCTGGAGTCGAAAAGTACATACTTAAAAACAAAGGAGTTAAAGGAACCCCAAACTTCCCGGTTTCTCGAATTGATTGCATGAGACGATCCAAGTACATACCATCAACGCCACGAACCTCACCGCTCCTATTTCTTAAGCGACACCCTTTTCATGGTTGACCTCTTTTTCTTTGATTTTTACCATCTGAGCTTCCACCCTTGAAGTTGAAGATCCCATTCCTCCTTGAATCTGTCGGGTTAGTTTGCTCCTTCCTTTACCATATATGCAGACTTACTTTTGGTCTTTAGATCTTTTCACAATTTGTTTACTTCCAGCTGCAAAAATTTCCTGTTCATCTTATCGTTTTTATTTTCCCCATTTTCTTGTAAGCTGATTGGACTGTTTTATATCCGAAAACTTATGCGGTGGATAGAATTTGTCATCAGGTGAAAATAATGTCATTTTTGCCAAATGCCTTTCTTTGGTCTAAAGTGTTTTGGATGAAATTTTCCATCCCATATACAGACTTCTATATTACAATCAATTATTTTCTTCTTTGATTCGTTGTTTTGTTGGACAAACTAAAGGAGAAGGGGTTGAGGTGTAAGTAAACGAAGCTTTTGTGTTACCGATGATCAAATTCTATAGTAACACCTTGCTATTGAATATGATTAGCCTAGACAACTGCTCAGCAATTTTGGGCTATCTGGTTTGTTAATATAGTCTTCAAGTTATTCGTTTGATCGTACAGATCATTCACTAATTTCAGTAATCTAGCTTCCTATGATTTTGAATAATCTTTTTTTCTTTTATGGAGGATTGGTAGCAATTTCTATGATCCCAAAGGGAGCTTCCACACCAATTCATCCTTCATGATCTTATGCAATTTCTTGTTTCTGCATTAAACTGTTAACATACAGGGAGACATCTATAAAAGCTATGAGTGCTGCATTGAAGAAATCCTCTTCAAATGGCTCTGATAAGTCTGTAACAACTGAAGAGCAGCAGGCAAAGGCATGTTCCATTTATATGATCTCTGATTCCTTGTCCCTCATAGATTATCATTTTGACCTATGATAGATCTTGCAAGTTGAAGCAAGCAAAAGCTTCTTTATATGCCGTCAAGAGTAAAGCTTTCTGACCTTTTGATATTTGCAGATTAGTGAGATAAGAAAGTTGATAGGTCCATTGCCTGAGAAGTTGGCCATTTATTGTTCTGATGCAGCCATCACAAGATATTTAAGGGCGCGAAACTGGAATGTCAAGAAGGCAACTAAAATGCTTAAAGAGACCTTAAAATGGAGAGCAGAATACAAACCAGAAGAGATCCGCTGGGTATGCTACAATTCATCCTCCTACAATAAGTTGTTTTGAATAGGGAATACCAAATGCATGCAGAATTTACCCAATCCAGTTTGCTTGAAACAGTTTCCCTTTTTCTTTAATCCATTTTATTTTGAAATTTGAGGGTGCTAGGCTATTGGCAATGAGTGGCCTGATGATCTTTCTTAGAAGTTGCATTCTTTTGCTTTCAGTATGGTTCATTGAATTAGGAATTTAAATCTATGGACTTAACCTAAGAGTAACCCAAGTCAAATCTACTTATTATGGTTGAACTCTTGTCATTTTACTGGTTCAGGTCAACCTTTATGGCGTTTTTACAATTTTGTGCTTTTTTGTATGATATAGGAAGAGGTTGCTCATGAAGCAGAGACAGGGAAGATATACAGATCAAATTATATAGACAAGCATGGAAGAACAGTTCTTGTCATGAGACCTAGTTGCCAGGTTCCATCTGACTTCCTTGCCTTTTACTTGTGCAATTTTACATCTGGTACTACATAAAAATTGAAGCAACTTTGAGTGAAAGGTGTCAAAGTTCACTCCAAAGAGTGCCCTACATCAGCCGAAGGATAAAAGAAATGAATAATATAAGATAAACCCCAATCTAACAGTCTAAGATTTCTGATCATGGTGGTTCCCATATTTGTCCCAATAATAGGATGTTACACTGCCTCTTAAGCATTTAGCAAGTCCTAATAAAAGGTCAATGTACCGGTTTCTTACAGATTAGTAAGCATGTTACTTAGCTGTACACTGGTTACCCTTGACAACTTAGTTACATTCGTTTTGACTGCAGAACACAAAGTCAACTAAAGGACAGATAAGGTATTTGGTTTATTGCATGGAGAATGCAATTTTAAATCTTCCACCAGACAAGGAACAGATGGTCTGGTTGATCGATTTCAATGGCTACAACTTGTCACATACATCAGTGAAGGTGACACGGGAAACAGCACATATTTTACAAGACCATTATCCAGAGCGACTGGGCGTGGCAATACTATACAACCCTCCCAAGTTCTTTGAACCATTCTGGAAGGTAACCCCTTTTTTGACATTTTTTCCACTTTTTCTTTTTCTCCTGCTTTCTTGTTAAAGAAAATAAAATTTTTACATACTCATGTGAGGTGTCTCAAGAATATGCATACATGATTTGAAGAGATCTCTATACGTAAGCATATGAGTTAGCTAGTAGTTAATATGGAATTTGGATACATGGTTACTAGTCAGATTTTGCAGATTTGAAGAGATCCAGATTTAATGTAGATTTCAACTTTTATATTCTTCTTGGTTTTTCGATGGTATTCTGCCTAAATGGTAAACACAGGTAATAAATAAGAGACTACTAGGCAACGCTAGTTTGAAACATTTCAGCACTCTAGTCGTTTTTCATGTCAATATATAATGTGAAATTCTTCGTTCCAGCATTTAGATCCAGCACTATGCGAGCTATTATTGGTCTTCCTCTTCTTTTAGTTTACAGATTATGGGTTGTGTTCAATGCCATTTTTCGTTTTGTTAATGTAAGGACATCTTATTTTGCATTGATACGATATTGGGTACCTGTTTCTTGACAGGTGGTGAAACCATTTCTAGAACCCAAGACTCAGAACAAAGTAAAATTTGTTTACCCTGATGATCCCAATAGCAAGAAAATAATGGAGGAGCTTTTTGATATGGAGAAGCTGGAGTCTGCATTTGGTGGAAATGATGATTCGGGTTTCAACATTAGTAAGTACGCTGAGAGGATGAGAGAGGATGACAAGAGGATGCCTGCATTTTGGACAAGGGGAAATCCTCAATCCGCAGAGCCACCTGTTGATTTGAATTCACTTGATTTGAACTCGGATTCTGATGCTTCTGACAATGACAAGGTAGACAGCTCCCCTAGTCATGTTTCTGACTCTGAAATCCTCTCTCCCAGTGAAAGTGTCATCGTCACAAAGGGAAGTGATAATGGCTCCACGGAAGTTCATTAGATATAGAAGAGACTCGAAGCCTGAACCTGTCTTGGGTGAGGTAATAAGGTATACTATAATCTGACCATATGCAGCGGGTGTCGATTGTTTCACTGTTTTAGTTAAAAAATATGAAGCCAAAAGTAAATCTGCTCTCAATTTTTATCATTGTCGTTTTATACTAAAGCTTAAATGAATTACATCGTTCAATTAATGTAATGTATTTGTATCCCTCGACAAGAGATTGCCTTGTCAAGTTACTCTTTTTACTTCTCAATAAATTCTCAAAACTGATTCACTGAAGTGAAAACCATAACTTTTATTCTATCACGTGTTCCAAATGAAAGGCAATTGAGTTTGCCTTTATCCTCCATGTATGAAACCAAGGCTTCAAGGGAAGAGGCCTTAATGCCTTATCCCTTGCACATCCAGGGCCATGGGACCTGAAAGCTCATTTTGCCCCATTAACGATGGGCCGTTTTAAAACAAAATAATTCAAATTTGAGGGGAAAAGAATATTCAAAATTGCACTCCATAGTTTCTCAATACAAAGACAAAAGAAGGAAAGTTCTTATTGCTGTATATATATATATCTGTTACAGGGTTCACTATCTTTTCCAGAGATACACGTAACTAGAATTATAAGGATGGAGCTATAAGATTACCGCAACCAAAAGAAAAATCAACTGTGACACTAGCCGACCTTAGGTATGTGGCCCGACATTACAACCAATGCAATCGTAGATGTAAATGATCATGCAAGTAGGCTCTCCTGGGAAACAAGGGAAAGAAACTGTAAAATTATGTGAGTAGGAAAGAGAGCTAGATAAAAGCCAGAATTTGATGTTACCTATACTGAAAAGGGGCATGTCAATGCAACATCTCATCTAGTTTCTGCCTGTACTGAGCCAACTTCTGCAAAAATTTCAATTGGTAGAAAGCATTAGTCTTCTCCATCAAGCTTTAATAATTTCAGGTAAGAAATAAGAAAAAATTTCCTCAAAACAAGAGGATAATGATAATAATAATGATTAATTATACTAAGCTTTTGTGTTCTATTTCCTTTTGAGTTTGAGACATACAGTACCAAACGTAGGACTATATATAAGTATAGTGTCTAGAATAATGTCCCCCCAAAGAATTCAACAAAAAAAAGGCTCATTTTATATCAATCAGGTCTTTTCCATGTATGTCTCAAAAAAAAAGTTTTTTCCATTTTATATCAATCAGGTTTTTTCCATTTTACTTCAGCAAGATACTGGTTTCAAGCAAAAGAGAGTAGCCAAATACTACATGTCAAGAAGGGGAAGCAATCATGATTCTTAATCTATAATAGTATAACCCGAAAAAGGTTTTAGTTATAATTCCTGAAAACATATCACGTGATGAAAGCATTAACTTGTATGACCAATTTGACAGCTAAAAGAGTTTACAAAAAAAAAAAAAAAAGAACTAAGCAGCTTTAATATATTTATAGAACTAGATGGCCATATTTGCATATTGATACAAATAACACTTCCTGCTGCAAATTCCAAATACCTTGCACTACAAAAGTTGAAGGCATGAACTATTGCAATATTCTGAAATCACACACAATTTGTGAATTCTAAGCTCCTTTTCATCTCCTTCCCTTGTCAAAAGGTAATGAAACAATACCTACTCTGGCTTTTCTATCATAACTCCTTTGTAACTTTGAATTGACTAATGAATTTTATGCTTTGTGAAGCAAAAGCAGGTATATAGAACCAGTAGGATGAAAGCATTTACACAGGTTCATAATGATCAAGGACAATGATGAGAGGAAGTTGCATACCCTAGTATAAGCATAAACTCCAGCCTCTGTTGGTGCGATGGGACTTCCCCTTCTAATGAACTTCCCCTCTTTAAAAATGTAAAGCATGGGTATCCCAGTAGATAGTTCTAAGCTGATAACCTGACTCATAAAGAATACAAAATGTAGCCTTAGCGTTAAAACAAGAGCACCAAGAAAACTAAAAACGTCATGAATGCAACAAAGAGACGGATCCATACCTCCTGTGAGGTTAACTTATCAAGATACATAATGATAGACCTTAAGGAGTTCCCATGTGCAGCAATCAAGACATTCTTTCCAGATAGAAGTTGGGGTTCAATCTACAAAACAATAAGTTGGTTGTCAGGTTCCAAATAAATCACATTAAAGAACTTGAATCTCTAAGGTTAGATAAGGCATACACCCCAACATATGATAAAAATATCAAACTAATTATATATCAGACAAAGCCAGATGTAGACATTACCTCATCTTTAAAATATGCAACAGCTCTTTCAGCACACATTTCCAAACTCTCGCCATTTGGTGGTGGTATATCATAACTTCTACGCCACTCATGAACTTTTTCCTTCCCAAATCTATCTGCAGTTTCCTGTTTATTGAGACCTTGTAATTCTCCATACCTGCACAAAGAGGAAAGTGCATGAATCATTCATAAAAGAGGATTGAAAATATTGAGACAACCAATAAAAGGACAATAAAAAAAGCAATAGCAATATAACTTCGTGCTTCTTGATACAAAGAAAACGAAAAAGTGATTACATTCTTTCATTCAATTGCCAAGCTGCTATAACTGGAATTGATTGTTTTATGGTGTCTTCACTATGTATTTGACTCCATACCCTTGCTTGCTCATTCTCATTATGCATGATAATTGGCACCTGCAAACAGTAGAATTTTAATAAGTTAATCAGTCTAATAAACCAAAGAATGATAAAAAAAGATAACCACACTCAGAACTTAGTAAGTAAATAAACGATTTTCAATAGCTCAAATACATTTGAACATGTCAATAATTTTACTAATGACTGATGAACGCCTGGCATCTGGTATCACAAATCAGCCAGTCGTGCCTTAATTTTAGTTATCATGAATTTTTCCCCCTCAAGTTACCTTCTTTTGTCGGTGCTGTGTCATGGCTAGCATAGCGGTCATCTGTGCACGTATTAGCGCTGATGTAAATATCATCTCGACAGGTATGTTGCTGATTCTTTTGCCGGCTTCAATTGCCTCTTCCACTCCCTTCTTGGTTAAAGGCACGTCAACGCAACCCGTAAACAGGTTCTTCTCATTCCATAAAGACTCCCCATGGCGAATCAGTATCAAAGCTGCTTCATCTGCAATGAGAACCAGTTGAAGAAAACAATCAGAAGATTTCACAAAAGTGAATCTAATTTTTTCCATTGTTATATGAGGAAACAACAAATCATTTTCATCAGTTGGAATCAATGTTGTTTTGCAGTTTGCCATAAAACAACCGGTGAAGAAAGTGCAAATATAGGGAAGTTCAATTGAGCTAATAATCATGAAGAGAAATGGTGCGTTGCTATAATATTCGCTCATTAAGTAGGAAAACTATGCATATGGTCTGGTCGGGCTTACTTGATTTCTTGAGAGATTCATGCGTGCCATTGTTAGAGGGAGATAAAACAGGATCAACAACAGAGGTTTGAGAAGCTGAGGCTTGAATAACACTGAATTTCTTCTCTCCGGAACTACAAACCCCTCTCTTGCAGAACCCAACTTCCACCTTGAAACCTTTGGGAATCAATCTCACTGAATTATTTCCACCTTGGCAATGAATTCCAGAACTGCCATGAAGTTGAAGAGTCCCAACTGTTTGGTGCAACATAGCATTGGCCATTCTGAAAAATCAAGATAAGCAAGCACTAAACTAAGAACATATTCTGTAACTTGACAAAATGAAGCACAAATATACAGGAGAAAGTCTTCACTATTGACATACACATGTTCCCTTCCATTGCACTACTGGAAAAGAAAGCTAGAGCAAAATAGCAGTTGATTATGACCATGCCACTAAGGATTTCATTTCATTCTAAATCATCAGTTAAATTATTCTTAAGGCAGATTAAGAACCTAATGGTTTAACAAGCTCCAGCAAGCAACAACACGATCTACGATAACCTCATCAGAGAAAAAGGAAAGCTATTTCTTTGAGAGAAAAAGAAAAATGAAGAAAAGGCTAATATTTTTCGGATGCCAACAAGTAGATCATAATAATATTAGTTAAAAATAATCTGACAGATACAAGAATCAAAAGGTTTCCCCAATCAAAGACTCAGATTTAACATTACCCACATCGGGGATTCATCCCATTTAATCAAATAAACATTATAAATTTCAGGACAACGAAAATCCAAAAAAATGATGGGCAAGAAGAAATCAAACCTTAAAGACAACAATCCAGAACCCAAAAATCTAATGCTAAAAGAGAAAAAGAGGTTGGTTGCGACTTTGCGTTGTTAGATGCACGAAATAACTTGGTGGGTTATATAGGCCAACAGCGAAGAAACCGAGGCGAAGAAAAATACGAGAATGAGAGTTTTTACTAAAAATACGAGGAAAAAAAATACAGTCGACGGAGAAGGAGAGGGGTAGAGATTATTAGAGAGTTCACAAATTTAAAATGTCAATTTCAAGGGACAAAATAAAAACAAAGTTTGAAAGAGACAAACTGTGAGTTGCTTTAGTATGCTGCAATAAATTTGCAGACTCTAAGGTTATATAGAAACAATCGTTGTTGCTGTCTGTGGATCCTGTTTTCTTCTCATGTGTCACGCTCCCAACAGCTTAATGACAAATTTCCTTTTTATTCACTCAAAAACCATATTTATTTTTAATATTTTTATTATATTTAAAATAAATTTCTTTTTATATAATTTTATTGGTGAAATTTGTATTTAAGATTTTTAATTAAGATAACTTGAATGTAATTAATTTTTGATTTTCACAAAATAGTTGTTTGAAAGAGAGAGAAAAGCTATTGCAAACAAATAAATGGGAGAAAGTGGAGAGGAAGATGAGAGTAAATTTCGTAACACTGAACATAATGACATGTGGTGATTTGTGAGGTGGATAAATGGTTTGAGAATTATCCTTTTGATTATTGCTCTTAAATCAAGTCAAATTTATAATAGGTATAAGCATAATCGATAACATACTAATTTTTAAGAAGAGTTGTATTGATTGAATGGCAATTAAAGTAGAACTTGACAAAATGTACAAAAGGAGATTCCTTAAAAAAATTCCGGCTCCTCGGATAGGAGTTATTATGCATTGCATCTCAAATTCTTCAATTCAAGTTCCTAAAAGGTAAAATGGAATATTGAATCAATGAACCTTGGGATTGTGGGATAGCATTTTTGGGCAACACTGTTTCAAAGGAAGTTGCATGTCCTCCTACATTTACTCCCTCCCACCCCCAATTTCCTAGACACAGACTTTTTCCTTTGGACTATGGCCCATCAACACACTATTTGGATTTAAAACCCCAATGCAAACATCGGCCAGTTTACAACTGTGCCAATGCTTGGGTGAGCTTAATGGAGTGGGCTACCGCACCTACAACAATTCGGTTTTTTGCTTTGTTAAGGCCTCAGATGCTTCTGAAATTGATGCTCATTTCCATTTGGTTTATACGTATATATGAAATAAAAAGATTAATTAGTGAAATAGTTGAAGTCTGACCGTGCAGCACTCAACTTCAAAGTCGGCACCACTTCTATCTATCTATATATTTTTGGGCTGAAATGAAAAATGGGTAAATATTATAAATATTTGATCAAACTTCCATAATAATTAAGTTTAGCTAATTTCAATTGTTTCTTTCAATACAATATTGATAGGTTTCAGGTGGCTTCAAACCTAAAACTGAAAAAAAAGATACAATCGAAACTAGTTATTATGAAAAGTTTGATAAGATATGGAAACTATTTATGATATTTGCCTATTTTTCATTTGAGCTCAAAAAATATATGTAGAAGACGACACCTAGTGGTGCCGACTTCAACTATTTCAAATCTATTTTTGCTAATTAATCTTTTTATTTCAGATATATGGGAAAAAAGCGGCATGCTTCTTTCCCCTAGACTAGTTTTCGGTGCAATCTGGCTAAAGAAGACTATTCCACTCTCTGGCTGTCAACTGGTAAGTTATAGATAGTTACAACTTAGCAATAAAAACAACTGAGTTCCACTTTTTTCTCAGTCAAAGGTGCCTCCATCTCTATCAATCATTGCTCCTTCACAGACAGGTACCATAGCACCGGGTCAGAAAGGGAACATCCTGGACTTCACATAAACATATAAATGTACTTCTTTTTGTACGAAAACATGGCGTGAATCTTGCCTAGATATCTTCTGAAGCTTGTCGGATAGTGAATGGAGTCTCCAAAGATAAAAGACGTCATAAGGCACTGAAATCTTGATGGTGCTCCACGTTTAAGTACAGTACTCAACATTAATGAACAAAAAAGAAGTGAAAAGCTCAACATTTACTTTTATCTATTTATATACTTCTTAGGTATATGTAACGCTTAATGGTGGATAGATGTAAATGCAATATCTATTTTTGAAATTGTTTAATGGCCGTCGCCTCATCAAGTGTCCTGTATGTAGAAACATGAGGGCTTCCACTACTTTCCCTTTCCACTAAATAGTAACTACAATATACTGTGATCCGATATTGCAACAGTAATGAGTACTAAATAGTAAGTATAAGCTTTGCTTATGAAAGCAAGGTTTTGGCATTAGAACAACTTTTGTGTCAACCCCTTCACTGCCAATTAATATGAGTTTCAGAACATTCTCTTCTTCTTTTTTCAAACCTTTTTAATTTTTTTATTTTTATTTCCTGAGAATTCAGTTCAGTGCATGAGAATGGTGAGTTATGTCATGCATGAGGTATTTTATTATATAGAAAATTCAGTTAAAAAACAAACATTTTCTTAGTCAGCCATCATCTTCTCCTGTGTTCATTAAAAGACAACGTATCCAGCAACTTTTTTTGACCATAATAATCATAATGCTTCTTAATTCATTTCATTATTCTAGCCTCGGCGGGTAAAACTTGGATGTCAACCTTCAATCTGCTTCGGTGAGGCGAGAAAAAATATATAATTCAACGTTGAATCATGCCAGAATTGTGGGAAATGATTAATACTGGTGGTCAAACATCACCCACCAAATGAACTAATTGATAAACTTGAACTTGATTTTGCAAAAGCACTCATAAATAGTCAACCACTCAACCAGCTGAACCAAGCCATTTCGAAGTCAACATTCAGCTCTGTAACTCTTGTCACCAGCCACTGTGATTTAATTTATATGTATTATATATAGGGAACTGAATTGTAGAGGCCGGCATACGAGAGCGAAAACAAAAGAAACATCAAAATGTTAGTGTCGTCCACAATGCATCTATTAAGCATGTGTGTCCTGTCTTTGGTTTTATCTTGCTGTCAGGGAAGGGTAGATCCGAATTTCCGGATTCGAGCAGTTAATCTAGGAGGTTGGCTTGTGACCGAAGGTTGGATTAAACCTTCCCTTTTTGATGGCATCGTCAACAAAGATTTTCTGGTTTGGAGATTAAACCCTTTCTTTCAGAATAACCATTCACCACCATATACAAATTCATGAAACAATTGAATACAGTATATAATTAACTCCAGTTCTATTTCTGTGCTTCATTGATATGATGATCAGGATGGAACTGCACTTCAGTTTAAGTCAGTAACAACCGGGAAATATCTTTCCGCCGAGCAAGGTGGAGGAAGTATTATAGTTGCCAACCGGACAACTGCTTCTGGTTGGGAAACCTTTAGAGTAATGGAAGCTATACTTTTGTCTGAACAAGTTTTTTCCTATGCCGTTTCCTTAATTCAGCGTTTGTGACTTCAAATTTGTTTCCCCACTGGTATGAAACAGCTGTGGAGGATCAATGAGACAGCTTTTAATTTTAGGGTCTTTGGGAAGCAATTCATTGGAGTTGACACGGACGGGAATGGGATTGACATAGTAGCTGTCTCAAAAGCTCCTGGACATTCAGAGACCTTCGAGATTTTGCGGAACTCCGATGATAAGAACCGGGTTCGGATCAAAGCCCCAAATGGGTACTATTTACAGGTAATTGTAACTTGCAAGTCTTTGCAAAAGCTTGTTAGGCCCACTAAGAAAGACCTTTCATTTTCCATCTAGGTCGGCATTTCAGTGTGGGATGAAAGGCAGGCAAGTTTAATTGGGATATTAAGACATTGTATTTTTTATATTTGTTAGGAATTCCCTTTCTCAACACCACTGAAAACGTGCTTTCTTAAGATATGCATGCAGTGTATAAGTAAATAATGGTGTCCAATTAGTGTATGCATTTTGAAGAAAAGATGTAAAATGCAGGCAAAAACAGAAGAAGTGGTGACGGCTGATTCGCAAGGAAATAAAGGATGGGGAGACGATGATCCATCAGTATTTGTGATGAAGATGACAGGAAGGTTGGAGGGCGAGTTTCAAGTGACCAATGGCTATGGCCCTGAAAATGCTCCACAAGTCATGAGGGTATATATGTGCTGCCCCACTAAGATAATTACTTTTTTTTGGTTTCATTATGAATTTATTTAATTGCATATTAATAATGTTTAAAATGTAATGCGATATCAACAAATCAAGCTCAACTTCAAGAGAGAGCCCTTTTTTTTTTTTAATTAATTAGTTGTCATTGTGATGAAAAAAAAGAGTGGGGTGGGTGGGGTGGGGGGGGGGGGGGGGGGGGATATTTTCAACTAATATGAAAAACCATTATAAGATAGTTTAAAATTCATAAGACAAATTTGGCCTTTGACATTAGTGTCGGCGTTGGCCGTTGACTTGATGACTTCCAAATGGTGCTATGGAACAGTTTGGGTGGCTTTAAAATTGCCATTCCTATCTCATAGTTATTGACAGATTTATAACTTTTATTATATAGCTTGTGATCTTATTGGTATTATTTTAATTAGTTTTTTTTTTTTTTTTTTTATATCTTGTAATGATATCCTGTGATGTTCATTATTTTATCTTATTCTTAGGAGCATTGGAGGACATTCATTGTGGAAAAAGACTTCGAATTCATATCACAAAATGGGCTAAATGCTGTGAGAATACCTGTAGGATGGTGGATCGCCAGCGATCCGACACCACCTCCGCCCTTTGTTGGCGGCTCGTTGCAAGCATTAGACAATGCCTTCCAATGGGCAAAGTAAGTTCCTTTTTCTTCCCCAGCAAACAACTACTTTTTATCAATTCACTCAAACTGAATCTTATCAATACGATATTCATATTCCCCAATGATGTTACAAATTTTCCTTCCTTTTTTTTTTTTTGTGTGTGTGTAGGAAATATGGATTAAAAGTTATAATTGATCTACATGCTGCACCTGGTTCACAAAATGGTTGGGAGCACAGCGGTTCCAGAGATAGCTCCCAGGAATGGGGCAAAACAGATGAAACCATAACCCAAACAGTAGCTGTCATAGATTTCTTAACATCCAGGTCAAAACAATGAATCCATTTTCTTCATTGAAACTCAATTACATATAATTAGTTATCAGCTCTAACTTCATTATAAATTATGATGCCTTTTGGTCCTTGAATATAGATATGCAAAGAGCCCAAGCCTTTATGCAGTCGAGCTCATCAACGAGCCCCTCTCACCGGGAGCAACACTGTCAAGCGTGATCGAATACTACAAAGCCGGTTACGCCGCCGTGCGTAGGCACACTTCAACAGCTTTCGTGGTGATGTCGAACAGGCTAGGACCGATGAAACCGAGGGAGCTGTTTCCGATGGCCAGTAGCTTTAAGCGATCTGTTATTGATGTACATTATTACAACCTTTTCGAAGACATGTTTAACAACATGACTCTCCAACAGAACATTGATTTTGTATACAACAATCGGTCCTCGCAGCTGAATTATGTTACAACATCTAATGGTCCTCTAACTTTTGTCGGTAAGAATGGATGGTCGGTTCTCATGTAAATTGAAATGTTTATGATACTCATTCATTAATGGCGAGTGTAAATGAAATGAGTGATGGTCATTTTTCAGGGGAATGGGTGGCTGAGTGGCAAGTTGTTGGAGCTGGTAAAGAGGATTACCAACGGTTGGCGGAGGCTCAAATGGAGGTGTATGGGAGGGCAAGTTTTGGTTGGGCATACTGGACTCTGAAGAACGTTAACAAACATTGGAGCCTGGAGTGGATGATCAACAATGGCTATATCAAGCTTTAAGGTTTAGGCCCTTCGGTTCTGGACTTGGGGCATCAATAGGAGCACCTCTTGGTAGGCAATAAAGGTTGCAATATTGACATGTTCCCAATTCTTAACCAAAAAACAGCAATAAAATAAAAAAAGGGTTGTATTTTCAAATTACAAATATATATATATATATATATATATATCTTTTCAATTTTTCATCATAAGCACACCAACAATTCTTTCACTTTTCTCTTCCTTAATTTTTTTTTTCAGTGGGAACATGAAAATTATATATGCAAAATTGATTGAAATTGTCGAACTCAAAATAATATACTAAAACATATAAATATGAGTAAGTATCAATACTTTGATTTGTGGTGGGAACCAAAAACTGTCCTCTTCCATGATAGTATATAATTGCGCAACATGTCCCCCATAATTTATGAATTTGTACCTTATAGGTAGCACAAATCATGTTTTAATAACGTAGTTTTTCGTTTTGTTTTTGTCAGTTTATATTTATTGGGTCATCAAGTCTATTCATTGTCAGCTGTGATCCAAAGAAGTGAGAATGCATTTAACAATCTTAAAATGTTTGCAATTTGAAATTATATTAATTCAAAGTAACACGATCCTAATTGTGTGGTATGGAGTATGGAGAATGGAGAAGTGATTTTTTAGAAATAAATTTAATAAGATTAAAGAAATAATTTTAATGGAAATAATAATGACGATAAGGGAAAAAATTGATTTACAGGTATTACTGTTGGAGTTGTGTATCAAAGAAAAAAACAAAGAAAAACAGAATAAGAAAACTTTGCAAAGATGAAAGTTGAGTGAATCTCATCAGCTATGTTTTTCATTCAAACTTTTGATAATATATCAATTACACAAACAAATTTTGACGCTGCTCCCCCTAGTACATTGACTAAAACTTAGATTAAAATATACATAGAAGCTAGCTGGTATACTAGCTATTAAATCAATATAAATCAGTCAACTTATCTTACTAAGCTATTTCATCAATACAAATCATATCCTACAAACTTAGCTATCACATTGCAAACGAACTAGACTAAGTTGCATAGGAACAAAATACACAAAATATGCTGCTTCATTCGGATCAGCTTCCTTTCTTCACTTCAAAACACTGTTGCAGCTTGAGTTGAGCTTGGTTTGCTGCTAGTCTTTTGTTGCAATGCAGGCCAAAGTTCTAACACTCCTCTTTGGACTGTATGCAACAAACACCAATCTTTCCCTTCAAAGTTTCAAACCTGGCAGCTCTTAATGGCTTGGTCAGGATATCAGCCAATTGAGTTTCTGAGCTACAATGAACAAGGCTGACTTCCTTTGATTGCTCAGCTTCTCGAACAAAATGGAATTTGATTTTAAAATGCTTAGTCTTACCATGGAAGACTGGATTTTTAGCAATAGCAACAGCTGATTGATTATCAACCTTGATTTCAGTAGGTTGACTTTGTTCTTCATTCAAATCACTCAAAAGCTTTTTAAGCCAAATGGTTTGATTAACAGATGCTGCAGCTGAGATGTATTCTGTTTCAGCTGTGGATTGTGCAACAGTCTGTTGCTTCTTTGAACTCCAGCTGAAAACACTTGAGCCTAAAGTGAAGAAATAGCCTGATGTGCTTCTCATGTCATCAACTAACCCTGCCCAATCACTGTTTGAATATCCAACAAGCTTTAGCTCTTCTGCCCTTCCAAACATAACACCAAAATTCAAGGTTCCTTTGACATATCTTAGGACCCTTTTTGCTGCTGTAAAATGTGCAACATTGCAGCAGTGCATGAACCTCGAGAGAAGGCCAACTACATACATGATGTATGGCCTTGTTGCTGTTAAATAAAGTAAACAACCAACCAAGCTCTTGTACCCCTTTTCATCCATTCGATCATGCTCACTAGTGCTTGATAGTTTTTTCTTCTAATGCAATAGGTGTGGTAACAAACTTGCAATTTGACATGCATAATTTCTTCAGCACCTTCAGAGCAAATGCTTGCTGACATAAAATACCTTGCTCCTCCTGAATTACTTCCATACCAAGGAAGTATGTCAACAGACCAAGATCAGTCATCTCAAACACATATTTCATCTGCTTCTTGAAATCAACAATCAGCTCATCTTTGCAGCCAATAACTAGCAAATTATCAATATATAAAGATACAATCATCAAGGTCTCCTTTCTAGCTTTCTTGACATAAAGAGTAGGCTCACTAACACTCTTTGTGAATCCCAGCATTGTCAAATGACCATCAATCCTTTCATACCAGGATCTTGGAGCCTGTTTTAGGCCATACAAGGCCTTCTTGAGCTTGTAGACTTTCTGCTATTCACCAGGGATCTCAAAACCTTCAGGCTGTTCTATGAATATTTCTTCCTTGAGCAAACCATTCAAAAATGCTGATCTGACATCCAAATGATGCACCTTCCAGTGTTTCTGAGCTGCTAAGGCAAATAACAGCCTTATTGTATCCAACCTTGCAACAGGTGCAAAGGTTTCAGAGAAGTCAATCCCTTGCTGCTGACTATACCCTCTTACAACCAATCTGGCCTTGTGTTTGTTCAGAGAACCATCTGCATTATTCTTGGTTTTGAACACCCATCTGACACCAATGATCTTTCTATTTTCAGGCCTGTTAACTAACTCCCAAGTGTCATTCTTCTGAATCATCCTCATTTCAGCTTCCATAGCTTCTTGCCAACAACTTTCTCTTGCAGCTTCATCATAACAAGTAGGCTCCACAATAGTCACTGTGCACCTTTCATAGATGTTTGCTAGAGTTCTGGTTCCTCTAACAGGTTCATCATCATAGCCATCTTCAATTATTCCTTCAGCTTCAGTTTGCTGCAGGTCAAGGTCAATCTGGTCTTCATCAAGCAAACTTGCTTCAATTCCATCCCATTTCCAACAGCTTGCTTCACTGAACTTGACATCCCTGCTCACTACAACCCTTTTAGTCACTGGATCAAAAACTCTATATCCCTTCTTCACAGTGTTGTAGCCAACAAACACCCCTGGCAAGGACCTCTTTTCAAGCTTAGTTTTTTCTCTGCTGGCACCAGTACATAACACAAGAAGCCAAATACTTTCATATGTGAGATCAATGGTTTCTGTCCAAACCAGGCTTCAAATGGTGTTTTGCCCTCAACTGCACTTGTTGGTAATCTATTTTGCAAGTAAACAGTTGTGTTTACTGCTTCAGCCCAAAAAGCATTAGGCATTTTAGCCTCAAGTAGAAGACACCTGGCCATATCAAGAACTGTTCTATTTTTCCTCTCACAAACACCATTTTGCTGTGGTGTATAAATAGTGGTTAGCTGGTGCTGAATTCCAGCTTCATCACATATCTTTTGGAACTTTTGAGATACATACTCAGTTCCATTGTCAGATCTTAGGCATTTTAGCTTACAACAAGCTTGATTTTCATCCAAGGCTTTAAATTTGCAGAAAAAATCAACAACATCAGACTTCTGTTTTAGGAAGCTTACCCAACAAAACCTAGTATAATCATCAATGAAAAGTACAAAGCACCTGCTGCCATTTAAGGAGGTGGTCTTCATAGGTCCACAGATGTTTGTAAGGACTAGCTGGAGTCTTTCTGTATAGACTAGCTGGAGTCTTTCTCAAGCTCTCCAAGCTTTGTTAACAGGAAAAGGTAACCTGGTCTGTTTGCCAAGCTGACAAACCTCACACACTTCCTTGTTTGGCTCAATCTTTGACATGTCTTCCACCAAATTCATCTTTTGCATCTGACTAAGTGAATTGTAGTTCACATGCCCCAACCTCCTATGCCATAAGGTTGCACCATCAGTCTGACTTGCATATGCCTTTGCTTGCAGCTGATTCACATCCACAATGAAGGTTCTGTCTTGCATAGCCACTGTTGTTAACACTTGACCAGTAGCACCTTTGATCACACAGGTTTTGCCTTCAAAAACTAAGGAATAGCCCTTCTCCAGTAGTTGACCAACACTCAGCAAATTTTGATCAATATCAAGTACATAAAGAACCTCAGAAATGGTTTTGTTACCTGACTCGGTGCCTATCACAGCCTTGCCCTTTCCTTTTGCCTCCAAGAGTTCACCATTGCCTATTCTGACTTTGGACTTAAAGGTGGTGTCCAACTCCTTGAACATGCTTTTATCAGAAGCCATGTGGTGGGTACATCCACTGTCAACTAACCAAATCTTGCTCACCTTGCTCGAGCTTGCAAAGCAGGATGCTGAGAAAACATGCTCTTCCTGCACTTCAACATCTTCAGCAGCCTAAGCTTGATTCTGATACTGTGGCTGTGCTTTTGGCTTGTTTTTGCAAACTTTTTCAATGTGACAAAACTGTTTGCAGCCTTTGCACTAAATATCTGGTCTATACCAACAGTATTTTTCAAGGTGAGTGGTCTTCTTGCAATGGACACAAGGTGGAAACTTCTTCTTGGTAGCCTCTTTCTTCTTCTTCTTCTCTGTCCAAGGCTTCTTGCCTTTGAAATTTGAGGTTGAGCTTGAGCCCTCTCTGCTTTTGGCTTGAAAAGCTCCCTCAAGGCGCTCTTCATTTCTGATGGCTTTTGTAACACCCCTAACCCTTATCCGTCGCCGGAAAGGGGTTACGAGGTATTACCGGATTTAACTACTAATTTGAGGCATAAAAATTTAAACTATCCATCTGCATCATGTTGACTAAATTGACTATAACATGAGTTAGGAAACTCGAAATTTATATCCGTAAATTTTCCATGAAACTAGACTCATATATTCTTACTATAATTTTTCCAGAATTTTTGGCTTAGTCATTTAGTACAGTTTATTCATTAAAGTTTCCCCTGTTTCACTGACCAACGGTTCTGACCTCTCTTAACCTAAATTCAAATATCTCATAGTACAGTTTTCATATGTTGTTCCTACTTGTTTCTATTGAAAATAGACTCACTAAGGAATCTATACATATAAATTATAACTCATAATTCATTTTTTACAATTTTGAATGATTTTTCCAATACAGAAAAGGGGACCACGAAGTCATTCAGAACCAGTTTCACTAAAATTTAAATATCACAGAATATAAAATTCTTTTACCTACTATGTTTCTTTCATATAAAAATAGACACAATAAGCTTTAATTCTATATCTTATTCACTTTCTAATTCCCTTTCTCCTATTTTTGGTGATTTTTCAAAATCACGTCATTGCTGCTAGCCAAAACCTGTTTCATTGCAAAATATGGTTAACTAGTTTATAACATCTTTACTCCATTTCATTTAAACTCTATATATTAACCATACTTATAAATACCAAAACCAAATCAACCAAAACCACAACCAAACGTTATAATCAAGCCATTTTCGCATGGCTATATATATATATATATATATATACACACACACAATTTCAAAACCAGCCATATCAAAACTAGTCTATACATGTCACATAACCAAATCTCCAAGCATTTATTTACCGAAGCGAAAATTGGATAGTGTGATGAGATCTCCTTCGACTTCCAACCCGAGCAAGTCTTCGAAACTCTATATACATAGGAAAATTACACAAAGTAAGCTTTGAAAGCTTAGTAAGCCATAAGCAAATAATTCACCATAGAAACATATATAATTCAATTCAAATAGGCCAAATTTAGTTAATCACTTTTCACATATAATCCATGTTCCTCGTTAAATAACTTCACTTACCTTATTTTTTATTTAACAATTAAACCTCATACGTACCTGAATCATTTAACTCAAATACACAGTCAGTCACCAATTCATTCATGGAAATATCATAATCATGCATATATTCCATCTCATAATTTATATCTAATTCACTTACTCATAGTTTATCATCATTCATAAACTTTCACCTTTCATAGCTTTAAGGCCAAACACTCACACATTCAATAACAGATTTCACATCGATCTATAAATCACTTTCTCATCTCAGAACCAATACATATACATTTGTTCAAGTATATACATATTAACTACTAAATTTTCTTTCTTACCTTTCAATCCATATAATTCACATACATTCTCCAATTGTATGACATATAACTAGTAACAAATATCAATTTACTAACTTACCTTATCTCCAGTAACCGATAGACTTACACATACCTGAACATCGAGCTCATTTACCGAATTTAAGTTCCACATCATCAAGAATCTATTTAAGCATACACGTCATATACATTCACTAATTCATCTACTTATTTTCCAAGCTACCCAAGTCTCAATTTAATAGGTATAACACTTACCTCTAGTATACTTACCCTTCCAAACTTAACCGTTCGGGTATAACGCATGATAATTCACTCGTACATTTCCACAGGCATAATATTATTAGAAATAGAAATCCTTTAACGAACCTCATACTTACTTGATTTTTAATAAAATTTAGTAACGTATCGCTCACATAGAGCCATTACTTAATACTTCTTGTAACGTACTGCTCACATAGAGCCGTTACATAACAATTCTCGTAACGTATCGCTCACATAGAGCCGTTACTTAACAACTCTCGTAACGTATCGCTCACATAGAGCCGTTACTTAACAATTTGCACACATAATGCTTATTAAATCATTTCGCTCAATTTGCGTTGTTCATTCGATTTGTATACTTTCATATATAGAATTAAGTCCACACTTCACACATAAACACATACATTTATATATAAACAAAATGTTCAATATCTCAAGTCCTATATACATTCGGCCTATACCACATCAAGCCATCATCAATTCCATTGAGTATGCCCGAATCCCATTATAGTATCACTATCAAAATTGCATATTTCATGCACCTAAATACAACATCCAAGTAATATCACAATCAACTATCTTTTACCAATTTCATTTATACATTCGGCAATGCATTGTAATAGACTCACCACCATTCAACTTAAACATGTAATAAAGTATAAATTCAACTTAATTCTATCGCTTAAAACTTACCTCGAATATCGATGGACTTCGTTTCCCTACTATTCAATTAACTTCTCCTTTCCCCGATTTTTTTTGTTCTTGATCTAAATAATTTCAAATTAAGCTCATTCAACATATTTTCATTCAATTTAGTCCAAAAACACACAATTGGGAAAATTACAATTTTACCCCTAACATTTAAAATTTTTACAGTTTAGTCCATATTGCACCAGAACACCAAATACTCAAAATTTGGCTACACCTCTTTAGGGCTGAATTTTCATATTCCTAATACAAGCTCATACATTTCATTTGTTTTACATTTTAGTCCCTCAAAAATTTATTTTTTTAATTTAATCCATAATACTCAATTTTATCAAAAATGTAAAAACAAAACTCACTAATCTATCACCTAACATTATTATTTCACCATTAATCAACAAAAACATTAAGCTTTCATCTATGGCCGAACTTAAAACATGCCTCAAACTCTAAAATTTTCACATGGGTTTGATAGTACTCAACATAACTAGCTCAAAGATGCAAAAATTTACAAAAAATCAAGCTCAATTACTCACCTCAATAGTACATGCAATGACCGAATGAAAATGAAAGTTTTAGCTTCCTTCTTTCTTTGTGAATTCGGTGAAGGAGATGGAGAAGAAAGAGATGAAATAAAACATCTTTTCTTTCTTTAATAATATCCATACATATTTTAACATTCCACTAACATATTATTATTATTACTTTAACCTTTATAATTAATATCAAAGCTATATAATATAAGCACATGCCATCTAGTTAATAAATTATAACATTAAAATAAACTTGGCATGCAATATTTTCATTAAAATAAACTAAGCATGTAATATTATATTATTAAAATAAAATAGGCATGCAATTGCTTTATAAAAGCATAATGTCGTCCCTTATCTTGCCAAAAAGGGTCAATTTTCTATTTAAATCCTCATCAATAAGGAGACAATTCAATTTAGCCACTAAATTTAATAGTTAGTTATTTTTACCACTTATGCGATTTAGTCCTTTTTCATAAATCGAACACACAAATGGACAAGTTTGCCTACGAAATTTTAACACATGCTCAAACATATATAATTAACACGAAAAATAATATAAAAATATTTTTCTAACTCGGATTTGTGGTCCCGAAACCACCGTTTCGATTAGGGTCAAATTCGGACTGTTACAGCTTTTCTTTGCTTTTGAGTATAGAGAGGATTTATCAACTCAGTCAAGGGAATGGTTGATAAGTCCCTTGAGTCCTCCAAAGAAGAAATTTTTGCTTCATACTTCTCTAGCAAGGTTGTTATGACTTTCTCAACTACCCTTTGATCACTAAACTCATCCCCAAGCAGTCTTATATTGTTGACAGGAGCCATGATTCTGCCAGCATACTGCTTAATGGTTTCTGAGTCTTTCATCTTCAAATTCTCAAAGTCCTTTCTTAAATTGATTAATTGTCTGACCCTTGAAACTCTTCCTTGAGTTTATCCCAAGCCTCTTTCGGTGTAGCACAAGCCATTATCCTAGTGAAGATAACACCAGAGACTCCACTTTGGGCATGACATGGCCTTGTACTTCTTAGCACAGTCTTCACTATGCTGCCTGATTTGAGCTATGGTCGGGTTGGCTATCAATGGTAGTGGCTCAGTGTCATTTAGAACAACATTCCACAAGTCATTTGCCTGCAGATATGTTCTCATCTTCACTGCCCAAATATTATAGTTTTCACCAACAAAAACAGGTGGAGGAGGTGGAGAGAAACTCATGTTTTACAGCAACCAAAAACTACCAACAAAAACAGCTTATGCTTCTTGTTTTACACACGATTAGCTTAGAAACAATGCACAACCAAGGCCCTCAAAGACAACAGGCTTTTGATACCATTTGTTGGAGTTGTGTATCAAAGAAAAAAACAAAGAAAAATAGAATAAAAAAACTTTGCAAAGATGAAAGTTGAATGAATCTCATCAGCTATGTTTTTCATTCAAACTTTTGATAATATATCAACTACAAAAACAAATTTTCACAGTTACAAAAAGCTAACTGCTCCCCCTAGTACATTGACTAAAACTTAGATTAAAATATACACAGAAGCTAGCTGGTATACTAGCTATTGAATCAATATAAATCAGTCAACTTATCCTACTAAGCTATTTCATCAATACAAATCATATCCTACAAAATTAGCTATCACATTACAAAAGAACTAGACTAAGTTGCATAGGAACAAAATACACAAAATATGCTGCTCATTCAGATCAGCTTCCTTTTTTCACTTCAAAACACTGTTGCAGCTTGAGTTGAGCTTGGTTTGTTTCTGGTCTTTTGTTGCAATGCAAGCCAAAGTTCTAACAATTACTACTACAAGTAATAAAAATACGCATAAATTCGTAATTAGAGTAGAAGATAAAATTTTTTTGAGTAAATACAAAAAAAATAAAAATTTATGGAATTTACAAATTCATCTCAGGATTAATTTAAAAGAAAAAAGAAAGTAATTAAGCCTCAAAATTTCTAATTCAAATTAAATTTTTAATGGAAAACAGGAAATGAATGTAACCAAAGTCACCAAATCGAAAATTGAATATCAGTGAACATTGTAACAGGGATGAATGGGCTAAAAAGCGGAGTGGAAGAAAGGATATTATGTAGTTTGCAGCATATTAAATTAAACATACTACTTTATAATATCAATATTAAATACACTAAAAACTCTATCACACACGTATGTGTGTTGAAAACACGTATTTAGAACATATATATTTTTTTTAAAATAATATAATATAAATAATGAAATATATGATTTAGAACTAATTAATAATAACACATGAGTTAAAATAAAAATTAGATTAAATTGTAAGTAAAACGAAATTCAAACACTTGAATACATCAAATTAAGGTTACTAAATAATGCAATTATTTATCATAGTGTTGCCATCAATCTAAATCGGGGTTGAGTTAATTTATGACACAATCTCAATCAACAATATTATTAATACAATTGATGGACGTAATAAAGTGCGCATAATAAAATTAGAATGTATAAGTAAATCAAAATAAATATTTGATTGAGTGGTAAGTTTAAAGTTTTCTAAATGTAATTGATTGACATTGGTCCAAATTGCACCATATACATATTTTTATTTTTTTTAAATTAAAAGGGCCAAAATATCCTCAAATAATATAATTTTTTTAAATATAAAAATATCATTTTTATAATTTTCCTAACTGAGTTGGTGCCCGATTGACTTATGATACCAACTTAATAAGAGATTTTATTAATAGTATAGATCTCAAATAAATAAAATATATATAGACAAACTTAAATGGATTTAAATTAATTCTTTACAAATATAAATAAATTTAAACAAAATTTAAAACTCACATCTCGAATCAGACTTAAACAACTATTTATAATAAAAATAGACCAAGTTTAAATCTAATCCAACCCAACCCAACCATTAACACCTCTAGCATTATCAACATTAGCGAAGATTGGAGTAGATTTTTGTTTTAGTTAGTATGGTGGGTGACAAACAATTAACTTGTTTAGAAGGCACACTCTACGAACATCTCCCATTAGACAGAGAGAAATCAAGAGTGAGCAAAACGTAGGTCACAAGCAAAATAAAAAATAAAAATCACCTTTGCTTTCACAATTTCATTTGCAGAAAAGAAAGTTATGAAGAAAACAACAATTTGTTACACTAATATGGACACCTCAACTTCTACTTACCTGTTTCTCAAGTCAGACCACGAAATAAAATGACACTGGAAATAAAATTTAAATATAAATTCAGATATGTTCGATGTCATTTTATAAAGTAATGGTTCATTCATACCGAGTTTTATCATTACACTAGAACTTAATGCTTTTAGTATGCCAAATTGGATATTTAGATGTGGTGATAACATGATCATTTTGCATGGTTTCTTGTATTTAATTCGGTTTATTTTTAAATTAGTCCCTGCTAAATTAGTATTTTTATGATTTAATTCTTGTCAGGGATGCAATTGATCAAAGCAAGCTGAAAAGGGCCAAATTGGAAGAAAAATCATGGAAATGGGGCCAAATAAAAAAGATGGAGGAAGCTAAGGACACATCAAGTAATTTGACTTTGTAAAAAGCCAAAAATAGAAAAGCCTATTTTAAGTTTATTTATTTTTAATTTTATTATTTTAGATTTTATATTAATTAATCTAGCCTATTTTTAGTAAACCCATGTATATAAATAGGTGTTATTTGTATTTAGAAAATCAACAATCAAATATTTCTTTTCCTATTCCTATTTGGAGTTGAATTGCTCTCTTTCTTTGCTTTCTTCTACTTCAATTTGGAGAAAAATTTCTATTTTTTTCTTTTCAAGTTTGCGTCAGACATTCTGCCTATTTCAATTCCATTTGTTTGTTTTTCTAAAATTGGTTTAATTGCCTCCCAAACCCCTTTCCTTTCCCAAATTTCATCATCCTTTACAAAAGCCCAAACACTTACCACAATCTTCAAGCATGAGTAAAATCATGCGACACTAAATTCTATCTTAGCCTTAGGCCGGTACTCTGTTCGGTCGGGAATCGTGAGATTCGTATCTGCGCAAATAATCCTTCCAATCGGTATTCACCTTTTTCCTAAGTATCGGGATAGATAAATCATCCCTTAAGGTTGAATTTGATTCCAAGTCAAAGTGCAGTTGGATTGGGGTCGTATTTGCTGATAGTTGGAGATTCGAGTCGGTCGTGCTGTATTCGAGTTTCCGAGAACAAATCAAGGAAGAGGTGATTAGGTTTAAACGATCTACGCGGTTGAGGCCGTTGATTCGAGTTGGGTTCTTCAGAATGCAAGGCT
The DNA here is from genome assembly GCA_005393395.2 of Gossypium australe. Classification (NCBI taxonomy): domain Eukaryota; kingdom Viridiplantae; phylum Streptophyta; class Magnoliopsida; order Malvales; family Malvaceae; genus Gossypium; species Gossypium australe. The sequence goes on along the minus strand of CM016618.1, from coordinate 89,080,556 downwards.
ACCGGAATCTTCAATCGGGAACACGTGTATCTCGGTTAGTTAATCGGTAAGGGTTGGTTTGCAGTCGTACTGGAACCAGCTACGAAAGGAGGAATTGGTGGTTAGGACGTTCTTAATCGCTATAACCAGCTTATCGTTTAGAGGAGAAGATCAATTTTCGAGGATCGATTCTTGACTCAAAATTTACCAAGTCTAAGGCTAAGGCTTATTTACTTTGATTACGTACCCGAATTTAATTTTGAATTTGATTTCTAATTCGTTTAATTATTCTGTTTCAATTAGTTAGTTTTTAAACATCTTAAAACCCCTCTGATTTATTTTTTGACAAGTTCGTTTGAAGTCGTGAGCACTACAACTGCCCAGACATAAATCTGGTCGAGAGAGAGAAACAATTTTGAGTAAATTCAGTCTCTATGGGATCGACCTTACTCCCTATATTGTTTAAATTTACAATTTAAGTGTAGGATTATATTGGTGGAATCGATGACTATCATGTGGTTAGGTGAAAGATAAATCCATAGACAGCCAAGTCTTTAGGCCATTAATTAAAAAAACAACAACATATTACGGACTTTTTTTTCGGTGGGGGGGGGGAATCTTAAAATTTGGTTTCAAGGTCTAACTTCCATCTCGTTCTTAGGTCATCTTCATTTTTAGTAAAGAAAAAAGCTGGCTCACTTTAATATAACAACAAATGTCTACAACTATATAATATTTCAAGAATGGAAAAGACTCCATATTATATGTTCAAATCATAAATAGAGAATAATTCTTTAAAAATATCATATCATATCAAATCTAGTTTTAATGCTTTTAAATAATAATTAAAAATAGAGGATGAAATTACTGTTGAAGATTTCAACTGTGATTTGGAAGCCAAATATCTAGGGGGTAACTATTTCGTATATATGCTTTTCCCAAAGCATCTATGCTAATCTTAGAAACTAGATGCTGGAACACTCAGATTTCAAGCTACAGTGTGATTAAAAGAAAGGTCATATATATGGTACAAGAATATGCACTTTTTTTTCCCCTTAACTCATTCCTGGCATATTTTCCACATTAAAAGAATCAAATGCTTTAAAAAATAAAAAATGTAGCTTGAGAATTTTTATAGCTCAGATTCACATAATCCAGCTTACCAAGATCCCCAACTTTCCACTTCATGAACGCATTTCTTGTCACTGTCATGGATGCGCTCTACCAATAATACATGTATAAAAGTTTCTATGTTTTACTTTAAATATAAAATACTTTTAAAACCACGTAATAATATAAATGATGAACATATTAGACATTGTTAGTAAAAAGGGCGTTGTTAAAAGTAGAATCAACACAATAAAATTGGTATAATAAACAACCTTTTTGTTTGGGTAATACAAAACCCAAACCAAGCGTAGATAAAACTGAAAACTCAGTTTACTAAAAGCAAAACCAGATTCCATTAAATGTACTTTAATTGTGAACATAAATATTAGACAGTACTATACAACTACTACACAGATTTCCATCAGACTGTATACTATTGTGCCACAGCAGCAGCCTCTCTATCATTGGAAGTTGAAGCATATGGCATTTTCTTTTTTCTTTTTCTTTTTTGAATTTAGTATATGTCGTTTTCAAGTTACAACTATATATTGTATATAAAGTTCATATAATCTTAATTTTTTTTATATAACATTTAGGGTTGAGAAAAAATAAAAAATAAAAAACGATTCAAGTTTAAATTAAATTCAACCTTTTTTTTTTTTATAATGAGAGGAGGAAGAGATTATCCAAAAATTGAATTTAAGATCTGATGTCGATGAGGCTTAATTTCGACGGAAATACTTTAAATTATATATATGATTTAATTTTAATAAACTATCTATACAATAAAATTATGATATTTTAAGTTTAAAAAATGATTATATGTTATTTTGCCAATTTCATTTAAATAATTTGATTTTTACATGAGATAACTTTTTTATATTTTGACCTATTAAATATTTAACAAAATTAAATAATAATAATTATTAATTATTTATACTAATTTTAATTAAATTACATAATATTTATTATCAGTCAAGGACTAATCAGTAATGACGAAGAGTAAGTGAATCCCTCCAAGTTATTATAATAGTATTATTGAATACTTTTTTTGAACTAACATATATTATTGACAATTTTGTTTATAATAATTAATATTATTTTTTAAAATATAAAATTATGTAGTTATGTGATTATATTTTATATTACCAAATTAATTACGCTGTATCAATCAAATATATTTTTAAAAAAAATCCCGAGATTATTACCCTAATAATTATACACTTCCATATTAATATACAGATACACTCTAATTATTCAAATATGTGATATATAAATACAAATGATTATTAAATGGTGGAGATGATATTATTAGGCATTCTGAAATGGACATATAATGATTGCTGTCCGTATTTTTTAATTTTGGGGTCAGAAGTATGACCAACTTAGGGGCAATAAATAATTTAATGCGAGACCAAATATAAAATCTCCGTTTCTAATTGGCACTTAAAAACTGAAAACAAACTAAAGCCGTCATTGGGGCTTACCGTATCATTTAGACACATAATTTTATTTTATTATTAGTATGACGTGGTTTTGCAATGACATGATGCCAATTACCATAAACTAGCAACATTAAAGAAAACGAAATGAAGGGCTGAGATTCATTCCTGGGTTTCTGGCTCTTCTTTTATCTGCCCCATCTCCACTTCACTTCTTCATCCGTCTGTTTTCCAACAAAATAACGAAAGAAGAAGATGCAGCTAGGGAAGAGACCAAGGCCGAGGCAACCGATGAAGAGAACGACAAGCTTGATGGAGATCACTTTTGATCTAAACACAAGCAACGTTGCTGAAGCAGCTCCACCGCCTGATCCACTTAACCCTTTTAAAAACCACCCTAAACAGCAAGCTGGCGTTTGGAGTCCACAGATACAGGCTGATGATGGAGGTTTAGATCAGCGGTCGTTGGCGACGGTGTCACCTAGAGTTCATAGGAGACACTCAGTTGATTTTATGGAAACCCTTCATTTCTTAAGGTCTTGCGGTCTTTGCAGACGTCGCCTTGTTCCTGGACGTGATATTTATATGTACAGGTTATTTATTTATTTTTCCATTCCTCCTCTTTTTCTTTCTTTCTTTTAAAAAAATGGTATATTTTGATTAAATATATATATTTAGTACATTATCTGACAAATTTTTTATAAAGTAAGAACAAAGTTGGAATCTTAAATCTCAACTTCTGAAAAGTAGAAGAATTTCTAGATCATGTCCAGATTATTGATGTCAGAAACTTTCAATTGTCTGGTTTTTTGTTTAATAGATTGAATTTAATATTTATTTTGGGGTAAAACTTAATGATAGACAATTTATTTGGTTGGAAAATTCAAGTTCAATCTTTTTCATGATGAATCATTATCATTACACGATAACTCATGATGGAACTTTATTTATTTGCTTAATTGCAGGGGTGATAGTGCATTTTGCAGCCTAGAGTGCAGGCAACAACAGATGAACCAAGACGAGAACAAAGAGATATGTTCGATAGCATCCAAGAAACAAGCCGCCGCTTCATCTGTTGCCAGATCCGGTGTCTCCGCCAAAGGCGAGACGGTTGCCGCCGTACAGTTATATTAATTAGCGTGGCCAAAAAGGAATTTTACCAAGCCCAATTTCCATGCTACTATAAGGAATCAATTTATGTATGTATGTATGTATGTATGTATGGGGAGTGCAAGTTTTAGCTTTGTAATGCTAATGGGACAAGTTTTGGACATGTTATTTTCTGTGGATCCAAAAATTATCAAAATCATACCCCCAAAGTCTAAATTCCTACCTTTTCCTATAATATCTTCTTATTTTTGTTAGTACTTAATGCAAGAAAATATTGCAGCTCTAAGTAGGTTTTGAATATTAGTTCTTCATTCTTTTTTTTTTTGGTTGTTTTCTCTACTGGTCTTATTAATTGCTTCAAGGGTTGACGAAGAACCAATGTTGGAGCTAAGGGGACTGGTAGGGGTTTTGTCCCCATTAAAATAGAAAATTTTCGATTTTTTATAACTTATAAAAATTTAAATTAGAAATAGTAAAATTATATTTTAGCCCCTCTAAAAATGATAAAAATTTGATTTAATTTTTTAAAAATTATAATGATATAGACTATTAAAATGGTAAAATTACATCTTTATTATCATAAAATATATAATTTAATTCTAGTCTCCATAAAATTTTTCTAGCTTCCCCACTACAAACAACCTAACCCGATTGAAAGAAAAATTGCAATAGAACTAAAAGAAGAATATTTTATGAATAAATACATATTGGAGCAATAACTGTCCTAACTAGGATGGAAAATTTGTTCCCTTTATTATATTAGATGAATGAAATTTTTCTGAACAAAAATCTAAGTTTTAATTGCATAATAAATTAATTTTTTAAGAGAAATTAAATCCGAAGCACAAAATCCTTAAAGAAAAAAAAATTAAAAGAGAAATGATTTACATAAAAGGGAATTTGCTGCTAATCTGATACTGACAATTGATTAGTGGTGTGGCTTAGTCAGCTTTGCAAGGAAATTTGCACAAAGTTAATGTAAGAAGTAAAATGAGGAACAAAATGAAACACATTATTGTTATCAAAATGAGATTTAAAGTATAGCAGAGGTAGGCAATTGTTTGTTTCCTTTCTTATGTTGTTAAATAAGGAGAAGATCCATTGAAGGGCTCAAAAGCCGAAACACTAATTAAAATCACAATGTGTGCAAAGTTTATTGTGAATACCAATCCAGCGTGTAGTTGTCTTCTCCTCTAAAATGACCTTTCCCGTTTAAAAGAGTTAAATGCCATCCAATCAATCCACCACTTCACAACCCATGCCTGAATCAATATTCTAATCATTTCATAATGCTGCTTAGCATTTAACACCTTTATTACATTAAATACATAACTCTCATTTCACCCTTTACTTCTCCATGCAATAGTCAACAAAACAATTATTTATCTGCTGCATAATTTGACATTTTACGTGTTATGTTTTGTGTATGTATATAAGTATTTGGGTAAACTATATTGGTAGCTATCTAATTATTAGTAAATTTTTGTTTTAGTCATTCAATTATTTAACTTTGTCTTCTTCTTTTTTTATCATCGGGTGTTAAATAACTAACGGAAAGATGATATGGCAGTTTTTAAAATTAGCATAATAACAAGTTTAGCTATAATGCCCCAAAAATTTGAGTGTTGTCTGCTAAATCTTGTTATAATTAAGTTTCTATATCTGTGGCTAAGTGCTTTGCTTGTATGTTCTAGAGTGGGGATTCAATTCTTTCTTTTGAGGTTTTGCTATTTATTTTGGTTTAACCCCAATCCCTTAACTTATTGGATTAAGTTTAATTTTGTGTGTTTTTATGTTAAGAATGAGCATGCTTTGTATACTTGTGGTCTTGAGTTCAAGTCTTAACATAAGCGAAGAGGATATATTCTTTTTACACGGTGTGATAATTAGTTTACTTTTAATTAATTAAATATGTTTAAAGAAAAAGAAAGTTTTCCAAACTTACATTCTTCCTTCCATTTTTTTGTTTTCATTATTGTTTTCTTCTTTTTATTTATTTCTATTCTTGCTCGTTATTCTGTGACCTTCTTTTTGTTCTGTTGTGGTGTGAATTATTGAATTGTGTCCTTCTGTGTTCGATTTCATTCGTTAAGGTAAGATTTTACAGGTTAATTCATTGTTTGTGTTAGATTCGTTGTAAATTGGAGTTTTTCCCCCAAACTCCATTGTTGTGTTTTAATTGCTCTTGTATTGGTTGTTGTTTCGATATGTTAGGGGAAGATCAAAAGACGCTTAATGTTTCTCCTCCTACCTAGGATTCGAGTGTGTGTTGTTGGTTCGCAGGTAAGCATATTCTGTTCGTTTGGGGGTTGTGTGTCGAAGTTTTAGATTAAGGTTGATGGTGGTTTATTTAGCATTTAGTTCGATTATTTCATTAAATTGGTTATTTGATGGTCGTTTTTAGGTTCCAGTTTCCCCGTATTGCTCTCGCATCGAATCTATACCAGGTGTGTAATGAAAACTCGAAAACTTGCGAATGAAAGAGGTCGAAAAACATGGCTATCAATGCTACACGGTCGTGTGTGAGGCCGTGTAACTCACTATTTTGGCTTTAGGTTCACACGGGCCAAGGGCACGGGCGTGTGTCTAGGCCATTGATAAACCGTAAAAGTAACATATTTTAATCTCATATTTAGCATACTTTTGGATTATTTATCCTTTGATTTATGTAAAAAGGTGCTATTAATCCTTTCTTTTCGTATCTTATACTCAGGAAAGCACCCAAGGATGAAAAGAACGTAAAACAGGCTTAAAACGAACCAAATTGGGCCAAGAGAGAAATCGACACGGCCTGGCCCAAATACCACACGGTCGTGCCTCATTAAAAGTCCGAACACGGCCTGGCCACGATTCACACGGGCGTGTGCCATGGCCGTGTCCCTGTCGCTGGAAAGAGAAATTTCATTCGAGAAAAGATACTTGGAGGCAAAGAAACACATTCCAAAGCCTATTTAAACACCCTATTAGGAACTCTACTTGAATTAGGATACTTAGGGGCCAAGTAAAGCATCACAAAGTCTATATAAACACCCAAGGGGGCAACTTAAAAGGGGAGTTCGGCAAAAGCCGAAACCGGATCGAAAGCTAGGCCAAGGAGCCAAGTCGAGAAGGTCAAAGTTAGGAAGTAACGCGAGGATAGCCAGTTGATCCATCCCAAGAAGCCGGAATTATACTCAAGACGGCGGAATTCTCCTTCAATTCCTTCAGGGGGTTTTAGGATTTTTTTATGTTTTGTTTTATCTTTTCTCTTGCGATGTTTTGTTTATTCATTATGAACTAAACCCCTCAGATACCTGAAGGGGATGAAACCTAGATGGATTTTATTATTTGATTTTTAAGTTTTATGATAAATTACTTAGTTTGTTCTTAATTATGTTGCTTAATCCAAATCTAATGTGCTTAGGTGGAGGAGGAATAGACCAAGCCTGAGAGAAGATCTAACATAATTAAGCGGAGTTGATCGGACGCCTAGAGATAGGGTTACGAGATTTTGCCGGATTAGGGTGAAACCTAATATGGGAGTCCATTGATCAATTTACTGCTATCCTAGGGGGTTATTATAAGCGAACGAGAGTTTCACTAATTAACCTAGGGTTAGACGTTATTCGCCTCGAGAGAGGGTTTAATATAGGTTAGGGAGTCTTACGGATCAAGCTAAGTAAAAGAAATCATATAATTTAGGGTTAATTAATAAGTGAAGTCTAGGTGGATTCTTCCTGAGGGTATCGTCGTAATCAACTAAGTTTTCCCTCAAAGTTATTTTCCTATTCATCCTTTTTGTCTTTGTGTCCTTAGTTTAGTCTTCATCAAAAGTAATCTTCACTTTAACTTTAAGGCTAAATAATAAAAAGAAAGTGAGTATTAATACTTTTAGTTCCTTTGGGTTCGATAATCGGTCTTGCCTAAGCTATACTACTGTTCTATAGGTACACTTGCCTTAATATCGTTGTCAGAGTTAGTCTCCAGGTTTGATCATTCTTTTATAAATATTTAAAGCTCTGGTTTGCAGCGATCAGCCGTGTAACTCATTGTTTTAGCTTTAGAGTCAAATAGGCTAAGGACACAAGCCTGTGTTCAGGCCATGTAACTCACTATTTTGGCTTTAGAGTCACATGGGCTAGAGACACGGACGTGTGTCTAGCTCGTGTAACTTATTGTTTTGGAGTTTGAGTCACATGGGCTAAGGACACGGGCGTATATCCAGGTCGTATGAGATGTATTTAAGTTCTTGAGTCACACGGACATGTGTGGGGCTGTGTGTCAAACCGTGTAACTCACTGTTTGAGCCATACGATCGTGTGCCAGGCCATGTGATCCACAAGGGCCAACCATCTAGGCCATGTGAATCCAAATGGGCGTGTGGGTCAAATTTTGAAATTTTTCCTAGGATCGTAAATGTTGTTCAAATCGAGCGCAGGTCTACCATAAGGTCTGTATAATCTAATTTAGGCAAGAAAATTAGTTATCTGATGATCTGTTACTGAATATTCTGTTGTTTACGTACATATATTGACGTGATACCTGATAAATAAATGCAACAACATTGCATGATTATGGTCTGAATTGGTATTACTATATACGTATATCTGATATCTGTTAAATCTGCATCTATATTGGGTTGAGAGTGTATAAAGGAAGAAGTGTGGCAGTTTAATAATCTACTGATTTAGTGGCTGAGCTACAAGCTTATATATGATTCTAGCGGTTTATCGTGTTCTGATCTAGCAGATAGTCTGCAATCATTCTAAAATGTGTCATATCAACACTCAGTAGTGTGTAGGGCTGGATGAGTATTTGATACCCTAAATGGTGTGCTAGGATGGTCAGAGATAGTGTGTAGCGGATGGGGGTAGGACTTTGCATTTGTATCTAAATCTGAAACTGTATATAATATGTTCCGTTTTTTAATCTGTAACTATATATGATATATTTTGTATCAGTTTCTGATTATAATATTTGACTAAATAATATCTAAAAGTGAGATTGAGACCGTCTGTACATATTTAGTTCATAAGTTACACACTGAATGTGTAAACTCACTTTGACTGTTGTTTGAATTTCAAGTAACCCCCAGACTTGATCGGGTCGGCATGTCGGGAGCTCGACCAGATTGTATAACTAGCTTGTTATGCTATTTGGTTTTACGTTGTTACTATTTTTCTAGGTTTGTGGACTTTAAATGTTCGATTTTACATTCTAATTATAAAATTTTAAATGTCTTGGATTGTTTAAACTCTAATTATTAAAGGTTGGATTTTTTCTTTGAAAGAGTTGATGTAGCTCTCCAGACTTGGTCATATGGTCTAGGCCAGATTTGGAGTGTTACATTTAGTGGTATTAGAGCCAGGTTTCAAAACTCGGGCTGTGTTTTCTGGTCTCCTGTTTTTATAAAAAGTATGGTTTTGAATAAAACATTTATATGATTAACTTTGAAAATTGATTTTATAAAAGACCGAGTCATCGGCGCCGAACCTGTAAGTACTTCTGTCTTAGCTGTATTATTTAGCTAGAAAATATTGTAGTAACTGAACTTTTGTCTTAGGTTAAAGACTATGGTATGAACTGTGAAATGAGATATCTGATGAGAACTCTGAACTTATCTATGAACTTCTGGTATTGTAGATAAACTGAGATAATAAGTTCGCGCAGTAGTTATGGATGTGGTTCTCATTGGGCACCATAGGCATCAAGGAAGAGCTCGAGCAGAGTCATCCTCTATGGGTAGTATGCCCAATCTGAAGACCAGCGAGACTGTTGGTACTCTTACTACTGAGACTGGGTTTTAGACTCCGACAACTAGGGACGACGCACTATCCCAAGCTATGCAGCGTGTTTGGGAGAAGGTCGTTGAAACTCATTCTGGATCCAGGAGCCAAAAGTCAGTTACTGAACGACTCTAGTCGAATGGTGCTAAGTTGTTTAGGGGTGTTACTGGATTCACCCCTACAATGGCCGAGTACTGGTTAGAGGCCACCAAATGTATTATGAATGACATCGACTGCACTCCTACATAGAAATTGAGGGATGCTGTATCTCTGTTTTGAGATGAGGCTTACCGGTGGTGGTTATGTAACACTCCTAACCTGAATCCATCGCCAGAATAAGGTTACAGAGCATTACCGGAGTTTATAGAACAAATAGATAGAAATTTCACATCATATTATATTCATATCAGAAATCAATCAAAATCATACATATTGTTCTATATATGAGCCCTGGAGGCCTAAAATATACGTTAGAAACAAATCGAGACTAAATCGGATACTCAAAGAATTTTTCAGAAAATATTTAAAATTTTCAAAGGTGTAGGGAACACACGCCCGTGTGGCCAGGCCGGGTGGCTTACACGGTCAAGAGACACGCCCGTGTCTCAGGCCGTGTGGGTATTCAAAATAGGGGCACACGGCCGTGTGGGCATTCGAAATAGGGGCACACTGTCATGTCCCAACCCGTGTCCATACCTGTGTAACTCTCTAACTTGAGTCACACGGCCAAGCCACACGCCCGTGAGCTAGGCCGTGTGAGCATTCTGTTTTGTGCAAATTAAAGATACAGGGGAATACGGTCGTGTCACCTGGCCGTGTGTCACACACGGTTGAGACACCACGCCCGTGTCTCTGCCCGTGTGGACAAAAATAGGTCATTTTCCTAGCCATATTTCTCACCCAATTTTTCATCAACCTAAATCAACATTTTGGACATCAACAAGCCATAACAAGGCATTCAAATCAAGCCAAAATCAATACTTAAACATGTAATGCTATCACATACCACCAATATGCCTTTAGGCTCTTTAAATGACAACATAACTCATATCAATTAAATAACCAATTTTAACCACATGATCAAATACATATATGCATAATTTACCAAATACACCTATTCAACCCAACCATTAATATACCTATAAGAATTCCATCATTCAACCATTTCAAACGCACATCATACATGATAAGGCCACTTACACATCAAAATTTATCCATCACAAGCCATTCAAATGGATAGTTCCAACAAAACATTTATATGCCATCATTGGCCAAATTAACCTATACATGCCATTACAACCAAAATTAATTTACTAATTATACTGAAAAGGCTGATAGATAGTGTGAAGTTGCTCCGACCAGTTTCCAACCAAAATGAGCTTCTGAATTACTATAAAACATGGAAAATAACACAGAGTAAACAATTAAGCTTAGTAAGTTCGTATAACAAGGAAATTAACTTACCATTTAATCACATTTAAGGTAAGCATGCTAATATAACCAAACCAATTTGGCCAAAAGCCTAAACACATATCCTCAACATGTTAGCCATGTAACATTTTCCATAACCAATAAACATGGATGTACATAGTCACTAGGTAAGATTCACATACATGTATCATCTATCTCATATTTCAATATATCATGTAATATCATTTCCATGTAATTCAAGTATATACCCGTAATTGTTCATTTAAAACTCATATTGTTTCACATTAGAACTTTGCCCGTTAAACCATTTAAAATATCGTTGGATACATGGGTAGTACACACGAAGTGTACAAATCTGTAATCCGTCAATTCGTGTACTTGTATGCTTATACAAGCATGTAAACGGGAAGCTCTTTCGAGCCATATAACGGGAAGCTCTTTCGAGCTAAGTAACGGGAAGCTCATACGAGCTGTATATCGGGAAGCTTTTGCGAGCCAAATATCGGGAAGCTTATGAGAGCCAAGTATAGGGAAGCTCAAGTGAGCTATGGTGTATCCGCAACACATGCAGGATTACAACCATATCGGGAACCCTAATGACATGTCATTTGTATCCTTTGAATTTCTAAGGTTCAAACGGGACTCGATAATTATCGGATATATGATCATAATTACACATGGCAATTTGTACAAATCACACACAACAACATTCAACTTTAAAACATATAAATATACAATTTAGTTACACGAACTTACCTCAATAAGTATATGTAGATATGAAGGCTACTAATCCGATACTTTTTCTTTACCTCGATCTAACTCCGTATTAGGTCTAACCGGATCTATACGAATGAATTTAACTTAATTTAATATAATTCATATTCAAATTTAATCCAACACACATCTTTGGAAAATTACTATTTTGCCCCTATACTTTAATTAATTACAATTTAGTCCCTAGGCTCGAAAAATGAAATTCATACAATTTAATCCTTATTCAAGCTAACCGATTTTCATACATATTAATAGCAGCCCATGTATTTCACAAAATTCGAATTTTTTCATAAATTTATCATCTTTTCAGTTTAGTCCCTAATTGATAATTTTATCAAAATTCTCTTTACAAAAGTTGTTTATCTAACAACAACCTTTCATTTTCTATCATAAAACTTCAAAATTCAACTATACTCATCCATGGAAAAACCTTAATACTTTAACGATTTTGCAAATTAATCCCTGAGATAGTTAGATTAAGCTATTACAATATTGGAAACATAAAAAAATTATTAAAAACGAGACTAAAATACATACCTAATTAAGCCAAATAAGTTTGCTAGAACTCAAGCTTCCATGGATGGGGTTTCCATATATTTTTTGATGAAAGATGATGAGAATGAATGATAATAATAATTATTTAATTCATTTATCATCATTATTTTATTAACTTTCCAAAATTAACCTTGCTAATTTATTAAATTTCCAATGATAAATAGTCATTCTTATCTATTAACTACTCTAAATGGTCTATTTACTATATAAGGACCTCCAATTTTAAATTCTATAGCTATTTGATAATTTTAACTACTAGAATTCAATTTTTATACTTTATGCAATTTAGTCCTTTTTATCAAGTTAGACATGTAAACGGTAAAATTTCTTAACAAAATTTTCATATGATATTTCTATCATACTGTAGACCATAAAATAATATTAAAATAAATTTTATTCTGACCTCAGATTTGTGGTCCCGAAACCACTGGTTCGATTTCACTAAAAAGGGGCTGTTATAGGTTGACTGTTGAGCAGGGCGCAGATCACTTGGGATTTCTTCAAGAGCGCCTTCCAAAGTAAGTATGTGGGGGCGAGTTATGTGGAGGCTCGTAGATGCGAGTTTATGAGCTTAGTTCAGAGTGACAATTCTGTGGCCGAGTATGAGGCTGAGTTTCTGAGATTGAGCAGATATCACGCGGTCTGGTTTCGAATGACTATGAGAGGAGTATTCGGTTCGAGGAGGGACTGAGATATGATATGAAGTTTTGATAGGTCCTCAAAGGGAGCGATTTTTTGCGGCCTTGATTGACAAGGCGAAGATAGCAAATGAGGTGAAGCGCATTGAGCGCGAGAGGAGAGACCGAGAGAGATGTCAGAGCATGCTTAATAAGGATCCGAATTTCTTAAAGTGAAGTTAGAAGTATATTCTAATTGTAACTTATATAAATGGTTTAATATAATAGATTTTGAAGAAAACTTGAATATAACTCTTTGGATAAATATGTGTCAATGTATTTGAACTTATATCATCTTGAACTAATAACAATGTCGATATAAATGAAATTAACACTTAGTCGGCTATTAATCGTGTCGAAACCTTTTTTGAGATCGACTTTTTTTTTAAAAAGTGAAAATAGGAGTTGCCACCAATCTTTTTTTTTGTGAGATATGATCGGATCACCTCATAATTTGATCGTTTTGATAAAAGGTTTGATTTACTAAAACAACGATTTTTTGGTCTACAAAATTTAGAAAATGGGTTCGGGAGTCGGTTACGCCCAAAAATGGTACCTAATTGATTACTTGATGTCATAGTGTCGAAAGTTGAAAAATCGAAAAGAATTTAAAATACGATCCTCTTTATTAATGTTATTTTTACTTAAAAATCGCTTGAATAAATTGAAACGTATGTTAAAGGTCATCTTATCTCGAGGTAACAAAATGTCATATCCTGTAAGTTAGGATACGACACCTTGAAATCTTGAAAATAAATTCGCATTTTTTATTATTTAATTAAATCTCGTGTATTTTGATTTTAAGAGGATATTCGGTCATTTAGATTCAACAAGAAAATTGAAACCCCGCAAGTTAGGGTACGACTTCTCGAATCTCCAAATACGAAACATTGCCTAGTTTTAAATTTCCCTTTTTTGAATAATAACAAATGTAATATTTAAAATGATATGTATTTAGTTTATTCGAGTATGGTATATATGAAAAAATGGCTAAAAACGTGAAAATCTCATGTTTAAGGAATGGTGATGCGACATAAACTAATAAAGCATAAAAATATGATGATAATAAAAATCATGACAATAATATGCATAATAGAACAATAATATTAATGAAAATGATAATAGTGATAATAATACTAATACTATCAAAAAAATAAAAACAGCAATAATAATAATAATGATAACAATAATAATAATATAAAAGAAAGGCCAAAACAAATAAATAAAATGCGCAATAAATACAAGAACAGACCAAAAAATAAATAATAGAAAATAAATAAATAAAATAAAATATGGAAAGTAAAATAAATAATTCATAAAAATAAATAATTTAAGAAGAGCCCAAACTGAATAAATAAGGGTTAAATCGACATTAAAATGAAATATGAGGGGTAAATTGTGAATAAATAAAAGAAAGGGGAGAATGAATGGTTAAAATGAAACATACGCGAAGGTGGGAGGACCGATTGGGAAATTATTCCCTGTCCCCAAAACGGCTTCGTTCCTTTCAGGGATTAAAATGAAATAAAATAAAATTATCAGGCAAAATTAAAAGGAAAAAAAGACTAAATTACAACGGGCCATAAAAAGCGGAAGGGCCTAATGCGCAAATAACCCATGCGCTAAGAAAACACGCGGATCTTGGAATGGGTCGAGTCAGACCATGGGTCAGCCCAAAACGGCACCGTTTCAGGTGCTTACCCATTAAAACGGTACAAGGACCAAACTGAAGCAAAACTAAAAGTTTGTGGTAAAATTAAAAAAATAGAAGAATAATATAGGACTAAATTGAAACGCGCTGTAAAAGCGGAAGGACTGAAAGGGTAAATAGACCCTTAGTCCAAAAACACTCGGGCCAGAGGCCAAAATAACAACTTTTTGGCGTCTGAAGTTAAAATCCAAAACGATGCTGTTTGGCAACTCCTATTTAAGTCAAAAAAATTTCAAAAATTTCATTTCAGCCTTCATTTAAAAAAAAAAAAACAAAACTTTCTTCTTCTTTTTTTCTCTCAAAACCATCTCAGGCCGGCCATAGCTTTGGCGAACCGCCACTGCACCGGTCGCCAGTCACCGGCAACGGCGCCACCATCCACTGTGGCCGGAGATGCAAAAAGAACCCCATTTTTTACCCCGTTTTTGAATACAACCTAGATCTGGGGTTTAAAGACCGATAAATCTAACCGATACTCGCCCCAGAGAAAAGAAACCAAAAGGCTTCGCCTTCCGTCGATGAGGCCTTCGCCGGAACCCGAAAGGGTTCCTAGGTTCCTCGAATCAGCGGAAAGGACCAACACTGCGACGATGACGTATATTCAGTAAGATCTTTGGCTTTAATATTATTATATATATGCGTAATAACATATTCGAGAAGAAAAAAATAAAAATTTCACCTTTCTAAATTTCTATTCTGTTGTTTTTCGATTGCTTTTCATGTTTAAAAAAATTTTACATGGGTTGTTGTGGCTTTTATAGTCGATTTACAATTATTTTGCTTTTCCTTTTTCTGTTTCGCTACTGTTTCTTTGTTCTTGCTGTTGCTTCTGTGTTTTCCTTTTTTATAGGTATTAACAAGGTCAACGGAGGGGAGAGAAGAGGCTCATTTGTCATTTTGGTGCAAGGCGACAGACCTCGGGCGGCGTGCGCACTGCGGAGGCACATGGAGCGGCCCAAGGGGCTGGTTAGGGTTTTAGTTTTTACTGAAACTTAGTTTAGTTTGGGCCAACGGGCCACCTAGGATTTTCTTTGTATTTTGGGCTTGTTTTTTTTTTTTGTTATTTTGGGTTTGTAATTTTGTTATTTATTAAGGCTCAGTCAAATTTGGGCATTTACAAATCGTATTAGTAATACTGTATTAATTTGAAATTTTGAATTTGAATTAAATTGTAAAAATAAAATAATTATATTATAAATAAATTAGTTCACTTTCAATATAATATATTTGAAATATATAAAAAAAACATCAAATTCATAATTTTTTTAGGAATCTCAAACTCACTATTAAATGACATCCAGGAAATTTATAGATATGAAAAACAATCATGAATATTATATTTGTATATTTGATATCTCTTAATTTTCACTGTTTATAAAATCTAAATCTAATTTTTTATATATATAAGTTCTCAAACGCTATTTAAAAAGAAAACATTTGTGCTACAAAAACATGAAAAAAAAAAATCAATTTATCAAAAAATTGAGAACATATTAAACAAAGCAAGCATCTATCAACACCATCCTTTCCACCTTTCAATTTTTTTTTTCCTAGCTCTTATTCAAAATGAAATGTAAAGTTCATCAAACAATGATTGACTATAGATTTAAAATGGCTTTTCTTCAATATTAGGTTGCAAGTGTCTTTCATAGTTGGCCCATTAATTGGCACCAACAATGATTGAGTATAGATTTAAAATGGGCGAAAACAAAATCTAATTGATTTCACCTTAAATTTGTTTCTCAACCTTTTCCAAGCTAGTAATTAACCTTTGTTAAGGGGGATGAGTTTGCATAGTTAAGAGCTTACTCTAATTATTGCTTCCCTTTTTTTAAAAAGATTTCAACACTTGAATGGTACAATTGGAGAAGGGATGACTTGGTGTTTGGATGCTAATAAAAAGTTACCACTTCTCTTTTGGCTCTAAATAATGAGTGTGGTGGTGATTTTGATGTATTAAGCAAGAAGGGTAACGATGCAGATGAAGCAAAGTTTGCATAGTTGCCTAGTAGAGGGAGAAAGAATTTGGGTATGTATCATAACAAGGGCCAAGTAGCTAGAGAGCTTAAATTATTATTGAAAATTCTAATGATGATTCCTTATGGACAAAAAAGGTCCCATCCTGAGTAATTGGTTCACAACATATGACCCACAACAGATTGATCGTAAAATTACTTTTTCGCTAATAAAAAATGTAATTTGTTAAAACAAGAGTTTTTAGCGTGAAGAGAAACATAATGCAGCTGCTCGATCATCTTGGTGGCATAAGTCTTCCAAAGCAAAACAACATCCGGGGACAGAACAGAACCCCGTTTAGGGTGAAGGCTCAAGATTTTTGTTTTTTCTTGATATATAGAACTAAAAATTATAAATTTGTAAATCTACATCTACTTTGTCCTCCAAAAGTTTAAACATGGATTGCTCCCTCTCTCGTTATATTCACCCTATTAGAATACAACTAACTCCATTAGATTCCAACCTAATTGCTTTCCTTTTTATTTATCTATTAACTTTTTTTTCTCCAAAATATTTATATTTATTTATTTTATTCTAAAACTTCAAACAACTTGTCTTATAATTTTTTTTTCAAGGTTTCATGCTTTAACGAAAAATAACTCAAACTTTTCCCAACCCACTTTGCAAGTTTTGGTGTCAAAGACAAACAAGGCAACCATAAATCATGATTTTAAATTTTAACAGAGATACCTTCCAAATGCATGTTTAATTGCATTTTGATGAGTAAAAATAGAGATAGACATAAGAATAGGAAAAATTATCCTATCTTTATGGAGCTTTTTAATTTGCGTATAGGATATAGTTTAAGTTTAACTCGCTTCTATATATCAATTTATTATTACTCTCTCCGTTAAAATTTTTTCCTTGAAAGTTTAGCTACAAACTGAACATGAAGAATAATTTATTTACAAAGTAATTGCACTGAAAATAAGTTACTTACTATAGACAAAATAAGCGTTCTCATTCTTCTTCAAAAGTTGAAACACAAGTATTTATATAGACATTAATTGTAATATATTTTTTAAAATGAGCAAGTATGATCCAATTGAATGTTTGAAATTTCACCCAACTAAATTCATTATTAAGAAAAAAAAATAAGGGAGATATTATTGACTTTAACTTCTACAACATTAGAATCTCTTTAAATAAAATAAGTAGATCACACTAAGATTCCTAAGAATTTTCATTACTTGATCCAATCTTTTTTCTAATTAAAATCTCGAGATTTGTTGCTCAAAATCTAACAACAATGTAAGTAAATAATTAAGATATGTAGGTCAAAACATGCCAATAAATAAGACAAGTTGCACAATATCTAGTTTAAATGTGAGCTGCAACTAGCTTTTCATATGTGACGTGCAACTGGCATTAACAACCTCCGTCTTTGGCATTTGTAACCAAAAACCCTGCACCAAACTTTGTCGATCAAGGGATGTATGAAACTTAAAATAAATATTTTTTTAACTCTCCTTAAATGTCACTAGTAATGATTACTGTCATCTTGTAACACCTTTTACCCGACTTGATCATTAGGCCTAAGCCACAAGATGCTATATTTGTTGCCAAAGCAACTACAACAAATTTAATCAAAACAACATGCTTACTTGTATAAAACACATTTCAAAATAACGTATAATCATTTTCGAGTCTTATACAAACTTACGAAAGCTCTATAATAACCCAAGCTACTAGAGAAACAACATCAAATTTCATTTTCAACCTTGGGTTGAGAGCAATTTCGTGGAGTTGAAAGAAACACGAAGTGGTGGCCTTATCGACCTTTGATGCCATCAACTTCTTCAGCTTGTCAAACAATTTGGCTAAAGAGATTTCCTGTATATTTCAATTAGAAGCAGATAGGTGCAATAGACATCTTTTGTGACAATAGTTTGACAAGTTCTATGACAAATAACCCAACTTTTAATGGTAGAACTAAACACTTTAATGTTTGCATCACTTTATTCGAAGTCTTATTTGTATTGAAAAGATTATTTTGAAAATTTGTAAAACAAGTGAGCCACTTATAAATATTTTATAAAGTCGATTCTGTAAGCAAAACACGAGTTTTTCAGGGAACAACCTGGAGTTTGCAGCTTTGAGTGAAGAGGGAGTGTTGGATATGGATTCAAAGCTTTGATCGATTGTTGTGGATGTATGTTGGTGGATACATGACAGAGTATTTTGGTCAAACTTGTTTCTACTATTTAGTTTAGTGGGTTATTTACTTTAAGAGAAAGCTTGTTTATTACATGTAACCTTGTATATAAAGTCAATCTCTATTTGTTTGTATTTTTTTTTTTTTTGAAAATTCTGACTAGATTTATTTTATTCAGAAGTTAAAAAATTAAACAACAATTACTTATAGTTCAAATGTAAGGCCCAAAGGATCTGATTAGAACAAGGCCTTATCAGAAATAAAAAGGATAAGACTAAACGAAATGAAAAAAAAATAAAAGAACCATTAAATCCTAAGTCAAATCTAGTCAGCATCAAAGAGCTGGCCTCCATTAAATCTGGCATTTCAGTTTCCCATGCTCCTTTTTCAAACCGATAACAGTTTCCAAGGGTAAAAATCATTTCTGCTACCGTTTCCTCTTCAATCTGGGTTCCTCCTCCATCGTTCTTCTCTTCTACTCCGAAGGCGACGAAAGGCTTCTTCCTCCAGGTAACTCTCCTCTCCCTTCCTCAATGCCTCGGCTGCTATTTTGTGCGCTTGGCCGTTTTCTGATCTGGGTATGAACTGAAAGTAACTTTCCTGAAAAAGTTGTCTCTTTTGTTGAATATCTCGTATTACTGCCCCTAAAATCGACTTATCTGCTGCTGTTGAGTTGCATTTCTTAACGACTGTTTTAGAATCCCCCCTAATAACAACAGATTAAAAACCCATTAAGATCCCTAACTCTACTGCCTTTAAATTTGCATATGCATCCGCCATGAATGAGGATGAAATAGCTGAATGAAGGATTGCTCCATCTCCCCTTTTACAACCAAACCCGAAGCCGATGTTGAAAATCGACTATTAAAAGCTGCATCGCAATAGATAGTTGCATCCACCTTCCTTGACAACTGTCCCGGATCTCTGATATTTCCTGAGGTGAGTACTTTTTCTTTCAATCCATCAATTTCTACTTTGTAAAGTTGAGCTTTTTGCGCTACTTCTTTTCCTGTTGTTGACTTCCCTTCATGCACCAATTGGTTTCTGGCACTCCACATCATCCACACAGCACAGCAAAAAAGTTGGCATTGGTTACTGTTCCCTGTGTTGAAAACCCAGGTAAGCCAGTTCCACATGTCTTGAATAGCAGTGTTTGTGACCCACGAGAAGTTGAGGTGCTGCCATGTTTCTATTGTTGTAGGACAATGTCGAAATACATGGAGGCAGTCTTCATCCGCATTTTGACACCGAGGGCAAGAGCTGTCAGCAACCAGTCTTCTACGCCTTAAAGACTCTCGAGTAGGGAGAAAGTTCCATAACAGACGCCAAACAGTGATGACTATTTTTGTAGGAAGCTGTAAACTCCATAGCTTTTTGTAGAAATTTTTTCCTTCGGTTTGTAATAAATAGGCATTAGGGTCCAAGTTAACCTCTTGTAATAGTTTATAAGCACTTTTTACTGTAAATTCGCCCGAGTTTTCTCCACACCAAACCTGGAAATCTTCATGAGCTTCTTCTGCCAGAGGGAGTTGTAGAATCTTCTGTGCAATGTTTTCTGGGAAGGTATGTTCAATGAGCTCAACTTTCCACTTTCTTGTTGTTGGTTCAATTAAGCTAGAAACTAACTCTATTTCTGTACTGTTTGTATTGTCATTGGTTCGGATATTGGCTATGCCTGGAATCCAATGGTCATTCCAAACAGACTCGGTCACCTTTTCCAATACGCCAACCCAATCCATCTTGCAATAGCCCTTTAGCTGTCCACACGCTTTTCCAGGTAAGTGAAGGTGAGTTCCCCAACTGTGCATGTATGAAATCTGAATTTGGGAAATATTTAGCTTTTAAAACCTGCGCTAATAATGAATTCGGATAATGAATTAGATGCCACCCTTGCTTGGCTAATAATGCAACATTAAACTGATCAAAACTTCGAAAACCCAAACCACCATTTTCTTTTGTAGTGCATAAATCTTTCCACGTACACCAATGGATTCCCCGTCTACCATGACCCTTTTGCCACCAAAATTTTGCAATGAGACTCTCTAATTCGACGCATAGAGATTTAGGAAACAAAAAACAAGCCATTGCATATATCGGTATAGCTTGTAAAACCGCCTTAATGAAAACCTCTTTCCCTCCCTATGAAAGATGACAGATACTCCAATTGTTGATTCTCTGTTTAAATCTGTCTTTTAAATTTTGAAAGGCTTCTTTCTTCCTCCTACCCACCATATTCGGTAATCCAAGATAGCGCTCGGGATCATTTGAAAACCGTACTCCTAATACTCGAGTGACTACCCGTTTTTCTTCCTATTGCGTGTTGGAACTGAACAAGACCGTCGATTTTTCAAAATTCACCTATTGTCCCGAACATTTTCCATATTCGCACAGAATTCTTTTGATGAAACCTGTTCCTCTTTCATTAGCCTCTCCAAATAAGATGCAGTCGTCTGCAAAGAGCAAATGTGAAATTTGTGGGCCTCGTCTACTTACTTTAAACCCTTTCAAGTGGCCTTCTTAAATTAACTTTCTCATTAGGCTAGATAACCCCTCTCCACATATCAAAAATAAGAAAGGACTAAGTGGGTCTCCTTGTCGTAATCCTCTTGAAGGATGAAAAATGTCCCTTGCCTGCCCATTAAGTACTACTGAATAGGAAACAGTGGCTATACAATTCATAATGGAATTAATCCAATTTGGGTCAAAACCCATTTTCCTCATGATTTCCTGTACAAAAGACCATTCAACCCTATCATATGCCTTACTCATATCCAGTTTGACCGCCATCCAACCCTTTTTCCCCAATTTTTTCCTCTTCAGAGTATGCAAAATTTCATATGCTAGCAATACATTATTTGAAATTAGTCTTCCTAGCACAAAGGCACTCTGCACACCATCAATGCATTTCTCCAAAACCTCTCTAAAACGATTAGCTATAGTCTTTGCCATTATTTTGTAAATAACATTACATAAGCTAATTGGTCGAAATTGAGAGAGATTAGTAGGATTAGCCTTTTTAGGGATAAGCACAATATGCGTGTTATTAATGGAACTAACCTCCATACCCCCATGCAAACGATGTAGACAGAAACTTGAGACCTCTTCAATGATATGCCAATATTTTTGAAAAAATAAGGCCGGAAAACCATCTTCACCCGGAGCTTTTGTAGCGACCATACTTTGTAGTGCCTCCCAAATCTCCTCCTTTGTGTAAGGCGCCGTGAGAAGTCTATTATCTTCTTCAGTGATACATTGTTCGATGCCTGATAAGATATTTTTATAATTACCCCTTTCCTGTGCTTCGAATAAGTTTTGAAAGTATGATCTAGCAATTTCGGCCATTTCTAGCGAATCCCCCGTTTCAACTCCATTCATATTCTGCAACTTTCGTATGTTGTTTCTCTGAAGTCTTTGTGCCGTGTGGTTATGAAAGAAGGTTGTGTTTCTATCCCCATGTTTTAGCCAGTTTACCCTAGCTCTTTGCTCCCAGTATCTTTCATCTTTATCGATCTCAAAGTTCAATTGCAATTTTGTATCAATCAGCTCTTCCAAATTGTTGTCGCTCCATTCTGCTTCCATCAACTCACTTAGCCTTGAATTCAAAAACTCTGTTTTCCATTTTCTAGCTAGGCTAATTCTTTTAGCCCATTTTCCCAAGCATTGAGATTTAGAAGTAATAAAAAGCATGAGTAAACTATGGTTCACTCAACTATACGCTGGTTTATTTTTTTGTCATAATTTCTTTTAATTGGTAACTCGAGATTGTTATTTGTATCCATTAATTTTCATTAAGTATTTCACGATAGGTGATGTGACAATTAAAAAATTAGTATAATAATAAATTTAGCCTTTAATTTTTATATATTATATCGATTTACTAATAATTTAAAAAAAATAACTTAAAATTCACAAATAGTCTCAATTTGATCCTAATTCTAAAATATTCAAAGAAATATATATAAAAAATATAAATATTTTTAAAAACATATAATAAATTTTAAAATATATAGAAATAAAAATAATATTAAAATTATAATAATGTTAATATTAATATATACATAAATATTTTAAACTATAATAATGTAAATATTAATATATTCTCATTTAGACCTGATCATGGGTCAGGCCAGGTTCGGGCCAAGTCGATGCAAAATTTTAGGCTCGTTTTCTAGGCTCGGGCCCGATCCGATTCGAAAAATAGGCCTAAAATTTTTCTCAAGCATGACCTAGTTAAAAATGCTAAACTCGAGCCTGACCCGCCCGTATTAAAATTTTTATATTATTTTCTATATAAAAAATTTTAAAAATATATAATACATCAAATACACTAAAAACATTAAAATAAATGTTTCCCAACAAATTGAAAGTACATTAAAAAAAAGTCTTTATACTTAAATAACACTAAGATAGTTGCAACTTAACAAGCAAATGCCTCTAAAATAGTAACAACTATCTTAGTGTTATTTAAGTATAATAACAAAATAGTTGTCATTTTGTATACTAAAATAGTAGCAACTAAACAAGAGTTATTCAATATCCAAACAATAACAATAAAATAGTAGCAATATAATAACAAAATGACAACAAATTTAGGCAGATTCGGGCATGGCTCGAGCCAAGAAAAGCTTACAGAGGCTCGGCCCATTTAGAAAACGTGTCTTATTTTTTGTTCAAGTCTATTTTTCGGACCTATATTTTTTTGCAAACCCTCCCACTTTTTGGGCAGGCCTTCAGGCTTGAGCTATTAGTGCGGCCCATGATCAGGCCTATTTTCGCTCATGTGAATGGAGCATATTTCATGGCTAGTTAGTTATCTCTTTGAATAACACTTACGGCTAGATGATTAATCACTACTACCGATATTTTAATTACAACAAAAAAGAAATGATAATTTTTTTTACTATGGGTTAAGTATAGGTTGAGTGAACATGGAAATCAATCTCTTAAAATATCATTTAAAAAGAAAACAAAAATTCGAGCAAATCGAATAGAATTTTAATTATCGTGCAAGTAAGCATTCAAACTAATCCTTTAAACTCATTTTGCAATAAAATAATTTCTTTTAAATTTGTTTCTCCGTTAAAATAATCAACGTCGGATGCATGTGTTGGACCCTGCTCCTGGGAGATGAATACACTTCTTGAACGTGATTTACAAGGGGTCATTGGTGATAGTTTTTAGGCTTACTCACTTATTTTAACCAAAAAAAATATTTTTTATTTTTTAATTTGTTGTTTATCAAATCATAAAAAATAGATGGAAAAATTAATTTTTATTATTTTTGTTGATTTAGTATTTATGTAGATGTTATGTACACAATTAATTAATTTTTTTAAAAATTTAAAATTTAAATAAATTATAAAAAATTATTGAAAAAGCATAAAAATAAAAAAATATATTTTAAAATTTTTAAAATTAATTATTCACTAATGTGGCAAAAACGTGGGTTGTCACATGGATGTCACATCGGTAAAGTTAATACACGTTAATTTTTCTTATCTATGTCAAGGTGATTTAACAAATAATACAAGTTCAAAAATTAAAAGAGGCAAAAAAATTGAATGAAAAACTAAAATAATTTTTATAAAGTTAGAACCTCAAATAAATCATTATGCCTAATTCCATGTAACACAGCTTTAATAGTTTGTTATTTTTCTATTATAAAAAAATAAAACTAAAAAATTTAACAATTTTTAAAAGGTATGTCGGTGAAAGAATTGAATATTTGTAAAGTAGACAATCTTTTAAGAGACTAAAAATACAATTAATAAAACAAATTAAAAATTTGTTTAATATGAATTCTAAATTAATTTATGAGTTAATTAATATTTTGTTAAAAGTGTTGGAGAATGTAAATTTGAGTGCATTAAAATGCGTTTATTTTCATATTTAAGGGTTGAGAGAATATGAATAGTTTCAAATATTTTATAAAATAATAAAAACTAAAAAATTAAAAATCAAAACTAAAAAATATTTTTAAAAAAAATCAAGTGTCGTTAAAAGAATCAAACATATGTTAAGTGGACACTCCAATTAATTTTTTCTCAAATGTATAGTTTACTTTCTTTATTTTTTTGCTGAAGGTATAGTTTACATTTTTTTCAAATTTTCCTATTATATTTTTTTATTTTATAGGGGTGAATACTGATTTTTTTTCTATTATACCTTTTTCTATTATTTATCTATTTATATAAATAAATAATATTGAGATATATTATATAGATAAATAAGATTTAATATTAGAAATCACACTCTTTTTTTCAATTTTTATTTATGTTTTACTCATTTCTCACTGTTTATTATTGAATTTAATTATTTAAATTTCTAATCCCCACTCCCATCTCTAATAAACATGCCCAAGCTTTTATTTAAAATTTTAAAAAATTTAAATCTAATACTTCAAATAATTAAACTATTTTTGTGTTGAAACAAATTATTTTTTAAAAAAGTTATTATCTATTCCCTAATAATAAAATAATTAAAATTTTAAAAATAATATTTGTAACTTAAATAGATTTATTTATCATTAAAATTTTAAAAATATTTTAATAATTTTGGGTACACTATATTATTTTAATGCTTTAACTTCAATTATTTGTGTATAATTTTTTAATTTTTTAAAATAATTTTATTTAAAATAAATATTAAATTAAAAAGACCTTAAAATTTAATTATTTTTATCTTTAACTCTTTATTTATATTCTAAAATTAAAACCTTATTTTTTTTGTGCAATATTATTTCCCATAAATTATAAACATTTAAAACAGAAATATTTTTAAATATCAAAATAATTTAAATTTAAAATTTAAATATTCTTTTATCTCTAAATCCTTATTTAGCCTAAAATTAAAAAAAATTAAAATTTAGAATTTTAGGCCATCTTTAGTTTTAAAAGTTTTATATTTACGGCAATTTTTTTCTGACTTATTTTCAGTTATAAACTTGAAAAATGAAAACTATTGTTATTTTTATTTTAATGTTCTGCATTACGGTGGCAAAGGCTGAAATGTCACCTTCCTTATCTCCATCAGTGAGTTGTTCCACTATCATTTACGACATGATAGATTGTGTCTTGTTCTTAAGTGGTGACAGCACCGAAGATAAACCAACAACTGCATGTTGTTCTGGCTTTAAAATTGTGTTAGAAACAAATGTGAAATGCTTTTGTGAAGCTCTTAAAAGCAGTGCCGAATTGGGTGCCGACGTTAATCTTACCAAAGCTGTTATGTTGCCTTCAGCTTGTGAAGTTTCGGCATCTCCTATGAACAAATGTAACTTAGGTAAAGTATTAAATAATCTTTTTTTTTTTTTTTTGGTTTTTTACTTGTTTCTATTACTTATTTGATCAACAACATTATATGCAGTTTCTTCTCCACCTAGTGTAGCTCTTGGTACGTGCTCTTTCTTCTTCCCTACCAATATACAAATGTTTTGCAGTTTCATGGTTTGAAAATTGCTTTGGTAGATTATTTATTTATCAGTCATTCAAAACACAAAAAAGGAAAAAATTCCTTGCAAACTTATTTTTATCAAATATTTATATCAGTTATTGATCAAACATTTATAATGAAAATTAAGTTTAATTTCTACTATGATATATCAAAATGCAGTGATAAAGTCTTAAGTCTTCATTTAACTTATTTTTTCTGCAACATTACAGTAGCAAACCCTTCCCCTAGTGAATCGCCAGTAGCTAATTCAGTTGAGCGATCAATTGCTCCAGTATCATCAGGAACACCAACACCCTCAGCTCTTGCAACTCCCACCGAGGAAGTTACACCAACACCATCATCCCCCGATAAGAAAATTACACCAACACCCTCAACTCCAGCGGAGGAAGCTGTTAAACATGCTCCTTTACCAAACCTATCCGGAAGTTACTCAGTATCATCTTATTTCTTTGCTTTCTTTAGTGTGTTAGTGATTTCATTTTATTATATTTTAATATAATTTTATCTCTTTTTTTTTTCTTTTAATCAATCCTACTACTAGTAGTAGTATGTTATTAATAGACTCTTTTTTTTTTTTGATAAAACCCTTTATTTTATATTAATTTTAAACTTTTATTTTAATAATAGTTTCTGTAAATTTTATGTTGTTATAATATTAGTTTGCAGTTCTATTTCTATTTTTATAAAAAAATGTATTTTAAATTATAGACATTTATAATATTAATTTTTAGAAAATATGACCTTAAAATTCAAACTTCATTAACTCAAATATTATCTTAAACTTCGATAACTAATAAAACTCATGCCAAATTAGAACAATTATTTTGATGAGTCAATATGTCAAAAACCTAAAGCTTTCCTTGCAAAGAAAATGAAAAGATTGCTATTCTACAATTAATATTAATAATTAATTTCCTACTTTTTTAAACAAACAACCCAAAACATGGTGGTTTTCTTTCCTCTCGACTTTATAGCTTCATATAAAAAAATGTCCAGTGACTAGCAGCTGGCCTTTCTAACAAAATATTTGATAAAACAAATGTCAAAGCAGCGAGTAGGACTGACCATAGAATGATTTGAATGGGTTTTTTTTTATAAAATACATTATATCTTGTCAGGAGAAAGCATGCAATAATTATCTGAATAATTGTATTTCAAGATCACCCTTCTAATACACAACCAGTCAACTATGAAGCTAAAGATTAGGGACCAATACCGTATCTAAAACCAATCTAATCTTGGACATAAGCCTAAAAACAGGTTATTATATTCATATAAAACTAAATTAATTGCACACTTTTATAAATTTTTATAAGATTTAATAAACATACATTTAACATTCTATGAAATACAGTAATTTCACAAAAAAAAATTGTGATTTTACATCAGCTACTTCACAACCAACTATTTACCAATACAGAACTTACCAAAAATGTTGGATAAAATCTCCTCAGAAATGTCATCTCCACTTATCTGGCCAAGAGCCAATGCAGCCTCTTTTAAATCAATTGTCCAAAAATCAAGAGGCAGTTCCTCCTCTATCGTCGACTTCAATCTTACAAGAGCCTCCTTGGCTCGCATCAGCTGTTCGCATTGTCTCTGAGAACCACCCCATGAAAAATATTCCACAAGCAGCAGTCAGAATCAACATCAGACTGTCATGTCATGGCTTTATCTGAATGAATATGGAACTACAATTGTCTAAAGCTAAGAGAAAAATGGCAGTTTTAAGAATGCTAACCTGATTAACGGTCCATCTACGGCCCCCAGCGGGAATCTTGTTTACGCCAACAATCTCTAAGATTGATTTCTCCAAGTCATGTATCCCTTGACCAGTGATGGCACACGTAAAGACATGCTTACTGAACGACTTGGCTTCTCTATCGACCCAATCAGAGCAAGCAGATGAAGCACAGTCTATTTTATTGATTACTAGAATCATTGGAATGGATGCTGATCCCTGAAACTCAAAACAACACCCAATCTCACTATATATTCGAAGAAGCTTAAGTCAATGGAAAAGATACTTAAAAATGGAAAAAGCATCGAGATCAGTAGAAGTTAACC
Source organism: Gossypium australe (assembly GCA_005393395.2). Lineage (NCBI taxonomy): Eukaryota > Viridiplantae > Streptophyta > Magnoliopsida > Malvales > Malvaceae > Gossypium > Gossypium australe. Next base: position 89,052,312 of record CM016618.1, on the reverse strand, counting down.
TTGATGCTAATGGCTTACCATATTGGATTGAATCCTCTCAAGAAGTTTCGTATCTTCCAGAGTCCATCCATCAATTGCACTCACCGTCATGATGATGACATCAGCACCCATAGCAACAGCTTCAGATCTTTCCACACCTAGAACAAAGTCATACAGATCTAAATAATGATTGACATATTAAAAAAAGAAACATCAATCATAAAAATTAAATACCTCTCGCGAATAAAACTGTTCAAATCATACTTAAATCAACTTCTCTGAAGAGGCAAAGACTAACATTTGCTACTTTCTATATAGAGTGTAAAATTAATACACTCGATGAAAGGAAAAGACTGAGGTCCTAAACATTTCATAGAAATCAAACTAAATTGTATCTTTTGGCAATAAAAAGAAAAACTAAAATCTTGCATGGCCTTATTTGGAGATCTCATGATGAGAAATGACAAACTACAGAGCATAGCCCAGTCTTCTGAATACCAAAAAATATAATCCATAACATTTCCAATTTTCATTGTGTGTGTGAAAGTTAACTGGCAGCTGGATCAAAGATATATTTACAGGAATCAACTTTCTTATTAGAAAAGCATTATCTAGTAGAATAATCAACTTGGAACTCCTACTTGATGCTTGTAAATTACATGAGCTATTTTTGGAGGGAAGGAGAAAATTCTTACCAATCTTCTCCACGATATCATCAGTTTCCCTGATGCCTGCAGTATCAAGAAGTGTAACAGCAACACCAGCAACGCTAACACTGGCTTCCACCACATCCCTAGTGGTTCCTGCAATCTCTGTAACTATTGCTCTCTCACTCTGCACGCTAAAAGCAAGACATGGAGTTGAACTAAATGCCATACGGTTTCTATGTAAGAGAACCAGTGAACAAATGAAAGGACTAATAGTTCACGAGTCAAACAAATTGTTTATATGATGTGACACAGACATCAAAACCAAGTAATGGCAATTCAAATAATTTATGCAATAGGAAGAAAGGAGGGATAACCACGTACTTTGCTCCATGCATTAAGGAGGCTTGACTTCCCAACATTCGGACGGCCAACAATTGCTATCTGCAAGATTTTGTAAATGGAAGCAACTGTATTATTAAAAACTAACCCTAAATATAAGATGCATATACTGTCTCCAAACATTTAAAGACCAAAAGCTCAATTTATCTTATTATCAAAGAAAAATAGCGATAAGTAGATATAGACAACCCAACTGAATGATCAAAAGTTGGATGGTGCTCAGTTAGATGATATGTTTGGAGAGTAAAAATGTGAATTCTAAATAAGAAAAAGCCTCCTGCACTTTAACTCACTAACATAAAATTTCCACTCGATACACATTCAAAGATCTCAGATACACGGGGATTGTACCTGCAATCCTGATTGCAGAAGTTTGTCATAATTGGCTGTTTCCAGTGCGTGCTCTACATCCTGAGACATGGCATGCATTCTATCCATAATTACGTTGACATCGAGTGGAGGCATCTCATCCTCAAAATCTAAACGAGCCTCTATCTCAGTAAGCAATTCAATGCATTGTTCTCGCAATGATCTGACTAAAGTAGAGAAGCCCCCCTGTCAGACAGTCAAGCTCATCAATGTTGTTAATCACACTGCAAACCAACTCTAATTAGAAGATTTAAGAAAAATGGCAAAAACAGAAATTCTAAAGGTGAGTTCATGCCTGCATTCCTGCCAGAGCTGCATCAGCGGCAGCAACAGACTTAGCTGAAATTAATTTTCCAACATTTTCAGCTTGGGAAAGATCTAATCGACCATTTAAGAATGCACGGAGGGTAAACTCGCCTAAAAACAAGAAAAGGAAAATAAAAGATTAGGACAGTTTGGACAAAACGATGTATGTAAACAAGTCTTGCAACGCCTCCCCAATGCCTCGTTAAGAGGGGTCTAAGAAGATATCTACTAGAATCTTGTTTTCAAGAACATTGATCTTTAATCAAACTAGAATCAAAAGTGGCAATAAATTTAATTTTGCATAAGTTAAACCCAACCTGGTTCAGCAAGCCTTGCTCCAGCTTCTAAACAAGCCTTCAACACACGACGCAGACACACTTCACTCCCATGGCACTGGAGCTCAACCACATCTTCACGAGTATATGATTTTGGAGCCAGCATTGGCACAGCTAAAACCTTTAAAAAAAATTGCAACTTTAACCTCCAACAATTCCAATAGTAAAAACACGAACAACCCAGCAAGAAAAAGTTTAACAAATGCAATTTTTTTTCCTGGACAAAAGCATACCTCATCAACTACATTCCCCTGAGAATCCAAAACAACGCCATATTCAACAATATGACTTTTAGGTTTCCAAGAACCCGAACCTGAATCAAACCTCTTCTTCTTCTTAGCCGGGGAAAAAACACGGCCAGCGATATCGACAGCGTTGGGACCAGACAAACGAACAATGCCAACGGCAGCAGGAGGGCCTCCTAGAGAAGTGACGATGGCTGCAATGGTGCTGGTCGAGCTCTGGGTCTCAATTGAACCACCATCGTTCACTGAACCCAAACCCACCAAGCGCTCATCTCTGTTGGAAACGAAACTAGTCTCTGCAAAGGTCAAAAGGTGAAATGGGTAGTTACATATAAAAGTGAACATGAAAAAAAAATGAATTTTGGGGCAGGGGGACGGAGAAGATGAATAACCTTGGCGAGTGGAAGCAAGGGGTTTAAGTGGTTGGGGTTTAGGGGGGAGAGGGAAAAGAGAAGAGAGCTTTTTGGGGAACAAAAGCGAGGAAAAGATCAGTTGTGGAGGCGGTTTCGTTGGCCTGTAAAAACGAGTGATAATAGTACGGAAAGATGGGAGTAAAGCCATTGTTGCCGTGTGTGAGTTTTCACTGATTATCATATCAATGAAGCAGAAACTGAGAGGATGAAGAAGCAGTTCTGCTCTTTCCTTCTGTTGAACTATGGAGTCCGGAAATGTCCATGGCCCATGCTTTGGTGGGCTCAACTGAGCTTTATTTCCATTTTTTACCAAATGGGCTTTATTCATGTCCCAATCCTGAAGGGTTCATCCATTTTTTTTCAAAGTTCTTTGGAGTTAGAATTTTCTTTAAAAATAAGTTGTGTTATAATCAACTAATATTTAATTAAAATCATAAAAAATATTATTTTGTTTTTATAGTTTTATAAGGTTTAGTATTTGGTAGTCTGACAGTCTAATTTTTATTCCATACGAAGATTTAAAAAACTCGTCATATGTCTTTTTTTTTTTATATTTTACTATATTCTTATAAGATACTTGTTAACCTCTGATTCTACATATGAATCTAAAAACTTTATTAACAATATACTAAATATTTTCCCTTTTTATAATAACTTCCAATAAATTAAATTATCTACTTCATCATCTATCTATATTTGTATAAAAAGTTTTACTAATTAGTGTTACGAGTCAATTTGAAACCGACTCAATTTAAAAATTACCTAAGTGCATGTTTTCGTATTTTATTACTTTTATATGAAATGTTTAAATAAATAACTAAAAATGGAATGTCTAAAAATGTTTAACCACAAGCTTCACCATTTTACCTATAATTTAATTATTAATTTTTTTTATAAGTATAATTTTACCATCGGTTGGGGGTAACATTTTTTTTTAAAACTAGTATAGTTGAGATTAAAAAAAATTATTATGATAATTGGATTGAATAAATAAATTAACAATTAACTTAACTAAAATTAAAAACCAAAATAAATTTGAGAAAGAAGGAACTTGAGATTTAATTTGAAACATAAGAGCAACAGATAAACTTAGTTCAGGCCGGTTGTTGTTCAAGGAAATTCTCTAAACTTCTTAAGTAGGTAGTAATTCAAAACCGGTGGAGATGAATGATGAAGATATTGAATTGAAGGATAAGATCTTATTCCCAAAGTGGCTGATGGTATTCCCTCCACCAAATAATTATTGTTAAACTTTTGGACGTAATACACTTTGAAATAAGATTCATGCTCTATAGAAATCTTCAAAAGTCTTACGCACATACATCTTAAAAATGATTATTTTATGATGAAATTAATTACTATCTAAAGCTTTATCCCAACATCCTTGGACTATTTTTAGACACAACCTTACCGTCCAACCATGGTCAGTCTTTTTCCACTACTCATGAGTTTCAATTCAATGTGGGGGTGTAGGTTCGTCTCTTAGGTCTTCGAGGACAAATGTACAAAAAAAAATGTCTTCATACTAATAATGGCACCAGTGGGAAATTTGCTAGAATGGTCGTGAGTATCGATTTCTAAAATAAAAATTAAGGGTCGAACTCTAACAGACCGAGTATTAAAACCCAAACCCAAATAAACTACCCAAAACCCATTACACCCAGACCCAACTAAACCTAATACCCAAAACCGAAATGGCCCAATGGCCCAAATTTGGTTTCGAAAATTAGAAACCCTCGAATCCTAGGGTACCTTCCTCGCACCGCAAACACCCAAAACAAATCCTCGCGCTGCAGCCTAGCCATTGGCCTTCATCACCACCTAGATTTTCGCCGTTCACCTGCAAAAGGAAAGAAAAAAATAACAGAAAACAGCAAGTATAGCAGACAGTAGCAGCAAAATAGGGTCTTGTATTTATTTTTCGATTTATTTTTGGGTTATAAAAACTCTAACCTAATCTGTAAAAACAGCACGCATACACGCAAAAAAAAATACAAAGAGAATACAGAAATAAAACACAGAAAACCCAATAGCAGAGGTGATTTTCGATTATTCCATTTATTTATTTCCCTCTCTGGCCTAACCTCGGCCTCTCGGTGGCTTCTAACCACCTCTCCCTGGCTAAACATGGCCCTGACCTGCGGCTTGCATCTGAACAGGCCTATGAGTACAGTTCTTGACCTGATGATCCATGGACCCACATCTAAAGCACGCCCCAATTCATTTCCAGCACTCACCCTGGTGAGCTCTCCCACAATCTGCGCAAGGCTGCGGTCTGACCATAGTAATAGGAATTGCTCGGACTGACTCATCAACTCTGGCCTTCTTTATAGGCCTTCCAAAAGAACCCAAGGGCCCTGAATCCCTTTTAAATCTACCCTTATCTTTCTCGTGATTCTAGTGCTCAGAACGCTTCACATCTTCTGCAATTTTTGCTTTCTCAACAAGGGCAGCAAAGTCTCGCTCCCTCTGCAGAGCTATTAGCACACGTAACTCATCCCGGAGGCCATCCTCCAACCGCACACAACATTCATACTCAATTGCGACTATTCCGCGTGCATAATGACTCAACCGTAAGAATTTTGCCTCATATACTGCCACTGTCTTATTCCCTTAGGTCAGGCTCAAAAATTCCTTTCTTTGGGCGTCCACATAACTTGCGTCCACATACTTCCCTTGGAAGGTCGTCTTGAAGAAATCCCACGTCAAACGGTCGGCCTGCGTACCCTCTCTCACAATGAGCCACCACTGGTACGCCTCGTCTCGTAGTAAGGACACTACTCCCTTTAACTTCTGTTCCGCAGTACAGTCAAGGTCATCCATTATCCGCTCGGTAGCCTCTAACCAATACTCTGCCACATTCGGGGCTACACCAGAAACACCCCTGAAGATTTTCGCTCCATTAGACCAGAGTCGATCAAAAATTGACCCTCGGCCCACTGAACCAGTACTCTCTCCAGTAACCCTTTCAAGAAGACGTAGCATTGCTTGGGATAGAGCATCATCCCCAACTGCTCGGTCATGAGACCCTGTCGCCGTTTCTAGTAAGGCTGGTGCCTCTCTAGCAGGCATGTGACCTGATGCTGAAGACTCAGCCCTAGTACCTCGGCCTCTACTGCGGCCTCGTGTACCCCTTCTGCGAGTACCTCTTGTGCTCATATCGATACAGTGTATTTTTTGTTTTAAAAGTCTTATGGATCAGTTCATAATTACAATAATTATTAACGGATGTTTTATGATAATCAGTATTTAAAGTTTTTGTTTTCGCAGATCGAGATATCTCACTATAGTTTTCAGTCTTTTACAGTCTTAGTTTACCCTAACAAAAGAGTTTTAGCTAAGTACTACTATCTATAGTAGTTTCTCAGTATAACATTTAAATCTATAGCGATAAACAGTGTCAGAGAACTTACAGATTTGGCGCCGGAGACTCGGGGTGCCACGCTTTTAGTAACAACCTTTCTATTTTCTTTTCAAAACCAAAATTTAGACAATTTTAGAAAATTTTCAAGAACCCATTCCACAACTGAGTTTTGCAACTTGGCTCTGATACTACTAAATGTAACACCTCAAACCCGACCTAGATGTTACGACCGGATCTGACGTGTCACATCGAAGTGTTGATTTGAAAACTGGTCTTGTCGATGAAAATTAGTGACTAAAGTTTTAAATCCTTTTTCGTCCTTTATCGACTTCCACTGTTAACGAGGACGGGTAGATGTTAGTCACTTAACACCTAAAGATGATCTAAGCAAGCAGGCAGAGGATGAAAATTCTGGTATGTGAATGGTCATTGAGAAAAGACAAAGAAGGCAAGGTAATAAAAATCTCAAAAATTCAACTAATATCCCGAGGAATAAAGAGAATAAAAATAGGTTTGGGTTTTCTCTAATCTACAGGAAGATGCGATGAATGGAATTGAAGGAAAAATATAACAGTGAAATTAATTTGGAGCGTTTCAAGGGATTAAATTCGAGGGTAACTTAACCGTCATCAATAGAGGTAGGAAAGGTCCACAAAAGAAGAACAGCTCAATTGTTAAGGGCGATTTAAAGTGACTGAAGCCCAATAAGATCCAAAGAAGTTTTTCCCAAGATAATAATCAGAGTTCCAATCAAATTTTTTTCAAAGTTGTGTCAGTCGACACTTTATTAAATTTGGAGAATCATTCAGTGGTGTTGTAGACAAGAATAAAGATTCTAATCAAGCGGTTTCTATAAATACTTACATGTGTTTTCTTCAGTTAAATGGAAGTAGATGAAGCGAGGGGTTAAGGCTCATCTATGAAATTTCGGTTGGTGTAAACTGGGAATTTATCACCTAAAATGGAAATGTTGCAATTGGTTGAAAAGATTGATAAGAAAATTCATGCTATTCAGTTAGACTGGAATGATGGTGATAGCCAACCTTCGTGCATTCATAGATCGAAAAGAAGAGTACTGTGGGAGTTGCTTAGTCGTATTGGAGATGAGGTGGTTGAGCATTGGTTGATTGTTGGTGACTTCAATTCCAATCTTCAATTTGATGAAAAAAATGGGTGCTTTTAGTACAAGTAATGGTTTGTTTTGTGATTTTATTTTTAATAATGGTTGAGAGATCTGAGAGCTGTTGAACCTAAATTTACTTGGAGTAGTGGGATAAGCATTCATGAGAGACTTGATAGAGCTTTAAGCAATGATAAATGGAATGAAGTGTTTCCAGATACCACAGTTTTTAACCTTCAATAATTGAAATTCGACCATCGCCTTCTTTTTACTCAAATTAGTCGTGATGTTAGCAATAAACCCAACGTCCTTTCTGTTTCTTTGCTGGCTGGATGAAGCATCAAAATTTTAAAGAGTTTATCAAGAATCAATGGCATTGTGATAAGAATATGAGTGTTACTTTATTGACTTTAACAAAATCTATTAAAACTTGGAATAGGGATGTGTTTGTAAGTCTTTCAACTCATAAAAAGGAGAATATGAGGAGATTACAGGGTATACATGAAGCATTAAACACTCATACGAGTCAAAATCTTTCCAAGCTTGAAATTGATCTCGAGGAGTTACGTTGGAGATAGAAGTTTAGATGCAAGTGGGTTAGTCAAGGGGATAGGAATATGAAGTAATTCCATAACCAGGCCATGGCTAGAAGTTGAGAGACGGTTAATAGTATTTTGATGTAAAGATTATCAAGAATGAGATGATTTCTTTCTTTATAAATTTTTTCACTGTAGGGGGTACGGTACATGGTTACTTTCCGATTCATGATGCTTTTCCTAGGATCTCCGTTGATGAATCCAAAATGCTTGGCAATCTAGTTTCGGATGAAAAGATTAAGAAGGCATTGTTTGAGATGAGCCTACTTAAAGCTTTTGGTATTGACGGGTTTCATGCTTTGTTTTTTTAGCCATGGGATGTTGTAAGTGATTTGATTTGCAAGATGGTTCATGAAGTTTTCTCGGATAAGCCAATTGACCAAAAATGGATCGTACATGGTTGGTTCTCATTTCCAAGATCAATAACTCGAAAGGTATGTCCCATTTTTGGCCCATTAATCTCTGTTTTGTACTTATAAAGTGATACCATTATGCCTAAGTTGGTAAGACTGAATCAAGTTAGTTTTGTCTCCAGTAGGAATATAACAAATAGTATTATTATAGCCGAAAACGTTTTACATTCCATGAGATTACTGAAGTCTTAAACAAATTCCTCTCAATCATATGAGTGTTATTATGAATTATATTTCCATAGTGTCTTTGCAAGTTCTTTGGAATGGAAAGATGATGGATGTGTTTCTACCGTCGAGAGGGGTGAGGCAAAGTGACCCTTACCGTACCTATCGTCCTTGGTATAGAATGGTTAATCCATAGTATCAATAAGTTAGTTGAGGATGGGCTATGAAAGCCGATTAAATTGGCTAGAGAGGGTCCAAATATTTTCCTTTTGTTCTTTGAAGATGACCTTATTTTATTCTCCAAGGTAGAGCCATCACAGGATGATGCAATCAAAGAATCATTGATCAATTTAGCTATTTCTTTGGGCATCGCATCAACCCCCTTAAGGCTTAGATTTTCTTCTCGCGTAATACTGATGACTCCTTGCTAATCACATCAACTCAAGACTGGGTTTCAAAAATCTAATATCTTAGGAAATATCACGGTGATTCGTTGTTTCATAAATAGATTACCAAAGAAACCTTCCAATTTGTTGTTGATAAAGTTCAAGCTCATTTAAATGGGTAAGATGCCAAACTTTTTTCTAGAGCTGGTAGCGTTATGCTTGTTAAGTTGGTTATTCTTGCAATCCGAATTATTTCATGCAAACGACATTTATTCCAGCTTAATCCATTCTGAAATAGAAAAGATAGTAAGAAGATTTATTTAGGGGGTCGACGGGAACTATCAAGATGATGGCACTGGTTAACTGGGATAATCATTGTAAACAGTTGAGAAATGGCGCCCTTGGCATGCTAAAGTTGAAAGAGCATAATATGTCATTCATCATGAAACTGGGTTTTAATACCTTGACTAACAGTTATGAATTCTGGGCTTGGATTCTTAAGAATAAAAATAAGTTGGTGATGAAGTGCCGGACGATAATAATAAGCCAAAAGCTTTTTTTTTCTGGAGATCTCATTTCAAGGTATGAGGTGTCTTGAAGAATGGTATCTCATGGTCCATTGGTAAGGGGAACGGGATTAAATTTTGTTATGATGTCTAGTGTCTAACATGGGACCCTTAAACGTGGTCATGGTGAGGATAATACTTTAGTAAGGGAGATGATTAATGGTAGTGGGCATTGGACATGGCAAAAATTTGTAGGATGATTTAGTAGTCAAGTTCTTCTAGAGATTGCAAGGACTAGACCTCCACAAGCTTATGATATGGATGACAGGTGCTCAAGGCGATGAACCAACAATGGAAGGCTAAAGGTGGCGGATGGTTATAAAATTTTGAATCACACCAATAGGGTAGTGCAGACTCTAAATGGGACCTTATGTGGAAGCATAAAAGAGTAAGACCTCCACAGTCGAAAGAGTTTTTGTGGTTGGCTTGTCATGGTAAACTATTGACTAACTTGGAAATAACAATTATTCGTTTGTAGTGTATTTGGGGGAGATGTTGGGGCAGTCACTCATGTGCTGAGAGATTGCCATCTAGCATCTAACTGTTGGAATAAAGTTGTTCCTATTTCCTGCAGAGACGATTTCTTTAGGATGCCAATTCAAGGTTGGTCATTAAGTAATCTTTCAAATAGAAAACAAGTTGATCATGCTGGGCGGGACTGGGGCATTATTTTTTAAGTAGTATGTTGGAAATTATGGTCTTAGAGGAATAATTTCATATTCCGTAATGATAATAGCTCTAGTAACTCAGTTATATCTAAGAGTTCAGCCTTTGTTAACTGAGGCTAGGGAGAGTAACTTTGAGTGCGATACGGTTATGCTTCAGGTTCCCGGATGGTTAGAACCTCAGGTCGGATGGGTGAAGCTTAACAGATATAGGGCGCTTAACCTTAGAACGAAAGAAATTAATTGGAGTTGGAGGACTCATCAGAGATTGCAGGGGCGATTGGGTTGTCGATTTCTGCAGGTTCGTTGGATTGTGTTCTCTGTTACAAGCTGAGCTCTGGGCCATTTTGGAGGGGACTCAGATGGCTTGAGATTTTGGTTGACGCAGGGTGCTAGTGGAATCGAACTGTCATAATGCCTTGGATATGTTGATAGATGATAATTTTGATTTCTGTCATCTTAGTCTGATGACGAGCATTTTGGTTTTTAAAAATAGACCATGGGAGTTAGCTTTCAAGAAGGTGTCTCGTGAAGCTAATCAAGCTGCGGATTTTACGGCAGCCCTACATTCCAAAGATCAACTTTGTGTAATAGGTTTGAGCAACCTCCGCAATGGATTCATGTTATCCTCAGGTCCAATGCTAGAGGTACTTCCTCTGAGAGAAGAAATCATGCATAGTCTCTCCTAGAGCTTAGCTCTCCTTTTCCAAAAAAAAAAAAAAATCAAAGATAAAGTGGCAACAAATTAGTGAATCCTATGTTTGACTTTTGGATACCTAAAAAAAACTCTCATCTAACTAACTATTAAAAAAAAAACTATCAAGTAATAAAAAATGACCTTAAAAATTGACAACAACTAAGTTGTATAATGTTATCCTTAAAATGCGTTATTCAAATTTAAATAAAAAAATAAGACGACGACGATGAAAATAATAATGATAATTGTAACAGGCCTAATTCACCCGGGCCCAAACAAAAACCAAATCAAAATGAAACCCCACAGATAAGCAGTCCAGTTCTTACAACACTTAAACCTAATTACAATTTCAGATGGTCCACACCCAATAACAAAACCCAAAGCCCAAATAACAGCCCAAAACCTAAAGTCAATTCAGAACCTAGCCCCTTTCCTAGTGCGTCGTACCCCTCCATGTGTGCCCTCAGCGCGCACACCACCCAAGGCTCGGCTTTGCCTGCGCCCTTGCACCAAAATAGCCCTCCCTTCTCTTTGACTCCGTCGTCTGCAAGAAAAGAGCAAAAAATGGTCCAATAACAGTACAAAGGCAGCAAATAGAGACAATAGCAAGAAAATAAGATGAAAATATATTATTTATTCGGCTATATAAGCCGAGTGAAATACCAATGTATGTTACAGATACAATCGAATACAAGAAAAAGAACTTGAAACAGATTCAAAAATTAAATGTGCCTTTTTACATATATTTTATTTCGAAAAATAAAAAAATAATAAGAACTCACCGCTTTGCTTCTTGGCCGCCGTTGAGGTTATCGCCCAACCCCTGGACACCTCGAAACCCGTCGGGTTTTCGATGAGGGTCCGACAGGGGAAGCCACGGGACCGAAACCTTAGTTTTTTCTTTTCTGTTTTCTCTTTTTTTGTTTTTTTGGAGGGGTTCGAAAAATACCCGGATCCGGTTTAAAAAGGGGCGAAAAGCCCACTTTTGGGCGCCTCTGACCGTCGCGTGCCGCGAAGCCACGGTGAGGCCACAGCGGAGGACAACTAGACCCCTTGGCCGGCCCTAAGACCCCTTCAGAGAGAATTCATAAACCCCTTATTTTTTTTTAAATAAGGCTGGAGAAATAAATTTTTTTAAAAAAATATGGCTTTTATAAACAGTCAAAACGGCGTCGTTTCAGGCCTTTAGTCTGTGTGCCAAAACGACGCCGTATGGCCCTGACCCGCACGCGACCCAACCCACTCCAAGGGATCCATGCGTTTTTGATTAAAGGGTTATTTGCGCGAACGACCCTTTCGCTTTTGCGATACATTTTAATTACGTCCTACTTCATTTTCTTTATTTTTTAAATTTTACCACGAAGATTTCATTTTATTCCAGTTTGGTCCCTCGACCATTTTAAAAACCAAAGGCTAAAACGGTGTCGTTTTGAGCTGGGTCCGGCTGACCCGACCCGAACCGCCTAAGATCTGCGTGTTTTTAATTGAGGGTCTATTTGTGCCCTCAGTCCTTCCGCTTTTGAGGCGATTTTCAATTTGGTCCCTATTTTAGTTTTCCTTTTTCTTTCAAATTTACCCCACGAATTTTATTTCCATTTCAATTCAATCCTTTCAGAACGGTGCGTTTCAAAATGCAGGGAATATTTTCCCATTTGATCCTTCCTGTCTTTCGCGCTTTACTGTTTGGTCTTTTACCCTATTTCTATCCCCAATTTTGGCCCAAAACTCTGTTTAGATTTCCATTTGGCCCTTAAAACTTTTATTTTTTATGATTTAAGCCTTTAATTTCATTTTAGTTTTCAGTTTGGCCCTCGTTTATTTAGTTTCCATCATTTTTAGATTTATTTCATATATGTTATTTTGTTTAATGCTTACTTATTTCTTTATTGTTTTACATATTGCTTTATTTATTATTTATCTTATTTGTTTGTTTATTTTTTTTATTTTCAAGTTGATTTATTTTCATTAATTACGCATTGTTATATTATTATTGTCGAAACCATTTTTTTGAAAAACGAGAATCGACTTTTAAAATAGGGAGTCACCACCGATCTTTTTTGTTTAGGTGTGATCAGGTCACCTATAAAAATATTTTGGTTTTCGAAATTCGAGAGAATGGGTTCGGGAGTCGATTACGTGCAAGGAAGGGTTAGCACCCTTGCAGCGCCCAAATTTGGTACCAAATCGATTGATGTTGTCCCAATGTTGAAAACTTGAAAATATTTAGGGTAAAAAGAATTAAAAGAATGGGTTAATTAAATCGGGATTGAATCTCAAGATTAACCCGTTTCAAAGGAATAAAAATACCATACCCAACACGTTAGGATATAACACATTTATACTCTGACACCGAGATCATCTTTGATCTTCAAAGCGTATAAAAGGGTATTTGGTTATTTAGTTGAACGGAAAAAAAATCGACACCCAGCAAGGTTAGGGTGTGATCTTTCGAACTTCTAAACACACAAATATTGCCTTATTTTTTTCGTAACAAAATATTTGGAAAAAGGTTTGAATATGTTTGAAATTTGAAATACAATACAAGGATAAGAAGCATAACATTACTCATAAAGTACACAAATTTAAGAATATTGATCAACAAACTGTATAATACTCCTAGCAATGTCAGAAAACGTTAGAGGCAAAACAAAGCCACTATGATAAATCGGATACGATTAATGTTTATATAAAAATTGTTTATAAAAAAATTTATTAAACATACAACAATTCAAAGCATTGATATTAAATAGTAATTAAAAAGACGACTAAAGAAATCAATAAACAAAAAATTAACTAGATGATTTAGGGCTATATTAAGAAATCAGTGCGAAGTCAGAGGACCAAAAGGCAATAAATCAAAAATGGAATCAAAAAGGGGTGAAATACAATGCGCATAAATTAATAAGGACCAAATCAGTAAATATTTTAGTTAATTAAAACGCTGCGTTCGGGTAGGGCTACATTGCGGCAGAACCAAAGAACAGAGGGACTAAACGCGTAAATAGTCATTTTAATGAAGAAAGGCGCGGATCCGGGTCACCGAGCGGGTCAACACGCGGATCCGCACCCTCCTAGACGGCGTCGTTTCGTTCGTTCTTTAAAAGCCCATTTTTCCCTTTTTTGTTCATTTTACCGACCCCTCTAAAAAAACCCCCAAATTCTCTCTCTCTTTTTCTTTCCCTGACGCTCGGGTTCCCACGTTCAACCAAAACCCTAGCCCTTCTATTGCTAGTTCTCAGCCGCCGCAAGGAAACCCCCCAGATTTATCACTAAAGCGTTATTGAAATCAACGAATAGTGACGCATCGGTTTGCCTTGGTATGTGCTGATTCGCCCTTTGTTTTCCGATCAAGACCCTTGTCTAGCCCCGATGGTGACGGAGTAAACGAGGATTTAGCCCTCACTGAGATCTGTGGCTAGACTCCGATTGCGGTGAGCACTTTCTTCCCCTTTTTTATTCTCTTTTATTACTGGTATTGGTGTTTGGTGTTTATTTTTTGAAACTGTAAATAAAATAGGAAGAGACAGTATTGAATCAAAGGAAACGAGAATAACGAAATTAAAACAACTTTCTGATTTCTTTCTTGATTCTTGATGATTTGTAAAAGTTCATACACGAAACTATTTAATCTTTTTGCTTTCTTTTTTGATTGCTTATGGTTCGTAAAAACAGAAGCCAACCCTTCTTACATTGATTTTGGGTGGTTTTATAGCCTAAAGCTTACAACTGTTTTATTATTCTAGTATTTTGTCCCATACTTTTCTGCTGCATTGCCTCTGTTTCTCTGTTTGTCGTCTTTGCAGGTGATGAGCGATGGCATGTGAAGTGTATCGGCCGACCGAGGTGCGGGGAGCGTGCTCGTGGTGCAGTGTGCGTGGTGGCCGAAGCGCGTGGTGGCCAAGGCGCGTGGTGGCAGAGGCGCATGGGCACATGGGGGCAGAAGCGTGCGGGCGATGCTTGAGGCATGGGGAAGGGCGCTGGTGGAGAGTTGGAGTGACGCCATGGCGCGTGTGAGGCAAACGAAGGGTCGGCGGCACAGGAAAAGGAGACCCTAGGGTTTCTGTTTAGTTTATGATTTTGGGCCATTGGGCCATTCGGGTTGTTGGGCTCCGGGTAATTTGTAAATGGACATGTTGTTTGTTTTAATTTGGGCTTGGTATTGGTTTTGTAATTGGGCTCCAGATTTGTTTGGTAGATGGACTGTTTGTTTTTGGACTTTATTTTTTATTGGTTTTTAATGGCTTTTGTTTTATTAATTGGGCCTCTAGTCTGTATTGGGCTCGGGCAAAAATTGGTTAGTACAGCTGCCCCTCTTTGCTCATTATCGTGAAACGAGAATAGAGCAAAGACAATAGAAGAACCAATTTTTGCCCGGTCTTGGCCAAGCCTTGACTTATTGGTCCTCGTCTTCCTGAAACATCTTCAAACTCTACTGTAACTTGTTGCTTTGATCCACTCCACCGCTGCTTCTGCGAGACATGACCCGTAGCTTCAATTCGCTTTTCCTCAATCTTGTTTATTTTTTGAACTTGCTCCAACTAGAATTGTAGCTTCGATCTACTAATTGCTCCACTGGGACTTCGATGAAATCTGAACTTTTCAAACTGCTTCCTTATTCTCGCAATATGAGTTGACCCCTTTTTGTTTTTTTGTTTTTGAAAAACAGAAGTTAAAAAACAGAAATTGAAAATACCTCGGCCTCTCGTAATATGAACTGATTTTTGAAAACAAAAATTGAAAAACAGAAATTGAAAATACCTCAGCGTGCGACCTGAGGAGTTGATTTTTTTGCAAACAGAAATTGAAAAGCAGAAATTAAAAATACCTCAGCGTGCGACCTGAGGAATTGATTTTTGCAAACAGAAATTGAAAAACAGAAATTGAAAATACCTCAGCGTGCGACCTGAGGAGTTGATTTTTGCAAACAAAAATTGAAAAACAGAAATTACAAATACCTCAGCGTGCGACCTGAGGAATTGATTTTTGCAAACAGAAATTGAAAAGCAGAAATTAAAAATACCTCAGCGTGCGACCTGAGGAATTGATTTTTGCAAACAGAAATTGAAAAACAGAAATTGAAAATACCTCAGCGTGCGACCTGAGGAGTTGATTTTTGCAAACAGAAATTGAAAAACAGAAATTAAAAATACCTCAGCGTGCGACCTGAGGAGTTGATTTTTGCAAACAGAAATTGAAAAACAGAAATTGAAAATACCTCAGCGTGCGACCTGAGGAGTTGATTTTTGCAAACAGAAATTGAAAAACAAAAATTAAAAATACCTCAGCGTGCGACCTGAGGAATTGATTTTTGCAAACAGAAATTGAAAAACAGAAATTGAAAATACTTCAGCGTGCGACCTGAGGAGTTGATTTTTGCAAACATAAATTGAAAAACAAAAATTAAAAATACCTCAGCGTGCGACTTGAGGAATTGATTTTTGCAAACAGAAATTGAAAAACAGAAATTGAAAATACCTCAGCGTGCGACCTGAGGAGTTGATTTTTGCAAACAGAAATTGAAAAACAGAAATTAAAAATACCTCAGCGTGCGACCTGAGGAGTTGATTTTTGCAAACAGAAATTGAAAAACAGAAATTAAAAATACCTCAGCGTGCGACCTGAGGAATTGATTTTTGCAAACAGAAATTGAAAATACCTCAGCGTGCAACCTGAGGAGTTGATTTTTGCAAACAGAAATTAAAAATACCTCAGCGTGCGACCTGAGGAATTGATTTTTGCAAACAGAAATTGAAAATACCTCAGCGTGCGACCTGAGGAATTGATTTTTGCAAACAGAAATTGAAAAACAAAAATTAAAAATACCTCAGCGTGCGACCTGAGGCTCAACTCACCTCTCGTAATATGGGTTGATTTTTTAAAATAGAAATAAAACGTATCATCTGGTGGAACTCGGATGCCTTCTTTCTCCTTGGTTCGATACAGTTATCGTCAAAACTTCTTGCTTTACTGGTGTACCTGTATGTGTCATGCGTGATGTTATCATGATGTGCACGTGTTTATTTTAAATGCTTTTATGCCTACATGATTATGCCATGCGCCCTGGGTTTGTTTGTCATGTATCTCTTTTCGTCACGACTTTCATGATGACCTGTATTCATTGCTTCAATTCTTGACTCTCCTTTTAGGTTTTGTACCCGTCCTCACGTTCTGCGTTTCTCGTATATCACCCTTTTGCCCCCTGTTGAACTTTGTCCTTGTTTTGAGGCTCTTGTACTTACCAAATTTTCATCCAGGTAATGCTCAACATTCCTTTAGAGTATGTCATTTCACTATTTGTCATTTAACTGAACCAAACATGAGATGCATGAAAACGACAAAGTAGGTATGAAAGGGACACCTCACACCCATATTTATTTCAAAAGCAATACGCAAAGAAAATTGACAAGGAATAATTCAATAAAGAAAGCATTATAAAAAGGAAAGTAGGTTCAATTGTTGCAAATGCACTAGATATCCGACGCATGAACTTCTCCACGTTTCTTCATCCTGGATTCTTTCGAGCATAGCTTCTTGTGTAGAAGATTTTAAACTTCCGAGTCTGCTTCAAATATTGTAATCTCACCACATGACTCCCTGTTCGAATCGTCTCGCTCCTTATGTCCGAACCCCCTTTCATTAGGACGCCTTTTCAGGTTTTCATCCTAATATATTTTGTTTATCAAGACGCCATTTTCGGGTTTTCATCTTGATCCCTTTTTTTCTTTTTCTTTTTTTTTTACATCAAGACGCCTTTTCGGGTTTTCATCTTGATCTCTTTTTCTTTTTTCTTCTTTTTTTTATGCATAATATTTTTTCACAGTGTCTGAGTTCACTGGATTTGGTAACTCCTTCCCATCCATCTCACTGAGAATCAAAGCTCCACCTAAGAAAGCTTTCTTCACTACATATGGCCCTTCCCAATTTGGTGCCCATTTTCCTCGAAAGTCTTTTTGAATTGGGAGAATCTTTCTCAGTACGAGTTCTCCCTCGCGAAATTCTCTTGGCTGTACTTTCTTGTCATGGGCCGTGATCATTCTCTTCTGGTACATCTGTCCATGACAGATTGCCTTCAAGCGTTTTTCTTCGATAAGATTTAGCTGGTCATATCGAGCTCGAACCCATTCCGATTCTTCTAGTTTTAACTCTATTAAGACTCATAAAGAGGGGATCTCAACTTCGATTGGCAGCACAGCTTCCATCTCATAGACCAGGGCGAAAGGAGTTGCTCCCGTAGATGTCCACACACATGTACGATATGCATACAAAGCGAATGGTAGCTTCTCGTGCTAGTCTTTATATGTCTCGGTCATTTTCCCAATAATCCTCTTAATATTTTTGTTGGCCGCTTCTACTGCTCCGTTCATCTTTGGGCGATAGGGTGAGGAATTATGATGCTTTATTTGAAATTGCTCGCACATCTCCTTCATAATCTTGTTGTTCAGATTCAAAGCATTATCTGAAATGATTCTCTCAGGTAATCCATATCGACATATGATCTCCTTTTTTAAGAACTTGCAAACTGCGGTCCTTGTCACATTAGCAAACGAGGTGGCTTCTACCCATTTTGTGAAGTAATCTATGACCACAAAAATGAACCGATGTCCATTAAAAGCTTTTGGGGAAATTGGCCCTATAACATCCATGCCCCACATAGAAAAAGGCCACGGAGAAGTCATGACATGAAGGGGCGAAGGTGCTACATGAATTTTATCACCGTAAACTTGACACTTGTGGCACTTTCGTGCGTAACTAATGTAGTCGTTTTCCATCGTCAGCCAGTAATAACCGAGTCTCAGAATCTGTCTGGCCATAGTGAAACCATTGGCGTGCGTTCCACAAACTCCTTCATGGACATCTTCAAGTATTTTTCTTGCTTCAACAGCATCCACGCATCTCAGGAGCATTTGATCTTTTCCTCTTTTGTACAGGATGTCCCCATCAAGAACAAATCCCACCGCCATTCTTCTGATTGTTCTTTTGTCGTTCTCATTTGCTTGTTCGGGATACCTTTAATTCTTGACATATTCTAAGATATCATGGAACCATGGCTGTCCATCTGCCCCTTTTTCAATGCAAAAAAATGCGCAGGGGCCTCATATATGCTCATCTGGAAAGGCATTATTTTCGTTTCTCGGTTTGCTTTGAATATTGAAGCCAAAGTGGCTAAAGCATCAGCCAATTGGTTTTCTTCTCGTGGGAAGTAATTAAAAGTTACTTCTTCGAATTCTTTAATCAGCTCTGCCACGAGATCGCGATATTTGACCAGCTTCGAATCTCTCACTTCCCAATCTCCATGGATTTGGCAAATCATTAGCGCTGAGTCTCCGTATACCTCTAAGGTTTTGATGTCTCGTTCAATAGCTGCACGAAGTCCAATGATGCAAGCCTCATATTCTGCTACGTTGTTGGTACGGAAAAAATTTAATCTGGCAGTAAATGGATAATGATTCCCTTCTGGTGACACTAAGACTGCTCCAAACCCATGCCCCAATGCATTTGATGCACCATCAAAGCTCATCTTCCATGATTTCTCTTTTGACGACTCACATTCTTTTTCCGTAATGCATATCAATTCTTCGTCTGGGAAGTCAAATCTCAATGGCTCGTATTTCTCTGTCGTTCAAGTTACTAAGAAGTCGGCTATTGCGCTTCCTTTTATCGACTTTTGATTCACGTAGATGCTGTCGTACTCCGATAGTAGGATCTGCCATCGTGCCATTCTTCCTGAGAGTGTAGGTGATTCCATCATGTACTTTATTGGGTCCAGTTTTGAAATCAACCACGTCGTATGATACAGCATATATTGTCTGAGCCTTCGAACTACCCAGACCAAAGCACAACAGAATTTTTCAATTAATGGATACTTTACTTCACACTCAGTGAATTTCTTGCTGAGGTAGTAAATCGTCTTTTCTCTTTTCCCCGACTCATCATGTTGCCCCAGTACACAACTCATTGAATTTTCGAACACAGTCAGATACAATATTAACGGTCTCCCGGGAGTTGACGGTACTAGCACCGGGGGGTTAGACAAATATTGTTTTATCTTATCAAAAGCCACTTGGAACTCCTCGTTCCATTCCCCAGGATTGAGTTTTCGAAGGAGTCGAAAAATCGGGTCACACTGGTTGATAAGTTGAGCAATGAATCGAGCGAAGCGATGTAGTTTAACCTCCCAAAAAATCCTCTGACTTCCTTTTGTGTGCGCGGAGGTGGTAGTTCTTGTATGGATTTTATCTTATCTGGATCAACTTCAATACCTCTCTCACTGACAATGAAGCCTAGTAATTTTCCCGAGGTAGCCCCAAACGTACATTTAGCTGGATTAAGCTTCAGCCGGAATTTCCCCAGTCTTTCAAACAATTTCCTGAGGTTCTCAATATGTTCTCTTTCCCCCTGAGATTTGGCAATCATATCATCGAAATAAACTTCTATTTCTTTGTGCATCATGTCATGGAACAGCATCACCATAGCCCTCTGATAGGTTGCCCCGGCATTCTTTAATCCGAATGGCATCACCTTGTAGCAAAATGTTCCCCACATCGTTACGAAGGTAGTTTTCTCCATATCATCAGGAGCCATTTTTATCTGATTATAACCCGAAAATCCATTCATGAAAGAAAAAAATGAATGTTTTGCTGTGTTATCCACCAACGTATCGATGTGTGGCAAGGGAAAATTGTAACACCCCTTACCCGAGACCGTTGCCGGAGTCGAGCACGAGGCATTACTAAACTTAACTACTAATTCGACATAAAATTTAAAACTGTCCATCTGCGTCATAGTCACTAAAATATTTATATCTGGAGCTACGGAACTCCAAATTAAGATCCGTTAATTTTCCCTGAAACTAGACTCATATATCTTTTTACTTTAATTTTTCCAGAATTTTTCATGTGGCCAATTAGTACAGTTTATTCATTAAAGTTTCCCCTATTTTACTGTTTAACTGCTCTGACCTCTCTTCATTACGAATCAAATTACTCTTTGTACAGAATTTAGATGGCCTCCTTGTTTAGCTCATTTGAAACTAGACTCATTCAGCATTTCATACATATAAATTTTAATCCACAATTATTTTTGTGCAATTTTTAATTATTTTTCAAAGGCAGAACAGGGGATCACGAATTCATTCAGAACCAGTTTCACTAAAATTTTAATATCTCATTATTTCCATATCTTTTGCTTACTTTATTTCTTTCATATGAAAATAGACTCAAAGAGCTTTCAATTCATATCTCTTTCACTTTCTAATTCCATTTCTTCTATTTTTGGTGATTTTTCAAAATCACATTACTGCTGTAATTCAAAAACTGTTTCGTTGCAAAATATCATTAACTAGTTTATAACATCTTTACTCCATCTCATTTAAACTCTATACATGCCATATAAACCTTTAAACATAAAACAAAAGCTACCGGAATTGATCTGGATAGTGAGTTTTGCTGTGATGATCCGATCTTCCACTTCTCTTTAATTCAATCTACATAAATATCAAACACACACAAGTAAGCTTAATGAAGCTTAGTAAGTTCATAGGTTTAAAAGTAGCTTACCACACATAATATTTCCAAAACAATAACAAAACATTTACTAAAGTTCCCTGCCATTCACAACCATTATTAAAATCCTTCACATAGTTGAGCTCAACATTAACAACTACTCAATTTCTTCCATTTGATTCACTCATTTTATATTACTTCTTATTAAATTAGGAAACGTCTTACGAATTTGAGTACGTCGTTGCTCAGTGCCACGTATCACAACTCAGTATGGATAATTCCATACCTACATTTCACAACTCAGTATGGTTTATACCATACCTACATTTCACAACTCAGTATGGTTTATACCATACCTACATTTCACAACTCAGTATGGTTAATACCATACCTACATTTCACAACTCGGTATAGATGATACCATACCTACATTTCACAACTCGGTATGGATGATACCATACCTACATTTCATAACTCAGTATGGATGATACCATACCTACATTTCACACTTGCCATGGATTAACCATGATCTTATCCGTCAATTCATCACATGTCACGACACGAACGTACTCAATTCTGCGTTTTTCCTAATTTGAATTACCACCATTTATTCTTTCATTTATCATATTTTTCACAATCCCACAGCAAATTCATATTTAACAGCACATTATATCATTCAATCATTCACAAATAAACATATAAATTCAACCATATGAACTTACCCGGCTGATTTGTAGAAGATTTCGAAATTTAGGGACTACTCTGCAACTTTTTCTTTTCCTCTTTCTTCTTTGGTTTCTTGATCTATAATGTAAAATATTTTCACTCATCAGCATATATTTCATTTCTATTTCACTTCATAATTTATGCTCTTCAATTTCGAAATTGCACTTTTACCCCAAAATTTACAGTTTTTACAATTTAGTCCCTGCTCAATTCAGCCATCAATTAAACTAATTTTTCTCAATAAACACTTTATTCTATCATTACAAACTATTTCACAACCTTTTATATTCTGAATTTCAACACCAACCTCTAATTCACAACTTTTTCACAATTAGGTCCTAAATATCATTTCCTATCAAAATCACTTAATAAAACCACCTTAGTATGAAATTAAAATTTAAATTTCATAATAATTCATCATAAACTTCCATTTCTCAGCAAGGTTAACTTTTAATTTTACTCACCAAATCAAAAACTAATGAATTCTATAAGTGGATCTAGTTGTAAAAGTCATAAAAACATAAAAATTATCAAGAAAAAGCATGAATTAAACTCACAGGATGTAATAGTATGAAAACAAGCTTTCTCCAGAACTCCTCTGATGTTTTTGGCTGAGATAATTGTGAAGATTACTCTAGATTATTTTCAATCTTATCTTAATAACATATTAAAATTACAAAATTCCAATTTTGCCCTTATTATCCTTATCTTTGTGATGATTTTCTTCCACTTGCCGTCCAGCCTTTTCACATTTGGGTTAATTGCCCTATAAATCCTCTTTCTTTTAACACTTGAGCTATTTAATTCTTCTAGCAATTTTGCATCTGTTACAATTTAGTCCTTTTTATTAAATTGGCTACCCAAACATTTAAATTTCTCAACCAAACTTTAATACTAACTTAATAACACTCCATAAATATTTCTAAAAATATTTATGGCTTGATTTTCAAATTTGAGGTCTCGATACTTCGTTTTTGACCCATTTGACCTAATAAATTCTTTTAATTCACTAAATTCACCAATCCACAAATTCTTCTAAATTCTCACTTGACTCATAAATATTAAATTACTATCTTATTCAATCTTACTTGCCGGATTTAGTGATCTCATATCACCATTTCCGACACCACTGAAAATTAGGCCGTTACAACTCTCCCCCCTTTAAAATTTCGTCCTCGAAATTTGTTACCTGAAAATAGATTTGGATACTGTGATCTCATTGACTCCTCTGTTTCCCAGGTTGCCTCCTCCATACCATGCCGATGCCATAATACTTTAACCAATGGTATTTTCTTATTCCGCAACTCTTTTACTTCACGAGCCAAAATCTTTATTGGTTCTTCTGAATAAGTCATATCTGGTTGAAGCTCAATTTCAGTATGAGGAATTACGTGTGAAGGATCTGACCTATACCGCCTTAACATAGACACATGAAACACATTGTGAATCTTTTCAAGTTCCGGAGGTAAAGCCAACCGATAAGCTACAGGACCAACCCTTTCTACAATTTCATAAGGCCCTATAAATCTCGGACTCAATTTCCCTTTCCTGCCAAACCGTAATACCTTCTTCCACGGTGAAACTTTTAAAAATACTCGATCACCCACTGCATATTCTATGTCTCTTCGTTTCAAATCTGCATATGACTTCTGACGATCTGAAGCAGCTTTTAGACTATCTCGAATAACCTGGACTTTCTCTTCAGTTTCCCGAATCAAATCAACCCCAACTATTTTTGATTCACTCAATTCAGACCAACACAGTGGAGTCTTGCATTTCCTACCATAAAGAGCTTCAAACAGTGCCATCTTTATACTAGACTGATAGCTATTATTGTAAGCAAACTCAGCCAAAGGTAAATACCTTTCCCAACTGTCACCAAACTCAAGTATACAACATCTTAACATATCTTCTAGAATTTGAATCACTCGCTCTGACTGTCCATCTGTTTGAGGATGAAATGCTGTACTAAAATTTAATTTGGTACCTAAAGCTTCTTGCAGTTTATTCCAGAATCTCGAAGTAAATCTTGGATCCCGGTCCGAAATGATTGATACTGGAACTCCATGTAGTCTCACAATCTCTGACACATACAAGTTTGCTAACTTCTCAAGTGAAAAATCTGTTCTGACTGGAATAAAGTGTGCTGACTTTGTCAATCTATCAACAATCACCCATATCGAATCTTTCTTTCTTGGAGTCATAGGCAATCCTGACACAAAATCCATTGTAACACGCTCCCAATTCCATTCAGGAATCATAATGGGTTGTAATAAACCCGTTGGCACTTGATGCTCCGCTTTAACTTGCTGACAAATCAAACATTTTGCAACAAATTCTGAAATTTCTCTTTTCATACCAGGCCACCAATATATCTTTTTCAAATAACCATACATTTTCGTACTGCCCGGGTGAATAGAATACATACTATTATGTGCTTCAGAAAGAATATTATTCTTCAAATCAGAATTGTTTGGAACACAAATTCTGTTATGATAACGCAACATACCTTCATCATCAATGCTGAACTCTGAATCTAAATTATCTCGAACCATTTGTCGTTTAAATACCAATTTCGGGTCTTCATTCTGTAGTTTCTGAATTTGTTGAAGAAACATGGGTTTCACTTTCAATTCTACTAATACAGCACCTTCTTCATTAAGAGCCAATTGGGCATTCATTGTTCGAAGCGCAAACAAAGATGACTTTCGACTAAGTGCATCAGCAACTACATTAGCTTTTCCTGGATGGTAGTCAATAACCAAATCATAATCTTTCAGCAACTCTAACCACCGTCTCTGTCTTAAGTTCAGTTCCTTCTGAGTCATTAAGTATTTCAGACTTTTGTGATCCGTATAGATATAACACTTCTCACCATATAAATAGTGTCTCCAAATTTTTAAAGCAAAAACAATTGCAGCTAATTCAAGATCGTGTGTAGGGTAATTCTTTTCATGTGGTTTTAATTGCCGTGAAGCATAAGCCACTACCTTTCCCGACTGCATTAACACACAACCCAAACCATTTAAAGATGCATCACTGTACACAATATACGGTATACCTGATTCTAGTTGAGTCAAAACTGGAGCTTCTGTTAACATTTTCTTCAATTGGTCAAACCTCTGTTGACATTCATCAGACCATACAAACTCAACATTCTTTTGTAACAAACAAGTCATTGGTGAAGCAATCATGGAAAAATTCTTTACAAAACGGCGATAATACCCTGCTAGTCCCAGAAAACTTCGCACTTCAGTTACATTCTTCGGTGTTTTCCAATTCACCACTGCTGAAACTTTACTTGGATCCACACGAATTCCTTCAGCTGATACAATGTGACCCAGAAATCCAACTTCATGAAGCCAAAACTCACATTTACTAAATTTTGCATATAACTGCTTTTCTCTCAAAGTCTGTAATACAATTCTCAAGTGTTGTGCGTGCTCGGATTCTGTCTTTGAATAGACCAATATGTCATCAATAAATACCACCACAAATCTATCCAAATAAGGCTGAAAAATCCGATTCATTAAATCCATAAATGCAGCAGGGGCATTTGTTAAACCAAAAGGCATTACCAGAAATTCGTAGTGACCATACCGAGTTCGAAAAGCAGTCTTTGGCACATCACACTCTTTAATCTTCAGTTGATAATACCCAGATCTAAGATCTATCTTTGAAAACACAGCAGCACCTTTCAGTTGATCAAATAAATCATCGATACGAGGTAATGGATATTTATTTTTAATTGTTACCTTGTTCAGCTGTCTGTAATCAATACACAATCGCAACGAGCCATCTTTCTTTTTCACAAATAAAACAGGTGCACCCCAAGGTGATGTACTCGGTCTGATGAACCCTTTATCTAATAACTCTTGCAATTGTATCTTCAACTCTTTTAACTCAGCTGGTACCATTCTATATGGTGCTATTGATATCGGAGCTGTACCCGGAATTACATCAATTACAAATTCAACCTCACGATCTGGGGGTAAACCAGGTAGTTCCTCCGGAAACACATCAGTGAACTCATTAACAACTGGCAATTGTTCCATCTTCAATTCAGAACCCCGAGTATCAAGAATATAAGCTAAAAATGCTTCATTACCCTTCCAAATCAATTTCTGAGCTGTAATGGCTGATATAATTCTGACATCATTCTTTTTATCTCCAAACTCAGCTGAAACTATTTCCCCTGTCTGACATTTTAAATCAACCCGTTTTTCTCTACAATTCACTATGGCATCGTGTTTAATCAACCAATCCATGCCAAGAATAACATCAAATTCTCAGAAAGGTAACAACATTAAATCAGCAGAGAATTCACAGCCTTATTATTTTCAGTGGACACTTCCGACATATTAAATTAACTAACACACTTTGCCCTAACGGATTAGTGACTTGCATATCAAAGTCAGTGGACTCAACAGTCATTTTCTTTTCTGACACTAATGCAGTGCAAATATATGAATGCGTCGATCCAGGATCAATTAAAGTATACACAGAATCATTAAAAAGATGGAAAATACCAGCTATCACATCTGGAGCAGAAGCTTCCTCTCTTGCCCGAGTAGCATATGTACGTGCAGGTGCCCTTGTTTCTGATCGGGCTACAGTATCTCTCATTCCCGAACGAGCAGTCTCAGCAGCACTATTTTGACCCGAACGTCTACTTTTCTGAGGAGTATTTGTTTGTTTCTCGCCTAGTTCTTTATTTTCTTTTAATGACTGAGGACAGTCCCGAATAAAATGATCAGTTCCACCACATCTATAACAAGCTCCGGTTCTTCCCCAACATTCACCAATATGAAATCTACCACAATTTTTGCATCTAGGTCTCGGGATATTTTGCACACTACCAGTACTAGCTGCTGGTTTATTAGTCACTCCGACCTCCCTTTGAGTTGTTTTACTTTTATTCGATCGTTCCGGAATTGTAACAGATCGACTAAAATCATCTCTGAACTTTTTAGCTGGAAAAGTCGAAGTTGGTCTAGAGAAACTTCTTTTATATACTTCTTTGCCTTTTCTTTCTCTTTGCATCTTTCTATTATACACTTCTTCCATCTTTTGAGCTCGATCAGACAGAACCACAAATTCTCGAATCTCAGTGCCTCCTATCATCATTTTAATTTCATCATTAAGCCCTTCTTCAAATCTAATGCACATTTCTTCCTCTGTCGGTACAACATCCCGAGCATACCTACTGAGATACACAAATTCTCTTTCATATTCAGCCACTTTTTTATTCCCTTGTCGAAGATCAAGGAATTCCCTTTTCTTTTTATCTAAATATCTCCTTCCCGCATACTTTTTTCTAAGCTCATTTTGGAAGAATTCCCAGGTAAGTTTATTTGCAGGTACCACTGCCTCAATGGTTTCCCACCAATTATACGCTTCTTCTTTCAATAATGAAACTGCACACCTCAGATAGTCCTCCGGAGAACAAATCATCTGTTTGAAAACTCTCTCCAAACTCTTTAGCCAATACTCTGCTTTAACTGGATCATCATCCGATCTTCCCCGAAATTCTTCAGCTCCTTTCTGAGTTTCTCAATCGGTGTTCTTTTGATAGATTCATCTATTGAAGGAGGAGCAACTGGGGCTGTAACTGGTGGTACAGTAGGGGGAGGAGGAGGTTGTTGTGCCTGACTTCTTCCTTGTATTGTTTCACTAAACCACTGATTCATTACCCCATAAATCAAATTTTTAAGTTCTTCCTCTCTCATCAAAGAAATCGGAACATTATTACTTGTTCCCTGCTCAGAAGTCTGTACTCTACTATTAACTTCCTCTTCATGATCAGCACCCTCGGGTCTATCAGACATCTTTACAATCTATAACAAAAATTAATAGTTAGATCGGATCATCCACATCCCACTATCACAGATTTATATGGCATGTATTTCTAAACATTTTATACATCACATTCGTTCCGAGAATCATCTAAACCAAAACTCTGATACCAATAAATGTAACACCCCTTACCCGAGACCGTTGCCGGAGTCGAGCACGAGGCATTACTAAACTTAACTACTAATTCGGCATAAAATTTAAAACTGTCCATCTGCGTCATAGTCACTAAAATATTTATATCTAGAGCTACGGAACTCCAAATTAAGATCCGTTAATTTTCCCTGAAACTAGACTCATATATATTTTTACTTTAATTTTTCCAGAATTTTTCATGTGGCCAATTAGTACAGTTTATTCATTAAAGTTTCCCCTATTTTACTGTTTAACTGCTCTGACCTCTCTTCATTACGAATCAAATTACTCTTTGTACAGAATTTAGATGGCCTCCTTGTTTAGCTCATTTGAAACTAGACTCATTCAGCATTTCATACATATAAATTTTAATCCACAATTATTTTTGTGCAATTTTTAATTATTTTTCAAATGCAGAACAGGGGATCACGAATTCATTCAGAACCAGTTTCACTAAAATTTTAATATCTCATTATTTCCATATTTTTTGCTTACTCTATTTCTTTCATATGAAAATAGACTCAAAGAGCTTTCAATTCATATCTCTTTCACTTTCTAATTCCATTTCTTCTATTTTTGGTGATTTTTCAAAATCACGTTACTGCTGTAATTCAAAAACTGTTTCGTTGCAAAATATCATTAACTAGTTTATAACATCTTTACTCCATCTCATTTAAACTCTATACATGCCATATAAACCTTTAAACATAAAACAAAAGCTACCGGAATTGATCTGGATAGTGAGTTTTGCTGTGATGATCCGATCTTCCACTTCTCTTTAATTCAATCTACATAAATATCAAACACACACAAGTAAGCTTAATGAAGCTTAGTAAGTTCATAGGTTTAAAAGTAGCTTACCACACATAATATTTCCAAAACAATAACAAAACATTTACTAAAGTTCCCTGCCATTCACAACCATTATTAAAATCCTTCACATAGTTGAGCTCAACATTAACAACTACTCAATTTCTTCCATTTGATTCACTCATTTTATATTACTTCTTATTAAATTAGGACACGTCTTACGAATTTGAGTACGTCGTTGCTCAGTGCCACGTATCACAACTCAGTATGGATAATTCCATACCTACATTTCACAACTCAGTATGGTTTATACCATACCTACATTTCACAACTCAGTATGGTTAATACCATACCTACATTTCACAACTCGGTATGGATGATACCATACCTACATTTCACAACTCGGTATGGATGATACCATACCTACATTTCATAACTCAGTATGGATGATACCATACCTACATTTCACATTTTCCATGGATTAACCATGATCTTATCCGTCAATTCATCACATGTCACGACACGAACGTACTCAATTCTGCGTTTTTCCTAATTTGAATTACCACCATTTATTCTTTCATTTATCATATTTTTCACAATCCCACCGCAAATTCATATTTAACAGCACATTATATCATTCAATCATTCACAAATAAACATATAAATTCAACCATATGAACTTACCCGGCTGATTTGTAGAAGATTTCGAAATTTAGGGACTACTCTGCAACTTTTTCTTTTCCTCTTTCTTCTTTGGTTTCTTGATCTATAATGTAAAATATTTTCACTCATCAGCATATATTTCATTTCTATTTCACTTCATAATTTATGCTCTTCAATTTCGAAATTGCACTTTTACCCCAAAATTTACAGTTTTTACAATTTAGTCCCTGCTCAATTCAGCCATCAATTAAACTAATTTTTCTCAATAAACACTTTATTCTATCATTACAAACTATTTCACAACCTTTTATATTCTGAATTTCAACACCAACCTCTAATTCACAACTTTTTCACAATTAGGTCCTAAATATCATTTCCTATCAAAATCACTTAATAAAACCACCTTAGTATGAAATTAAAATTTAAATTTCATAATAATTCATCATAAACTTCCATTTCTCAGCAAGGTTAACTTTTAATTTTACTCACCAAATCAAAAACTAATGAATTCTATAAGTGGATCTAGTTGTAAAAGTCATAAAAACATAAAAATTATCAAGAAAAAGCATGAATTAAACTCACAGGATGTAATAGTATGAAAACAAGCTTTCTCCAGAACTCCTCTGATGTTTTTGGCTGAGATAATTGTGAAGATTACTCTAGATTATTTTCAATCTTATCTTAATAACATATTAAAATTACAAAATTCCAATTTTGCCCTTATTATCCTTATCTTTGTGATGATTTTCTTCCACTTGCCGTCCAGCCTTTTCACATTTGGGTTAATTGCCCTATAAATCCTCTTTCTTTTAACACTTGAGCTATTTAATTCTTCTAGCAATTTTGCATCTGTTACAATTTAGTCCTTTTTATTAAATTGGCTACCCAAACATTTAAATTTCTCAACCAAACTTTAATACTAACTTAATAACACTCCATAAATATTTCTAAAAATATTTATGGCTTGATTTTCAAATTTGAGGTCTCGATACTTCGTTTTTGACCCATTTGACCTAATAAATTCTTTTAATTCACTAAATTCACCAATCCACAAATTCTTCTAAATTCTCACTTGACTCATAAATATTAAATTACTATCTTATTCAATCTTACTTGCCGAATTTAGTGATCTCATATCACCATTTCCGACACCACTGAAAATTAGGCCGTTACAAAAATTATCTTTAGGACTTGCTCGATTCAGATCGCGATAATCCATGCACATTCATACCTTGCCGTCTTTCTTCGGTACTGAGACTATATTAGCTACCCATTCCGGATATTTAGAGACTTGTAGGAACCCAGCATCAAATTGTTTCTTGACTTCTTCTTTTATCTTTAAAAGCATTTTAGGTCTCATTCGTCTTAACTTCTGTTGAATAGGTTTGCATTCTGGTTTCAGTGGGAGTCTATGGACCACTACATCCTCGTTCAAACCTGGCATGTCCTGATACGACCATGCAAATACATCTTTGTACTCATGGAGCAAGGCGATCAGGTCACATCTGGTATTCTCTGAAATGGAGGTCCCAATCTTCACTTCTTGCCTCTTTCCTTCATCTCTCAAGTTCACTGTCTCAACAGATTCTTGATGGGGTAGGGTTTGTTTATCTTCTTGTTCTATCATTCTTAGTAAGTCAGGAGACGATATATAACCTCCAGCATTTCCCTCTACTTCGAATTCTCCTAAACAAATAGCCTTTTCAAAATCGATTTCAGTACTCGTAACGGGATTGTTCATGTCGCTGATATCTGAGCATCTGAAAGGTGAATGGAAGAGAAAACTGTAGAGGAGCATCACAAGTATTGGAACCAAACAAACATAATGTTATGGCATGATATGAGGTACATGTAGGACAGGCTATGAGAAGGGGGAATAATTATGAAGTTAATGAGAATGAAAAGACCATGATAAATGCATCTCCATTAATGTTCATTTGAATGACAAAGAGCAAACATAAGCTCTTACAAAAGGATCCCACTATTACTTAGGGGCACACAAAAAAGAGTTAGCATTGAGCATTACTCTGGGGAGGACTTAGAAACTACAAGAAGATCCACAGCAGTCCAGTTGTTCAAAATGAATCCAGGAGGACAAAGGCGTATCATTGAAACATCTTTAGTTGCATCATCTCATTTGTCAATAACGTTTATACTGAAGTTCTGAAGACCCCTTTCAATCAATAACAACGTGTTCCGTGAGTTGTCTCGCCCCGGGTACATCATTCCTGCAGACGTAAATGTTTTTGACAATGGAGGATACGCTATGGGCTCCCATTCCAATTCCCGACCTGAGACTCTTGCAATCCTCCTTTTTTGATCTTTCTGCAATTGTTTTCTTCTTTGTCGCACATCTGGCTTGAACCCTAAACCGTATCGAGCCTTGTGGTGTATTGGCTCTAACGCTCTAGCTATCCCTTGCTGATATTTTCCCAAACCTTTCTTCGCTCGAGCTCCTTTTCCGACAGTCAGCTTGATTCCCATCTTGGTATTCCTTGACAGTTTGGGTGTGGGAATCATATTTCCTTCGACAACAAATGTAGCATTGATAAATTTGAAGGAACGGAAGGAACATTCTACTGCATCCTTGTTTACTTCAATGTAGGGCGCATGGCATGCATGTAAAAAGAACGAGAGGTGTTGATCATGAATTTGATTCCATTAGAAGAACTTTTCTAGAAGATACGTTTCTTTACATAAAACGGATCGCATATACGACCATGTCCTTATGTTCGAACGACCGTATTACAATCCACTTTATCAAGTAACACATTTCCTTATGACAAACTCTTCCATTTAGCAACCAAATATGAATCAACACTTCCTTTCTAAGATGATGTAATGCAAATGCATAAAATGCAATGCGGGCGCATGGCATGAATGTAAAAAGAAAGAGAGGTGTTGATCATGAATTCGGTTCCATTAGAAGAACTTTTCTAGAAGATACGTTTCTTTACATAAAACGGATCGCATATACGGCCATGTCCTTATGTTCGAACGACCGTATTACAATCCACTTTATCAAGTAACACATTTCCTTATGAAAAACTCTTCCATTTAGCAACCGAATATGAATCAACACTTCCTTTCTAAGATGATGCAATACAGTCAAGACAGGTGAAAACACGTTAGCACAGGAGAGAGAAACAACCATAAAAGAAAACACGTTAGTGCAAGAAAAACAAATGCAGAACACCTATCCAGGTGACTGCTAGGGTTTGGTACAATTCTACCTAGGGTACGCTCCTAGGTCTCCATATGGGGTTCAGTTCTAAATAAGGATACCTGAACCAGCAGATTCCTCAATCCTCACCCATTATAGGCTCATACGGACCGAGTTCGATTCGAGGGGATACATTTCCCTATGGCCATGCGGAGGTGAAAACCTCACGAAACACATAGGTACGGATGTATCTCGGAAGCAATCCATTAGCCCATGCGGAGGTGAAAACCTCACGAAACCTTAGTTTCTCACTCCCACTTAAAGATGTGACCACAACGGTCATGCAATGTAAGTGCAAGTATTATGAGACTCAACATTATTACAGTTATAGCATAAGTAGATGCATCAAAAACGTAACCATTATTATTATTATTTTAAAAAAACAATCTTTCAAGTTTTCAATCAAAAGGACAAAAATCAATCAATTTATGGCATGACTCTCTTATTGGGTCTCCAGTGGAGTCGCCAAGCTGTCGAAACCATTTTTTTGAAAAACGAGAATTGACTTTTAAAATAGGGAGTCGCCACCAATCCTTTTTGTTTAGGTGTGATCAGGTCACCTATAAAAATATTTTGGTCTTCGAAATTCGAGAGAATGGGTTCGGGAGTCGATTACGTGCAAGGAAGGGTTAGCACCCTTGCAGTGCCCAAATTTGGTACCAAATCGATTGATGTTGTCCCAATGTTGAAAACTTGAAAATATTTAGGGTAAAAAGAATTAAAAGAATGGGTTAATTAAATCGGGGTTGAATCTCAAGATTAACCCGTTTCAAAGGAATAAAAGTACCATACCCAACACTTTAGGATATAACACATTTATACTCTGACACCGAGATCATCTTTGATCTTCAAAGTGTATAAAATGGTATTTGGTTATTTAGTTGAACGAAAAAAAAATCGACACCCAGCACGTTAGGGTGTGATCTTTCGAACTTCTAAACACACAACTATTGCCTTATTTTTTCGTAACAAAATATTTGGAAAAAGGTTTGAATATGTTTGAAATTTGAAATACAATACAAGGATAAGAAGCATAACATTACTCATAAAGTACACAAATTTAAGAATATTGATCAACAAACTGTATAATACTCCTAGCAATGTAAAAAAACGTTAGAGGCAAAACAAAGCCACTATGATAAATCGGATACGATTAATGTTTATATAAAAATCGTTTATAAAAAAAAATTATTAGACATACAACAATTCAAAGCATTGATATTAAATAGTAATTAAAAGGACGACTAAAGAAATCAATAAACAAATAATTAACTAGATGATTTAGGGCTATATTAAGAAATCAATGCGAAGTCAGAGGACCAAAAGGCAATAAATCAAAAATGGAATAAAAAAGGGGTGAAATACAATGCGCATAAATTAATAAGGACCAAATCAGTAAATATTTTAGTTAATTAAAACGCTGCGTTCGGGTAGGGCTACATTGCGGCGGAACCAAAGAACAGAGGGACTAAACGCGTAAGTAGTCCTTTTAATGAAGAAAGACGCGGATCCGGGTCACTGAGCGGGTCAACACGCGGATCCGCACCCTCCTAGACGGCGTCGTTTCGTTCGTTCTTTAAAAGCCCATTTTTCCCTTTTTGTTCATTTTACCGACCCCTCTAAAAAAAACCCCCAAATTCTCTCTCTCCTTTTCTTTCCCCGACGCTCGGGTTCCCACGTTCAACCAAAACCCTAGCCCTTCTGTTGCTGGTTCTCAGCCGCCGCAAGGAAACCCCCTAGATTTATCACTAAAGCGTTACTGAAATCAACGAATAGTGACGCATCGGTTTCCTTGGTATGTGCTGATTCGCCCTTTGTTTTCCGATTAAGACCCTTGTCTAGCCCCGATGATGACGGAGTAAATGAGGATTTAGCCCTCACTGAGATCTGTGGCTAGACTCCGATTGTGAAGGAGAAGACACAGATCGAACGGATTCTCGGTGAGCACTTTCTTCCCCTTTTTTTATTCTCTTTTATTACTGGTATTGGTGTTTGGTGTTTATTTTTTTGAAACTGTAAATAAAAGAGGAAGAGACAGTATTGAATCAAAGGAAACGAGAATAATGAAATTAAAGCAACCTTCTGATTTCTTTCTTGATTCTTGATGATTTGTAAAAGTTCGTACACGAAACTCTTTAATCTTTTTGCTTTCTTTTTTGATTGCTGATGGTTTGTAAAAACAAAAGCCAACCCTTCTTACATTGATTTTGAGTGGTTTTATAGCCTAAAGCTTACAACTGTTTTATTATTCTAGTATTTTGTCCCATACTTCTCTGCTGCATTGCCTCTGTTTCTCTGTTTGTCGTCTTTGCAGGTGATGGGCGATGGCATGCGAAGTGTATCAACCGACCGAGGTGCGGGGAGCGTGCTCGTGGTGCAGCGTGCGTGGTGGCCGAAGCGCGTGGTGGTAGAGGCGCATGGGCACATGGGGGCAGAAGCGTGCGGGCGATGCCCGAGGCATAGGGAAGGGCGCTGGTGGAGAGTTGGAGCGACGCGCATGGCGTGTGTGGGGCAAACGAAGGGTCGACGGCGCAGGAAAAGGAGACCCTAGGGTTTCTGTTTAGTTTATGATTTTGGGCCATTGGGCCATTCGGGTTGTTGGGCTCCGGGTAATTTGTAAATGGACATGTTGTTTGTTTTAATTTGGGCTTGGTATTGGTTTTGTAATTGGGCTCCAAATTTGTCTGGTAGATGGACTGTTTGTTTTTGGACTTTATTTTTTATTGGTTTTTAATGGCTTTTGTTTTATTGATTGGACCTCTAGTCTGTATTGGGCCCGGGCAAAAATTGGTTATTACAATTATATTTTTATTTTATTATTATTTTATTATTATATTTCTTCTATTATTTTTAATTTTACCTTCTATTTTATTGCACTCTTATCTATTATTTATTTATCTATTATTTTTATTTTTACATCTTTATTGTCACTAGCTTTTCATCTATTGTTACTTTATCTATTTGTTTATTACTTTTCTTATATTATTTGTGCTTTACATACACATGCATTATTGACATTATTACTATCGATATTATTATTATTTATTATTATCTTAATAGCCATAAGCATTGTCATTTTTTTATATATTATTACTACTACAATTATATCTTCCTCAATTTAATGTGGTATCACTATTATTATATCCTTCTTTAGCATATCATTATTCTAATTTCAACACGCTATCATTTTATCGTGTTTTACTACAATCATGTCGTAAATTGTTTTCATACACATTTGTCCCCTTTTTATACCACGCCCAAATAATGTAAATACCATTTTGAATACTATGTTGACTTTTGTTCGATGTATAAAAAAGAAGAAGAATTTCAAAAAATAGGCAAATATTCCGGATTCGAAATATTCGATAAAATCGTGCCCTAACTTATGGGGTTTCGATTCTTTTCATTGAACTCAAAGAATCAAATATCTTTTAAAATTAGAACATGTAAGATTTCAAATAAAAAAAATCAATGACCAAACTATTCTCCAAGATTCGAAATGTCATGTCCTAACTTACAGGATGTGATGTTTCGTCATCTCAAAATGAGGAGTTCTTTAGTATACTTTCGATTTATTTAAGCATTCCAAAAAAAAATATACATAATGCAAAAGAGGGATCGGATTTTAAAATTCTTTTCGAGCTTTCGGTTTTTGACACTAAGACATCAATTAATCAATTTGGTACCAATTTTTGGGCGTTACGAGTGTGCTAATCATTCCTCGTGCTTAATCGACTCCCGAACCCTTTTTTTTTCGAATTTTGTAGACCAAAATTGTTATTTTGATAAATTAAACCGTTTATTAAAGACAACCGTTTTATGAGGTGATTCGATCACACCTTATCGAAAAGGATCGGTGGTGACTCCTATTTTTCATTTTCGTTTTCAAAATATAAAGTCGACCTTTTACAAAAAAAATGGTTTCGATAATAATAATAAGAGTCAGCTAAAATCTTACGTCTCTAATTTTCAGTGACGACAATCTTGATAACATATGTAGTGTGTGGGGTTCTTAATGGATATAGCTCTCCTTTTAAGTCTATATTCATTCCGTTGCCTACCATTATTAACATATATAAATTGGTTTGAAGTTTGACTGATATATATATATATATAAACTGGTTATCTACCTCGTAAAAATTAGGGGCGAAGCCAGGGCTGGCATGGGCCCTGGCCCTCCTAAAATATAAAATTGTTATTTATACTCTTAAATTTTTTTAAAAATTTTAAATTAGTAAATGTAAAATTGTACTTTAGTTTCCCTAAAATTATAAAAATTCGATTCAATCCTTTACAAATTATAAAGATATAAACTATAAAAAATTAAAATTTCATCCGTCCCTCTAAACAATTATTCTAGCTTCGCCTTGTAGAAAACCAAACACTTGAGTTTTGATAAGGATTAAAAAAAAAAAAAGAACTGGATTATATGGATTTTTTTTTTTTTCAAATAGCAATATGTCCGAGCCAAACATATTGCTTTTGCCAAAAAAAAAAAAACATATTGTACACTTGTTGCATTGGAGAATGATCTCAGACACACTCAGGTCCTCCCACTTAAACCACTTCTCATAATCGAAACCTTCATTATTAATTATATGCACCTCCCTTCTTACTATATACATGTACATTAGAGTCATAGTTTAAGGATCATGTTTTTAAAATGTTCATACTTGTTCTTGGACCGGTTTTGGAGAACATGATGACACTGCATCTGCAACAGTGAGGAAGATCTTGTCGTCCCCGATTAAATTCGCAAAATTCGATGCCTGAATCTTCTCTATCACCCCTGGTCCCGGATTTGCCAGAATCAGCTGTTCAATAAATGCAGGCAGCCTCAATCAGGTAAATGGTAATTAAAAGCTAGTCTTTATTAATTTTTTTCAGTAAGCTTTTACTATAAATTTAATTTTTTATTTATTTGAGCCATCATTTTTTGAATTACCTGAATATTCTTTTTCTGGAGACTACTGTGTAGTTCTTCCAAGGCATGGACGCCACTGGTGTCAATGTCAGTTACAGCTACAATACAGGAAATTAGGAAAAATGAGCTAAAAAAAACTTTAAAAGACATAAAGATTGAGAATAAGTCAATGGATTCTACGTGACATCTCAATTATCAAAAACTGTATTGTCGATTGGCATTCAGCTTTTACTTGCTCTTCTTCATCCATCAACCATCTCAATATCCTGCAAACCATGTCCACCAATTAACTTTGAGCATCTTGAGAGATCTAATCGAAACTTGGCTGAATTTAACCAAATTCTTAAACATCCAAACCCCATCACAATTCTAAAACTCTAGAATTCCTATATCAGAATTAGAGAGAAAGGCCAAGAACAATGTATATACCTCTCCCTGACATAACTAGAGTTGGTAAAGTAAATCGCAGAATCAACTCTGACTATCAAAATCCCTGGAACTTTAGTTGCTTCAGGATATTGTTGGATATTTCGATACACAGTAGTCCCAGGGAGCTTCCCAAGAATAGCAGTTCGAGGCCTAGTAACTTGTAAGAGGATTTTAGCAAAGGATATTATGACCTGCCATGCATGGAGTTACAGTGACAAAAGATTTATATCAAACACATAAAATATATATCTATGTAGTGGATGTAAAGGAAGTTTAGGTAGTGGACAACTAAGTTCTTACAGCAATTAGGAGACCAATCTCAACCGATGAAAATACTGTTCCAAGAAAGGCTCCCATGCATGCAAGAAAATCGAATTTGTCAATCTTCCATATCAGAATTGCTGCCTCAAAATCCAAAAGCCCAGCCACAGCTGATATAATGATAGCAGCCAGGATAGCATTTGGGGTGTACTTGAAAAGAGGTGTTATGAATTCCAAGGTCAAAACTACAACACAGGACATAACGATATTTGAGACTGCAGTTTCGCATCCAGCCATGAAATTAACTGCAGATCGAGAAAATGAACCTGCAAGAAAAATAACATCAGTTATATTATATGTGCCTATATTATTGTGTGACTCTACATGTGTCCTATCTCACCTGTGGCAATATAACAGGAAGTCATGGAACCAACGATATTCATTGTTCCTAGTGCCACCATTTCTTTGTTTCCATCTATTTGATAGTCTTTCATCGCAGCAAAAGTTCTTCCAATGGCAGCAGCTTCCTATATAATCGACCCACAGAGAAGAATACGTTAAAGGGTCTATGTAGATGCAATGTCATAGTTCATTTTTTGGTTAGTGAAGATGAATAAACAAAAATGGCTTACCGTCAATGCGATCATACCAGCTATCACACCAATCCTCATACCTTTAACAAGATATTCACCAGTGAAGTAAATTTGATTTACAGATGAGGGATTGATTCCTTTTTCAATATGCTTCACCTGCAAAGATAAAAGAACAGTGGTTCTGCTGTCAATACTCAATTAGTACAATAACTACTATGATTTGTGCCATCACTTTGAACAGCTGAACTATTAAATTGCAATATTGTACCATTAGAGGTTAAAGAAAAGAACAGTAATGCTTACAATCACAACTCCTTGCTTTTCTGCATGTGTTATAAAAACGAAAAAGGTGGAGAGAACCACAGATATCAATGGAGCAATAGCAGGCACCCAGAAGAATTTCTTGTTCCTTTTTCCCTATTTCACAAATCAACGCATGTCAAAGTTAGCAAATGGTTACAAGCCTGTTACAGTCGTAAACAGAATATATAAGAGTTTATACTGATCTCTTACAATGTATTTCGCAAAAAAAAGGAAGGATAAAAAGCTAACTCCAATGACTATAGTCTGCCAGTTCCACTGCAAAAAATATATAGTATCATACAACTTTAGTAACTTTTGAATGTAGTGATCAATGATAACATTGATACTGGTTAGTAATTCTTTAAAAAGAGAGAACTGAAATGCTATTTTTTTTTTAGGAAAAGGGAGAGAGATGGATATATAAATGCTTACTCCATGCTCGACGTTGCTCCATACAGACTTCATTACCGAAATAATGTCTGTATCCTTAGTAAAATTTTTTATACCAAGAAGTCCCTTAAGCTGTTGGAGGGCAATTGTGACAGCAGCACCGCCCATAAAACCGACGATGGCAGCATGAGAAAGGAACTCAATCAAGAATCCCAACCTAATTATTTGTTTACGAAGTTAAAGTTCAGTGCAGTAGCACAAAATTATCAGAATATATATATATATATGAGAGACTTCCACGAGTAAAATACATAAAGGTAAATACCTAAGAAAACCAAGAGTTGCTTGAGTGACGCCTGCAAAAAAGGTAGCAGTGAACGCAAGCCGCAGATACTCGGGTTTATTTTGGACAGGGTCGAGCTGATCTGAAAGCATAGTCCCTAATAAAAGAGATACCACTGCGACTGGTCCAATGGCGATATCTCTTGAACTTCCCATGAAGGCATAAATCAATGGTGGAACAAAGCTGGAGTCTGTAACGGAACGGTCGAAGTTAACAATCATTTTATAAAAAAAGGCAACAAAAAGCTACTTTATACAATGTAAGACGAGGATAAATAATACAATGGAAACTTACAAAGTCCATACTGTGGATCCAAGTATGCTAACTTTGCATAACCAATGTCCTGTTTTCCAAGTAATTTAAATGAATATATATAGGTAAATAAATCTGACATCATATCATATGATCAAAATTAGTGATTTAAGGAGTATGTTTGAGGAGTAGGAGTGTGAATATCCACCTGAGGAATGCAGAGACTGGCAATAGTCAGTCCAGCAATGAGATCACCCCTAAATTTTCTCCAGCTGTAACTCCTTCCCCATTCAAGAATTGGGAAGATGGCCTGCGTTGCCAGGACGAACTTTCGAGACCTGGGTTGATCCTTGAAGGGACGCAGTGGGTCATCAGCGAAGAATGTTTCTCTCACAGTGGCTTTGAATTCCTGGAACAGGTTTTGCTTATGGGGGACTCCCACCTTGTGAAGATAACGTGCACTGTGCACGTAACGCCGAGAGGATGACATGCTTCTAATGTCCATTTCTTTGGTTTCAACCTCCTCATTTTTTGAGTGAGACATCGAATCCACGCCCACTTAGCTCACCTGTACCACAGCCGAAGTAAGCCTCATCCATAAACGCAGCACTTACCCAGTAAACCCATGCATGCAATCCATTATAAAACAAATATCATTGCATAACAAAATATCTAAAAGATCAAATATATTGATCAGACGATATGGAGTTTACAGTCTACGGATGGACTAGAGGATAACCAAAATTCATAATACAAACTCAAAGGGATAAAAAAACGAGACTCATACCTACGTCCAACGAACCCTAAAACCTTATCTCAGGATCTCCATGCTAAACTAATAGAATTTTTAAACTACTCGCAGGATTTTATTTTTTAAATAAAGGGAGGGTAGAAGAAGTTATTCAAACAAGCATATTGCTTGTATATAAAGGCATAAACAACTCAAAACTCCTTTACCATAACCATGTAGGGCACGGGTTATCTAGTAATTACCGACTCTTATTAATTAGAATTTATGTAAAGACATCGAGTTCATTAAAGCTGTATTAATGAAGAAAGATTAGCTGACCAATTAACACAATCGTACTAATATTTCTTAGCTATTAGTACATGTAAAATGATTCCCTAAAACTCGGTAACCAAAGAAACTAGAAGACAACATAATGAAAAAATGAAATTAGAAGCTAACCAAAGAAAGTGGATATGGAGGTAGTGGGC
This sequence comes from Gossypium australe, assembly GCA_005393395.2. Classification (NCBI taxonomy): domain Eukaryota; kingdom Viridiplantae; phylum Streptophyta; class Magnoliopsida; order Malvales; family Malvaceae; genus Gossypium; species Gossypium australe. The sequence goes on along the minus strand of CM016618.1, from coordinate 89,011,019 downwards.
GGAGAAAGTGCAAGCAAAAGAGTTGTTTAACTTGGAAAGAAGCAAAGGAAGATCGTGCTTATAATATAAGTACGGAAGGAATTCCAGTGTCAAACTTTTACAAGCTATAATCAGCAATAATTTATGAACCTGGACCTCTTACTTGTCCCGTAGCAGATTTTAATATTACAAAGCTATCAAGCATTTGAGATGATTCGATGTCAGCATCTCATCATCTCTCTTCCATGATATGCAGCTGGGGAAGATGTTCACTATATATGCGCGGGTGGCAGCATCCATAATGTGAAGACTCGTCAAAGGTTATTTGATTAGATGAAATGTTCAAAAAGTTTATATTTGTTTTGTTTATTATTTTTCATAAAAGATTCATTTTTCTAAAACTTCAGACTTTTATATGCCTTTTTACTATTGTTTCTTTTCTTTTTACTCTCTCGTCGAGATGCTTTTCCCTTTCACTTTCAAATTGCGCCCCCCCCCCCCCTTTGCACCGTCAATGCTTCTCTCATCATCCAACCTTTCTTCTTCTTCTTTGCCAGGCTTAATAGATCGTGCCAAGACCATATCCTATTTGAAAACTCTTGTCAAATGTGTCTCGAGGTGTGTCAATGTCCAACACTAGTACAAGGGAGTTCCATATGTGCCTCGCAGGCTTTCATTATCTTGTCAGAAAAAAAAAATCCTTTGAAGTTTAATTCCATTTATTAGTAAGGTACCATTAAAATTTGTGCTGATGTGACACGCAAACCAATCAAGCTTACCAGTTAATCCAAATAATTTTTACTGTGCCAAAATTAAATTAAATAAAAATAAGTTTCCCTTTACGTTTAGAAACCCTCTCTTCTAAACTTTTATTTTAGAACTTAGTTCCGCAATAATTCTGTCGTACTCAAAACCACCATTGTTGATGGAAACCAGCGTGCCGACCATTGTTACTGATGTTCGATTCTCGATGGCTCAGACCATCGCTCTTCAAATCTTAATTAGACTAAAAAAAGATAATAAAAAAAATTACCAAATCTCAAAATATTAGCCTGAGGCTTTGAAGCCCAAATACCCATAAGCCAACATTCAAAATCCAAAAGGGTTAGAGGCAAAAATTCATCAACAACTTATTGAAAATGTTTAGATAAACAAATGATACTAATAAAAAGTAAAATGAAGGCAACAATATATGGGAATATTGAAACAGTGGTGAAGTTTATATTTTGAGCACCAATGTTGAAACTTTATTCATGTAAAAGAATAATAGAGTGTGTGAATAAAGATTAATAGTAAAATGAAACAATAAATCTCAGTGTCTTTTTCTTCTTCACCATTTACAAATCCATCAACATACACTTTTGTTGGTTCTAAACTTTTAAGGAATGTTTTAACTTTGAAAATGAAACAAGCTATAAATAACACACCTCACTTTTCAATACTATTGGTTGGAATTTTAAAATTTTAGTTTAAGATTAAATGACTATGAATAAATCAATAATTAAAATACATACACATGTGGTGTAATGCTAAAAAATGACTTTAAGGAGAGTTTTTTCTCTTTTTTTTTTTTTTTTTTGGCTTTTTCGGCCTTATATGAGCTTTAACCTACTAATACATATTATTAGGATCAGAATTAGGTTTGATTTTTTATTTTTATTTTTATTTTTTGGTCTTCTCTCGACATGTACTGCTACTCTTTTTCTAGTAAAAGAAATTTAAATTTTTTTATTATAAATATTCAGTTTTTAATGGTATTGGTAGATTAAATTTTAGATACTTCTTTTTAAAGTTGTTTATCTATAAGAGATATAATTAATGAGCATCATCTTGATTATCAAGAAAGTAAGGAGAGATTGATTGTTTATATTAATTTCTTAATTTTTATTTATGATTTTTCTTTTCATAATTTTAATTGGCTTAATTTAATATTTAACTCTTAAATTTCTCACTTTATTACCTAAAATTTTTTACCTAATTTGATACTTAAAAATAAACTCAGTACTTCCTATTTTTTAGTCTATTTTTTTAGAGATGTTAAAAAAGTTTTTAGCAAATCACAAAGTGCCACATGGTATCTTTAGATGAAAAAACAAATATTTTCATTTTATTAAACGCATATGTACATTAAAAAATATAAAAATTTCAGAAAATATATAAAATTAAAAAATGTAATCATTGAAAAGAAATTAGTTGAAATTAATAATAATATTTTAAATATATAAAAAAAATTTGCAACAATTATAAGAAATATTAAAAATATTTAATAGTTTGTAAATTTATAAAAAAAAAATGTAAAAATTGCCAATCCGCCTCTACGGCCCTGAAACAGTAGGTTGCGTGGTGGTTGGCAAAGAAGGTCGTTGCGCCGCAGCCAGTTCTACCGGCGGACTAATGAACAAGAACACCAGAAGGATTGGTGCTCGCGGCTTATCGGTTCAGGGACTTGTGCTTGTGACTTGGTGGTTGTTTCATGTACGGGAGAAGCTGAAGCCATTATACTAAATTTATTAAAAATTATAAATAATATAAAAATTATTAAATATATTTTAAATATTTTATAATTTTTAAAAGTTTTATATTTTAATAAATTTAAACTTTAAATTTTTTTATAATTTTTACATTTTTATAGTAATACAATTAATTTCTTTTCAATTAATATTTTTTGTATTTTTTTTATATACTTTTTCTAGATATATATATTTCTGAATTTTTTATATTTTTATTTTTATTTATTAATTTTTATATATATTTAATAAAAGAAAAAATTTACATCAAGATGTTGTGAGGTGATTTGTAATTGGCTATCAATTTTTTTTAACATCTGTGAAAATGGAGTAAGAAAAACATAATGAAGGTATAACTTAGGTACCAAATTAAGAAATGGATGTACTTTAATACTAAATTAGGCAAAAAAAATAGATATCAAAATGAAAAAAATAAATAAATTTAAAGCACCAAATTGTGAAGTAAGTCATTTTAATTTGAAAATTACCCTTCACCTTTTATATTTAATTTGTTTTATTAGAAAAGTAGAATTCTGATCAAATCCCTACTAATACGACCTGCTCATCATTATCTACAAAATATATTATACTTTTTAGTAGAAATTATTTTACTGGATTCAAACCCACTAGGATGGGTGGTGAAATGGAAAGATAAATAACAATATATTTCTAACAATTTTATTTTAATGCATAAATTTAAATTATAGTCATATAATTTTATTAAGTATATAAATATATTAAATTGTACAAAAAATATATATTAAGAGAAATTTTCAAAGCTTTTAAGTCGAGGGAAAATTAAAATATTTTATGTTGAAAGTACTTTTTTTAATATATATATATATATATATATATATGTAAAGTGATATCAAATTTATATCTTAATATTATTGAACGCTGATTTTTGAATTTATATTTTTTATTTAAAAATATAATAAAATATTATTTTATAATTTTATAATTGGATTAGTGATATGTTTAAGGGCAAGTAAGAGCAACTCTTTAAGTCAACCATTAATCTGTTTTTGAAACGTTAGGATATCAACTATGCTGTCGTGGACGTTGGGTTGTTTGTAATTAAAGAAACTAAAATGTCAGCGATGATGGCGTGGCATCTACTTTGATGCCCTTTTGAGGTTGAACATGGACGATTTTAAGGTTGAATTCAGTTTTTCATAACCCAATGGGTTCGGTTAACTTCTTTTTTTATTCTTGTTGTGTTTAAATAAAATTATATATATTTGGAAGGATTTCAATAAAAGTAAGTTCTCTTTAATTATATAACAGATTATTTTTGTTTATTTATACACTATACTCATATCTAATTAAAGTCAACCTTATCCGTTCAATGTATATATCTCTTTATATTGTATTAGTTTGCATTAAATTAGGGATACATTTTAATCCTATTTTTATTTTTAAAAATTTAAATTATTTACTTTTGCGATTTAAAATTTTAAGTTCAACTCTTATTGCTATTGAAATCCTGATTTAACATTTTGAAATAATAAAAAAATCAATTGATAGTTATGTAACAATAAAAATAGCATCGAGAGTGTTTATATAGCTTTTTTCCTTAAAAGCATTCATTTGAAATCATCATGGAAATATATTTTTTTATTAGAATAGTGTTCCTGAGAAAAATTGACGTAAATATTTTGATTGAAGTAGTTAACAATATTAAATATTTAGACTAATTAATAATATTATAAAAGTAGTAGGATCAAATCATGTAAAAAATAAGGTATATAGATTAAATCCTAAATTTTAACATAATATAAGAGCTAAATTTGAAGTCTGATCATTGTTTTATAATATATATATATATATATATATATATATATATATATATATATATATAAAAGCAAGACAAACCTAAAAGAAATAAAAAGTCATGTATTCATCTTTAAGAACCTTAGGGTATTCAAATTATTATAATCACGTAATGTTTGAATGAAAAATTAATTGTATTAACTATTTGGACTAATTAATAACATTATAAAACTCCAATGATCAAATTAGATTAAAAATTAAAGTGTAGTAATTAAATATCAAACTTAAGCGTAATAGAGAGATCAAAACTAAAATTTAATTATTTTTCTAAAATTTTAATCGAAAAGCTAATAATATTAGCGAATTTGGACTAATTAATAACATTAGAAAAATATATAAAATAAATAAGGTTAAAAATTAAAATACATAGATCAAAAACTCAAATTTAAGCATATTAAAGATAAAATTTAACAATAATGAAAAGAAAAAGAAAGAGAAAATAAGTGAGAGAGTCACGTCTCAATCACAACTAATTAATAAATCCAATCTTTGTAACTTTTATTATTTACTCAAAAGAGAAATTAGTAAAAGATAGAAGAGTGAATGATTTTTTTGGGGTTAATGTAACATCCTGAAAAGGGCCTATGCATCTTCAGTTTAATTGTACGAAATGTCAAGTCTCAAGTACTATGAATAAATTTTTGAATATTTTGGAAACCTAGAAATGCATGGAAATGGAAATGAACATTTTTGGAAACCTGAACATTTCTGGAAACCTGGAAATGTAAGAAAATGGTCAGCAAACAGAGCCGATCGAAAATTTTAGGAAACTTAGAAATGATGCCGAAATGTCAAATTTTAAAGTTCAAAATAGGAAATAAGGGCTAGAGGGCCTTAAAAGAAAAAGTTGGAGAAGTTTGATACACAAACAGGCTTGGAAAAGTGGCCTGAAGATGCCACTTAGGGCCTAAGGAAGTGGCGTCACATGCAGGGGAAATAGGCCTGAGTTCGAGTCACTTGAGGAGCAAATAAATAAGTTTTATTTTTGCTTCCAGAAGGCTGAGGTGGACGGCATGGGTTTCTAGAAAAGGAAGAGTTTTATTTGCATAAATATGTGAATAATAAGTGATAAATAAGGGATTTTCTTTTAATAAGATATTTGAGGAGATAATTGATAGATTAAAGGCTTTTATCTTTTAAATAAAAGAGATAATATTATCAAAAAGAGGAGTGGTGGCCAAGTAAGGGACTCCTAGGCTGATAACTTCGGCTATAAAAGGAGGGCAGGAGGGCTACTCATCCACTTTTGCTTCTTCTTTGCCGAAATTTTCCCTAAGCAAACCCCCCCTCTGCCGAATTTTCTCTTCATCTTTTCTCCTTCTCTTTTCTTCATCTGTCAAGCCAAAACCTTTTCTTTTTGATCCCTGATTTAAATCTCCATAGCCGAAACTCTGAGACTCTAGGAAAGGCAGCAATCGACTAAAGGAATTAAGGTAAGCATTATTCAAGTTCCTTTCTTTTCTATTTGCCGAAAGAGAATGGCCTAATCTCTATTCATGTTCATGGCCGAATCTACAAGGATCTCTCAGGATCTTTTTACAATTGTCGAATACAAGGGGGAATCTTTCGGGAAATCTAAGGATCTAAGGTAAGTGTAACATCCCAAAATTGGGCCTAGTAGGATTGGGCCGATTGGGTTTTGGGCTTTAGGGAAATTAGAATATTATTTTATTATTGTGTTGGCTTGGGTATGAATTTGGTGTGTTAGTATAGTCTTGTGAAGGCTTGATTTTAATTAGGAAGTTAGAATAATTTTTAGTATGGCTTATTTAATGAAGTAGGATTAAGTGAGCTTAGCACTTAAGTTAATTTAAGTGTTCATTTATAGCATAAGAGGAGTAAGTGGCAAGTTGGTTAAGGAGCTTGAAAGGTAGCTTGAGGTTAGAGGTTCGAGTGGTATGTTTAGCATTTTGAAGGTTTATTTTTGTGTATTAGCATTGATGGCCGGTCAAACTTATTTATGATAGGTGGACTAATAACTTTTGGTAAGTTGAATTTTTGTTTAAGGAAAGCTTAATTTATGGGATAAGATTCTTAAGGTTATGGAAGGATATCTTGAAGTTATGGTATATTGAGGGGACAAAAGGCTTGGCTTGTGGAAAATGTTTTGGAAACAATTCCTATGCTTTTAGTGCTTGAATGTGGACAGTATGAGTGTCTAGGTGGGTGGCCGAATTTTGTTAGGTGGTTTAGGGGGGGATATTTGGCCAATTCTTCTTTTGAACATCTTTTTACATTTTTGTTTTCCCTCTCCAAAAATCCTTTGTTTGGCCGAATGTGTATTGTACATTTTGTGCAAGTTTTGCTTTTGGTTAGCCTTCATTTTGTTTAAACCAAAATTTATATTTTCTTTCTCTCATCTTTTCCTTTGAAACCGAAAACATCTTTTGCACTTTTGTGCACTCTTTCTCCCATCTCTCTTCCTCTTTTCTTACTTTTGGTATTTGCTCAACATCACTTTTTCCTTTTTATTTTCTTCTTGACTGAACCTCTTTCTTCCCCAAATCCTCTTTTCTTTTCTTTTCTTCCATTATTTCTAAAATCGAATCCTCTCCCTCTCATTCTCATTTTCTTTGCTACTCACATACTCTATCTCTTTTTCTCCATAATATCTTTTGTTATCTTCATTCAAAACCATACCCGAATCTTCTACTTCCTTGTTAGTATTATTTTTGTTGGCCGAATATTCAAAGGGTAGGCATTCATTTTTGGGTTTTCTTCAATCGGTTTTGGAAGATAGGTAAGTGTTTATGGCCGTTTTTCCTTTCTTTTTTCTATGTCGTTTTCTTGAGGGCATAGGCCACTTTCTAATGTTTTTGGTATAGAGGCCGAAACTAATATGGTTCCATTTAGGGATTTCGGCAGAGTTCTTAATCAAGTGATGTTTTCAGGATTTGATCGTTTGTGCCTTAGCAGGTGTGTAGTTATCGCACTATTTCTCCTGTTTTGTGTATTGGTATATATATATATTTTTGTATGATGTGTGATAGCCGACAACAAAGGCTAAAGTGGTGAAAACCCATGGTTGGGGTAATCGGTTAACAGGTCAGTAATATGTGATATTAAATTATTTATGGTGACTGTGTAATATGATAATGAGCATGTGATGTATGTTCATTCTATATGTTGATTTGGCATGATACATTAACATTTATGCATGGGGATTGGATTTGATCAAGGAAGGACGGGTGTACATATTTATGTACGTGGTCTAATGTTAGCCTCGTGCTACATTAGCGCTTGATGATCAGCTGTGTGCTACATCAAGGGAGGTGTTGGCTAGGTGCCCATCTCGGCGGTTGATGGCTGTGTGCATCACCGTAGACGAATTAATGTTGGGATCACTTATGTGATCGGTGGCTTAGCCACGGCCTTGAGCAGCAAGTCTGCCAAGGTAAGATATGAGGATCATTATTTGATCGGTGGATTAGCCACGGCCTTGGGCGGCAGGTGTGCCGGGGTTGGTGTAATGGATGGAATTAGGTTGGGTTGGGCTTCATTTTGCATATTTATGTATGTGAACTGTGTGGATTTGGGCCAAGCCCATATGTGGAGGCATGTGTGATGATTATGCACTGAGTCTGTGGACTCACCCAATTTTTCTCAACCATTTCAGGTGATGCGTAAGCGTTGGACCGGGTTTGGAGTGGATACGAGGTGGCCCATGCAGAAGAAGATATTTTAATTATTTTAAGCATTTTAATATTGAGTATTTTGTTTTAAGTGTTGGTTGTAATAAGGGTCATTTAACCAATTTTTGATTATTATTATGTTTTAAGTTGGTTTGTTGAATATATAGTTATTTGAAAATGTTTTAATTTGTAACAACTTAATTTTATTTGGGACTTTAATTATACAATGTTTTAGTAAAGACAACAAAACATTTATGTTTTTAAATCGGCTTAAAAGGGATTTTCAAAAAGTTTTCCTCCGTAGCATACCAAATTCGGACGTGATGTTGGGCCGAGTTTGGGGTGTTACAAATTGGTATCAGAGCCCAGTTCAAAACTCAGACTTTGAGGTTTTGGGCCCGAAAATAGTTTTCAAAGATGGGCTTTTCAAAAATATGGGTTTTTAAGAAATATTTTTTTTAGGTCATTCTGGCATGACACCTGTACCTCCGACCCGAAGTCCACCAGGTAAGTACTTCGGACTCTTAAAGTGATTTGTTTGTGTGAATTATTATGGGTTATTTGGGCTCGTAGATTAGAATACTAAGGTTATTAGACTCTAGGATTAGTTTACTCAACATATGCATAAGACTTTAATAGGTTATTAAACCAACCTGTGACCAAATCGCCGAGTTAAGGTGTGGTAACCTTGGTGCGCATGTCTAGGATTGGATCCAGAAGAGCTTGGTACTTAAGCAGTCCTCGTGACTCACCTCCTCTTCGTAGGAATCCTACCTGGTGCGTAGCTTCAGTTCACCTTAACCAAGAGGATTTGTTCATAGGCTAAACCGATTACTAAAACCCGAACGGGATTAGCCTTATTGTTTTAAAACCCTTAGTTTTAAAATTTTCAAATTTACCCCTTTGATTTGTGAAACCTTAAATCTGATTTTTGAAAGACGTTTTCTCGATTTACGAAATTACCCAAAATGCCCCTAATGGCAAATTTACAAAATGCCCCTGTATTGTAAAATTACCGTATTACCCTCAACTATTGTTAAAATGATTTTACTTTGCAAAATACCAAAATCTCGAGTTTTCAAAATGGCAAGATACTCCGGTTTGGGAAAACTTACGAAAATACCCCTGGTTGACAAAATTACCAAAAAGCCCTGAGTTTCTAAATTTTCATGTTGCTTCCGACTTTTACTAAAATGTTTCTACTTTACAAAAATATCAAATACTTCTATTTTACAAGTATCAAGCTATCCTGAGCTGGAGAATTTACAGAAACGCCCATGACTTACAAAATTACTGAAATAACCCTGAATTTCTGAAATTTTTACAACACCTCTGATTTAAAAAAATATATTTTCAAAGTTAACCCTGATTCATTCCTGAAATACCCCTAATAGGAAAATGACGGAAATACCCCTGGGTTGGGGGTAGACAGGAATGTTTTAATGGTGTGCTGAATGTGTAATTCTCTGAACTAGGGTAGTGAACTTTAGATGAAACTTTGGTTGATCGAAAGAACCACTTTTGAAACTTCTTCTCATAAAATTTGCTCGTGGATAAACAGTGAAACAAAATTGCTAATTCATAAAACTTTTAAACAGATTAAATCGTGACGCTAGATATGAGTTCTAGGGTGCGTGGTCGCAATACTCGTAGACGTGGTAGAGGCAGGATGGCAGTATCGGAACCGGTTAGGTCTGGCCATGGGTCAGAAAACGATGTGCCGCCACCACCAGCTGTTGAGGTTGAACATCAGGATCAGACCGGAGGAGATGACGCAGTATCGCAGGCTATGCTGCGGGTGCTTGAGCGAGTGGCAGGAGCCAATGTGGGCAATGGGACTCGGAAGTCAATGCCTGAAAGACTTAGGTCGAACGGAGCCGAGGTTTTCAGAGGAGTGTCTGGGGTAGCTCCGAACGTGGCAGAATACTGGCTAGAGGCAGTTGAAAGGATTATGGATGACTTGGATTTAACTGCTGAGGATAAGCTTAAAGGAGCTGTTTCGTTGCTACGGGATGAGGCCTACCAGTGGTGGCTCACTGTTAAGGAAGGTATCCTTGCGGATCGAGTAGACTGGGGTTACTTTAAGATCAAGTTTGAGGGGAAGTATGTTGGAGCGAGCTATGTGGACGCTCAGAGGAAGGTGTTCCTCAACTTGGTGCAAGGTGACAAGTCAATAGCGGAGTACGAGGCTGAGTTTCTGCGTTTGAGCCGGTATGCTCGGGGCATCGTGGCTACCGATTATGAGAGATGTGTCAGATTTGAAGATGGGCAGCGAGATGAATTGCGGGTTTTGATTGCTCCGCAACGAGAGCGAGACTTCGCCATTTTGGTGGAGAAAGCTCGAATAGCTGAAGAGGTCAAGAGGACTAAGAGGCAGAATAGAGAAAGAAACCGGGATAAGAGGAGTTTTGGATCGCCAGAATCGTCCGAAAAATTTCGAAAAAGACCGAGGGTCCAGAATTCTGTTCGTATTTCTAAGCCAACTACTGGGAATTCGGACCGTCCGTGTGCTCGGTGTGGAAGGTATCATGTCGGCGAGTGCTGGAATCGGGACCGAGAATGTTTTAGGTGTAAGTCCAAGACTCATTTGATTAAGGATTGTCCTCAGGATCCGAATAGGGCTCGGATAGAAGGCCAAGGTTATGTGCAACCGGGCAGAGGTGGTCAGCAGGCGACAAGGGGTCGTGGTTCGAACCATGGAGGAAATGGTTCAGGTCGAGGTCGTGGAGCACCAGGCCGAGGTAATGGTAACACTGAGGCAAGACAGCCAGGTCTGGTGTATGCAGTTCGTCGAAGGGAGGATAGTGATGTGCCAGATGTGACAACGGGTAAGTTCCTTATGATTCGAATACCCTTTATTGTCTTGTTTGTTATTGAGCTAGTTCGTATTTGTGTCGCTATTGAAGTATCTAGAACCTTGACTGTGAACTTTGGGACTATTCTTAGAAAGTATATTGTGGTTTTATCAAGATCAGAGTGCGCAGCAAAAGCGTAGTGTGGTGAGTTAGACTATATGATTGATCGTTAGTAAGTAATTTCGAGGACGAAATTATTTTTAAGGAGGGTAGATCTGTAACATCCCAAAATTAGGCCTAGTAGGATTGGGCCGATTAGGTTTTGGGCTTTAGGGAAATTAGAATATTATTTTATTATTGTGTTGGCTTGGGTATGAATTTGGTGTGTTAGTATAGTCTTGTGAAGGCTTGATTTTAATTAGGAAGTTAGAATAATTTTTCGTATGGCTTATTTAATGAAGTAGGATTAAGTGAGCTTAGCACTTAAGTTAATTTAAGTGTTCATTTATAGCATAAGAGGAGTAAGTGGCAAGTTGGTTAAGGAGCTTGAAAGGTAGCTTGAGGTTAGAGGTTCGAGTGGTATGTTTAGCATTTTGAAGGTTTATTTTTGTGTATTAGCATTGATGGCCGGTCAAACTTATTTATGATAGGTGGACTAATAACTTTTGGTAAGTTGAATTTTTGTTTAAGGAAAGCTTAATTTATGGGATAAGATTCTTAACGTTATGGAAGGATATCTTGAAGTTATGGTATATTGAGGGGACAAAAGGCTTGGCTTGTGGAAAATGTTTTGGAAACAATTCCTATGCTTTTAGTGCTTGAATGTGGACGGTATGGGTGTCTAGGTGGGTGGCCGAATTTTGTTAGGTGGTTTAGGGGGGGATATTTGGCCAATTCTTCTTTTGAACATCTTTTTGCATTTTTGTTTTCCCTCTCCAAAAATCCTTTGTTTGGCCGAATGTGTATTGTACATTTTGTGCAAGTTTTGCTTTTGGTTAGCCTTCATTTTGTTTGAACCAAAATTTATATTTTCTTTCTCTCATCTTTTCCTTTGAAACCGAAAACATCTTTTGCACTTTTGTGCACTCTTTCTCCCATCTCTCTTCCTCTTTTCTTACTTTTGGTATTTGCTCAACATCACTTTTTCCTTTTTATTTTCTTCTTGACTGAACCTCTTTCTTCCCAAAATCCTCTTTTCTTTTCTTTTCTTCTATTATTTCTAAAATCGAATCCTCTCCCTCTCATTCTCATTTTCTTTGCTACTCACATACTCTATCTCTTTTTCTCCATAATATCTTTTGTTATCTTCATTCAAAACCATAGCCGAATCTTCTACTTCCTTGTTAGTATTATTTTTGTTGGCCGAATATTCAAAGGGTAGGCATTCATTTTTGGGTTTTCTTCAATCGGTTTTGGAAGATAGGTAAGTTTTTATGGCCGTTTTTCCTTTCTTTTTTCTATGTCGTTTTCTTGAGGGCATAGGCCACTTTCTAATGTTTTTGGTATAGAGGCCGAAACTAATATGGTTCCATTTAGGGATTTCGGCAGAGTTCTTAATCAAGTGACGTTTTCGGGATTTGATCGTTTGTGCCTTAGCAGGTGCGTAGTTATCGCACTATTTCTCCTGTTTTGTGTATTGGTATATATATATATTTTTGTATGATGTGTGATAGCCGACAACAAAGGCTAAAGTGGTGAAAACTCATGGTTGGGGTAATCGGTTAACAGGTCAGTAATATGTGATATTAAATTATTTATAGTGACTGTGTAATATGATAATGAGCATGTGATGTATGTTCATTCTATATGTTGATTTGGCATGATACATTAACATTTATGCATGGGGATTGGATTTGATTAAGGAAGGACGGGTGTACATATTTATGTACGTGGTCTAATGTTAGCCTCGTGCTACATTAGCGCTTGATGATCAGCTGTGTGCTACATCAAGGGAGGTGTTGGCTAGGTGCCCATCTCGGCGGTTGATGGCTGTGTGCATCACCGTAGACGAATTAATGTTGGGATCACTTATGTGATCGGTGGCTTAGCCACGGCCTTGAGCAGCAAGTCTGCCAAGGTAAGATATGAGGATCATTATTTGATCGGTGGATTAGCCACGGCCTTGGGCGGTAGGTGTGCCGGGGTTGGTGTAATGGATGGAATTAGGTTGGGTTGGGCTTCATTTTGCATATTTATGTATGTGAACTGTGTGGATTTGGGCCAAGCCCATATGTGGAGGCATGTGTAATGATTATGCACTGAGTCTGTGGACTCACCCAATTTTTCTCAACCATTTCAGGTGATGCGTAAGCGTTGGACCGGGTTTGGAGTGGATACGAGGTGGCCCATGCAGAAGAAGATATTTTAATTATTTTAAGCATTTTAATATTGAGTATTTTGTTTTAAGTATTGGTTGTAATAAGGGTCATTTAACCAATTTTTGATTATTATTATGTTTTAAGTTGGTTTGTTGAATATATTGTTATTTGAAAATGTTTTAATTTGTAACAACTTAATTTTATTTGGGACTTTAATTATACAATGTTTTAGTAAAGACAACAAAACATTTATGTTTTTAAATCGGCTTAAAAGGGGTTTTCAAAAAGTTTTGCTCCGTAGCATACCAAATTCGGACGTGATGTTGGGCCGAGTTTGGGGTGTTACAAATTGGTATCAGAGCCCGGTTCAAAACTCAGACTTTGAGGTTTTGGGCCCGAAAATAGTTTTCAAAGATGGGCTTTTCAAAAATATGGGTTTTTAAGAAATATTTTTTTTAGGTCATTCTGGCATGGCACCTGTACCTCCGACCCGAAGTCCACCAGGTAAGTACTTCGGACTCTTAAAGTGATTTGTTTGTGTGAATTATTATGGGTTATTTGGGCTCGTAGACTAGAATACTAAGGTTATTGGACTCTAGGATTAGTTTACTCAACATATGCATAATACTTTAATAGGTTATTAAACCAACCTGTGACCAAATCGCCGAGTTAAGGTGTGGTAACCTTGGTGCGCATGTCTAGGATTGGATCCGGAAGAGCTTGGTACTTAAGCAGTCCTCGTGACTCACCTCCTCTTCGTAGGAATCCTACCTGGTGCGTAGCTTCAGTTCACCTTAACCAAGAGGATTTGTTCATAGGCTAAACCGATTACTAAAACTCGAACGGGATTAGCCTTATTGTTTTAAAACCCTTAGTTTTAAAATTTTCAAATTTACCCCTTTGATTTGTGAAACCTTAAATCTGATTTTTGAAAGACGTTTTCTCGATTTATGAAATTACCCAAAATGCCCCTAGTGGCAAATTTACAAAATGCCCCTGTATTGTAATATTACCGTATTACCCTCAACTATTGTTAAAATGATTTTACTTTGCAAAATACCAAAATCTCGAGTTTTCAAAATGGCAAGATACTCCGGTTTGGGAAAACTTACGAAAATACCCCTGGTTGACAAAATTACCAAAAAGCCCTGAGTTTCTAAATTTTCATGTTGCTTCCGACTTTTACTAAAATGTTTCTACTTTACAAAAATATTAAAAACTTCTATTTTACAAGTATCAAGCTATCCTCAGTTGGAGAATTTACAGAAACGCCCATGACTTACAAAATTACTGAAATAACCCTGAATTTCTGAAATTTTTACAACACCTCTGATTTAAAAAAATATATTTTCAAAGTTAACCCTGATTCATTCCCGAAATACCCCTAATAGGAAAATGACGGAAATACCCCTGGGTTGGGGGTAGACAGGAATGTTTTAATGGTGTGCTGAATGTGTAATTCTCTGAACTAGGGTAGTGAACTTTAGATGAAACTTTGGTTGATCGAAAGAACCACTTTTGAAACTTCTTCTCATAAAATTTGCTCGTGGATAAACAGTGAAACAAAATTGCTAATTCATAAAACTTTTAAACAGATTAAATCATGACGCTAGATATGAGTTCTAGGGTGCGTGGTCGCAATACTCGTAGACGTGGTAGAGGCAGGATGGCAGTATCGGAACCGGTTAGGTCTGGCCATGGGTCAGAAAACGATGTGCCGCCACCACCAGCTGTTGAGGTTGAACATCAGGATCAGACCGGAGGAGATGACGCAATATCGCAGGCTATGCTGCGGGTGCTTGAGCGAGTGGCAGGAGCCAATGTGGGCAATGGGACTCGGAAGTCAGTGCCTGAAAGACTTAGGTCGAACGGAGCCGAGGTTTTCAGAGGAGTGTCTGGGGTAGCTCCGAACGTGGCAGAATACTGGCTAGAGGCAGTTGAAAGGATTATGGATGACTTGGATTTAACTGCTGAGGATAAGCTTAAAGGAGCTGTTTCGTTGCTACGGGATGAGGCCTACCAGTGGTGGCTCACTGTTAAGGAAGGTCTCCTTGCGGATCGAGTAGACTGGGGTTACTTTAAGATCAAGTTTGAGGGGAAGTATGTTGGAGCGAGCTATGTGGACGCTCAGAGGAAGGCGTTTCTCAACTTGGTGCAAGGTGACAAGTCAATAGCGGAGTACGAGGCTGAGTTTCTGCGTTTGAACCGGTATGCTCGGGGCATCGTGGCTACCGATTATGAGAGATGCGTCAGATTTGAAGATGGGCTGCGAGATGAATTGCAGGTTTTGATTACTCCGCAACGAGAGCGAGACTTCGCCATTTTGGTGGAGAAAGCTCGAATAGCTGAAGAGGTCAAGAGGACTAAGAGGCAGAATAGAGAAAGAAACCAGGATAAGAGGAGTTTTGGATCGCCAGAATCGTCCAAAAAATTTCGAAAAAGACCGAGGGTCGAGAATTCTGTTCGTATTTCTAAGCCAACTACTGGGAATTAGGACCGTCCGTGTGCTCGGTGTGGAAGGTATCATGTCGGCGAGTGCTGGAATCGGGACCGAGAATGTTTTAGGTGTAAGTCCAAGACTCATTTGATTAAGGATTGTCCTCAGGATCCGAATAGGGCTCGGATAGAAGGCCAAGGTTATGTGCAACCGGGCAGAGGTGGTCAGCAGGCGACAAGGGGTCGTGGTTCGAACCATGGAGGAAATGGTTCAGGTCGAGGTCGTGGAGCACCAGGCTGAGGTAATGGTAACACTGAGGCAAGACAGCCAGGTCTGGTGTATGCAGTTCGTCGAAGGGAGGATAGTGATGTGCCAGATGTGACAATGGGTAAGTTCCTTATGTTTGGAATACCCTTTATTGTCTTGTTTGTTATTGAGCTAGTTCGTATTTGTGTCGCTATTGAAGTATCTAGAACCTTGATTGTGAACTTTGGGACTATTCTTAGAAAGTATATGGTAGTTTTATCAAGATCAGAGTGCGCAACAAAAGTGTAGTGTGGTGAGTTAGACTATATGATTGATCGTTAGTAAGTAATTTCGAGGACGAAATTATTTTTAAGGAGGGTAGATCTGTAACATCCCAAAATTGGGCCTAGTAGGATTGGGCCGATTGGGTTTTGGGCTTTAGGGAAATTAGAATATTATTTTATTATTGTGTTGGCTTGGGTATGAATTTGGTGTGTTAGTATAGTATTGTGAAGGCTTGATTTTAATTAGGAAGTTAGAATAATTTTTAGTATGGCTTATTTAATGAAGTAGGATTAAGTGAGCTTAGCACTTAAGTTAATTTAAGTGTTCATTTATAGCATAAGAGGAGTAAGTGGCAAGTTGGTTAAGGAGCTTGAAAGGTAGCTTGAGGTTAGAGGTTCGAGTGGTATGTTTAGCATTTTGAAGGTTTATTTTTGTGTATTAGCATTGATGGCCGGTCAAACTTATTTATGATAGGTGGACTAATAACTTTTGGTAAGTTGAATTTTTGTTTAAGGAAAGCTTAATTTATGGGATAAGATTCTTAAGGTTATGGAAGGATATCTTGAAGTTATGGTATATTGAGGGGACAAAAGGCTTGGCTTGTGGAAAATGTTTTGGAAACAATTCCTATGCTTTTAGTGCTTGAATGTGGACGGTATGGGTGTCTAGGTGGGTGGCCGAATTTTGTTAGGTGGTTTAGGGGGGGATATTTGGCCAATTCTTCTTTTGAACATCTTTTTGCATTTTTGTTTTCCCTCTCCAAAAATCCTTTGTTTGGCCGAATGTGTATTGTACATTTTGTGCAAGTTTTGCTTTTGGTTAGCCTTCATTTTGTTTGAGCCAAAATTTATATTTTCTTTCTCTCATCTTTTCCTTTGAAACCGAAAACATCTTTTGCACTTTTGTGCACTCTTTCTCCCATCTCTCTTCCTCTTTTCTTACTTTTGGTATTTGCTCAACATCACTTTTTCCTTTTTATTTTCTTCTTGACCGAACCTCTTTCTTCCCCAAATCCTCTTTTCTTTTCTTTTCTTCCATTATTTCTAAAATCGAATCCTCTCCCTCTCATTCTCATTTTCTTTGCTACTCACATACTCTATCTCTTTTTCTCCATAATATCTTTTGTTATCTTCATTCAAAACCATAGCCGAATCTTCTACTTCCTTGTTAGTATTATTTTTGTTGGCCGAATATTCAAAGGGTAGGCATTCATTTTTGGGTTTTCTTCAACGGTTTTGGAAGATAGGTAAGTTTTTATGGCCGTTTTTCCTTTCTTTTTTCTATGTCGTTTTCTTGAGGGCATAGGCCACTTTCTAATGTTTTTGGTATAGAGGCCGAAACTAATATGGTTCCATTTAGGGATTTCGGCAGAGTTCTTAATCAAGTGACGTTTTCGGGATTTGATCGTTTGTGCCTTAGCAGGTGCGTAGTTATCGCACTATTTCTCCTGTTTTGTGTATTGGTATACATATATTTTTGTATGATGTGTGATAGCCGACAACAAAGGCTAAAGTGGTGAAAACTCATGGTTGGGGTAATCGGTTAACAGGTCAGTAATATGTGATATTAAATTATTTATAGTGACTGTGTAATATGATAATGAGCATGTGATGTATGTTCATTCTATATGTTGATTTGGCATGATACATTAACATTTATGCATGGGGATTGGATTTGATCAAGGAAGGACGGGTGTACATATTTATGTACGTGGTCTAATGTTAGCCTCGTGCTACATTAGCGCTTGATGATCAGCTGTGTGCTACATCACGTGAGGTGTTGGCTAGGTGCCCATCTCGGCGGTTGATGGCTGTGTGCATCACCGTAGACGAATTAATGTTGGGATCACTTATGTGATCGGTGGCTTAGCCACGGCCTTGAGCAGCAAGTCTGCCAAGGTAAGATATGAGGATCATTATTTGATCGGTGGATTAGCCACGGCCTTGGGCGGCAGGTGTGCCGGGGTTGGTGTAATGGATGGAATTAGGTTGGGTTGGGCTTCATTTTGCATATTTATGTATGTGAACTGTGTGGATTTAGGCCAAGCCCATATGTGGAGGCATGTGTGATGATTATGCACTGAGTCTGTGGACTCACCCAATTTTTCTCAACCATTTTAGGTGATGCGTAAGCGTTGGACCGGGTTTGGAGTGGATACGAGGTGGCCCATGCAGAAGAAGATATTTTAATTATTTTAAGCATTTTAATATTGAGTATTTTGTTTTAAGTATTGGTTGTAATAAGGGTCATTTAACCAATTTTTGATTATTATTATGTTTTAAGTTGGTTTGTTGAATATATTGTTATTTGAAAATGTTTTAATTTGTAACAACTTAATTTTATTTGGGACTTTAATTATACAATGTTTTAGTAAAGACAACAAAACATTTATGTTTTTAAATCGGCTTAAAAGGGGTTTTCAAAAAGTTTTCCTCCGTAGCATACCAAATTCGGACGTGATGTTGGGCCGAGTTTGGGGTGTTACAGTAAGATAATTTATTTGATTAATGATGTATATGTTAGATTAAATCTAACATGAAGATTTCGACAGACATATAGGGCAAGGAATCCTCTCCAGATTTGGAATTTGTATGGTAAGTGATATTCGGCCAAGGCTTAATTTTGGTATTTGGAATTATTTTTCATTATTTCAAAAGCCGGAAACTCACATGGTTACATGATTTAGTGTTAGCCGATTTCAAGAAAAATGGATACTAGCAATTTTTGGAACTTGATCAATCAAATCGGCAAGCAAGGTAAGTAATACAAATCCTACTAGGATTTGGTTTTTTAAGCCAAATAGGTTTGTTAATAGGTTTTAATAATTGGCCGAATATAGGAGATAAAGATCTAGATCGGTAGATCGTTCTTCGGGATTTCAAGGAATCTATTAAGCCAATCAGGTGTGTACTCACATTAATTTTCGATATATCATATGGCAAATTATTTTAATATATGAATATGCATAAGAATGTGAATGTGGCTAAGTACCACAAATGTGGTAAGAGTACCCAGGTATGTTTCCTACTTTCGATAGGATTACGAATATGTTATATTGTTAACATGTGAATAATGAGAAATTAAGTATGTTATGCATGATATATGGGGTATTCGGGATATATGTGAAAGGGGAAGAAGGTGTTGACTTCGGTCTCACCAGCGGAATATGGTGACTACGGTCACAAAATCTGAATATGGTAACTTCGGTTACATTATTTGAATATGGTGTCTAATGACACAAATTATATGGGCGATGAGCACGTCGACTGCAGCGACTGCCTTCGATGGTGTGTAGCGGATGGAGGGTTGACTTAGTAGTCCCCACGGTGTGACTGGCAGGTACGGGTGGTGTGTAGCGGATGGACCATTAGGCTTGGGTTTGGGTTGCATCATTTATTTTATATGAACATGAACTTGATATGAACTTATATGCCTGATTTGTTGAATGTTAATGTTGTGTACACATTGAGTCTGTTGACTCACCCCGTTGTGGGAACTATTTTCAGGTGATGAGCAGTGACGGACCGGGACGGTAGACCTTGAGGTGGCCATGCTTCAGTTGAAGATTTTATTTAATTTGGACTTTATTTCTTTTTAGTACCTTTAATTTTATTTTTGGGTTTTACTTGATGTAATAAGGCCATAAGGCCCAGTGGATTTTCCTTATTTTGCTTTACTTTTAGCTATTATGTTACGAACTATTTAAGACTAAAGTTTAAGAGATATATATATTTTTTTAAATAAACCTTAAAAATTATTTTGTCACCTTAATAAAATTGGATTTTCGAAATTGATTAAATGGGTTCCCAATCTAAGCCCAAACCACAACAACATTTTTCTAAAAATTATGCAAATTTTCTCTAAGTAACAAAGAATTTGAAAACCGGTTTATTTAAGGAACATACCAGATCCGGTTCAGGCTCGTGGGCCGGGTGTGGGGTGTTTCAGTTAATATATGTTTTGCCTCATGAATTATCTATTTGTATCTACTTAGTTTCTTCTTCTTCTTTGAATTTATATTCTATCAATTAAGTTGTTACCTCCATAGTATCAGATACATTTGATTTTAGACAATCATTTATCTAAATTAATTCTTAGTATATTTTTTACACTTTTTTAATTAGTAGATATAATTTAAATTTAGGCTCAATAGCTTGCCCTTAGTCAAAATATTCAACCAATTTCTTACCAGGCGAAATTCGATTGGAAAAATTAGTATTTGTGTTTTTAAGCTCAAATAATTTGTAATTAAGTTCAAAATCTTTGTTTATTAATAATAATATTATTTGGTCATAAAACTAAGTACCATGGCTAAACTCTCCCCATTATATATCATTACAAAAGCAACTTTTTTATGCACGTCTTATAATCTTGTCATATATGTGTTACCCTCACAAAATACCATTAATATCTTTGGGTAAAATTTTTTCATCCAATATGATTATATTTTATCTTACGGTAACCATTACATCTTCCTTCATGAAAAAGTTAATTACTAACATATAATAATCAAATCATTCATCCTAGACAAATGACTCGTGGTCATGTCACTTTTTCATCAACCATGTAATGCCCATGAGAAGATATTATTTACCTTTTATTGGGTTATGAATTTCGTTATTGCAAATGAAGTCATAACATGCAGAAGTCATATACCCAACGTACTAGTTCTCGGCTCTATTACTAATTGAACGCATGCTTTTAATACATTAAAGTAAATGAGTCACACATGCATAGTTACACACTATATGAACATCACAAGTGAACAAATCTATAAATGGATCTAAAGTAAACCCAACTTGGGTCATGTCAAATGTATTGTTAGTCCAGACAACCACACATAGATCTCTATATTCTAGGAGTCATTCGCTCTGATATCGAATATAAAATATCTCCCAATTAGACTTGATAAACGACATGATATCCTTAAATTGATTTGCTCAATTTTGATTCATCAAACGACGAATCATTTAGATTACCTACTAATATAAATTATTTTCTCACATGATGATTTGACCACATAATACAACTTAATATTAGTTAAACGAAAGGTAATCAATGAATCAATATTTGATTATATATTTTACTTTGTGTGCAAAAATTATTGAGGAAAAATTCGACCGATAATAATGTAAATGATGGGTTTTTATTAAACCAATCTGCTCGAAAAATATAAGTATATATGACGAAAACTACACTAAAGATACTAAATCCCAACTATAAAAGTTTTTAAAATGGTCACTCAACTAATCAGGTTTATTTCTTTTGTTATTTTCTATTTAATGTCATCAAGTTTTTATTAAGTTTTGACGATAGGTACAAAAATAACAAGATGAACATGAAGAAGATAATTATTAGAACACGTTTTTTTTTGGGGTTTAGAAGTAAATTGATTTTTTAAAATTTTATATATTTTGTTTTTAAATTTATAATATTTATAATTTTTTAGATTTTTTTATTTTTTATAATTAATATCAAATTGAGATAATATGTAAATGTTTAGGGTTAATTTTTAAAACTATGACTAAATTAATACAATATGTAAAAATTTATAGCTAAAATTGTTATTATATTATTTTTTAAATTACCACTTCATATTCCCATTAAAAACTTAATCACACTTAGTGGAAAAGGATAAGAAAAAAGCCTAGTGTAGTTTACCTTCGCTTTTATTAGATTTTTGTTTGCTTTAATTGTGGATGTGGTTATATTTGGTCACTGGCTAGCGATAAGGGTATATGAATAGTTTGATTGTGAATTTCATGGGTTATGATTTTGGTCAAAGGGAAAATAGTGAGTAGACTAATAACGAAGAGTTGTTAAGTTGGTTGGGTTAAAGGTGAGGCATGAGATTAACAGTGTTAGGGTTTGGGGTTTGAGTTGTTGTTGATATTATTTGGACTATTGAATTAGGGAGTAATGGTTCAAAAATTGAGTGACCAAATTATATGCTTGTATGCTTACTAATAGTTTTGTTGTCAAATTATAAATTTACCCATCCCCACGTGTTACATCCATTACAAAGTTAACGAGCCAGTGATCAAAATATAATTTTTTGAAATTAAGTGATCAAAGTGTAAACTTTCTTACAAATAAGTGACCTTAAATGTAATTTGCCCTTAAAAAAAACTAACGAAATCTTATCCACCATATATCTTTGGAAGGCCAAGCTTTGCTTCAAAAGGAAAATCTGTGAAGTCCTTTCCCAAAAATAATAAAGAAATGAAATATGTATACATGGAAAGAAAAAAAAGCTCAAAAATGAGTTCAAAATCAGAGGGTCATAATCTGTCTCTGTAATAATACTTGTAATAAACTGATAACAATGAGATGAACTTGAAAGAACCGTATCTCATCCAGGTTCAATGAACCCAACAGTGCGTTTCCATGAATAAATAAATTGTAGCTGCTTCAACTGAAATACTATATATACCGTTTTCTTTTATATGCTTTCAACAGATTTAACCTTTCCAGGCACTCAAACGTACAAGCAAGTGTTGGGATATCAAAGGTGCTGATGCCCAGGTTGGTCGGTTTGTTTGTTTTTTTTTTTTTTTTCCTTTTTTTAAGAACCCAAAAAGTCAAAAGATAAAGGCGTAGCATGTAGTAGCAAACGTAGGCCAAAATTGGTTGAACATGGACGATTCCAGGGGTAGATTCATTTTTTCATAAATAATCCGATGGGTTTGGTTAACTTTCTTGGGTTTGTATAGAGTTTAAATAAAATAATTAGGTCTGAATATCCGATTAACATAAAAATAATTTGTTTTGGAAGGATTTAAATAAAGATAATTTCTCATTATGTATCACTCCATTTATATACTAATGTCTATTCAAATTGTTGAAAGGACGTCCTTAATTTGTATTATCTTATGCTTTTTTTTAAGTAGTTAATAAATTAACTCTTTGATTAATAAGATAAAATATTTGATCTATTATCGGTGTATAAGTCTCATACATCATCGGTGGATAATAACATGACACTCTATCAGTCATCATTAAATAAAAAAATAATACAGGAATTATAAAAAATAGTTAATTAATATTATAATTGAGTTGTTTTATTGGCTGGCGTTGGATCACTGTTGAAAAGAGTGATGATGAATGATGATAGCTTTAAGCAAATTAAAAGTGAATAGAAATATTTGAAAGTCGTAGCATGGCAAATAGGTAAGCGATGATGCACCAATTAATTTAAATTTTGATGGAATATTTAATTCAATATACCAATATTAATATAAAATAGAATGAAATCTTATCCATTATATCCAAGAACTCCAGGAATGAAATGGTCGGTCTCAAATAATGCATTTATGTCAATGTACAATTTGGTTGGCCAAAAATCATGCCAAGTCTTGGTCACTTGTCATATATCCCCAAGTCTTCGCCACTTGCCATATAAATCACTTTTATAATTTCAGTAATATTATATTTTAGATTTCAAATATTGGTTCTAATGTAGTATTCATCGTTTTATGTTACTCTTCATTGAATTTACTTTTTAGGAAAGTTTGTATATCTAGCAGATGCATACGTTGATTTTTTTATTTTAATATAACATGTGAATTTGTCAGGAATAAACATTAATATAATTTTTATTGATAATACATATATTTAATCATAATATTATTAAAAAATAAAAATAGACAAAAATTTCTTAACATATGTGCAATCCAACCAAATCAATTATTGAACTATTTTCATTTGCAGTAACGGTGTATTTGAATAAATGAAGAAATATAGTATATATATTTAGTAGCCGCCCATGCGCGCCATGGACTTCAAGAGCTTCGACTTTGAAGGAATCCACTTGTGGTTCAATGCGGATCAAACGGGGCTCCAAATTATCTTTATTTTTAGAGTTCATCATAATTTAATGTGGTACATCATTATCGTCATCTCCATTTTTCTTGTACTCAATTTTAGAGTCGTCTTCGCCTGAGAACACCCATCGAGATTCTAATGAATCTCTCGAGACTAATTATACTATTATATTCATCTCTCTTTTATCTTCCCCAAGACGAACTTCCACCACTACAAAAGCTGACCTCCTCCGCCATATATATATATATATATATATATATTGTTTAGATAATTAGTTAGATAAGTTTATTAAAATATATTAATAACTTAAATTATTTAGATCAGTTTGCTATATGTTATTTAGATAATACATTAAAATATTTTAGATAAATTATTTATGATTGTACAGAAATATATAATAAAATAAATAATATTAAAATGTTAGTCTATTTAAAAAAATTAAAATATATAATTATTTAGACTTAAGATAATTTAAGTTATAATTTAATTTAAAGCACTTATTAAAATAATTAAACATCAGCATTATTAATATATTATATTTAATATCCGTGCAATATTATAAAAAATATTATGTTATATTTAATACCCAATCATCAATATATTAAATATGTTAATTGTATTATATTTAAACCAAATCATTAATAATTGTTAAACATCAATATATTATTAATAATTTAAATTTTATATTTTATGATATTAATAATTATTAATTAAACCCAAGCATATTAAAATATTTTATATAATCTTAAAAAATTACATTTAATATTAAAATTTGTAATAATTTGATGTAATACCTGTGCAATGCATAATTATAAACAATAATTAAAACTATTTTAATTTAGACATCCAATTTTTATTGCTAATCCATGTTTTATTTAAGAATTATAATTTTAAAAATATATATTTATTACAAATATGTTATATTTAAAACTATATTTGCTTTGTAGTTAAATATATTTTCTTTGTCCAATTTTTATTTATATATTGATCACGTTATTTATAGTACTTTTATTTATAGATTTAGCTAAATAAAAATAGTATTATTTTATAATTTTAAATTTAAAATATTCTGAAAATATAATTTTCCGTTCGAGTAATTACAGGATCAATCATTATAAGTATCCGAATGAGTAATTAATTCAACAAACTTAACTCAGATTAAATTATGCACATATAATTTACTTAGGTGAGACCCGAACTTGATATCTCAAAGTTTCTAAAACCTTAACCTTATGATCAAGTCAAGACCTTATTGGCTAAGGGTCTATTTAGTTAACCATTAGACAAATTCAATAAACTAAAAATTAATATTTTCATAAATTTATTTTTTAAAATACATTTGATAGTTTATAATAAAAACTACTTTATAGTTTTTCAATAAAAAAATGTTGATAATTAGGTAATTAGCTACTTATCGCTTAATAATAACAAAAAAATTAAAGGTGGCTTGTTATAAAAATCTACATTATGAAAGGTGTGAAAATTTGCTACACTTGGGAATTTTAGGAAGATCGCTGGGGGTGGGGAGGAGTTTTGGTTGCTTGTCCCTTTTTACCCCAATGATAAGGGGGTATTTATAAGTTAACTCGAAGGGATTAGACAAAGCATCCCTCATATTGGATGGGTTGATAGATATTGTCAGCCTAGGACACTGTTGAAGTTGCACTTGCCCTAACAACTGACCATTACAAGAACTTAACGTCACGTAGCCTCACCATGACCTATTGAGCTCATGGCCTTGCCCAAGCACCACCATCAATGGGCCCATACAATCCACAGAAAATATATTGGAAAAGGCTCCCGATAACATCAAAAGGTGAGTATTTGATATAATTGAGTGAAAATCTTTCAAGTTATTTAAGTTGATGAGTTTTATTTTATTATTTTAATATTTAAATTAAGTCTAGTGGAATGAGGGTTGAGTGAAATTATTGTAGTTATTTTTTTTTAAAAGCAAGCATGTCAAGTTAAAATCTTATTATAATATAATTAATTCCACATAAATTTGATAACTCTTTCCAAGGAAAATAACAAGAAAAAAATATACTTTAGTATGATAATTTTAAATTGGTAATTTACTTGTTTAGGTCTTAAAAATTATTATTTTAAATTATTTTTTTTGAAATTTTATAAATCTTATGCTTTTTTAAAAAAATTATGAAATATTGTAATTTTTTATAAATATTTTGAGTTATTGAAATTTTTTTTGAAATTTTTGAAAATCATTTTGCATTATTTTATAATTTTTGTTTAGAATGATTAATTTATTCATTTTTGAAATTTACAAGAACCAATGGATATTTGTATCAATCTATTATTCGAGTTATTCGAATTGTAAAATTTAACTCAACTCGAACTTGAAAAATCAATTTAGTTATTCGAATTGATTAAAGAAATGAATAACTCAATTCGATTAATTCGAAATTAAAAAAATAATATTTTTGGATTAAAATGAAATTTACTTACTCTTAATAACATCTATGAACCCATCGTTTCAATCCCTTCATGGTGTGGGTAAAAAGGGATAAACAAATTTAGTCTGCGAAAACTCCCCCTCCCCAATCTCTCTAAAATTTTCAAGTGTACGGGTTCTCACGATTTGAACCACTATAACAAATCACTTTTAATTTTTTATGGCGTAAGGATACGTAATATATTTTAAAATTATACCATTTATTCAGTATTTTCTTTAATTAACATAAACATCCAACGGAAAGACCCAATAAATAAATTTTATAATTCAAATTAAATAGCTAATTTTTTAACTTTATCCACCAGAAAGACGTAAAGCCTCCAATCTGCCCCTTGGGAACATTGTAGACTATAAAAACTCAATTGAAAATAATTATAATTAAAATGAATATTAAAATTGGTGGTGGTAATATTAAGTCTATATATAGTATTATTCTTACCAGTCTATTTATTAATTTAATTTTGATGGAGTCAAATAGTTTTTAAAGGCGTAATTATTGATTGATACATTCTTCTGTTAGAGAATTAATATATATATATCCACAATAGGGTAACTGAGGTCTGATGGGATCTTGCACCAACTGGTTCCTTGTAAACCCTAATTATAATTTATACGTCATATATATACTCGGCCTTTTCTCTCTGCAGTTTCGCAATATGATTTCATTTTCGTCGTTTTAATTAACCTTAAAAATGATGGCATATATTAAATAATTTTAATATAAAATTAAAAATATTTTAAAAAAATTAAATCTCATAAACTACAAATAAATAAAGGATAATTAATGCTACTTTGTCGTCAAGACTTGTTTGGAATAATAGTTAAAATTTTATCCGGTGTTTAAATAACACGAGTTTAAACAGTATCATTCACATTGTCCTTCCCAATATAATAATAATAATAATAATAATAATAATAATAATAATAACAACTTAGCCCATGTTTGATAAAATGTTGAAAAAATTCAATCTGAAAATATTATAACTTAATCTTTTAGACACATTTATTGGATATAATTCTACCTACAAAAAGTGTAGAAAATGATGAGTAGATATCACCTACTTATCACTTAATAGAGGATCAAATTCAATTGTTTTATTTTATTTCATTTCATTTAACATTATATTATTATTTATTAAAAATATAATTATAATCAATATTTAATTTTAAAGAATATACCACTTAAATTCAACACTTTTTTTTAAAATATTTATCAAACATAGCCTTAACCTTATTTTATCATAATATTGATATATTTTACTATTAAATAATAAGTCTCTTAAATTATTTTAATTAAGATTTTTTTTGTACAACAAAGAATTGAACTCGGACTATTCTTGAAAAGCGTAAACACCTTATTCAATAAATTTCAAAATAAATCAAATATAAATTATAAATCAACTTGTGAATAGATATGAGAGTCTAACTCGCTTGTCTCATTTAATTAATTTTTAATTTTTTTAAATATTACTTAATATGTGATAGATTTTTAATTTCGTTTATATAATTAAAATACTCCACCATTATAATACAAAAAAAAGAGAGAGAACTTTGAAAAAAAAATTAAACACAAAATTTGCCATAATTTTTTTCTCTCTCTTCATTTTCATTTTTTTCATCCAACATAGAACAAAAATGGTGAGGGGGACAATAATAAGAATAAAACAAGTGTTGGGTTCTGAATGAAGCACATCTTTAATTAAGTTTTATAGATATCAAGCATTAAAAATTGAATTCTGGTCCCATTATTGAATATCCACACTTACATGACTTATTTTCAGCTATTTAATATATACTGACAATGACAATCCACAACAGCACCATATATGATAACCGATAAAAAGGCAATAATATGTTGTTATAAATATTAGAATCTAGCTAATATGGCCGGTGTTATCAATGAATTGCAAAAGAAAAAAAAATGTTGATTTTTATAAAAAATAAAATTATATGATTCATGCTTATATATATGATCATTATTTGGTAAGCCAATATAAAATATAATTATATATTGTGTATAATTGTATTGACTTTTTTAAATTTCATAAACAGTTTTATTTGCATGCTATTAATTAAAGTATAAAAGTCCTGAAATTAATTCATAATCAATACATGAAAAAAATATATTATTGTTCTAACTTTAATTTCAGTTTTGGGCTTAGATGAGCAATGGGCACAATAATTTGATAGCTTTGTTAATATTATAATTTTTAATATGTTAGATAAAAATATTATTTTTTATACTTCAAAGATTCTCTTAATTTTTAAATTTACAAAATTTTTAATTACAGTGAATTCATGAAAAATGTGAATGAAAATTTTAACTCTACAAATAAAGATTATGAGATTAACAAGTATTTTTTTCTAAGTTGGTTCTCTTTCCTTGAAAAAACAATATACCTTAAAAGCTATCCTTATATATATATATATAATCATTCCCCCCAAAAGAAAAAGTATAAGTTTATAAATGATATCTTTGTGTTGGCTCATTATTGTAAGAATAGAGTTGAATGATATTTTTCCTTTAAACATCGTGAACCACTCCTTCGTGTCCATGCATCCAACCAAACCCAAGTTTTTTTGTTTTAACATTCTACTTTTTCTAAGCCCTACCAAGTTAGTTTGATAATTCATTTCAGAATAATAAATTATAATTAAATTTAGAAATAATAATCTTATATTTTTAACTTAAACAAAACCTTTTAAGACCCCAACTTTAGGGGTCGACTGAGTAAGCGGGCAGTGGGATGTAGTTTTTATATTAAAAAGATTCTAGTTCTGGGTATTTTATTCTTTGGGTTACAAGTTTTGGACAGACAAAAAGAAAGATGGAGAATATAGTTATTTGAATTTTTTTTTTTATAATGGAAAATGTACTGCCCATAAAGTAAACCCAGCAGATTACCCAACATGTCACCGTAGTTCTCCTCAATAAATAGCATGATCTTTGATGTGGGTGAGATAGGAGTACTATTAGAAGACGTAAACTTGAAAAAAGAAGAGTGAAAGATTGACTTTGGTGGTAGTGGAGAGAGCACCAGAACTATATTGTTACCACATTCTGGGGTTGCTGTGCACCCATGATTTCTCAGCTTTTTCAGAACGACGTGGACTTGATATTTCTTATACATCAAAGATGTATGGATATTGTGATTGTCGTCCAACCAAGGTTCATTTGACCCACCACCCCCACCAGGTTGGGTTTTGGTCCCTCCCTTCTTTACTTTTAAAAGTCTTTCTGTTTTTAAACACAATTTTTTTTTAAAGATTTTATTTCAGTCCTTTAATACTAAATTTTTAGCTTTACCCCTTTGACGTCGGTATTCAATTGCAGGGCCCATCTCAAGCATGGGTTGAGACTTTGAATCATTTTAAATATTAAAAGAGAATTGTATCTTTATGTTGTGTTTGCATTATATTTTCATTTATAGTACATTTTTGTAAAATTTGTTATAAGATTCAATTTCAAAAAAATTTCATGGGCTCGTATTAGTGTTTTTTAATATAAATTTCTACATTATATATATATATATATATATATATATATATTCATGCTCGTGATATTCAACTTATTTTTTTTAAATTTTTTTATCATGAGTGTGTTTAATAAATTATTATTTTTTATTTATAAAAATTAAGAGTTATCATTTCTTTTTTTACTTAATAGAAAAAATTCAAAAACAAATGAATAAGATAAGTAGTTAGACATGTACTTATTATTTAATGTTGAAATTTTAAGTTGATTTTATATTTTACAGGCTAAAGGTTCAAAACAACTCTGAGTATATTCATTTAGGTTCTTTTGTTAATGGAAAAAGTGTATCTAATTGAACCCTTAATGAAAACAAAGTCAATTAGATTCTTTCATTAATGAAGATAATCATCGATCGGTTTGATTGTTAAGGAACGCTGATGTGGTTGACATAAACGATGACAATCTGACACATGGTATGCCATGTCAACATATAATTAAAAATAAAAACTAATTCTTATAAAAATGTACTTATAAAATAAATTTGGACAAAAAGACATCTAACTTCATTTGAATCTAGACATCTTTTTATATAGATTCATTTTGGATATGGTTATTAAAAAATTGTTGAGGGGGATTTACTCCTTCGGGAGAAGTCTCTGAAGTATCGTTCGCGAGCAATCGATATGGCCCCCAACAATCTTAGGCATTGTCTCAGGACACGAGTTTTGTCTCCCAACTCTGCAGAGAGCTGAGGGTTCACGGGATGGGAGCTCTTCGGTTGGTGGAGAGAGTACGTACGCGTATATAATTAATCGATGAAGTTGCGCGCAATGAAGAGTTTCACGTGTCAAAAAACTATAATGTGAACATGACCATTTATTTCCTTTTTTATGTAACCTTATATTGGTGTAGTATTTATATATATAATAAGATTAAAATTAAGAAACAAATAATTTTCCAAAATCAATATTTATTTTTATCAAAACATACTATTAATTTACCAAACAAATATAAATTATCTACATTGATATTAAAAGTTCTATTTTAGCACATAATTTTTCGGTATATGAAACATCTTAGTTACTATATCATGTTTTAATGCATTTTAATTTATCTCATGTTTTATAATATTTAGATAATATATCTAATTTCTACTCATATTTTACGATGAATGATAAATACAAGTTTAATGACTCGATTTTAGGCGGTATCGAAAAATACAGTTTTAGAAACTCCATTTCTATAAACCGAGTCTGTAAGAATAAAATATGAAGATTTACGGAATTGGTATGAAAATATATTAAAGATCGATTAAGTAATTTGACCGAGAAAATAACTAATTAAAGTTTAGGGATTAAATTATAAAATTCCAATCGCTATTAAATTTTAAATTAAAAACACTTGAGGACCTAGTTAACAATTATCCAAAGGACCAAAATAGTTAACAAACCATTGTTTTCCTATGGGAAAGTGGGAAGAAATGATGATAGCCACTTAAATGTTGTAATTGTAATTAAGAGATATGTATATATTAGATTAGTGGATTAAGCATAATTAATTAAGATTAATTAAATTTTAATCCTAGTATATAAGCAAGTAAGTGGAAAGAAAGATTAGGTTACCATCTTCCTCCTTATGACTAGTAGTCCAAGCTAAAAGGAAAGAGAAAAACTTCTTTGTTTCCTTTTCCATTTTGATCCAAATCAACTAAGGCATTCAAGCTAATTCTTTCAAATTTTTATAGATTTTGAATCATGGGAGCTTAATTTAGCTAATCCATGTGTTAATTCTTTCAATTATTAGATGACTAGCAAGTTGTCATTAAAGTGAAATTGATGAATTTTTCTTGAATTTGAAGAGATTGATAGTTAGAAATGTTGAATTATGTTAAGAATTAAGTTAGAAATTAAGTTAAGTTTATTAGATAACTTTAAGACATTAGGGGCCAAATTGAATAAATTAAAAGTTTTTAAGAAATTATGCTATAGATTAGTAGTACAAGACCCCTAATGAAAAGATATTAAATCGGATTTTGATTCGATGTTAAAAACAAAAAAATATGAGTATTTCAGATATAAGGACTAAAATCAATAAAATGAATAAAATGCAAAATATGCTTGATTATATGTTTTCATGTGAAAGAATGAAATTTAATACTGTTTTTATAATTGAGTTATCGAACGTACTTAAAGATGACGCTAGGTCCTCTCAAGAGAAAGGAAAGGTGAGAGTCGTATGTGAGTAACAAATACGATTTGTACTTTCATAATTTGAGTTATATATACACACACACGATTTGTTGCAAACTAGCTTAATTGAGGTAAACATTCTACTTGTCTCATAATTCAGTTTATATGAGGTGATATAAACTGTTGTGGATTGAATAGGGTTGTGTAATACCCCTAACCCGTATCCGTCGCTGGAACAGGGTTTCAAAGCGTTACCGGAACATTCAGAACATTTATCAATTAATTCAGGCAAGTTACTATACATTCACTGAGGTCATTCATAATGTCCCTTAAATGGACCCTCGAGGCCCAATACAAGTATTTGAATCAAGTCAGGACTAAATCGAGAACTCAGGGAATTTTTTGTGACATTTCAAAAATTTTCCAAGGTGCAGGGCTTACACGCCCGTGTGGCCCAAGGGACACGCCCGTGCCTCAGGCCGTGTCCGATTTAAGTTGCTCTTTGACTTGCGCCACACGGCCATGCCATACGCCCGTGTGTTAGGCCTTGTGGTTAATTAATTCAATTCAAAATAGGTGCAGGTTTCACACGGCTAAGACACACGCCCGTGTTCAAGGCCGTGTCACCCACACGGTTGAGACACACGCCCGTGTTGTAATACCTCGAAAATTATTATAGTAAAAAAGTAAGATATTATCCTTGATATAGTTAAGTAAGGAAATAAAGTGATAAAAAGGGAAATTTTGGATTATGTCAACATTGGGAAGTATATTATGATGTATTACATTATTAATTCAAGAAAGGACTAAATTGTAAAAGTGAGAAAAGTTTTGTTGTCCAAAAGTAAATACTCAAAATTTAAGGGGTTAAAGTGTAAATATGAAAAATTGAAGGACCAATAGTGCAAATATTTTAGGGGTGGAATAATCTAGAAACTAAGGAAAATGGATGAATTAGGACCAAATCGAATAGATGAAGAATTATGAGGGACTATATTGTAATTTTTCCAAATTAAGTGATGACTCAATGATAGAATTTTGAAAGATCATGAAGGGCAAAATGGTCAATTAGTAAGAGAGAGAACTCTAGAATGTAATGATTATGTTGATGATATTTTAAATTAATTAATTAGATAAATATTACTTAATTAATATTTTAATAAGATATTTTTTATTATTTTATTATTTCATTTAGTATATATATGTGTGTGTGGAAAGAAAACACATACACACACACACATACCATCCATCATCTTCTTCCATGCACCCCACGTTAGAAAGAAGAGAAGAAAGAAACTTTCTTTTCTTTACAATTTAGTCCTTCCACAAAAAAAATCACCATTTTCACCTAGTAATCAAGAGAATTTCCATAACTACCAAGAGAGAAAAATTACAAGGAGACTATGGGGAGCTAGAATATCAAGTTAGATTGAAGAAATAGAAGCTGGAGGAGAGAGAAAATCAAGTTAAAGATTGAAATCAACAAGACAAAGTAAGAACATCAAGATTTCAATATATTTTTAAGTTTGATATTGTTGAAAAAGCTTGGAAATGATGTTATAGTAGAGTTTATTTATATATGGTCCTATGTTCTTGATATGTTAGTGAAGGAAAATAAGAGAAAGTGATGGGAAATATTGTAGAGAAAGTAAATAAAGGTGTTACAAATTTGGAAATCAACACTTTGCACTAAAATAGTTTTAGACAACAACAGTAGTCTAACTTTGAAAAATCACCAAAAATTGTAGAAATCTAATTAGAGGATGAATAAAATACGGAATTAAATCTTATTTAGTTTAGTTTCTTATAGAAGAAACGGTGTAAGGAATGGAATTGTAAATCATGAGATATAATAGGTTTTGTGAGACAAGGTTAGAATGATTTCGAGTTCTCCTGTTCTGAATTTGGAAAATCATAAAAAATTGGATAAAAATAATTAGGGACTTAAATTTATATTTTTAAAATCCTGAATGAGTCTTTTTTCAAGAGAAACAAACGAGAACATCATATGAATTCCGTATGAGAAGATAATTAATTTTTAGTGAAGAAGGGTCGAAACTGTCAGACAGCAGAACAGGGGTGACTTTAAAGAATAAAATGTACTTATTGGCTAAACCAAAAATTCTGAAAGTTTTATGGTAAAAATATATGTGAGCCTAGTTTCTAAAACATTAAGCAGAACTTAAATTAGCTCAAGATATAAATAATTTAGTGAATATGATGCAAATGGACAACTTTGAATAAATTTATAAGTAAATAGTGAAATCATAGATAATGTTACTTATAAGCATGTAATATAAACTAAGGATGTGGAATGGAGAGGAGGAGGAGGAAAATATATATAAATATTTGGCTAGCATGGCTAATTTGCATGTTTTAGGCTCAGGGACTAAATTGAATAGAAGTAAAACTTTATGGGAAATTTTGTAAAAATGTTAGAAATGACTAAATTGCATGAAATGAATTATTTTATTATTTAAGTTACAAGATTGAATGAAATTATTAATTTAGATCAAGATCGGGTGAAAACATGTTTTAGGGATTAAATTGAAAAGTGTTGAAATTATGGAAAATTCTGATATTTCATAGAATTCATAGGCTGTTATCAATATTTATGAGAATAATTAGGCTTGAAACAAGGATTAAATTACGAGAATTTTATTTTTCTGAGCCTAAGGATGAAATCGTCATTAATTAAAAGCTTAGGGGCAAAATGGTAATTTTTCCTATAGCATTAATTGAATGTATCAGAATATGAAATGAATGAAAATGATGGTCAAATTTATAAAGATCCGGATGACTCAAATACGAGACTTGAACGTGGAAAAATAAAAGACATCGGATTAGTGAAATTATAAACACGAACAAGCAACGAGGTAAGTTCGTGTAACTTGAATTATATTCTTAAATGCTTGAAATATATTTTTATTGATGTGAGTATGATTTGGATGTTTATTGTACGATAATTGTTGAAGTATTGATATTCTTGATGAAAATAGAAAATAAATCCCGGTTGAATGAAAGAAAAATTTGATGGATCTTTGAAATGAAAATGTGCGCACATGAATATGAAATGACGGGCCCGGATTTGTATCACTATAATTCAAACTTTATCATTATTAATTTACTAATTATGTGATATAAGAAAATACGAGTTGATGGTACATAAAATATTGATATTATGAATTAACTGACTTATGTTTAGGAAGAAACGACAAGAGAATGATATTTATCATGACATGTAAATATGTGATTATCTTTGATACGTTGATACAAGGAAATTAAGTATGTTGAGACGAGTAATAAATTTAAGTAAGACATGTCGAGAAAAATAAATATGTTTAAGGGATAATATGTTTGATTTTGATTGGTTCCAAATATGAATGCTAGATGAAATAAAATGTCTGATAAATAAATTTGTAACTCCGGTAATGCTTCGTAACTCTAGTTCGGTGACGGATTCGGGTTCGAGGCGTTACACGTGTCTTTGCCCGTGTGCTCAAATCTAAGCATTCTGTTTCTCGAATTTAAGGTGCATGGGACACACGACCTAACCACATGCCCGTGTTACCAGGCCGTGTGTCACACACGGTCTAGACACATGCTCGTGTGTCTGCCCGTGTGGACAAAATAAAGCTATTCCTAGCTTAATTTCTCACCCCAATTCTTGCCATAATCCTACACCACATCTTGCATTCATAACCCAACAAATCCAAGCATTTTATTCAAGTTAATTCTATCATTTAACATGATATATCATCACATACAATTACTAACCATTTCAAGCATTCTAATCAAGCATATTCCACCCATCATCATGGCATATCATTTCATGCATACATGTTTACAATCTTACCTTGGTTATGTCCTTATATTAGACATAATTTGATCAACTACTTAACATATATGTGGCTAACATAATATGACATTACAAGTATATCCAAACAATCATTACTAGCCATTCCAATGGCTAGATTACAAGCATCTTTTATGCTTACATGCCAATATGGCCAACATATCCTATACATGCCATTACAACTGTAATTGAATTACCATACTATACCGACATGGGCCAATGGATAGTGTGAGTGATCTCCGCCGAGCTTCTGATTTACTCTAAAACAGGGAAAAATAAAACGGGGTAAGTATAGAATGCTTAGTAAGTTCGTATAACATGGTACTTAACTTACCATTCATCCTATTTTGAGGTAACTAAGTAAGACATATTCAACCACTTTTATCTCAAGCCCTACACACATTCTCATTGCCCTTGTTAGTCATATATTCCATAGTAATATCAAGACATGTATGGGCTCAACAATAATCAAGTTTCCAAGCACATATGCTTTCCACATCATGTATTCGTTCAACAAACATGAAATTGATAAGATTCACAAACAAAACATTTAAATCAAGCATAAAAACATATACAATTCAGTTACACGAACTTACCTCGACAAAGGTTCGTGTACGTAAAATCGACTAATCCGACATTTTCCTCATTACTCATTTTAACTCCGAATTTGGTCTATCTGGATCTATACGAGTAAATTTAACACCAATTTATTATATTTTACATTCATGTTGACTGAATTTTCATCCTAGACAAAATTACTATTTTGCCCCTAACTTTTCCATAAATTCCATTTTCGTCCCTAGGCTCGGAAAATGAAACTTATGCAAATTACTCCCTATTCCAAGCCTAACCAAAGCCCCATTACAAATTTTACAGCAGATTTATTCATAAAATTTCAGAATTTTTCATCAAATTTTATAACTTTTCATTTTAGTCCTTAAATCATGCTTTCATCAAAAATCACTTTATAAAAATTGTTTATCTATCAATAATCTTTCATTTTCTACCACAAAATTTTTATTTTCCAATATATACATCCATGACCCATTTTCATACTTTGATAACTTTTCAAATTAATACCGCAAATAGAGAGATTAAGCTATCCCGATTCTAAAAATTTCAAAATTACTAAAAACGGGAT
The DNA here is from genome assembly GCA_005393395.2 of Gossypium australe. Lineage (NCBI taxonomy): Eukaryota > Viridiplantae > Streptophyta > Magnoliopsida > Malvales > Malvaceae > Gossypium > Gossypium australe. Next base: position 88,974,029 of record CM016618.1, on the reverse strand, counting down.
AAGAAAACTTTCCCAATTTGGCCATGAAAGTATATTCTCTCTCTCCTAGGGTTTCCATGTTTATTTTGGGGAAGAAGATGACATAAAATAAGATGATATCTTTTATCATCTTTTAAATTAATAAGTATTTTGCTTCCAATTTAGTCCTTGCCCTTTTTCTATATTTCCATGGATGAGTCACCAAGAAAAATCTACATACTTTTCTTAATGGTCTAATTATCATATAAGGACCTCTATTTTTGAATTCCATATCTATTTGATCCTTCTAGCTACTAGAATCCAACTTTTTCATTTTATGCGATTTAGTCCTTCTCGTAATTAAGCACTAAATCGATAAAATTTTCTTTTCAAAATTTTCACACGACATTTCTATTATACTATGGATCATATAATAAAATAAAAATAAATTTTATTTTTCGACTCGAATTTGTGGTCCCGAGACCACTGTTTTGATTTCATCGAAATTGGACTGTTATAGGATGAGCATGGTAAACACGAGAATTATATGAAATTATGATATGTGATCATGAATATATATGTGTGTGTGTGTTTGAATCATTTGTTACCCTATTAATTGTCTCAGGTAGGGTTGGATATAGTTAGCATGCCATAGGATTAGTGTACGGGATTTACTTCAGTTTATACTGATGAGGTGCAAAGTGTAATTTATACTTCGGATGTTCTGATGAGGCACTGAGTGCTAGATATATTGGTGTGATGGTTGAATGATCCATGTATCCATCTTGAGTCCATGTTCGGTTAATAGGGATAATAAAACATAAACCTTAATGCCTATTGACATGATATGTGAAGCTAATAATGGAGAAATTTGCATTTATGTGAAACGATAACATGTGATGCGAACCGGTTTAAATGAGTCTGAAGGCCAATATAGATATGAAATGAATCAACATATTCGAAAAATAGATGAGAAAATGAATTGAATAAATGATATGCTATGAAATATAAGCAAGTGTGATATGATGATAGAAAACATAATATGATATATTCATGTGGTTGCCAAATGAGATGTGGCATAAATTTTGGTGAATGAGACATGAATGGTATATTAAAAGCGTTGAAAGCTGCGACACCGAGCTTCAATCTCCATGGTTGCGATCCTTCCCTGTTGAGGTTGTGACATTGAATCCCTCTGTCCTCTAAGTCACGACGTCCCCTACTGAAGTCACGACGTCAGCCTCCTGTCTTTAAGATCGTGACTCACCCCGATTGAAGTCGTGATGTCGATCTTCTGCCTTCAATGTCTCGACATGATTCCCACATGGCCACAACGTCATTTCGATATTTTGAAAATTTTACATTTTAGTCCTTCAATTAACATTGGTTTTTCATAAGAGCTTTCGTAAGCTCGTTTATAACCTAGATTTGATTAAATAACATATTATAATTAAGTATTGAACCTAATGACTTGTCTAAATTGTTTATTTGATATGCAAACGAAGTTGTAGTAGCTCTTGCAACAATGAATGTGACATTTCACATCTCGAATTCGACGATTGGGTTAGGTGTAGAGTGTTACAATAAGCGAGCTTTAATTTGGTGGGATAATTCCTGCCGACCTCTAGAAAATAGAGATATGGTATTTTTGCCATTTGAGAGAACAAAACAGATCCTTTACAATGAAGATTGTGTTAAAAGAACTCAACAACACTAAGAGCTTCTAGGTGAAAGTCATGAGTTCTAAATATAAGGTGAAAGTCAGTCACCATTCCTGACTCAATTGACAAAGGAAAAATTCTTTTGTATGGAGGCTAGTTTCAAAAGAATGGGAGGAGGTTCAAAAGAGTTCTTGTTGGTTGTTATGCAATAGACTTATTGCCATATTTTGGAGTCACATTTGGTTGTGCTTTATGTGATATTTGTGTTGAGTCACTAGAGCACCATTTGCAAAGCAGATTATAAATCCATGTTTGAGGTAATGCATCCAAGATAAAGAGTTTGAGTAAATTGAATCGAGTTTGGTAAGATTATTTAAATGCAAAAATTGAACCGCAATTGTCAGCTTCTATTGTATCCATCTGGTGAACAAGAGCAAAATTCTCTTCAAACCTTTTTAGAGACTTCTTTTGAAATTTTTGTGCTAAACAAAATAGTTTAAGTGAAATAATGAAACTATTCAAAACTAATTTAAATAACATTTACCAGCTAAAGGTTTTTTTAGGAATTTAAATTAGAATGTGATATCGTTTCGACATAAATTTTATTTTATTTCCTAAATTATCTTTTTAACTAAATGTAATATTTAATAAATTTGGTAAAGCAGATCTTATCCGATTAAAATATGTGAAACATAATTTTTAATCTTGTCAACTTAAATTATGAAAAAAATAGTGTGAAACTAATATGGAGTCTATGGCACATGAAAAAAAAATAGATTTATAAAAAAATTATTTCTTTAATTAAAATGGTTAAAATAAAATTTTTAGAAATTATTGTATTTTAAGTTTAAATCTTATCATAGTAATTTTATAAAAGTCTTTTATAAAAAAATACATTCTCATATATATTTGTTATTTTATATGAAAAATTTTAATTATTAAAAAAAAACTATCTTGTTTATTTTTTTTATTTTAAAAGATTTTTTTACTTATTTCTTAACTAAGTTAATATCCAATTGACTCGTGTACTAAAATTTAACATGATAACCACACATGAACAGAATTAAAAATTTATACATTATTGCTAATGGTAAGTATCAACCCTAAATAAGACTTTAGATCTCCACGCTAAGCAATTGAGTCAATAACTCAAGTCAAAATTTTACATTTATAATATACAAAAGAGAGAGGGGGGGGGGGGGGGGAAGAAGTATATCGAAACTCGAAAGATATGGAAGGGGTTGAGGTATCTGGAGATAGTGGGTTGGCAGCAGACCAAATCCAAACGTCTGGCTCATAATGATGCTGCCTTTGCTTTTTAGTGAGAGAAAAAGAGCGAAATGGAGATGATATATGTTCCATCTTAACTAAAGCCAAGGGTTCGAGGATGAATGAAGGCCAGCCCTTCAAATCTTTTTCCTTCTTTTTTTTTTTTTTTTTTGAGTCAAAGTGGCTAAGAGTTACGGAAAGCCATGATCCAGACCCATCTATGAATCTCCTCCATTCGCCTCCATTTTTATTTCAAGAATTTTTGCTTTCCGTTTTGACTGGTAGAGGTTCCATATTAATTACATCATGGTCAGTTGAAGCGACCCATCAAACATGTTTGTCCCTCCCCTAAGCCTCAAGTGAGTATGCAACAGGAAATGGATTTCTTTTTCTGATAAGACAAGATTTCAAACCCCATATCATATTTGATGCAATCAGTTACACTCAAGTATTGTAATGTGTGTTGTAACATTATGAACACCATGCCCCACCATTTTGGCTTATATTTATTTTATTGATTATTTTCAACAAAACTAGGTTTTATCTATAAAGTTCATTATTTATTTTTTTAAGGGGAAATTGATGGAGATCATTTAGGATAAATCTCTTTACCCTTTTCTGAGTCCATTTCTAATCTTCAGTAGAAAAATGGTTACGTCTTAATTCTACCCAATTCAAAAATTTTAAAGCCTAATTGGAAGATCACGTGCGTAACTCATCCTTCAAAATTTTTGGTTGATGGCCCAAAAATTTAATAGCTATATATTATTATTTAAATTCTTAATTGAGTTGGTGTCACAAGTCTAACTTTACATTAACTCGAAATTAGTAACAATACTATTTACTATTAATTACTTTTAAACTTTACGTTTGAATTATTTATTGTACGATATATTCAAACGTACATTTGTATACGTTATGTCTACATACATATATGATAAAAATATTAATAATAAATTATTGTTTTTGACATTTTTTAGGTAATTGTTAGCATAAGAAAATCAATATTTAGAGAGAAAAATGTGGAAGCTTTGATGCAATATGATATTGTTGTGTCTTCCTCTTCCTCTTCAAATTCAAACCGACAACCAATAATTGTACCTGTCGTAACCATTTTTTGACAAAACGGGAATCGACTTTAAAAAACAGGGGGAGTCGCCACCGATCTTTGTTAAATGTGATCGGATCACCTTATTTTAATAAAACAGTTTCATTTACTAAAACAAAATTTTGTTGGTCTACGAAATGTGAGAAAACAGGTTCGGGAGTCGATTACGTGCAATGAAGGGTTAGCACCCTTGCAACGCCCAAAATCGGTACCAAATTGATTGATATTGTCCCAATGTTGAACGCTTGAATGTATTTGGGGTTGAGAGGTTCTTAAAAAGGTTATTTCAAGAAGTATTGAGTCCCTAGATTTAACTCGTTCCAAAGGAATGAAAATGTCACATCCAACACGTTAGGACATAACATATTCACACTTCGATACCGAGACCGTCTTTAGTTCTCAAATGTATAAGAAGGATATTTGGTTATTTTAGTTGACCAAAAGATAGACACCCAGCACGTTAGGATATTATCTTCTGAGCTTCTAAACACCCCAAACATTGCCTTTATCTTTTAAAAAACTTTTGAATGAAGTGTAATTTTGCAAAAATGTATTTTTTTATTCTAAACCGTTCTTAGAAACAATTATAATATACTAATTTTTCAAATAGGTAATCAAGAAATGATAACAAGAAATACGGCAAATAATAATTCCTATATTTAAACAATTACAAATATATGATGCAATATGGACAGACACAGTAAACAACAACAACAAATACGAGCATATTTCATGCGAGTTTGATTTCTAGGTCACAGGACATACATATGATACAAATGTTATAAACAATATATGGAATAAAGATCGTATATAATGATTTAAAGTAAAAACGTATGACAATGTTGATAATATACATAAAACATATTTTTCAATTTAAATCTATACTCTACAAAAATATAATATGATATAATACTATATAATGTATAATTTTTTTTTTTAAATATGTAACGTAATAACTAATATAAGAAAATAATTGGTAATGAAAATAATATTAAACGAAACAAAATAATGAATAATAAAATTATTTACACGTATGCATGTATAATATGTCAATCATAAAATTATTTACATAACATAAACGACCTAAGTAAAATAGATCAAATAATATAAATAACTTTAAAAACTTTAGAAATAATGCATATGATTATATGAAATAGAAATAAAGATATAACATGATGATATGTAAAAGAAATGCAATTAGGATAAATAACATAAACAATAGTAACGATAATGAATAATGGTAATGCAAATAAAAATAAGACTAAGTCGAAATCCAAATGAAATTAAAGGGGCTAAAGCTGAAATTACACCAAATCTTAAAAACTGGGTCGTTTTAATTTAAACCGTTAGAGCCTTACGGGGTCGGATTGAAAATGAAATGAGAGTTTAGGGGGGGCGAATTGAAAATAAGGGAGTTTGAAATAGACATGGTTGAGGATAATAAAACGCGGAGGGACCGGGATAGCAATTAGACCGCTGGAAGAAAAACGCGCGGATCCCTTTTAAACGGGTCGGGTCTACGCGCGGGCCTAAAGAGGGCCAAACGGCGTCGTTTAATCTCCAGTTTTAAAACCCCAAAAAATCCTTCTTTATTCATTTGCAGATTGGGTTTTTCAAAAACACAAAAAAAAGGAAGTTCTCTCTCTCTCTCTCTCTCTCGCACCCGACGCTAGGGCTCCCTTTAGTCGCCCGTCGCGCCGTTGATCGCCTCGCGCTATATCTCTGGCGGCTACGACGCAAATGGGGCGGTTTTTTTTTTAGCCGCGTTCGGGACCTTCATTTCAGGGGATGAGTCTCGGGATTCGTGAGACCGAAGGATAAGAAAAGGAAGACCCATCCCCTTTTGCTTCTGATCAGGCCTTGACAACGGAGGGGAGCCTCCGACATCACAAACTCGATGTTCGGGTAAATCCCTCTTTCCTTTTTATCAATATTTTAAAAGCTTGAAAAATAATATATAAAATAGATGAAAGGGCGACAGTGGATAATAAGGTCAAGGATTGAAAATCAACCTTCAAAGTATCTGCTTCTGATCACTGATGATGCGAAAAAGGAGAATCTATTTTGATTGTTTTTATTGCTCTCTCTTCTACTTTCCGTTTACAATGTCTCCGTAAAACAAAAAAAAAGATCCGAACCCTTTTTACATCAACATTTGATGACTTTATAGCCATGAATACACTAATCTTTAATATTATATGGTTTATTCCATATTCTGCTTCGTTTCTGTTGCCTTTTGGGGTTGTTTGCAGATGATGGGTGAAGCCTGCAGGCGACGGAGGCCGAGACAGTGGACGATGGAGACGTGCGAGGAGCGGCAGACAAGGAGCCTGGGAGAACTCGAGACCTCGGGGGTGTGGGCATCAGAGTCGAGGCGCGTGGCGGTCGAGACGAGGCAAGGCAAGGCGCGCGTGCGGGGAACTGGAGCGACGCGCGTGGCCGACGCGCGAGGCAGATGAAGGGCCTGCTGGCGGCGCTTGGCTTAGGGTCCCTAGGGTTTCTGTTTTGGCTTAATCCTTGGGCCATTGGGCTGCTGTAATTGGGCCGGCAATTTAGGTTTAATGGATTATTTGTAATTGGGCTTAGTTACTCGGGTTTGTGGGTTAATGGGTCAGGGTGTAAGTGATTGGGCTTGTACTGTTTAAATATTTTGACTGTAATTGGACTTTTAATGGACTTTGTTTCATTTATTTTATTTTGTTTTGTTTTGGGCATTTTATGTCGGGTTTCAGAAATGTAAATGGACATTTGGACTATATTTTTATTATTTATTTATTTGGGCCTTTATAACATTTGGTTTTTCTTTTTTCATCTGATTTTATTTTGGCTAATGGGCCCGGGCTTGGGTTTTGGTTAAGGGCCCGGGCAAGATTGGTGATTACAGCTGCCCCTCTTTGCTCGTTGTTGTGAAACAATAATAGAGCAAAGACAAAAGAAAAACCAATTTTGCCCGGTCTTGGCGGGCTTGGGTTTATTGGTCCTTGTCTCCTCTTCAAACTCCACTATAACCTGTTGCATTGATCCACTCTGCCACTGCTCCCGCGTGACCTAACCCGTAGCTTCAATTCGCTTTTCCTCAATCTTGTTCCCTTTTGAACTTGTTCCAATGTGATTTCACGACACTGAGATTCGTAGCTTCGATGTACCAACCGCTCCACTGGGACTTTGAGGAAGTAAATCCGAATTTTTCGAGTTGCTTCCTTGTTCTCGCATCATGAACCAACTCTCTCTCTCTTTTTCTTCTTCTTTTTCTTCTTTTTTTCCTTTTTTTTTGACTTAGCGTGTCCCGAGGCCCAACTCATTTCTCACGTTATGAGTTGATTTTTGAACGGAATTTAAAAACAGAAATTAAATACCTCGGCGTGTCCCGAGGCTCAACTCACCTCTCGCATTATGAGTTGATTTTTGAACGGAATTTAAAAATAGAAATTAAAGACAGAAATTAAATACCTCGGCGTGTCCCGATGCCCAACTCACCTCTCGCATTATGAGTTGATTTTTTGAACGGAATTTAAAAACAGAAATTAAATACCTCGGCGTGTCCCGAGGCTCAACTCATTTCTCACGTTATGAGTTGATTTTTGAACGGAATTTAAAAACAGAAATTAAATACCTCGGCGTGTCCCGAGGCTCAACTCACCTCTCGCATTATGAGTTGATTTTTGAACCGGATTTAAAAACAGAAATTAAAGACAGAAATTAAATACCTCGGCGTGTCCCGAGGCCCAACTCACCTCTCGCATTATGAGTTGATTTTTTGAACGGAATTTAAAAACAGAAATTAAATACCTCGGCGTGTCCCGAGGCTCAACTCACCTCTCGCATTATGAGTTGATTTTTGAACAGAAATTTAAAGGCAGAAATTAAATACCTCGGCGTGTCCCGAGGCCCAACTCACCTCTCGCGTTATGAGTTGATTTTTAAAACTTATTCTCTGGTGGAACTCGGATGCCTTCTTTTCCTCGATTTGGCACAACGATCAAGATTTCTTGCTTTATTGGTGTACCTGTATGTGTCATGCGGGATGTTATCATGATATGCATGTGTTTGTCTTAAATGCTCTTATGCCTACGTGATTATGCCATGCGCTCCGGGTTTGTTTGTCATGTATCTCTCGTTATGATGACTTGTATTCATTGTTTCGATTCTTGACTTTTCTTTTGGGTTTTGTTCTCATTCGTAAGTTTTACGAGTAGTCTGCACCCCTCCTATATCGACCCTTTTGTTCCCTTGTTGAACTTTTGTTCTTGCTTTGAAGCTCTCATGCTTACTAGGTTCTCATCCAGGTAATGTTCAACGTTCTTTTTGTTCAGAGTATGTAATTTCACTGTTTACAATTTAAACGAACCAAACACGAAATGCATGATAATGGCCAGGTGGGTGTGAAAGAGATACCTTATGTTCGTATTTATTTCAAAGCAACAAGGAAAGAGAATTGACAAGGAATGATTCAATAAGGAAAACATAAAAAGAAAGTAGATTCAATTGTCACTAATGCTCTAGATATCTAACGCATGAACTTCTCCATGCTCCTTCACCCTGAACCCCCTTTGAGTGAAGCTCCTTGCGTAAAAGACCCTGAGCTTCTGAGTCCGCTTCAAATATTATAAACTCGCCCCTTGACTCCCCGTTCAAAACGTTCTTGCTCTTTATGCGTGAATCCCCTTCGTTAGGACGCCTTTTCAAGTTTTCATCCCAATTGTGTTTATCAAGATGCCCTTTCGGGTTTTCATCTTGATTTTTTCTTTTCTCTCTCTCTCTCTTTTTTTTTTAGGCGTAGTACTTCTTCACGGCATCTGAGTTTACTGGGTTCGATACCTCTTTCCCATCCATCTCTGTGAGAATCAAAGCTCCACCAGAGAAAGCCTTCCTTACGACGTAGGGTCCTTCCCAATTCGGTGTCCATTTTCGTCGAAAGTCTTTTTGTATTGGGAGGATCTTTCTCAACACGAGCTCTCCTTCGCGAAATTCCCTTGGCCGTACCTTCTTGTCGTGGGCCGTGATCATTCTCTTTTGGTACGTCTGTTCATGACAGATTGCTTTCAAGCGCTTTTCTTCGATCAGATTCAGTTGGTCGTATCGAGCTTGTACCCATTCTGATTCTTCCAGTTTTGACTCCATTAAGATTCGTAAAGAAGGGATTTCCACCTCGATGGGCAGTACAGCTTCCATTCCATATACTAGAGAGAAAGGAGTTGCCCCCGTGGAGGTCCGCACACATGTGCGGTACGCGTATAGGGCGAATGGTAGCTTCTCGTGCCAGTCTTTATATGTCTCAGTCATCTTTCCAATAATCCTCTTGATATTCTTGTTGGCAGCTTCTACGGCTCCATTCATCTTTGGGCGATAGGGTGAGGAATTGTGATGCTTTATTTGAAATTGTTCACACACTTCCTTCATCATCCTGTTGTTCAGGTTCAAGGCATTATCTGAGATGATTTTCTCGGGTAATCCATATCGACATATAACCTCCTTTTTCAAGAACTTGCAAACCGCGATTTTTGTCACGTTCACAAACGAAGCGGCCTCAACCCATTTCGTGAAGTAATCTATGACCACGAAGATGAATCGATGGCCATTAGAAGCCTTTGGGGAAATTGGACCTATAACATCCATGCCCCACATGGAAAAAGGCCACGGAGAGGTCATCACGTGGAGGGGCGAAGGTGCTGCATGAATTTTGTCGCCATAAATTTGACATTTGTGACACCTTCGTGCATAGCTGATGCAGTCACTTTCCATTGTCAACCAGTAGTAGCCGAGTCTCATAATTTTCCTGGCCATGGTGAAACCGTTGGCATGTGTTCCACAAGTTCCTTCATGAACCTCTTCAAGTATTTTTCTGGCTTCGACATTATCCATGCATCTTAGAAGCACTTGATCTTTTCCTCTCTTGTATAGGATGTCCCCATCAAGAACAAATCCTGCTGCCATTTTTCTGATTGTTCTTTTGTCGTTCTCGTTTGCTTGCTCCGGGTACCTTTGATGTTTGACATATCCCAAGATATCATGGAACCATGGTCGTCCATCCGCCTCTTTTTCAACGCTAAAACAATGCGTCGGGGCCTCATATATGCTCATCTGGAGAGGCATTATTTCCGCTTCTCGATTCGCTTTGAACATAGAAGCTAAGAGATGGCCAAGGCATCAGCCAATTGGTTTTCCTCTCGTGGAAAAGTAATTAAAGGTCACTTCTTCGAATTCTTTGACCAGATCCATAACAAGATCGTGATATTTGACCAGCTTTGAGTCTCTCACTTCCCAATCTCCACGGATTTGGTAAATCACCAATGCTGAATCCCCTGATACCTTTAGGATTTTGATGCCTCGTTCAATAGCTGCGCGGAGCCCCATGATGCAAGCCTCGTATTCCGCTATGTTATTGGTACAGAAGAAGTTTAATCAGGCAGTGAATGGATAATGACTCCCTTCCGGTGACACCAAGACTACTCCGATCCCATGCCCTAATGCATTTGATGCCCCGTCGAAACTCATTTTCCATGACTCTTCTTTTGACGATTCGCATTCTTTTTCTGTGATGCACATCAAATCTTCATCCGGGAAGTCAAATCTTAATGTCTCGTATTCTTCTGTGGTTCGGGCTGCTAGGAAGTCGGCTATTGCGCTCCCTTTTATCGACTTTTGGCTCACATAGATGATGTCGTATTCCGATAGCAGGATCTGCCATCGCGCCATTCTTCCTGAGAGTGCAGGTGATTCCATCATGTACTTTATTGGGTCCAATTTAGAGATTAACCATGTCGTATGATACAACATATATTGTCTAAGCCTTCGAGCTGCCCAAACCAGAGCACAACAGAATTTTTCGATTGATGGATATTTTGCTTCATACTCTGTAAACTTCTTACTGAGGTAATAGATCGCCCTTTCTCTTCTCCCCGACTCGTCATGTTGCCCCAGTACATAACCCATTGAATTTTCGAACACCGTCAGGTACAGTATTAACGGTCTCCCGGGAGTCGGTGGTACTAGCACAGGGGGGTTAGACAAATATTGTTTTATTTTGTCGAAGGCAGCTTGGCAGTCCTCGTTCCATTCCCCAGGATTGTGTTTTCTCAATAGTCGAAAAATTGGGTCGCATTGGTTGGTAAGTTGAGCAATAAAACGGGCGATGTAATTTAACCTTCCTAGAAATCCTCTGACTTCTTTTTGTGTCTGTGGAGGCGGTAATTCTTGTATGACCTTTATTTTGTCGGGATCGACCTCGATACCTCTCTCGCTAACGATAAAGCCCAGTAGTTTCCCCGAGGTTGCTCCAAATGTACACTTAGCCGGATTAAGCTTCAGTTGAAACTTTCTCAGTCTTTCAAACAATTTCCGGAGGTTTCCAACATGCTCTCCTTCTTCCCGAGATTTGGCTATCATATCGTCGACATAAACTTCTATCTCTTTGTGCATCATGTCGTGAAACAGCATCACCATTGCCCTTTGATATGTTGCCCCAGCGTTTTTCAAGCCGAATGGCATCACTTTGTAGCAGAAGGTTCCCCACATCGTCACGAATGTAGTTTTTTCCACGTCCTCAGGGGCCATCTTTATTTGGTTATAACCCGAAAACCCATCCATAAAAGAGAATAATGAATGTTTCGCCGTGTTATCCACCAATGTATCGATGTGTGGCAAGGGAAAATTATACTTGGGGCTTGCTCGATTCAGATCGCGATAGTCCACACACATTCGCACCTTGCCATCTTTCTTTGGCACTGGGACTATATTAGCCACCCACTCCGGATATCTGGAGACTTGTAAGAAACCGGCGTCAAACTATTTTTTGACCTCTTCTTTTATCTTTAAGAGCATTTTGGGTCTCATTCGTCTTAGCTTCTGCTGGATTGGTCTGCATTCTGGCTTCACAGGGAGCTTGTGGACCACTACATCTTCGCTTAATCCCGGCATGTCCTGATATGACCATGCAAATACGTCTTTGTATTCATGAAGCAAGGTGACCAAGTCGTGTTTGGTGGGCTCTGAGATGGAGGTTCCAATCTTCACTTCTTGCCTCTTTTCTTCGTTTCCCAGGTTCACCGTCTCGATAGATTCTTGGTGGGGGAGTATCTGTTTATCTTCCTGTTCTATCATCTTTAGTAAGTCAGGGGTCGAGACAAAATCTTCGGCATCCTCGTCGGCTTCGAATTCTCCTAAACAAACAACTTGCTCAAAGTCGATTTTAGGATCAGTAGCAGGATTGTTCACGCTGTCATTATCTGAGCACCTGACAAGTAAAAAGAAACTATAGAGAAATATCGAGGTATTGGAAACACAAATGCGATTCTATGACATGAATATATATATATATACATATATGAAGACAGGCCATGAGAAGAGGGAATAGACATGAGGCTAATGAGAATGAGAGACAGTGACAAAATGCATCTTCATTGATTGTTCATTTAAAAGTTAGACAGCTGATACAAACTTTTATAACAAATTCCCCTTCGACTTAGAGGAATACCGAAGGTGTCATTGAGAATTACTTTGGAGGGATCTTAGAAACTACAAGAAGATCTTCAGCGGTCCAATTGTTCAACACATATCCAGGAGGACCAAGGCGTATCTTTGAAAGGCCCTTCATCGCATCGTCCGCTTTGTCGATGACATTTATGTGGAAGTTCTGGAGATCCCTCTCAACTAATAGCAGCGTGTTTCGTGAACTACCTCCCTCTGGGTACATCATCCCTGCGGACGTAAAAGTTTTCGCTAAGGGTGGGTATATCATGGGCTCCCATTCTACCTCCCGACCTGAGGCTCTTGCGATCCTTTTTCCTTGATCTTTCTGCAGTTGTTTCCTTCTTTGTCGTCCATCAGGTTTGAATCCTAAGCCATACGGAGCCTTGTGGTGTACAGGGTTTAGCGCTCTAGCTATCCCTTGTTGATATCTTCCTAAACCCTTTCCTGCTCGGGTACCTTTTCCTACCGTCAGCTTGACCCCCATCTTGGTGTTTCTTGACAGCTTGGGTGTGGGAGTCCTATCTCTTTCGGCGACAAATGTAGCGTTGATGAATTCGAAGGAACGAAAGGAGCATTCTGGCACATCTTTGTTTGCCTCGATGTAGGGTGTGTTAGTAGATAGCGATGCGACGATGTCTTCTTCACCGGCGATCGTGATCAGGCGGTTATCCATAATAAACTTTATTTTCTGATGAAGAGATGAAGGGATAGCTCCTGCGGAGTGGATCCAGGGCCTTCCTAAGAGGCAATTATATGAAGGAGCAATGTCCATGACTTGGAATTCGACATTGTATATGCACGGGCCCACCTCTAGAGGGATCTCAATTTTTCCCATAACTTCCCGCCGTGTTCCATCAAATGCCCTTACCGCGGAATGGCAAGGCCTCAGATAAGACATGTCGACAGGCATCCTAGACAGTGTAGCCAACGGCATGACATTGAGCGCGGACCCGTTGTCGATAAGCACGTGCGGTATTATATATCCTTTGCACCCGGTCGTGATATGCAATGCTTTAACAGAACCCCTACCATTTGGTGGTATTTCATCATCGCTGAAGGAGATGAAATCATCTGCATTTAAATTGTTCACCCACCTATCGAGTTTTTCAATGGGCACATTGCTTGGCACATACGCTTGGTTCAACACCTTCAGTAAAGTGTTTCGATGTGGCTCTGAGTTCAACAATAGGGATAATACTGAGATTTTTGCCGGTTGTTTATTCAGCTGCTCCACGACATTGTATTCGCTGTGCTTAATGAACTTTAAGAATTCCTGTGCCTCGTCCTCATTCACCGGCTCCTTAGTTCCTTGCTCAGATTGTATTTCAACCTCACCCTTGGCCTCGGGTATTGGTGCCTTCCCTTTCTGACTTGTGCCAACGGCTTTCTTCTTCGTCTCAAACACCTCAGGGGAATAGCATCTCCCACTGCGGGTAAAATGCCCCACCTCACTGATGCTTCCAGTTGTAGCCTCAGGTGTGGTGACGTTGACATCATACTTCCACGGCACTGCCTTACTATCCGTGTAAGGGAAAGGGGAAGGTACTTGGATTATCATTTTTGGTTTCCTCTCTTCCTTCTTTGCCTCATAGTAGATTACCAGAGGCCGATCGGCACTGTAAGGAGGGCCTGATGATTGGCCCTCAGATGCACATATATCCCTTCCACCGGTCTCTTCCATCTTATTGAAGATTTCCACCTTTTTATTGTCCATCATGCTTTGAAGCAGCTCTCTGAACTCCTCGCAAGATTGGATATGGTGTCCTGATATGCCGTGAAAGACACAAAAACTTGGACTCTTCACGCTTTCCACCCTGAAATTCCTGTCGAGCATGCCTTTCTCAACCATTACTTCCCAGACCTTCTCCAAAGGTGTCCTTATCCTGGAAACACAGCTTCTGACTCGCCACTTATCTTCTGGCGTCACCATATTCACGTTTCCTGTAGCGTGATTAGGTAGCGGGTTTCTCGCCATATTGTTGGTACCATCAAATCGCAAGATTCCGGCGTCGATGAGGCCTTGAACTCTTCTCTTAAAGGCTAAACAGTTATCTGTAGAATGCCCCTGGTTCCCGCCATGATACATGCAATTAGCGTTGGGGTCGTACCACTTTGGGAATGGGGGCTTCAATGGTGCCATGTAATGTGGTGAGATTAACTGCTTTTCCAGTAGCTTCGGGCACAGTTCTCCGTATGACACGGGAATGGGGGTGAACTGGGGTCTATCAGGGTTGGGTCTTACTGGTCTTTGTTCGTTTTTTGGCCGACTTTGGGCAGACATGGTATTTGGTGGGATTATGGTGAATGGTCTTTGAGTGTCGGTGGCATAAACGGGATAGGGAGGAGGTGCTTGATAGTAAGGGCTTTGTGGAGGAAAGTATAAACTTGGCGGTGGATGAAACTGAGGTCGTGGTCGGGTCGGATATGGATTAGGAGCATAGTGGCTCCCGGTCCCCACCATATGGGCTTCGAGGTCTTTTTTCTTTGCAGGTGTTGGTCTTTTCGAGCTCTCAGGGCCTTCCATTCTTCCACTTTTAATGCCGTTTTCGATGAGTTTGCCAGATATTACGAGGTCGGCGAAGTCTTTCGTGGCGCTTCCCACCAGTTTGTCGTAGAACGGTGCCCTCAAAGTATTGATGAAAAGGACCGTTACCTCACTTTTAGTTAGAGGGGGCTCGACCTAGACTGAGAGATCCCTCCATCTCTGAGCGTATTGTCTGAAGGTCTCCGTTGGCTTTTTTTCCAACATTTGCAGTGTCATCCGATCGGGAGCCACATCAGAAACATGCTTATATTGTTCACAGAATGCAGTTGCCAGGTCCTTCCATGACCGTATCCTCTCTGTGCTAAGCTGATCGTACCATCGGAGGGCTGATCTGATCAAGCTATCCTGGAAACAGTGTATTAATAGCTTGTCCTCATTCAAGTGTCCGGCCATCTTTCGACAGAACATGATAAGATGTGCCTTTGGACATCTCGTTCCCTCATACTTTTCAAAATCCGGTACCTTAAACTTTGGAGGTAGAACCAGATCGGGCACCAAACTAAGCTCTTTGGCACTTAGTGCAGAGAAGGTTCCAGCACCTTCCACCGCCTTGAGTCTTTCTTCTAGACTCTTATATTTTTCTTTAGCATCATGGCCATCCCTCTTTAACCTAGCTATTTCCATCGGATCATCCAAATTCGGAGCCATCGGGTTAGCAGAATTATCTCCAGCGTTTGATACGTATATACCCTCCCCCAGATGGGTAGGTGGGATGGGTTGTTGTTCCAGGCCTACTGGGTTCCTTTGAGGATATCCCCTTTGCGTTGCATGAGCATGGGGTGGCATGAATCCTGGGGGATAGAGCGGATCTTGATTGTCCCTCGAATGGGGCTCCGTAATGTCAGGACTTTGCGCGAGTCTTTGTCCATTGGACATGGCCGTCAACATCTTTAACATTTTATCTATTTGATCATTGTGTTCTCGCGATTCCTCGCGAGACCTCATCATCAGGTCCCTCGCTTCTTGCTGTGCCTTGGCTAACTGTTCTTGCAGCTCTTTCTGGGTTCTTTCCATCTTTTCAATCCTCTCATTGAGTTCGGCGTCCATAGCTCTAGTTCTTAAGCGTGTTCTATAGGGATGATGTGATTCCAGGTTCGTAATGTCGTAGCTGCGGATTATGCAATTTTAAGTTTAGCGAATAATTAAAGTGACATGATGCTGATGTATGTAATGCAATGCAAATGAATGACATGAATGCGAAAAGGTGTCAACTCTGATTCAATTCCCCATAGGAAACTTCCTTAGAATACAAAGCTCTTTACATAAAAGAGATTACAAAAACGGCCTCGCTCTAACACCCAAGGCTTTAATCTTTGTCAGTAAGGAAGCTAATTCTCGTCCACGATCCGACTGTGTCTCGAATTGTACGCTCAATGTGTCGGCCTGTATAGCTAGAGTTTGTAAATATTCGGCTATCTCTCGTATCCGGACTATAGCTTCCCCCATGATGTAATCTCTGTCTTTGACTCGATTCTGGGAATGGTACAGCTCTGCTTCCCTTTGTTCTTCGTTCTTCTTTAAATACCCGATATGATTCTGACAGCTCAACAGCTCCATTTCTAGCTCTTCGGTCCTCTTTTCCATTTCTTCAATTCTACTCAGACTTGCCTTTAATTCCCTTGCCGGGTTACGATTTCGATAATAGTCGAGGGACTTCTCCAACTTCGACACCCTTGTCTTCAATTCGTTTCTTCTACTCTGGCCTTCTGACATTTGCTTTTCTAGGATCTCATTCTGAACCTTCATTTCTTGAAATTTCCTTTGCCATTGCTCGGCTTTAGCTCTTTCTTCTTGCAACTCTTGTCGCCATTGGCTCGAAGTCTTTCCTAGTCCAGCAGTTCTCATCGAGAGGCGCATCTTCTTGTAGTCCCCCTTTAAGCTATCCAATTCTTCTTCGGCTTTGCTCTTCCCCTTCTGCACCTTTTCCGTCTCTGATTTCTGTATCTCTACATTTAACTTCAAAAACATCTTTTCCTCCTCCAACTGCTCGATTCTCTTTTCAAGCTCGGAACTTCGCTGTACGAAATCTTGCTTTATAATTTCTAATTCTGTTGGTATCACTCGCAACCGTTCCTCCAAAGACTGAGCATTATCTAAGCTTGGTCCCGGGATATTATCATTGATTCTCTTGCTTAGCCATGCTTTGTACTCAGAAGTTTCCGTTTCTCCCGCAGCTAACCTCTTCATTCGATGTGTTTGTTTCCAAGCATTTGCCGTTTCTTTGATCTTCTTCTTGTATCCCTCTCCCGTATAAGAGAACTCACTTCGGTTTAAACCATGTGTCGCCGGCATGAACTGTCTAGACTGGTATTGTCTTGCCGCTAGCAATGGGGCATACCCGATGACTCCCCAAATTCCGGGTAGAGGTACCCAATTGAAGTCTCCACATCTATAAAGTATCTCTCCAGGCATCATCCAGGGAGCTCTCCACTCAACGTCTTTTCCTTGAAGGTTCTGAAAAATTGCCATCCATCCCTCTTCTGTTACGTCCTCTCTTCTAGACATAACTGCTTCCTCTTTTATTGGTGAATAGTCTCTATGAAAAGGTCGACAAGAGACTTTGTCCATCTTCCAAAAATACCCGTGAAACCATACCATCAATAACTGGGCGCATCCGATAAATCTTCCCTCTCCCGCTCTTCTGCATGCATTTAACGATCTGAAGGTTTCCGCGAGAATCGCCGGAACATGTGTGACTTGCTTATCCAATCGGTCGAACAGATCCACCACCGCTTCATCTACGTGCCTCAGAGCTTTTGGGAAGATGACTAAACCGTAAAAGCTTAGGGCAAAAATATCAACCTTCCTCCCCCCGTCAGGGTGTGTCGAAATCAGATCCCTTAAATCCACCCAAGGAAAGCATCTCCCTTCACCCTTTTGCTGAATCTTGGCTGAGATCCACTGCTCACTCATTCCCGTAATCTTCATCAACTTCTTTGCCAAAGGAGGGACATAAGCAGGCCTAATATAGACCTTATCGACTTGCATCTCGGGAATACGAAGCAAAGCGGTGTATTCTTCTATTGTTGGCACCAAATCCACCTCCCCAAAAGTGAAACAGCTGTACGCGGAATTCCAAAATTGGACCATAGCCCGAAACAAGTGTTTATCTATTTTGACATCCAACAAGTGAGATATATCACCATAGCGGCGGTAGAATATCTGTTTGGCTTCGTCTTCCCAATGGGTCCAGATATCCCGCAACTCTCGAAGCTCGTTTTGCGTCACGCTAACACGGGTAAAGTCCCACAGTTCTGATGTATGACCCTCGACTAAGCTATCTCCTTCCCCAGATTGTAACCTTTCTGACCATGTGCGCACGGCCGCATTGTCCTCTACTTTATCAAGAAAGTCATTTTCCATAGCAAACTTCCTATTTCGGCAACCGAGCAGAAATTGACACCTCTGTTATATGGAATGTCATGCAAATCAACAAACAAAAACAAGTTAGTACTGCACAGTCAAACAAGCAGAATATCAATAAACGCTTATCCGGGTAACTATTTCGACATTATGCCTAGGGTAGGCTCTAGGGCTTCTATATGGGGTTCAGTTCTACACAGGGGTACCTGAACCAGCAGATTCCTCGATCCTCACCCATTATAGGCTCATACAGACCAAGTTCGGTTCAGGGGGATACATTTCCCTACGGCCATGCGGAGGTGAAAACCTCACGAAACACGTAGCTACGTATGTCTCCCGGAAGCAATCCACTAGCCCATGCGGAGGTGAAAACCTCACGAAAGCTTAGTTTCTTACTTCCACTTAAAGGTGTGACCGACGATCATGCAATGTAATGCCAAAATATTTCACGGGACTCGACACCATGGCACAAACGAATGCATCAAAGAGAAACATGATTTTTTTCAAAACATTTTTCCAATGTTTCCCAACAAAGGGACAAAAATCAACCAATTTCCGGCCTGACTCTCTTTCCCCAGCGGAGTCGCCAAGCTGTCGTAACCATTTTTTGACAAAACGGGAATCGACTTTAAAAAACAGGGGGAGTCGCCACCGATCTTTGTTAAATGTGATCGGATCACCTTGTTTTAATAAAACAGTTTCATTTACTAAAACAAAATTTTGTTGGTCTACGAAATGTGAGAAAACAGGTTCAGGAGTCGATTACGGGCAAGGAAGGGTTAGCACCCTTGCAACGCCCAAAATCGGTACCAAATTGATTGATATTGTCCCAATGTTGAACGCTTGAATGTATTTGGGGTTGAGAGGTTCTTAAAAAGGTTATTTCAAGAAGTATTGAGTCCCTAGATTTAACTCGTTCCAAAGGAATGAAAATGTCACATCCAACACGTTAGGACATAACATATTCACACTTCGATACCGAGACCGTCTTTAGTTCTCAAATGTATAAGAAGGATATTTGGTTATTTTAGTTGACCAAAAGATAGACACCCAGCACGTTAGGATATTATCTTCCGAGCTTCTAAACACCCCAAACATTGCCTTTATCTTTAAAAAAAACTTTTGAATGAAGTGTAATTTTGCAAAAATGTATTTTTTTATTCTAAACCGTTCTTAGAAACAATTATAATATACTAATGTTTCAAATAGGTAATCAAGAAATGATAACAAGAAATACGACAAATAATAATTCCTATATTTAAACAATTACAAATATATGATGCAATATGGACAGACACGGTAAACAACAACAACAAATACGAGCATATTTCATGCGAGTTTGATTTCTAGGTCACAGGACATACATATGATACAAATGTTATAAACAATATATGGAATAAAGATCGTATATAATGATTTAAAGTAAAAACGTATGACAATGTTGATAATATACATAAAACATATTTTTCAATTTAAATCTATACTCTACAAAAATATAATATGATATAATACTATATAATGTATAATTTTTTTTTAAATATGTAACGTAATAACTAATATAAGAAAATAATTGGTAATGAAAATAATATTAAACGAAACAAAATAATGAATAATAAAATTATTTACACGTATGCATGCATAATATGTCAATCATAAAATAATTTACATAACATAAACGACCTAAGTAAAATAGATCAAATAATATAAATAACTTTAAAAACTTTAGAAATAATGCATATGATTATATGAAATAGAAATAAAGATATAACATGATGATATGTAAAAGAAATACAATTAGGATAAATAACTTAAACAATAGTAACGATAATGAATAATGGTAATGCAAATAAAAATAAGACTAAGTCGACATCCAAATGAAATTAAAGGGGCTAAAGCTGAAATTACACCAAATCTTAAAAAATGGGTCGTTTTAATTTAAACCGTTAGAGCCTTACGGGGTCGGATTGAAAATGAAATGAGAGTTTAGGGGGGGCGAATTGAAAATAAGGGAGTTTGAAATAGACATGGTTGAGGATAATAAAACGCGGAGGGACCGGGATAGCAATTAGGCCGCTGGAAGAAAAAATGCGCGGATCCCTTTTAAACGGGTCGGGTCTACGCGCGGGCCTAAAGAGGGCCAAACGGCGTCGTTTAATCTCCAGTTTTAAAACCCCAAAAAATCCTTCTTTATTCATTTGCAGATTGGGTTTTTCAAAAACACAAAAAAAAAGGAAGTTCTTCTCTCTCTCTCTCTCTCTCTCTCTCGCACCCGACGCTAGGGCTCCCTTTAGTCGCCCGTCGCGCCGTTGATCGCCTCGCGCTATATCTCCGGCGGCTACGACGCAAATGGGGCGGTTTTTTTTTTAGCCGCGTTCGGGACCTTCATTTCAGGGGATGAGTCTCGGGATTCGTGAGACCGAAGGATAAGAAAAGGAAGACCCATCCCCTTTTGCTTCTGATCAGGCCTTGACAACGGAGGGGAGCCTCCGACATCACAAACTCGATGTTCGGGTGAATCCCTCTTTCCTTTTTATCAATATTTTAAAAGCTTGAAAAATAATATATAAAATAGATGAAAGGGCGACAGTGGATAATAAGGTCAAGGATTGAAAATCAACCTTCAAAGTATCTGCTTCTGATCACTGATGATGCGAAAAAGGAGAATCTATTTTGATTGTTTTTATTGCTCTCTCTTCTACTTTCCGTTTACAATGTCTCCGTAAAACAAAAAAAAAGATCCAAACCCTTTTTACATCAACATTTGATGGCTTTATAGCCATGAATACACTAATCTTTAATATTATATGGTTTATTCCATATTCTGCTTCGTTTCTGTTGCCTTTTGGGGTTGTTTGCAGATGATGGGTGAAGCCTGCAGGCGACGGAGGCCGAGACAGTGGACGATGGAGACGTGCGAGGAGCGGCAGACAAGGAGCCTGGGAGAACTCGAGACCTCGGGGGCGTGGGCATCAGAGTCGAGGCGCGTGGCGGTCGAGACGAGGCAAGGCAAGGCGCGCGTGCGGGGAACTGGAGCGACGCGCGTGGCCGACGCGCGAGGCAGATGAAGGGCCTGTTGGCGGCGCTTGGCTTAGGGTCCCTAGGGTTTCTGTTTTGGCTTAATCCTTGGGCCATTAGGCTGCTGTAATTGGGCCGGCAGTTTAGGTTTAATGGATTATTTGTAATTGGGCTTAGTTACTTGGGTTTGTGGGTTAATGGGTCAGGGTGTAAGTGTTTGGGCTTGTACTGTTTAAATATTTTGACTGTAATTGGACTTTTAATGGACTTTGTTTCATTTATTTTATTTTGTTTTGTTTTGGGCATTTTATGTCGGGTTTCAGAAATGTAAATGGACATTTGGACTATATTTTTATTATTTATTTATTTGGGCCTTTATAACATTTGGTTTTTCTTTTTTCATCTGATTTTATTTTGGCTAATGGGCCCGGGCTTGGGTTTTGGTTAAGGGCCTGGGCAAGATTGGTGATTACAGTACCATATTTTGGCACCACAATTGCAAAAATGGACCCCCTATAGGCTATAGTGTCGCACTTAATTTTATCGTTCTTATATTTGTTTGGTACCAAATGAACGAGGATAACATGTAGAAACAAGCCGTGGTTTATATATTGAGAATCCGAAAAGGTTTGTTGTAACAACTTCTCGACGAAATGTTGTTTAATTAAAATATTATCAACCAAATTAAATTCAAGGACTTGATTAAGCTTTGTTTTTTCAAAAAAATAAATATATATTTTTTAATTATAGCATTGAAAATTTTAACTCAACTCAAAATTGAGTGTTAAAAGAATAGATAGACCATTGTCGGACATCATCGTATGAAAGCTTGTAAATAAATAATAGTTAACAGTTTCAATTTAATTTATTTTTTCTGAAAATTGTGACGTTTAGTAAATTCTCATATTTAATTTACCTTTAGTTTTAATTTTTAATTTTTCAAAATTTTTAATAAAATCTTATATATTTTTAGCCAAAAGGACTTTAGTAAAAAAAGAAGAAGAAGCCAAGTTAACATATTAATCCATATGGTATGTCAATATTTTCATTTGTTAAAATCAAATCCATATGGTATGTCAATATTTTCATTTGTTAAAATCAAATGGATGAATAATAATTTTTGTTAACGGAACGATTCTAGTGATTTAATTTTAATTACTAAAATATCAAATAAATGATTTTTGGATTAATATTATTTAGAATTTTGCCAAAAGAAAAGTAATGAAAACTCAATTGAGCTTGGATTCACATGCAGGGAAGCCAAGGAGATAGCGACTGTGTAATTTGTAATGTTGGTAATGCTTTGAATACTTTCGTTTATTAATAATTTGTGGTTGGTAAAAAAATTGTTGAATTAATTGTGGATTAAATTTTAGTTTGAGTGTTTAATTTTAGATATTGTATTAAAAAGAATAGATATAATAAAAATATTTATTTTTAGCATGTTGATGGTGAAGTATAACTAGGAATAGATTAAAATTAAATTAAAGGTTATAATTGTTGAGTCAACCTAAAATTTTTTTAAAACTTAAGACTGGAAATCGCATTGTTAACATGTAAACAACTCACATGCTCTGCATTGAGAAAAGAGGGGTTCATATGATTTAGTACACATAATATTTAAACGTGCACAACAATTACATTATCCTTGTATATTCCATGTTACTTTTAAATAATTATAAAATTATAAAAAAAAATACACTTGAATTAATTTTACATTTATAGGCGGGTCATTATCGCATGTGACTTTTATTTATTGACGAGACCATTTTGATGTTCACCAAAAAAAAAAAAAATTCATTCATGAACTAGACTTGTTTTCAGAAGATTACAATCATAGTGAGTTAACCCAAACGCTTCAAACAATCATGGGTTCCTTGCCTAACACTTCTGCGGAGGCTCAGCAGCTAGACCTGGAGGATTCCAGTCGAACCGAGAGAGTGCAGTGGCTGATTAATTCACCTGAGCCTCCTAGTTTATGGCAGGAACTAGTTGGTACAGTCAAAGGAAGTTTGTTAACTCCTGGAAAAAAGAATTCCTCATCCAAAGCCAAGGGGAAATATGCCTTGTCCTTCCTCCGAGGTCTGTTTCCGATCCTCAGCTGGGGAAGGAATTACAAGGCTTCATTTTTTAAACATGATTTAATGGCGGGTTTAACACTTGCAAGTCTTAGCATTCCTCAGGTACCTACTTACTCTCTTTTGCTTCTGTGTCACTCTTTGCTTTCTCATGACTCAACTGTATTTTCTTTTTCCCCAGAGTATTGGATATGCTAATTTAGCGAAACTTGATCCTCAATACGGTCTATGTAAGTTGCTGAAAAACTGAGCTTTTCATTTCCTTATGCTTGAAGTTTCTTGTTCTTGATGAAATTGTGTTATGGGGGTTGTTTCATCTAGATACAAGCGTCGTCCCACCTCTTATATATGCGCTAATGGGGAGTTCAAGAGAAATAGCTATCGGACCGGTAGCCGTGGTTTCAATGCTGCTATCTTCCATGATTCCAGGCCTGGTGGATCCTGCAATTGACCCCATTGGGTACACAAGTCTAGTGTTCACCGTGACATTCTTTGCTGGAACTTTCCAAGCCATATTTGGATTGTTTAGGTAGTGAGATATTTTGAGTTTTTTTTTTTTGGTCCTTTTTAAAAAAAAAAAAATCAATACACATGTTCTTCTCTGAAAACAGTTTTGCTGTTTCACAGACTGGGGTTCCTGGTGGATTTTCTTTCACATGCTGCAGTAGTTGGATTCATGGCGGGTGCAGCCATTGTGATAGGGCTTCAGCAACTGAAGGGACTATTTGGACTGAGTCACTTCACCACTAAAACCGATGCAGTGTCAGTTTTGACCTCGGTTTCCAAATCAGTTAAACATGAAGTAAGTAGTCAAGGAAACCTAACTTTGCAGCCATCAATCATTTCAGTATGATTGCTAAAATCTTTCACTTTCATTGTCTCACCCTTTCTATATTTCTTTAAACAGTGGTATCCTCTAAATTTCGTGCTCGGTTTATCCTTCCTGGTATTCCTCCTTGTCGCCAGGTTTATCGTAAGTAATCAAATTCTGGCAGGCTTTTCCCATTAAAGTAATAATATTTAATTATCAGTAAATCTAAATAAAAAAAAAAAAAAAACCTGATTTCAGGGAAAAAGAAACAAAAAGCTCTTCTGGTTCCCAGCAATAGCTCCTCTATTGTCAGTGATATTATCCACCCTGATTGTATATTTAACCAGGGCTGACAATCATGGGGTGAAGATAGTAAAACACTTAAAAGGAGGCCTCAATCCAAGCTCAGTCCATCGTTTACAATTTAATGGCACACATGTTGCAGAAGCAGCCAAAATCGGGTTGATTTCTGCCATTGTTGCTCTCACTGTGCGTAACTACTCTTCATCTCACTCCCATCTTTCTTTTTTAGCTTGTTTACGGCAACTCCATTGAAACATATTCTTCTCAGGAAGCCATTGCAGTTGGCCGATCATTTGCTTCAATTAATGGATACCATTTAGACGGTAACAAGGAAATGTTGGCAATGGGGTTCATGAACCTTGCAGGATCTCTAACTTCTTGCTACGTAGCCACTGGTAAACTGAATCCCATAAATTATATCACACATTCCCCTCATACATAAAATTAATTATATACGTATTGGCAGGTTCATTTTCCAGGACTGCAGTGAACTTTAGCGCAGGCTGCAAGACTGTCGTGTCAAATATAGTGATGGCGATTACAGTGATATTGGCATTGGAGTTGTTTACCAGGCTACTGTATTACACCCCTGTCGCCATCCTTGCTTCCATCATCATGTCTGCACTTCCTGGACTTATTGACATTAATGAAGCTTACCGTATCTGGAAGGTTGACAAACTAGATTTCCTAGCTTGCCTTGGTGCCTTTATCGGAGTCTTGTTCAAATCAGTGGAGATCGGTCTTCTAGTAGCGGTAATTTCTTATCCTTTTCTTCTACACTTAAATATATAAAAAGCTTAATATATATATCATACACCTACTAGATAATAGTACATAACTCTACCTATTTAATATTCCCAGCCTGGATAATAGCAACAAGGGCACAAACCAGACCACACGATATTATAAATTCACTACCAACTAAAAAACATGTGGATATGATCAACAGGGGATGCTATGTTATTTCAAACAATGAATGTTCAGAATTGAAAGAAATTAGAACTCATTGCTACTTGTGGGTTCCATTCCATCTCATAATTGATTTTTGATTGATCCATACAACTACCTACACAGAGAGTCAAAAGTTCACACCCTCTTGAAACCCGTAATTATTTTTTTTACCAGACTTATGGACCCCCAGCGGCCTGTTATCCACTACTTGCAACTATTGCTTTCACCCAGCTATGCCAATGAGTAGATCACAGTTTGCTTGTAAGCTAATGTATAGACAAAAAAGTAAATAGCATATACAGCACAGTAAAAACTCTTGTTTCAGTCCCCTATAAAACAAATAAGTTTTTACTGAACTACTCTTTTAGTCCTATATTCGGTGGCTTTGATTTTCCATGCCTACAAATTTCACAAAATTTATCTCCGTCTCATTCTTCAAAACCTATTCAACTTTCCAGATTGAACTGTTTGTTTTTTATTTTTTCAAAGGAGGCGTGATTTGTATAAATGGGGTTTACTGTGTTACTCATATAAAACCATCCTGTTTGAAACTTTTAATGAGTAAATAATTACAATTTTGCATGTAGAATTTGGAGAGGGATCAATTGGTTACTAATAGGGAAATTAAATTTGCAATAAATTGCAGGTAGCTATTTCATTTGCCAAGGTGTTGCTGAATTCCATCCGACCAGCCGTTGAACAACTAGGAAGACTTCCAAGAACAGATATCTTTTGTGAGGTGGATCAATATCCCATGGCTGTTAAAACACCAGGACTATTCACACTTCGCATAAACTCGAGCTTACTTTGCTTTGCCAATGCCAATTTCCTGAGAGAAAGGTATGTGTATAGCTGCAATTCACAAGAGAAACCAACAATTGGCTCCATTCCACTCCCAAACATAACATTGCACTTGTTTGTTTCAGAATACTAAAGCTCCTTACACAAGATGAGAATGGAACAGAAGAAACTGCAAAAGGCACAGTTCAAATCTTAATCCTCGACATGACCAGTGAGTTTAAATAATCTTCTTGTAGTTTCCAAAAAAAGAACAGCCTATGTCAGAGTATAACTGATTCTCCCTTGTGACAGATGTGATGAACATTGACACTTCTGGAATTCTGGCGCTAGAAGAACTGCACACCGAGCTGGTTTCACTAGGAATGAAAGTAAGCTTATTATAACATCAATCGAGATTGTGATCTTTTTGACCATTCCTGGAATTACATGACTGATTTTAAAACTGCATTTTTTTTTCAGTTGGTAATGGTGAATCTCAGGTGGCAAGTGATCCACAAGCTAAAGCTGTCAAAACTTGTGGAGAAAATTGGAGCTGATGGGATTTTCCTCACGGTTGCTGAAGCTGTGGATGCATGCCTTGCTTCTAAATTAGAAATCAACAACTTGTAATTAATGGCTTCATACTGTACAATACCAGTTCTTGATTAACTACTTCTTAATCAAGAACTTCAAGCAAGTTGAATAAAAGTCGGCCAACTTGCCCTAATAATTGACTACTTTAGTGTGTATTGGTTTGAAAAGGAAACTTAGAGGCTGTTTTAAATCTGTCTCTTTACCATTCCAGTTAATTACAGTCAATCACAGTTTCATGTCTGAAAAAGCATGGAAGATTGATATCCAGTGTACAAATTTTTGACTGGTTTAAAATCGATCCTTGAAAAACACTTTTCAACTGCGTTTGTTAATGTAATTGAATATTTTCCTAAAGAATAGGAAAAGTTTCAATCCATTTGTATGTTCTTCCTCGTGGATCAAGTATTAATTCCCTGTTAGATTAAAGCAAGCGAGGATTCTGGTGACTGACCCTGTTTCTTCGGCAAGATTTGTAGCTTTTTGCAAACTTTGCTCCCTAAAATATTGAGTTATGATTTAATCATGTTTATAAAATTATAATTAAAACAATCACCATTATATAAAATTAATATAAAGTTTAAATTTAATTTCAAAATCTAAATAAATTTAAAGTATAATTAATAAAAATTAGAGAAAGGATTGTATGAAACAGGGATATTATTCCTTTCCAATAGTTTTATGCCACGTTAGTATTTTTATCCTGAATTTCAGGATTTTAATTTAGATTTGATTTTTTTCAGGTGAATTTTAAAATATAAATATTATATTATTTTACAATAAAAATCAATTAATTAATTTGGTATAATAATTTTAAATATATATATAATTGTTAATTTAATCATAAGTGAAAATTTTAAATTATAATTCTTAATATAAATCAATATAAGAATATAATTTTTTACATAGTTAAAAAGTTTATAATTGTAATTATAAAATTTAGGATAGTCTTTTATTATCAATTATTTATTTTTATATTATATATAATTTTTTTTTGGTGAAAAGAAAACAACTTAAAAGGTCCTAAAAGACACTAGAAGCTTTGTCTTGTTGAAAAGTCTTGGCCACCTCATTAGGCGGAACTTCAAATATTCGGAGGGAATTCTGCCAAGATAGACCGGTCTTTGCTAGTTGATCAGCTGTTAAGTTGCACTCCCTTGGAACATGATTGATTTCCCACTGACCACCAGAGTTCATTAGCCTTTTAATTCTTCTGAGAAGAGTAGTGCCCGAATCCACTAATTCGTTTGTGTACAAGACCTTGACCACTTCAAGATTATCTGTCTGAATTTTGATCTTTTTGTACCCCTTGTTTAACAAGATAAGCACTCCGTCGTGAATACTCCAAAATTCTGCTTCCAAAGGTAAGCATTTTCCTAAATAGTGCGTGAAACCTACGATCCAATTACCATCTTGATCACGAACGACGCCTCCTGCTTATTACTACTTTTACATAATATTTATTATTTTATGCATAATATTTTTCACCTGTGCCATAAACTACTTATTACTACTTTTACATTTATGTTACTAATTAGTTATAAAATATTATTTATTGGGATATTGGCATGAAAGGCCTCTGTATTTTGGGGTGTGTTCTAATGTGCCATATGTACTTTCAAAATGTCGAATTTAATACCTATATTTTGTGACCCTAACAGTATCAGGTTTTATGCGGATGTGGCACATTGCCCAATCAGGGGCCGCCACATGGCTGTTTATTGACCTTTGACCCGTTAAGTGACTAAGTGAGGGACTTTTGACCAATTCTTCCTTTTTCTTCTTTTATAGAAAATCAAATGTTTTTTTTTTTTAAATCATTCCAAACACTTTCACCACAATTGAAACTTTTTTCACTTTTTTCCAAATTTCCTCTCTGCTAATTTGCTTCTATTTTCTTCTTCTTCTTAAGAACACAGAAAAAAAAAATTCAAATCAATTAAGCCTCAAGAACATTGACCAAACAACATACTATTTGGAACCCTCTTAATTTAACATTAAGCCTTAAGAAAGCTGAGATATATACATAAAGCAATCAATTCCTCTTGTCAAAAAACACTGGAAAAAAATTATTCGAATCAGTGATGACCCAACACTTAAAACAAAGCAAGACAACTAAAGAAGAAACCATGAAAGCATAGATCAAGATAAGGACACCAAAATGCATTGCCTAGTTTCTCTTGGTAATGAATCTCAAACTCACCATTTTCTCCAAACCCATCAACTAGCCGTTGTTCATTTCTCTAAGCTTATCAATAGCCAGGCCAAGAGTCAACTTGTGGCACCATCTCTGGTACTTCAACCCATTGATGCACCTCAAGGTCTAGGCCACTGAAACGTAGAAGATAAGATGGGAAAGGGAAAGCAAAGTGATGAGTACTCAATAATGGCGACATTGGAGGCAAGTGGATTGAGCTTGAGTCATGAAGATGAAGATTCTGACCTTCGAGTTGACAAGACGCCGAGGAGACCTCATCAACGATGATGGGTCGAGACTTGTGACCTCCGAGTGAACAAAAAGGAGGAAAATCTAAAAAATCCCAAAAATTCCATTACCTTTCTGGGTAGAATCTGAACTTTCTCGATGAAATCATTGTCCCAAATACAAAAGTAGGACTTAATTCTGTAAATTTTGAAGTACATGGACTAAATCTAAAACTTTATCAAAGTACAGGGATTAATGGAAAATTTTAACGTGTAAGGTAAGTAAGACCTTACCGGAGCCAACATTTTTCAATTTGGGACAGCCAAACAGCGCTCAAGATTAATTTTCTGGTTAGTTACCCTACACCAAACTAATGCCAGGTTTCACACTTTGAAACAAAGATTCCTTGGCTTTATATGGAAATCAAATTAAAACTGTTTTTGTTTTAGGGTGTGCCACCTCAAATTGTGTGCCTTTTTTAGGGACTAATAAATAGTATTAACTCATTCGCTTTATGTTTGAACTAATTTAAGGATAATCACTGACTAGATTGTGGACCTCCGATGTTTTTATATTAATTATTGAGTTAATTTCATCCACATCCTTAAATTATGACTCTTATTCTAAATTTGTCCTCAAACTTTAAATCATTCTAATTACATCTTCAAACTGCCAATGTTATTTTAGTTAGGTCTTTCTGTTTCTTAAATCGTTAATTTAATTGTGAAATGATATATAAGATCTTGAATGACATAATCTGCAACGAGAAATTTAAGAAAAAAATTGAAATTTTATTTTGTCAAAATCTTAATTTGAGGTTTTCAAAGTTTTTACTGATGCTTTATTGTTTACTCTCTTTTTCCAATTTTACTTTAATTTTAATTTTTGCTTTTAAATTTATGTTGCAATGTCTTATTTTTTTTCTAAAAACAATCTTTTTAAATTAAGCTACATAAGATTTGACGTGTCATTTAATGGGTTTAACAACAAAAGGACCTGATTGACATAACTTAGATAGTTTATGGATGTAATTAGAATATTTTGAAGTTTGAGAATCAACTGAGAATCATAGTTTGGGATGTCTAATCTTAACTTTCTTTTTTAAATCTGACTAATGAAAATTTGAAATTCAAAATTTATAATTTTTAAGCCTTGTTAATATTCAATAGCTACAAACTTTTATTTAAATATGTTTCACTTTTCAAGATTAATCTTATATTTTGAATCTACAATTTTCTAGATATATTGAACATGAAAAACTTAGTAAAAGAGTATATTTGTCGTTGATGATGAGAATAAAACACATTAAAGTACATTATTTTTGGAAAAATAATAAATTATTTCATTATTACATCCATATATTACATTTTATATTAAACACCGAAATTGTAAAAGAGAAATAACGTTATGCTATTTGTTAATCTTCATATCCATCAAGGCTTAAGCACCAGCAAATGGTTTCCATCTGAAATACATAATAACCATGCTTCAACAATAGAGGTATGTATTATTTCAAAAAAATATATAGATATATGTATACCGTTGTGTCTTTAGCATTGCCTGTATTCTTTGGTGTATTTTTTGAAGATATCTTTGGAAATCCTGAACTAATATCTGCAACCAATTAAGCTATTCATACCACAAGTATTAAACCATGGCAAATTATTCGCTACTCTCTCTTATTAATAAATTATTCCCCAATTTATAAAGGGTTTATATATACATATATAAATTTACATTAATTGGGGAAAAGATTTGAATCTACCCTTTCTATTATACCATTATCGAACCTAATGTTTGGAGTGAAAAATAGATAATAATTTAATGAATTTTAAATAATAAATCGAATAGATAATAATTTAATGAATTTTAAATAATAAATCGACACGTGATAAGTGACATAAATTCTATCATCGTTTTTTCTGTCAAAATTGGATAGGATAATAATTTTTGTAAAATTTTATTATAATACCAAAAGAAAAATACTAGCAAAATGAAAAAAAAAAATAGAATGAGTTTTTTCTTCACCTCTTCAGTATTGCCATCATCATAAACATCTTCCTCCTCTTCACTTTATTGCATGCAAATGAAATTTTGAGAAGAATTTTTCATTAATGAAAGAAAATTAAGGGAATAGAAATGTAGATCCAATTTTTTTTTCTAATCTATGGACAAAGATGAGAGATTTACCTGCCCCATTGTGATTCATTAGCACCGAATCGTCTAGAAATTGTGTTGGACCTAAAGACATATATTAGAAACATACAATTACAACTACCTTTGTTTTAAACAGGAATTAAGAAGGAATTTTGGATGATTTTACTCATAAATTTAAACCTATTTCTTGGTGGTAGGTTTGGCAATGTTGGAGATTGAGTGATGGAAACAACTGAAGGTTTGGTAACAGCCTCATTACTCACTTGTTCTTTTCCTTTCATCATTTTAACATCAACTAACAAAGAGAAAAATATGAAGAAATGAGAGAAGAGAAGAGAAGAAATAAGTTTGAATGGGAGAATAATTATGTTTATTTGAGTGAGAAGAGAGAATATATAGAGGTTCATACTCGCATTGAGTAATGCCAGATGTCAATATATATATTGCTAAGGTTATAATTTTTATTTACAAGATTAACACTCCTAAAACAAGATTACAACATTAAAAGCCCTAAACCTCGGCTAAAAAACACACCTAAAAGAAAAACAAAAAAAAGTCAACTACATCGACTTTTATTTTCATTATTTCAATTCTACAACTTAAAGGCAGAGTAGAGGAAGCAGAACAACATATATATATATATATATATATATATATATATATATATCTATATGTGTGTGTGTGTGTGTGTGTGTGTGCGTGTGAGGATAATCACTGATTAATTAGTTGGATAAGATCAAACTAGACTGTTGACCTCTCAATGTTTTATAATACCTTTGGAGTTAATTCCATCATGCGTCTCTAAATTATGACTCTTATTTTAAATTGGTCTTCAAACTTCAAATCATTCTAATTACATCTTCAAACTACCGATGATATATCAATTAGGTCTTTCCATTACTAAAATCATTAATTTAACTGTGAAATGATACACAAGATCTTATATGACATAATATAAAATGAAAATATTAAGAAAAAAACGAAATATTGTTAAAATTATAGATGTTGCAAAATATTGGTTTTGAGATTTTCAAAACTTTTACTAATGTTTTATCATTCACTATCTTTCTTTCTAGTTTTACTTTTGTTTTTAGTTTTTTTCTTTTAAAAGTTAAGTTGTAACGTCATTTTTTTAAAAAAAAGATCAATTTAAATTTCATTATATAAGATTTGACATGCTATTTAATGGTTTTAATAATGAAATGACTTATTTGATATAACTTCATAGTTTAGGGATGTAATTAGGATACTTTGATATTTAAAAACTAATTTAAAATGAGAATCATAATTTGAGGATGTCTGATGCAATTAATTCTTAACTTTAACTAACAAAGAGAGGAAGAAAAAAGTAATGAAAGAAGAGAAGAAATAAGTTTGAATGGGAAAGGAATTAAGTTTATTTTAGTGAGAAGAGAGAGAATATAAAAGTGCATACCTAAAGGAAAAATAATATATATTTTTTGCCTTAGCAATATATATTAACACATAGCATTACTCAATGTTAGTGTGTACCTCTATATATTCTCTTTCTCACTCAAACAAACTTAATTCTTCTCTCATTCAAAGTTATTTATTATCTTCTCTCTCTTTTTTTTTTTTCCTCTCTCTGCCAGTTGATATTAAGATGATGAAAAAAAAGAAAAGAAATTTGAGTAATGAGGTTGCAGCCAAACCTTCAATTGTCTCCGTTACTCAATCTCCAACATCGTCAAGCCTACCAGAAAAACAAATGAGAAAGATAAAAATTGTAATATTTAAGACTTGTTAATATTCAATAATTATATGAAGTCCTCTATTATTTTGCAATCATATTAAATCTCAAATAAAAAAAATTCTCTCAAACTTTATTTAAATATTATTTATCTATATTATTTTCAAAAAAAAATTATTTATCTATAATTTTCTATACACATTGAACATTAAAAACTTAGTAAGAGAGTACATCTATCATTAATGAGAACAAAACATATTAAAGTACATATTGTTTTTTAACGAAAGTACATTATTTTTTGAAAATTAAAAATTTATTTCATTATTACTTGCATATATTGCATTTTATATTAAACAATAAAGTTGTCAAAGAAAAATAACGTTCTACTCTTTGTTGATCTGCATACCATTCTGAAATTTATAATAATCAAGTCAAAAAAATATACTTGGTTATTAAAGAAAAACTACTTATTAGACACATAGAGAAGGACAAGGATAGATAAGTTTTGCTTGAATAATGTAACAACCCAAAACCTGACTTAGAAGTTCCGAACCAGATTCTGGAGGTCATATTCACCACCGAGATGACTCAAAACAAAATGTCATTTAGTTATCTTAAAAATAATTATGTAATAGCTTTGAAACCAAATCGGATTTGGTAATCATAATATTGAAGTCATACGATGTAAAAGTAAGAAAACAATTAAGTTAACTTAAACAAAAAATCCCATACCACAAATCACTTAAAGTTAATTACAAAACCAGCTGAATCGAAACAAAGTACTATAGAAAACTTATTTAAACAAACCAGAACGAAATATACTGAGATTCTCCGATTTGCTGAGTCCAAGACCTAACATTGCGTTTTACCTTAAAAGAGGAAACTGAGGGAGTGAGCTACGAAAGCTCAATGTAATTTTAAAACAAACGTAAATAAGCAGTGTTAAATGAATGACCAAACACACGAAAATCTTAGCAGTTCAATATATCTATACACATTGTATAAGTGAATCAGTACACTAATATTTTATCATAAGTGGATAAAACCTAAGACATCTAGAAAGTGCACTAGCTACTTAACTATTATGTCTAGGTCATTTATTAGTTACTTATTTCAATTAACCCTATATATTTTGGGGTGTTTCAAGTTTAATGCATACAAGTATTTTGTTGGAACGTTGATACATAACTATGGAATGCCTAGATCATCTCTATTGCCCGATAAACTAATCTTGTCAGTATCTGTAGAAATGATCTTTCCTTCGTGATTAGCTATAGCAGGAACTCCTGAATCTAGAGCCAGTTGGCATTCCAACCCAGTTCCAACAATGCACTTCTTGGAACAAGAAAGCAAACCTACTTGGCGTTGCATATTAGAACTCATTAAAGCCCGATTCGCGTAATTATACTTGATAAAACGAATGAGGGAAGCTCCAATAGAAAAATATTGAAAAGGAAAAATACTATTCACTACTTTCTCTCTTACTAATAAATTCTTCTCCAACTTATAAAGGAAAAATATACATTGATTGGGGAAAAGATTCGAATCTCCCCTTTCGACCATACCATTATTGAACCAAGTGTTTGGAGTGAAAATTAAATAATAATTTAATGTATTTCAAATAATAAATCGACAGGTGATAAGTTACATAAAATCTTTTCGAGATCATCATTTTTTGTAAGAATTAGATAGGATTATAATTTTCGAAAAAAATTTATTATTGCACCTAAATAAAAATACTAGAAAAATGTAAATCATAGAAAATTAGAATAAGTTTCTCCTTCACCTCTTCGTTATCGTCATCATCATAAACATCTTCCTCCTCATTACTTCATTGCATGCAAACAAATTTTTAAGAAGATTTTTTCATTATTCAAAGAAAATTAAGGTAATAGAAATTTTAATCCAATTTCTTTTTTTTCTAATCTATGAAAAAATAAGAGAGGTTTACCGGCTTCTTTGTAATTCATTAGCACCAATTTCTTTTTTATTGATCTATGTAAGGAAATTGTTAGATTTGTAAAATAAATCTGAAATAAAACTTAATAAACCAGGATCTATCATGTCAAATCATCAAGAATAAATCAAGAACAAAACTAGATGCGGAAGCTACCTGAATCCATGAATTCCTTTGGAGTTTTACCAGATTTTGGGGATTTGTCTTCCAAATTAGCACACAAGAAATTCAGCTCTCTCTTTCCTAATGATGGGATATTAGAAAAGATATCTTGTGTATAATTTGGGGACCATAACCTTAATATTTATAACCTTGACATATTAGTTCTAATTAAATTCTAATTAGCCCATCATTAATTAAAATTTGATTAGAAGAGTATCTACACATATTTGACCCATACTTTATTTAATAATTAAAAGCCCAATAAAATTCTAACCAAATTAGATCACTTTTAATTTGGGCTAACCTATCATGATAGTAAATAATAACATGTAATTACCCTTATTATATATGTGATGTCCATATTTTCCAACAATCTCCCACTTGGACTACATATATACTAATTATTCTATAATTACATGTCATTATATAACCTTATGAGCTCAAAATTTTACTATCATATCCAAAAGGTATTCCGAACAATCTCGTCCATTAATTATGTTAACATAGAACCAAGGAACTTTCGTTACATATATTGTAACTAAATCCATCCATAATCACGTATATTGATGGACCTCGAAACTAACTAATATTTCGACAAAGACAAGCGCACCTATCGAACAGTAGTATAGTTGTGGTGAGTCCGGAATATCGTATCCTCAAGGACTAAAATTACTAGTAATAACTATCTTTTTATTATCTAGCCTAATAATTAAGGGATTTTGTTTTAATCTAAAATTTAACTAACTAATTAACTATGAACGCGACAGAGAGTGAAAGAAATAATCAAATAAACCAATGATAAAGACAATACCCAAGAAAGAATCCACCTAGACTTCACTTATTATTCTGACTCTGAATTAAATGATTTATTCACTTGACTTGATCCATAGAAATCCCTAAATTATGTTAATATCTCTTTCGAGACTAAGAGCAACTGACTCTAGGTTGATTAATTGAAATCTCTTTCTAATTAAAACCCATATCGTCGCATTAACTCAATCTATGGATTCCCCTATTAGATTTGACTCTAATCCGACAGATTTATGTTGCCCTATTTCTAGGGTTGCAATCAACTCTGCTTAATTATGTTGGATATACTCTTAAACAGAGACTTTTGCTCCACTGAATAAGCACATCAATCTTGAATTAATATTCCTGAAAATGTAACACCCCTAACCCGTATCCGTCGCCGAACTAGGGTTACAAGACATTACCGAAGTAGGCACAACTCGAAATAGGCATATATATATATATATATATATATATTACATTTCATGCACACATACTTTGCTTACCAATCACAATCAGCAGATATATTTTGAAACATTTAAACAGAGTCATTTGCATATTTTGTCAATACAAATTTCATACCTCAAGAACAAAGTCAAACTCATTTATATCACATCTAACACATATCTCAAATTTATAGCATAATCAATCATTTATAATTAACATCATTAATATAATCATTCTATTAAAGTCTTAATAAATAAACATCACTTTAGATCATGAATGTGATATTCAAACATTGTATCATTCAACCAAATAACCAAATAACATCAACCAATAAGATACTCACAAAATTAAATAAACATGATCTCATCGTCTATCCAAACTGGGCATATATGCATTATATAAAATCATATTACCTAATTATTTACTAATACAAAATTCACTATTCATTTGGTCAATCATTTCATTACATTAGCCAAACATAACCTTGCATGATAATCAAACTAGGCTTGAAATTGCAATTACTTTATTTCAACATCACAATATTGCCGATTACATAGATACATACATACATGATTTCCTATTCGAATTCTTACCATTTACCAATAACAAATTTCATAACCTAAACATGAATCACATCCATTTGCACCAGATTTTATTATCTATCACAAGTATATATATCATAACTGTCGAAACCATTTTTTTTGAAAAAAGGGCGTCAAACTTAGGTTTTGAAAATGATAAAACAGGAGTCGCCACCGATCTTTTTTGCTAGGTGTGATCAGGTCACCTCGAAAGGTGGTTATTTTAAATATACCGTTTGATTTATCAAAACAACGATTTTGGTCTACGAGATTCAAAGACACAGGTTCGGGAGTTGGTTGCGCACGAGGAAGGGTTAGCACCCCCGATACGCCCAAAATTGGTACCTAATTGATCAATTAATGTCCTCATGTCGAAAGTTGAAAATTTTAAAGGAATTTAAAATTCGACCTCTTTTGAAAATATTTGCATTTTCTTGAATTAAATCAAGATCTTCTCGTTTCGAAGGAGTAAAATATCACATCCAATACTTTAGGACATGATAGTTTATGTAACACCCCCTACCTGTATTCGTTGTCAGAATAAGGTACGAGGCATTTCCAGAGTTTACATTTTTTTTTTTAAAAAAACGAGACCAGTCTAATTCAACATATTTTCAAGATAATTCATGCATATTTATAAGATAACTTAAACACATAAGCCATACCAATGGCTGACCTTACATTCATTTCATATTAACATCTATTTTATTAGCTTATACATGCCATTCATTTCCAAACTAAAGTTTCTTTAAATACCGAAATACTGGGGTTGATAGTGTGATGAGTCTCCCACCGATCCGACCTCCGAGCTCTTAACACTACAAAACAGGGAAAAAGGAAATAGGGTAAGCACTTTGTGCTTAGTAAGCCCATGTAACAAGAATTATACTTACCTAATATTTACAATACAAGCGATAAACATTCATATACCCATTCAATGCATTATTACCCTAACATTTACAAACTCAACATTCAAGTCAGTCCAATAATTTTTATATATCAATAATATATATACTATCATTGATGAGCTCATCAATACCATGATTTCCATATATATATATATATTTTTTTATATTTATCCCATTGAATTACTCGGAATTTCGATGGATTTTCAGAGGTACACTTTAGTGTACAAATTCGGGTCCGTCAATTCATATTCATGTGCGCACATTTCTATTTTAGAGAGCACACTCCCGCGAACCTCATCTTTACAGCGGGATTACCAGTCCAGGCTAAATCCCCTGTAATATAAACTCACAGAGTATTGTCGGGATTACCAGTCCAGGCTAAATCCCCTGCAACGACAATTACTCTAATGAGCTTGGATCTGAATTACCAGTCCAGGCTAAATTCAGACCCTAATTTGGATTACCTGTCAGGGCTAAATCCATTTTCCACATATTCTTCGGGAGGGCTATATCAGGATAGGATCACCCGTCCGGGCTAGATCCTTTTTACCGTCAATTCCTTTTCAGAGATCCATCGAATTTTCCTTTCATTCAACCGGGATTTCTTTCCCTTTTTATCAAAAATATCAATATTGCATAAATTTTCATACAATGAACATTTAAACTATATTCACATCAATAACATACATTTCAAGCATTTAAGTATATAATTCAAGTTACATGAACTTACCTCGTTATCAGTTCGTTTACAAAATCTACTAATCCGAAACTTTTTCCTTTCCTCGATCTAGCTTCGTATTTGAGTTTTTCGGATCTAAATAAATAAATTCGATCATCAATTCAATACATTTCATGTTCACATGTAGCATTTTCTATAATTCTATTATTATTTTTAGTTTATTCAAAGCTGTCTACTTGAGTCACAGTCACTAAATTATTTATTTCTCGAGCTACAGAGCTCCAAATGAGGAACCGTTAATTTTCTCTGAAACTAGATTCACATGTCTTCATACCATAAAATTTCCAGAATTTTTGGCCTAGCCAATTAGTATAGTTTATTCATCAAAGTCACCCCTGTTCTGCTGTCTGGCAGTTCTGACTCTTCTTCACTAAAAATTAATTATCTCTTCATACAGAAATTATATGGTGTTCCCGTTATAGAAAATAGACTCATTCAGGATTCTAAACATATAAATTTAAGCCCCTAATTATTTTTCTTCAATTTTTGATGATTTTCTAAAGTCAAAACAGGGGAACCCGAATTTATTCTGAACCAGTCTTACAAAAATCTAAATATCTCAAAATACAGAACTTCTTTTCTTTCCTTGTTTCTTTCATATGAAAATAGACTCAATAAGCTTTAATTTCATATTTTATTCATCCTCTAATTCGATTTATACAATTTTTGGTGAATTTTCAAAGTTAGACTACTGTTGCTGTCCAAAACTGTTTCAGTGTAACTCATTTTACAATTTAATCCTAATTAAGTTTACTTATTTTCTTAACCTAATTCATACTTTGATTCTACTTAAATTCCTTCCATATTCAACTATAACTTCTTAACCTAACTCATAATTTCTTCCAAATTAATCCCTATAACACAAAACTTATAACTTACTTTATAATTTAATCCTTCTACTAATTCTAACTTAAATTTCATTCAATTTAATCCCTGATTCATCTTTTTCTTCAACATCAACTACACTTGAAAACCTAAAAACTCTCAAAATATCAACTTAGTTTCATCAAAATCTTGCTTTAAAGCTTCTAAAACATCAAAATTAAGAGAATAGGACTTGATTGACTTACCAATTTAAACTTCAAGCTTTAAATCCCTAGTTTTTCCTTTTTCTTTTCTTTCCTTCTCCCCTGTTTCGTATGCTCTCTGTTTCTTTTACCTATTCTGTTCTCTTCTTTCCTTTTGTTTGTTTTATATATATATAATAATATAATAATAATATAATAATATAATAATATAATAATATAATAATAATCCTTAAAAATCTCAGATTTTTCTATGTTATACCGCCTCACTATACAAAATGGTATAATTACCATTTTGATCCTTCATAATTTCTTTTAATCTATAATTGAACTTTTACTTTCATTTCAATTTAGTCCTTTTTATTTAATTACCTACCCAAACGTTAAAATTTTCTAACGAAATTTTAATACCACATTACTAACATTTTATAAATATTTATAAAAGTATTTCCTATCATATAAATATTCATGCAAAAAAATATTAAAATAAATTTCTCTTTAAATCGGATTTATGGTTACGAAACCATTGTTCCGATAATCTTGAATTTAGGCCATTACAGTTTAAATAGTCGAGCCCCAAGATCATCTCATAGTTTTCCCGAATTGCAAATCGGGACTTTCTTGTTCCAAAGGGATTAAAATATCATATCCAATTCTTTAGGACACGATAATTTAAATCCTCGAATCCGAGATCATCCCATAGTTTTTCGAATTGAAAATCAAGATCTTCTTGTTCCAAAAGAATAAAATACCACATCCAATACTTTAGGACACGATATTTTAAATCTTCGAATCCAAGATTATCCCATAGTTTTCTCGAATTGAAAATCAAGACTTTCTCGTTACAAAGGAATTAAGATATCACATCCAATACTTTAGGACACGATAATTTAAAACCTCGAATCCAAGATCATCCCATGGTTTTCTCGAATTGAAATTCAAGACTTCCTTGTTTCAAAGAAATAAAATATCACATCCAATACTTTAGGACACGATAATTCAAATCTTCGAATCCAAGATCGTCTCATAATATTCTCAGATTGAATATCAAGAATTTCTCGTTCCGAAGGAATGAAATATCACATCCAATACTTTAGGATACTATAATTCAAATCCTCGAATTCAAGATCATCTCATAATTCCTGAGACTCATGCATTTAAAAAATATCAAAAGGATATTCGAGTATGTCCAAACAAAAAAGTGAAGCCAGGCATGTTAGGACACGTTTTCTCGAATTTTCAAGCACCGAATATTGCCTTTATTTTAAGAAATCAATTTTATATTAGGTAAAAGTCAATAAGCATGAATTTGTGAAAACGAGAAAGACATGAATCGCAGTATTTACACGTACAACGGAATAATAATAATTACATAATGTGAGAAAATAAAATAAACAAGCCAAAGATAAAAGAAATAATGAAAACAAAAGTGAAAATAGAAGTAAAATAATAATAATAATAATAATAATAATAATAATAATGACATGAAATATGTACAATGGAAATATATAAATATAGTAATAATAATAATAATAACAATCATAATAATAATAGTATAATAATAATAATAATAATAATGATAATAATAGTATAGTAGTAGTAATAATAATAATAATAATAATAAGACTAAAAAGATTGTAAAATAACTAAAGAAAAGGATCAAATTGCATTTAAAAACAAAAGTTTGGGGTCAATTCGGAGTAAAATAAGAGGGAAAGGCCCATTTGGAATGTGCGTGAAAGAAGGGGGCTAAAATGGAAATAACCCCACCCTTCAAAATATGCAGTGTTTCAACTGGCCCAGGCGCGGACCAAATCAGAAATGAAATAAAATAACAGGGCTGATTTAAAAAATTTAAAGAAAGCAAACAGTGATGAAATTGCGACGCATATCAAAAGAGGAGGGACTACGAGCGGAAATATCCCATTAGCAGCAGAAACATGCGGACCTTGGCTAAGCGGGTCGGGTTGCCCGGGTTCCCCAAAACGACGCCGTTTTGGCGCCTGGGGAACCCAACGAAACGCTGTCGTTTCGGGAGGTATAAAAGGCCAAATTTTATGTTTTTCTTTTCATTCCAGGTCTTTCTTTCTTCAAAAAAAATAAAAATAAAAACTTTAACCTTCCCCCTCCCCCCGACGATCGAGTTTCTTTCATCATCGCTGCGCCACCACCGTAATCGGTGGCCAACGGCGCGTGGATAGAGGGTTTTAGCCCCGTTCGAAGCTGAGCCCTTGAACCACCGTGGGCACCAAGGCCGAGGGCTCTCGACCTCCCTTTTGAAATCGACACTGACGACGGTGTGAGTCCCCTGACTACACGTTCGGGCGGACTCAGGTAAGGCCTTTTCCTCTTTCTTTTTCGACTTTGTTTTGAAAGATTCGAAGTAGTAAAAATGAAATAAAATCGAAAATAAGTAGTAATAGAGAATCAAGGGAAAACGTAAACCTTGATATTTTAGTTTATTATTGCTGATGATCCCTAAAAACAAAAGAAGGAGCCCCTTTTACAAAGGCGTGTTTTCCGTTTCTTAAAGTCGGAATCAGAAAAATCAAAGGAATCCCCCCTTTACAAATGATTTTCTTCTTGATTTTATAGTCAGAAAATGTATAAAATACAATATACTTTTGCTTGTGTTGCTGTGCTGTGTCCTCCTTTTCCTTGTTTGCAGGTGCAAGTGGCAAGGATGGTGGTCGACAGAGGCGGGTGCGGCAATAGTGGAGGCCAGTGGGGGTTGTGGCGCACCAGGGTGACGCGCATGGAGGCACGCGCGCGGCGCTTAGGGTTTCTTTTGGCCGACTGTGTTTTAGGTTTGTGGGCTAGGACTTTAGGCTAGGGTTTGGTTGCATTTGGGTTTGGCAATTGGGCTCTTTGGGTTTAGTGTAGGCTTGTAAAATGGGAAATTTGGGTTGAAAAATGGGTTTTGTAATTGCCTGCTTTGGTTTTAGATTTGGCTTGTAAAAAGACTGGACTGTTTTTATTGGGCTTTAATGGGCCGGGCAAATTATGGGTATTACAATAACCGAATATGCATAGTTAACAACATCAATTTAAACCAACTTATTAAAGTCTCAATGACTAAATAAATCCTCCTACCTAGTTACTATTTTCGAACCTTTATAACACCAAAACCAAATCACATCATATATATATACTTACTAAAATTTTTATGCACATACATATCACTTAACAACGTCCTAAATATATGTATAAATATACATTTGGTTTTAGTCCTTTTCATAACTAAATCAATCCATCACCGAATGCATAATAAGTATACATGTGCTAGTCACCCAACCAATTTCAATATGTCCAAATTATAACCATCACAATTACTTACCTATTATAAACTTATGCCATAACAAATATGCATAAATATCAACTCATCTTTAATGAACACTACCAACCATAAACATAGATACCAAACTAGTTCAAAAGAAGATAAGCCATTTTCGCATGGCTAATATTTACATACATAGGTACTCAATTCACATTCGACCTTTTATTAAGCTATACATGCCATATATTCGTAATTAACATAACCAAAATACCAAAGTAAGCTGTTGATAGTGTGATAGGTCTTGCTGACGATCCCCGAGCTCGTAACGTATATCCCAAATCTATAAAACAGAAACCGACAAAGAAACACAAAGTAAGCTATTTAAGCTTAGTAAGTCAATAGCAAGGTAAAGTTAATTAACTTAGATAAATCACAAATACAAAGTTTACATCAATTATCAACTTTTACACAATCATTATTCACTACTCAATTCTCAATTCAAAGTCACATAATACCACTTTTGACCGAATACACATATTTAAAGTTTATACACAATTCATATGTTTACACATTAACTTTTTTACAATGTAATGAACATATAACTTACCTTTCTTTTCTCAATACAGTTTGTATACGTACCTGAGTTCTTTTTATTCACATAACACATTCGGAATTAAAAAGGATACGCGGATAGTCGGAAGCTCGTACAGTGCCAGCGTCCCAGACGTGGTCTTACATGTAATCACATATCAATGCCACTGTCTCAGACAGGGTCTTACACGTAATTACAAATCGATGCCAACGTCCCAGACATGGTCTTACTCGGTAACAGATAACGGATATCCTATCTCATGACATATGTATCCTATCTATTCCTAAGGTTCGTACGGGGCTTACGGACGTCGAATCTCGGTCGAATCAAGCTCGAAATTTATTCAATTATACATACCCACATTCGGCCATAAGCAAAATAAAATCAAATAATTTAATTCATTTCATAACTAATACGTATTCATTGTTATATCAACATTTAAATGCTAATTGACTTACCTCGGACGTCGACGACTACGAAATCGGCTATTCGACCACTTTTGTCTTTCCCCGATCCAAATTCGATTTCTTTACTTCTTGATCTAAACATATTCAAATTAAACTTATCTAAACACCAATACACTCAATTTAGCCTAAAAACACATAAATGGGTAAATTATAATTTTGCCCCTAACATTTTACACTTTTACAATTTAGTCCTTTTTGCACAAAACACAGATTACACAAAATTTGACCACACTT
The DNA here is from genome assembly GCA_005393395.2 of Gossypium australe. Taxonomy (NCBI): domain Eukaryota; kingdom Viridiplantae; phylum Streptophyta; class Magnoliopsida; order Malvales; family Malvaceae; genus Gossypium; species Gossypium australe. The sequence goes on along the minus strand of CM016618.1, from coordinate 88,929,656 downwards.
CATTAGGGCCGAATATTCATAGCATTATTACAAGCCCATACATTTCATTTATTTTTCATTTTAGTCCCTCAAAAATTTATTTTTGCAATTTAGTCCTAATTACTCAATTTCATCAAAAATTCAAAGATAAAACTTGTTAATCTAACACATATAATTCATATTTCATCACCAAACATAAAAAACACAAGGTACCATCAATGTTAAAACACAAAATCATCATCACAATCAAAAATTAAGACATGGGTTTTGTTCATTTCTAAGCAACGATCTCAAAAACGTAAAAATTATCAAGAACCGAACAATTAACATACCTTAATTTTGAAGAATACCAAGCCGAACCCTAGGTGTTCTTATTTCTTTTTCTTTTGTTGATATTCGGCCAAGAGAAAATGAGATGATAATGGCCTTATTCTTGTTTTATTATTACATATATTATGTTATAATTAAATTACCTTATTAAACTTTTATATTAGATAAACATAACATATAAAATAAGGTCATTGTTGGCATATACCATCCACTAACCTTGAAAATGGGTTATTTGCCCTTTAAGGACTCCATATTAAAAAGCCACTATCAACTAAGCACTTTACACTATAGTTTGTAACTTTTACCTTTTACGCGATTAAGTCCTTTTATTTAATCGGACACCTAAACGACAAAATTAAGTCATGAAAATTTAACACCAACAAATTCACATATAATAAACACGCAAAATAATTTTAAAATATTTTTCAGACTCAGATTTGTGATCCCGAAACTACTATTCCAATTAGGGTCAAAATCGGGCTGTTACAGAAAACATTAAAACAAGGATTAAGAACACATAATTAAGAACAAGAACAAGTATTTATCACGTAATTCAGATTTATTAAATAATAAGATTCATCTAGGTTTCATCCTCCCTAGGTATTTAGGAAATATAGTTCATAACGTAAAAGGAAAACATCATAGAATTAAGAAAACAACAAGACATAAAGAACCCAAAAACTTCTAAAAAACTTGATGGAGATCTTCAATCTTGGAGTGAATCTGCTTCCGAGATGCTTCCGACGGCTTCCTTCGAGTAATTTCTTTGGTCTACTCTGCGTCCCCCCTTTAGGTCTTCCTCTGACTCGTATTTATAGACTTAAGAAGGCTCGGAAACCCTAAAAATTGGCTTTTTTCGCGTGAAAAAAAGCAGGGTGCGGCAGGGACACGGGCGTGTGCTCAGTTCGTGTGAGAGTACGCAGGCCGTGTGGGAATTTGAATGAATCACGATCGACATGGGCTGGCACACGGGCGTGTGTCCAGCCCGTGTGAGTCACACGGGCATGTGCCCCGCCCATGTGGTTCTGGCTTGGCCGTGTGGATCCTTAAGGTGGTCCGTTTTGTCTGATTTTGGCCCGTTTTCCACTCCTTTCGCTTCCCTATGCTCACCTAAGTATCGAAATACAAATTTAAAGGATTAGGAGCATCGAATTCACAAAATTATATAGATAAACATCCAAAAACACGCTAAGCGTGGGTTTAAAATGTGTTACTTTTATGGTTTATCATATATTAACACAACCAAATGACATAGATCAAGTATGGATGTGTAGCATGGAAATTACATGCAATATGATCTAAACATGTCTATTTCCAACTGGTCCTCCTTAGTGAGATCAAACCTTACCAAAATCAGAGTGTGAATATACCAAATAAACTTTATTTCTGCAGAAAATAAACTTAATATCTTTAAACTGAAATAACTAAAAATGTGTCTATAACATAAATGTATTTAAAAATACAAACTCCCACTAAAACCAAATATCCTTTAAATGATATTACACCCATATGAGCAGTGTGCTCTTATAAAACCTTAGGTGTAGTTCCTTAGTAAGCGGATCCGCAATCATGGGGTTTGTCCTAGTATGCTTTATAAGCACCTAACCACTCTGAACTTTTACTTTAACAACCAGGAAATGAAAGTTTATGTCTTTTTACTTTGATGTGCTTTTGTTGCTACTGGAATAAAAGATTGCTATTTGTTTTCACAATTTGCACCTTAGTGAAAAAATCTTATATCCATATTCCATCAAAATTGGAGTCTATATACCTGATGATCTCTAACTGATTAGACCTCTGATATGTGAGCATGTAATCTTTTGTTCTCTGAAAATACCTTATAACCCTCTTGGATGCTATCCAATGGTCCAGATCAGGGTTGCTTAAAATATCTGCCTAACATCCCAATAGTGTACACAATATTCCAATGTATACAAACCTGAACGTACATTAGACTTTCCACTGCTAAAATGTAAAAAATCTAATGCCTTTTTGTAATTTCAAAATCATTCTTAGGGTATTGATTGAGGCTATACTTATTATTAACAAACAATATGTCATTAGCATATAAAACCGTAAAAATGTACTTACTCCCATTGAATTTGTGATACACACAATCATCAACAATATTCATCTCAAAACCGAACGAAACAATTATTTGATGAAACTTATGGTACCATTGACGGGAAGCTTGTTTGAGTCCATAGATGGATTTTGTCAATTTGCAAACCATATTCTTTGAGTCTTCCGACTCAAAATTTTCTGGTTGCACCATATAAATTGTTTCTTCAATGTCGCTATTAAGAAACGCAGTCTTAACATCCATCTGATGTAACTCAAGATCAAAATGAGCAACAAGTGCCATGATTATCCTAAAGGAGTCTTTCGATGAAACTGGAGAGAAAGTCTCAGTAAAATCAACACATTCTTTCTGAGTATATCCTTTAGCTACAAGATGCGCCTTATACATCTTCACATTACCATTTGCATCCCTCTTGGTTTTAAATATCCATTTACAACCAATTGGTTTTGCACCTTCAGGTAATGGGACAAGTTCCCAAACTTTATTGTCTCGCATAGACTTATACTAATTTTGAATGGGGGAGTTGTTCAACATTGTCTTGCAGAGGTTCTGGATTCACTTCTTGATCAATGATAGGTATAAGAACCTGAACATCATCAAAAGTGATAGAAGGAACTGAGTTAGAATCCAATTCCTCCTCAAAAGCAATGTCTCTAACCTTATTTCTCCCCCCAAACTCAACATTCTCAAAAAATGTTGCAGTTTCCGTCTCAAAAATATTCCTTATTATGGGATCATAAAACTCATAACCCTTAGATCGCTCAGAATTTCCTTAACCCTTAACTTTATAGACATCAAAGAAGTCAGAAGTGATGTCATTTCAACCTTATCGTTTTTAGCAAAACGTTTCTTAATTTCGTCAAGAAAACCTTGGCCTGAGTAATCTTTTCAGATTCTATGCCCCTAAAGGCTTCTGAAATGTTGTGACTCATGATCATTAGACTCTTGCAATTTGAACGATCCCACCTCTCAAAATCCATTTTAATATGGGGGTGCTTTCCGCAGTGAGAGGTGCGAGTAGTTCTTTCCTTAGTGCAAAGTCTATGTTCATACAGCCAAGCACTATAAATAAGTGCCTTTTCCATTCATTGAAATTAATCCCATTAAGCATGGGTATAGAATTTATATTAGCAGATATTGTAGCAGTAGAATATGAATTAGCTAAATATAGAACAAAAAAATAAATAAAAATAAGCTCATATCAATATTCATAAGTAAACAATAAATTCAGGATAATGGCTAATCCCATCTCAAGATACCAAACACAACATTAATATCAAGTCTTTAGACAGTAATATTAACAGTAAGCGGTACTCTTGTTGTAGCAATCAAACATTGACAATAAATTATATCAAACAATTAATTAATCTTTGGACTAACTTATTGCTCACATAAAATATCTTATAATTGTTACACATTTATCACCACAGATGTCATTGAAATTCTGCCAAATATTAACTTACCTTTGGGTCAATTAATAAACGCATGAATCACAAAAACATATAATCATTTTAATATTTCAAATAAACTAATCTACACAAAAGAGGTCACATTGGCGACATTTTGTTTCAACTAATTTATTTAAAATATTAGACATTCTTAATTAAAAAACCAAAATATGAATTTATTTGTTTCAAAATATCTCTTTTAATTTCATCTTTCAATCAAATTAAAAGATAATAATATATATATGTATATATATATTTATCCCAAAACAACATACAATGATGTTGGCAAATATAATAATAGTTGAATAAATCATCAACCATAAATAACATCACATAAGACTTCAAATTTAAACCAAAATAATTTGAATAAAGGTAAACCTCATCTCAAGATATCGGACACTCCATTAATATTTTATCTTTGGGCAAAATATTAACTTGTAAGTGATATATTGATGCAATAATCAAACATTGAAAATAAGAACATGTTGAACAATAAATCTTCTTTTGGGCAGATTTATTACTCACATGTAAAACCGAATAATCGTCACATGTTTATCACCATAGTTGCACATGTAATATTATTAACCTTCATTTGAGCCGATCAATATCAACATAACTTAAGTTACATGCACGCAAACTTTTATATATTAAAACAAAATAACTTATACAAAAAAAATCACTTTGGTGACTTATTGCTTCAATTAAGTTATTTTAAAATATATATAAAAATACCAATATTCAAAATTAAAATTTCCCTAATAGTCAAATGTCAAAACTATAATTTTTTTATTGCTTTATAAACTCCGAAATAACCCAAAATAAGGTTATCATAATAATGCAATAAAAAACCGAAAACCTTAATTTTTGACTATTGTTTTTTTGTTCCAAAACCATATATATCAAAACCAAACAAAAATAATGTAGTGGTGATAAACCATAAAAGTAACACATTTTAATCCCATGCTTAGCGTGTTTTTGGATGTTTATTTATTAGATTTGATGAATTCGATGCTCCTAATCCTTTAATTTCATGTTTTACATTCAGGAGAGCTTAGGGAGTCGAAAAGAACGAGAAACGGGCCAAAAAGGGACAAAATGGGCCTACCTCAGAAATCAACACGGCCTGGACCGTCTCACACGGGCAGACCACACGGCCGTGTGTGAAGAGCAAAATCGAGCACAGCCTAAGCTATCGAATACAGGCGTGTCCCTGCCGAACCCAAATCTAATTTCATTCGGAAAAAGTTACTTGTAGGCCAAGAAAGGCGCTCCAAAGCCTATATAAACACCCCAGGGGAGAACCTAAAAGGGGACGCAGAGTAGAAAGTAGAAAATACTCGAAGATAGCCATTGGAAACAGCTTGGAAGAAGGATCTCCATCAAGACTGAAGATCTCCTATCAATTTCTCTTGAAATTTTTGGGTTTTCTTATATTTTGTAGTTTTCCTTATTTTAAGATGTTTCCCACTATCAGTATGAACTAAATCCCTTAAATACCTGAGGGCATGAAACCTAAGACGGATCTTATTACTATTTGATTTATAAGATAAATACTTGTTATTATTCTTAATTGTGAGTTCTTATTCTTGTTTTAATAATTTAGGTTATTGATTCAAGTCGAATGTGCTTATTCAGAGGAGCAAAAGTCCCTGTTTAAGAGTAGATCAACACAATTAAGTGGAGTTGAATGCAATCCTAGACATAAGACGACATAAATCTGCCGGATTAGAGTCAAATCTAATAATGGAATCCATAGATCGAGTTAATGCGACAATATGAGTTTTAATTAGAAAGAAATTTTAATTAATCAACCTAGAGCTAGTTGTTCTTAGTCTCAAAAGAGATATTAATATAAATTAGGGATTTCTACGGATTAAGACAAGTGAACAAATTGTATGAATCAGAAGTAATAAGTGAAGTCTAGGTGGATTCTTTCTTGGGTATTGCCTCTATCATAAAGTTGTCTAAAAGTATTTTCCCAATTCATTCTCTGTCATGCTTTTAATTAATTTTAGTTTAAAAGAAATCACTCCAATTCTTAGGCTAGATAATAGGAAGATAGTAATTACTAGTACTCTTGGTCATTGTAGATACGATATTTCCGGTCTTACCATAACTATACTATTAAACGATAGGTGCGCTTGCCTTTATTGTGATCATAGTTAGTTAGAGACACATCAAGTTTTTGGCGTCGTTGCCGGGGACTAAGATATTAGGAACACTAAATTTTTATTACTTTAGCCATTATTATTATTACAATTTATTTTTATTTACAAACTTTTCTTTTATTTGCTTCTGGCATGTATTCTTTAGTTTATGACTAGAAGGAACTCGTCAGGACCATTACTTTTTGATAGTGATATAGAAGGGACCGCTTGCATAAATCGTAGGGAGATAAGGTGAAGTCTACAATACGTAGAGGAAGAGCAAGAGGACGATACCAATACTACCGAGGAGATGGCTGATAATAATCTGCTACCTCCTGTGGTTGCTGCAAATCCGGTGAATCAAAATCCTGCTTCTCGTACTATGTATGATTATGCTAAGCCTACTTTAATGGGAACTGAATCAAGTATTGTTAGACCTACTGTTGCTGCAAATAATTTTGAACTGAAACCAAACACTATTCAGATGATTCATCAATTTGTTCAGTTTGATGGTTTGCAAGATGAGGATCCAAACAATCACTTGGCAAATTTTCTGGAATTCTGCGACACTTTCAAGATTAATGGTGTTTCTGACGATGCCATTCACCTTTGGTTGTTTCCCTTCTCGTTGAGGAACAAAGCTAAACAGTGGTTGCACTCGTTACCACGAGGATCAATCACTACATGAGAACAAATGACCGAAAATTTTTTACTTAAATATTTTCCGCCGGCTAAAATGGCTAAGTTAAGGAATGATATCTCTTCTTTTGCACAGATAGATCTAGAAACACTTTACGATGCATGGGAGAGATACAAGGATCTACTGAGAAGATGCCCTCACCATGGGTTACCTTTGTGGCTACAGGTTTAAACCTTTTACAATGTTGTGAACCCCTCAACTAGGCAATTGATTGATGCAGCCGCCGGTGGTACACTAAACAACAAAACACTTGAGGTTGCCTACGAATTCATTGAAGAGATGTCACTGAATAACTATCAGTGGCAAGTTATGAGGATGAAGCCAACAAAAGTAGCCGGAGTTTTCAACCTCGACACAGTTACCATGCTATCAAACCAGATAGATCTTTTAAATAAAAAGATTTATAGTTTGTATGGTTCTTCAGAGGTACATCTAGTGATGCAGTGCGATACGAATGGAGGAGGAATGAGCAATACAGAATATCCATCCTAAAACCCTAGCATAGAAAGCAAATAGATGAACTATATGGGTAATAATTCTAGCCCTCAGAATAATCCCTATAGTAACACTTACAATCCAGGTTGGAGGAACCACCCAAACTTCTCATGGGGTGGTCAAGGAAATCAAAGACAACAACCCCCTCCAGGTTTTCAACAACAACCCTACCCACAGGAGAAGAAGCAGAACCTTGAAGAGATGCTAACAAAACTCATCTTGGTGTCAAAAACCCGTTTTCAAAACACCGAAACAGCACTCAAAAATCAGCAAGCGTCGATTCAAGGGCTCGAGAACCAAATAGGTCAGCTTGCCAAGTTGATCTCAGAATGACCACAAGGTAGCTTGCCAAGCAACACTGAAACTAACCCAAATGAGCAACTTCATGCCATTACTGCTCACGATAGTGAAGGGTTAGACGCACCAAAATCGAGGAAAGGAAACGTGGTAGATAAATGTAAGGTTGAGGTAAGCCATAATAAACCAAAACTGGTAAGTACAAAGTACAAACCTCGTGTGCCATACCCCAATACGACGAAGAAAGATCGCACAGATGAACAATTTGGTAAATTTCTTAAACTTTTAAAGAAATTACATATTAACTTACCGTTTATTGAAGCTCTTTCGCAAATACCCAATTCAGTAAAATTTTTAGAAGAGCTCTTGGCAAACAAACAGAAGTTAGACGATGCGTCGTATGTGGAGCTAAATGCAGTTTGCTCAGCAATTTTACAAAACAAACTACCCCGCAAATTAAAAGATCCAGGGAGTTTTATGATTCCTTCCTTAATTGGTGGTTTATCTGTTAATAATGGTTTAGCTGATTTAGGGGCAAGTATCAGTGTTATGCCTTATAAAATGTTTAAATAGCTAGGTCTTGGGAAACCTAAACAAACTAAGATGATCATTCAACTGGCTGATAAAACCATTAAATTTCCTAGGGGTATAATTGAAGATATGCGAGTCAAAATTGATAAATTCATATCCCCAATAGACTTTGTTGTTTTAGACATGGATGAGGATAGTGATGTTCCTTTAATTTTAGGACGACCTTTTTTAGCAACTGCTAGAACCATTATTGATGTTGGTACAGGGGAATTAATACTTCGTATAGGTGATGACATTATTAAACTCCAAGTACGTGATCCTGTCAGAATATCTAGTGATCAAGATGATACACGTCCTGTTAATATAAGTGAACTTAATGTTCAATATTCTTTGCAGGAAATGCCTCGAAAAAAGATGACAGAGCTATGGTTTAGCTCTCATATTGAGAACAGAACTGTTCATGAGGAACGAAGGCTCCAGTTCGAGGAATTAGATGAATGGCGAACACAATTTAAAGAGAAATTGAAAGGACACAATGAACCAAAGTAGAGCCATGACGAGCTTAAAAATAAAACAAATCAAATTAAGGATGGAGACCGAGTTCTAATAGATAATGCAGATCCTCGTGTTGCCACTTCTGAACCTAATGGAACAACCTCTTTTACAGTACTTAATATCTTCCCATACGGTACAGTCGAGATAACTCATTCCAAATTTGGCACATTCAAGGTAAATAGTACTCGTCTAAAACCATATTTTAACAAAATTGATAGCAGGAATGAGGAGTTTCAACTCCTCGAACCACCATGATTATGCGAATGAAAGGTGAGTCAAGCTTAGACTCTAAATAAGTGCTTCTCGGGAGGCAACCCGAGCACTAACCTCATTAATGTCCATATTTTCTATTTTTATCATCTAAATAAAAACTAACAAAATCAATAGGCGCATGTTTCCCTATCCACATGGCCTTGCACACGGGCGTGGCCATGGCTGTGTGGACACTAGGTACACCGGCGTGGCAAAGACCGTGTGGGAACAGGACGAAATTTTTCCCCAAAACACGGGTTGTGACGAAATGCCACGGCCGTGCGATGCGGCCATGGTCAACACTGACTAAAGAACACGAGATGCAATAAACCCACACGAGCGTGCCTTAAGACCGTGGGCAATACTCAGTGAATGCCACGGGCATGCAACACACTCGTGCCCAGAAGCCGTGGTTGAAACTGAGTAAGTCACACGGGCGTGCGACACGCCCGTGCCTATAGGCCGTGGTCAATACTGATTAATTAACACGGGCGTGTGAACCTATACACGGGTGTCGGAGAAACGAACAAAGCATTACACAGTCGTGCGATTCGGTCGTGTGACCCAACACGCCCAGGGAACACAGGCGTGGGGCAAGACTCAGACACACCCTAAACCAACATTCGCGAAACACATGGGCTTAAAAACAGGGCACACAGGTGTGGCCCCTGACCGTGTGTCCAAACCCCTATTTAAACTCTCGTCTCCTGTTACTTTCTTCCCCAAAATTTCCCCCCAAACACTAGCAGCTGCATCCCATTTCCGACCACCATCCTCCTCCTCCACTTTCCTCCTTTCTCCCTTCTTCTCCCTCCCAAAACCCCCTCCATCCCACTTCCGGCCACCATGGATCCCCCTCCTTTCTTTTGCTTCACCCTCCATTTTTTTCCTTCATTCTTTCTTCCCTTTCCCTTTTCTTTGCACCATCATATACCAACCCCCGAAACCACCATCTTCTCCGCCCAAACACACCGTCTGCCCGTCGTCGAACGCTTCTCCCTCCGACCGGTTCCTTTTTCCCCTATTTTATTATGATTATTTTTATTTAGTTAATTATTTACTTTGTATTCTTTTAATTATTATTTTCTTTATTTCTTTGATTATTATTTCATTATTTAGTTCTTATTCTTAGCTATCTTTATTATCGTATTATCACTACATCATTCATATTCCTAATTTGATAACTTTGAACGTGGGTTGATTATTCATTATATTAGGCTTTTCGTTGTCTTTTTATGCATTAATGTCCCTAATTGTTTAGTCTATTATTTTTAAATTGATTAGTTCGTAGGCTGTCAGTTTAAACAACTAATCTGCTAATTCTTACATAATTAGGTATTAGCGCATATAGGAATAGGTATTAGTAATATTTTACTGAATTTTCTAATTTTCTATTATTTCTTAGGTACACAATGACTAATACTCGAGGCAAGACTAAGGCAGCCGTCCCCGTTTCGAAAAAAGTGGAAGGGTCCCAGCGCGGTCTCCCCGTACGCAACCACTTTACAGCAAATATGTCATCACTTCCTCATAGACCAGTTCATGCTGGCTGCTTCATTGACTCGATTTCAAAAGGTTCAAGGTGCTACAGGAGTATTCTCCCCCACCTTCACCTCTGCCTAGTTCATCAGGCTTATTTTCACGGATTTCATCTGTAATTCAAGAAGTTTCACCTCCTTCCCTCTCTTATGATTTTCTGCTAACATTGCTATTATCTATCTTTGTACATTGAGGACAATGTACATCTTAAGTGTGGGGAGGTTAATTATAGTATTATTAGAAAATCCCTGAATTATGTCTTGTTCTTAAATAAATTTTCTCATATTACTATTAGAATAAAATTTCTATTAACTTATGCTTTTTATTGATATGTTTTGGATTAAGTCATAGGTAATTGTGCATTGATCGTTTAAACTTTAAGACATTAGAGAATCAAGCATGATAAGTATATTTTCAGAATTAAAAATTTATTAGGTTGTCTCCCTAAATTTAAATATTACTTTGAGGTTTGAAATTTGCAAGGATGACATCAAAAACCATAATTTTTGTGAGATTTTGAGCCTTTTAGAGCATATATTTTTCTTGCTCACTTCATTAATTATGAGTGTGTCAATATTGATTTGTTATTCTAGAACTTGCTCCGATTATGCATGTCAAAACCACACCCTTGATTTGATATACTGAGATGATAAAGGCACCTAGGTTTTAACCCACTTACCCCAAAAAGCCTACCTTCATGATTAACCCCTAGTGAACCCCTTTGATCCTAATAAACCGTTTCTTGATTTACCCTTAATATTAACCCAAGACCCATTCTTTTTGATTCATTAAGAATTTTTCCTATTGTTTTAGCTCCTTTTTGTCGAGATTTGGTTTGAGCAGTTCCCTAACTTGTTCTTATTCTTAAAAAAAAAAAAGTTGGAAATATATATTACTAGTTCTATGTTATTTGAGCTTAAGCAGTTAATTTCACATTTTGAGAAGAAGCTCGTGTTATTTTTCAAATTGTAATTATTCAGTATTAGTTTATTTTTCTAGTTAGGTAAATTGTCAATTCAATCTCGATTCTAACCCTCTAATTCAGCCTTTATCCACACCTTTAACCCAATCCCCGTTACAACCCTTTTTAAGACCTTTTGATTTGTGTATCATCTCATTTTATAGTAGTGGAGATTTGATTTTCATGCAAGCCTATGGTAATAACTTTTCATGTTTGACTTTTGAGTGCTTAATTTGAACCTTAAACACTTTGAGTGATTTGAGTGAACCTTTAGTGAGGATGTCAATTCATGTCAGTTTTGAATCAAAGATAATTATTTAGATAAGGGGAAACACCTATGTTTTCGTGCTATAAAATTTGTGACTTGAATTGTTTGAATATTTAAATTCTTTTAGTTAAATTATCAATGTATGAATTACCTGTGAATTATGACAAGACATTATTGATGAGAATTATGAATTGAGGAAGTTTAATTTTAATTGTGAGTTGAGGATTTTACTTGAGGACAAGAAAACGCTTAAGCATGGGGATATTTGATAAACCATAAAAGTAACACATTTTAATCCCACACTTAGCGTGTTTTTGGATGTTTATTTATTAGATTTGATGAATTCGATGCTCCTAATCCTTTAATTTCATGTTTTACATTCAGGAGAGCTTAGGGAGTCGAAAAGAACGAGAAACGGGCCAAAAGGGGACAGAATGGGCCTACCTCAGAAATCAACACGGCCTGGACTGTCTCACACGGGTAGACCACACGGCCGTGTGTGAAGAGCAGAATTGAGCACAACCTAAGCTATCGAACACGGGCGTGTCCCTACCAAACCCAAATCTAATTTCATTCGGAAAAAGTTACTTGTAGGCCAGGAAAGGTGTTCCAAAGCCTATACAAACACCCCAGGGGAGAACCTAAAGGGGGACGTAGAGTAGAAAGCAAAAAATACTCGAAGACAGCCATTGGAAACAGCTTGAAAGAAGGATCTCCATCAAGACTGAAGATCTCCTATCAATTTCTCATGAATTTTTTGGGTTTTCTTATGTTTTGTAGTTTTCCTTATTTTAAGATGTTTCCTTCTATCAGTATGAACTAAATCCCTTAAATACCTGAGGGGATGAAACCTAAGACGGCTCTTATTACTATTTGATTTATAAGATAAATACTTGTTCTTATTCTTAATTGTGACTTCTTATTATTGTTTTAATAATTCAGATTATTGATTCAAGTCGAATGTGCTTATTCAGAGGAGTAAAAGTCCCTGTTTAAGAGTAGATCAACACAATTAAGCGGAGTTGAATGCAATCCTAGACATAGGACGACGTAAATCTGCCGGATTAGAGTCAAATCTAATAAGGGAATCCATAGATAGAGTTAATGCGACAATAGAGGTTTTAATTAGAAAGAAATTTCAATTAATCAACCTAGAGTCAGTTGTTCTTAGTCTCGAAAGAGATATTAACATAAATTAGGGATTTCTACGAATTAAGACAAGTGAACAAATCGTATGAATCAGAAGTAATAAGTGAAGTCTAGGTGGATTCTTTCTTGGGTATTGCCTCTATCATAAAGTTGTCTAAAAGTATTTTCCCAATTCATTCTCTGTCGTGCTTTTAATTAATTTTAGTTTAAAAGAAATCACTCCAATTCTTAGGCTAGATAATAGGAAGATAGTAATTACTAGTACTCTTGGTCATTGTGGATACAATATTTCCGGTCTTACCATAACTATACTATTAAATGATAGGTGCGCTTGCCTTTATTATGATCATAGTTAGTTAGAGACACATCAAGTGGTTTAAAGCCAAATAATTAACAAGCACATGTATTCATAATTTTGGCATGGATAAAAACACCAAAGCCATTCACGCATATACATGTATTCATAGTCAAATAGAACAACTTACCCTGAATTTACCATGTAAATCCAAAGTTGTATTTATAATTAAACAGATATTCACATGAATACTTGAAAAATATTTTCAAGCCAATAAATCTCAAAAAAACAAAATCATAATAGTTGACATGCCCCATAATTCATACCATAGATCATATCATTATAATTTAACCAAATATTTGGAACCATAAGATGCCAAAACCTAAGATTATAGAGCCAAACTTAAAACCAAAATATTTAAATATGTATATAGTTGGCATGAATTTGCACCAAAACACCCATAAAATTGAATATATAACCATAACAAAAAAAATAAAAAAAATTAACAACTTCAACGATATCCATCAAAGCTTAATTTCACCAATTAAATTATAAAAGATATCTTATTTAATAATGGTTATAAACACCTATTCACACAAACTATAATCATGCATTAATCCTCAAAATCATTGATATGCATATAATATGTATACACATAATATATACACACAATTATAATAATATAAAAGTAATACTAGTTTGCCTTACATATTTCATGTAAACTCAAATTTATATTCATGACTAAAGACATTATCATAAAACTTCTTTACACGCACAAATACTTAAAAAAAAAAATCCATAACCACTAAATATAAACAAAAATCTCAAACTATATAAAAGCCTTTATATTCGCAACTACTTATGAAAATTCATAGCCACCATATTTAAAAAAAATCTCAAATATTTTAATTTTAGCCGGGTTCCATAAGAACTAAAACTTATATAAAATAATTATAGCAGAAACCAAAAGTAATCATTCGTATATAATGGTGAATATAATTCATTATGAATAAAGACAAAAGATGATGATTCCATATATATTCAACCACAAATAGAAAATTCAAAACAAATAGTACGAAAAAAAAAATCTTAACAACATTCATTTATTCGATTATCAAGTGAATTAACTTTCAAAACCAATTATACAACCCAATTGGAATTCTTCAATTGCAAAAAGTTGTAAGTCTGTAACTTTAATTTAATTGTAACACCCCTCACCCGTGTCCAACTCCAGAACAGGGTTCGAGGCGTTACCGTACTTCAACATTCACAATCATACAAAACCGAGTTACCAAATTTCGCCCAAAATTTAAAACTTTTCAAAGACATGCATTTGACATTGTCATCTATTTAATCACTTATACCACATAACAAGACATTAATACATACCATGGACAAATAGGCTTATAAGCCAAAATCATTATAAGCCACATCTCATGGCCATAATCAACAAATCACTATATGCCAATACATTTGGCTAATCACAACAACATCCATCATAGAAAAACTAAGTCCTTATACATGCCACTCACTTGAAAACATTTAACATACACATGCCAATACTCCAAGGATAATGACCCGATAGTGTGATATTGCCTCCGACGATCTCCAACGCTGAGTTGACCTGACAAAACTAAAAGAAATGGAAAGGAGGGAGTAAGCTTTACGCTTAGTAAGCTCGCATGAAAATAATAAGCAATGTGATAACATGTTATTTTCATATTCTTCCTATTTATTCAAATTCCAGTTAAGCTATTTTCTTGAGTCACAGTTATTAAATTATTTATATCTGGAGTTACGGAACTCCAAATTAAGATCCGTAAATTTTTCATGAAACTAGACTCACATATATTTTTACCATAAAATTTTCAGAATTTTTGGTTTAGCCAATTAGTACAGTTTATTCTTCAAAGTCTTCCCTGTTCTGCTGTCCGACAATTCCTACCATTCTTTGCTAAAATTTAATTATCTTTTTGTACAGAATTCAAATGATGTTCTAGTTTTCTTATTATAAAAATAGACTCAATAAGGAATATAATCATATAAATTATGTCCCAATATTATTTTTGTACAATTTTCAATGATTTTTCCAATTCAGAACAGGGGATCTCAAAATCACTCTGAACCAGTCTCACAAAAATCTAAATATCTCAAAATATATAAATCCTTTGCTTTCTATGTTTCTTTTATATGAAAATAGACTCAATAAGATTTAAATAAATGTCTCATACAACTTATAATTCAATTTCTAACAATTTTGGTGATTTTTAAAATTCACCTCACTGCTGCTGTCCAAAACAGTTTTATTGTAAAATTTTGCTTTCTCTCACTTTAGTTGTGTTCATCACCTGCCTATACCAATCTTTCTAATTTCCGATTACATATCGAGCATATTGTTCATACGTACATTTGCCACATTTCTCAATTGGTCACATTCACACTTGCACTTATTCATAACATGATTGCACCAATCATCATTAGTAAATTATCTCGTTGAACCCCTTCGGAAAAGGCCCGATACTCGGTGGTCTCAGCACATAGCTCCACCCACACATAATCGGCTTTCTTGTACACATGGTGAAGGTCCCTTATCACCCATGTGACCTAGCCATTCCCTCTCGTAGCTCTCTTGTCTACATGGTGTCCAACACTAGGAACCACTCATGTGACCTAGCTACTCATAACCCGTAACTTTCTTGTACACATGGTATACACACAGTATTACACATGTGACCTAGTTACATATGAAATTATTATCCCGTAGCTTTCTTGCACACATGGTGAAAGTCCCGTATCATCCATGTGGCCTAGCTACATATCAAATTTTGTCATCTCGTAGCTTTCTTGTGCACACGGTGAAGTTCCCTTATCACTCGTGTGACCTAGCTACATATTATCCGTATCTCTCGGTTTTCCGAAGGTTCAATCGAGAATTTCGCATTCCATACATTTTCATATTGTAGTTATCACCCAATGATTTCCATAATATCTAGCAAAATAATTATTGAACAAGTAAAATAAATGCATTATTTACATATAAACTTTCCATTTCACATAATAACCATAGTCATAGAAAACACCTTTAAGCACAACATTTCAACCCATTTTCCATGTCACCTATGTCACCTTTTATCATAAACATATTATTAAATCAATTCACCAACATAATATACTAAACATGTAATTCAGAAAAATCAATTTAATACCACAATTTAGGTTTCAAATATACATTACGACATTATTGCATTATTATTAACACACCAACTTACCTCGAATGCCGAAACGACCATTTTACCAACTTTCCTGATTTTTGATTTTCCTCCAATTCTAGGTCCAAATCTCATTTTTCGGGGTCTAAAACATCACATTTCACTTATTTAGTTAATGTACTATTCAAAACAGTCCTTAACTCAACTTTTGCAAAATTACAATTTTGCCCCTAAACTTTTACATATTTACACTTTTTCCCCAATACTCGAAAATTAAACTTCAGCCCTTATTCTTATGTTTTATAACATGCTGATCATTTTTCTCTTCTATGGCAACATCAAATTCTCACTCTAACATGTACTTATGAACATTAGGTATTTTTACCGATTATGACGTTTTACTCGTTTTCATGTAAAACCGCTTAGTAAAAGTTGTTTAACATAATTTTAGCCTTCACATTCTATCATAAAACACCAAAATACACACTTTTCACCTATGGGTAATTTTCCAAAGATGAACCCTAGCATGAATTATTGGTAGCATAAGCTAAATCGAGCTACCGGGACTCCAAAACCGTAAATAACTTCAAAAACGGGGCTAGAACGGACTTACCATGAGCTTGGAAAGTTGAGAAAACCCTAGCCATGTCTTCTCTTGGTAAATTTCGTCCATATGAAGAAGATGGACATATTTGGCATTTAAATTTTGTTTTTAATTCATTTAATTCACTAAATTACCAAAATGCCCCTAAAACAATTCTTTTGAAACATACCCATCCATGTCCATTTTTGTCCACCAACTTAACCAATGGTCTAATTATCATTTAAGGACCTCCAATTTAAAATTTCATAACAATTGGACACCTCTAACATGTAGAACTCAACTTTTGCACTTTTTACAATTTAGTCCTTTTGACTAAATTGAGTGCCCAAACGTCAAAATTTTCGAATGAGATTTTCACGAAATCATTCCATGGACCATAAAAATATAAATAAAATAAATTTCTCAACATCGGATTTGTGGTCCCGAAACCACTGTTCCGTTTAGGCCTTATTTCGGGATGTTACATTAATAATTACTTTAACCAAAATTTATAAAATAATTGTGTGAAAAGAAGAGAAAAAAAATCTCACAAATCAATTTTTATCAATTGATTATAAATAAATAAATAAACCTTCATCTTTCGAATAGCATATGCAAATATTAAACTAGATTATATTTCTAAAACCTTAAAACTTTATTTAAAGAATCAAAACCCAAAAATTTATCAAAAATCTAAAAGATAATATATAATTAAAATATCAAATCCATAAAGAATCAATTCATTATCAATTATTCAACATGACAAAACTCGGATGCCACTTGTTAGATTTGTAAAATAAATCTGAAATAAACTTAATAAACCAGGATTTATCATGTCAAATCATCAAGAATAAATCAAGTATAAAATTAGATGCTGAAGCGTACCTGAATCCATGAATTCCTTTGGAGTTTTATCGGATTTTGGGGATTTGATCTTTCAAATTAGCACACAAGAAATTCAGCTCTTTCTTTCTTAATGATGGGATATCAGAAAATATATCTTGTGTATAATTTGGAACCATAACCCTAATATTTATAACCTTGGCATATTAGTTCTAATCAAATTCTAATTAGCAGCTAATTAGAATTTGATTAGAAGAGTATCTACACATATTTGACATATACTTTATTTAATAATTAAAAGCCCAATAAAATCCTAACCAAATTAGACCACTTTTAATTTGGGCTAACCTATCATGATAGTAAATAATAACATGTAATTACCCTTATTATATATGTGATGTCCATATTTTCCAACAGAAATTGCTTCTTGAAAATGCCATTTTTTTTTTCTGCCAAGCTTTTATCTTATTTGGTTGGGAAAGAATCCATCTCCACTTCAAAATTCACTAAATTGAGGTATGCATTCAAAACTTAAAATACCATCACCAATGGAAAAAAAAAAGAAAAAGAAAAGAAGGTGTTGGAATAGAACTTTGAAAGAACACTTTCAAGAGGAAGGGTGTAAGTAGTGAGCTTTGTAAGTTACAATTATGCTCAAGTCTTTACAAAAAAGTCACTTAATTTTTAAGTTTTTAAGTAAAAAAATAAAATCTCAAATTTTGTTAAAATACATACACTAACTGTATATTTTACCTTAAAATTTTAACGTCCAAACTAAGGCCTTACCAGAGCGAATCTTTTTCAACTTGGAACAACGAAGCCACACTCAAAATTAATCTTTTGGTCAGTTACACTACACCAAACTAATGTCAGGTTTCACACTTTGAAACAAAGATTCCTTGGCTTTATATGGAAATCAAATTAGAACTGTTTTGTTTTAGGGTGTGCCACCTCAAATTGTGTGCCTTTTTTAGGGACTAATAAATAGTGTTAGCCCACTTGCCCTAGTTTTGAACCAATTTAAGGATAACCACTGATCAAACTAGACTGTGGACCTCTAGATGTTTTATATTAACTTTTGAGATAATTTTATCAACATCTCTAAATTAGGACTCTTATTCTAAATTGGTCCTCAAATTCAAGTCATTCTAATTACATCTTCAAACTACCAATGTTATTTTAGCTAGGTCTTTCCGTTGCTAAAATCGTTAATTTAATTGTGAAATGATGCATAAGATCTTATATGACATAATCTACAATGAAAATTTTAAGAAAAAAAATGAAATATTATTAAAATAGATGTGGTCAAAATCTTGATTTTGAGGTTTTTAAAGCTTGTACTGATACTTTATCGTTCACTCTTTTTTTCTAGTTTTACTTTATTTTTATTTTTTGCTTTTAAAAGTTATGTTGCAACATCTTATTTTGTTTAACAACAAAAGAGTCCTTTCAAAATTATAATTTTAAGCTCCTTAATATTCAATAATTACATTAAGTGTCAATTAGTTTATAATCAAATCATATTAAATCTCAAATAAAAGAAAATTTCTCTCAAACTTTTATTTAAATATGTTTGATTTTTCAAGATCAATCTTATATTTTGGATCTATAATTTTCTAGACATATTGAACATAAAAACTTAGTAAGACAGTACATCTATAACTGATGGGAACAAAATACAATAAGTACATTCTTTTTGGAAAAATAAGAAATTATTTCATTATTACATACATATATTGCATTTTACATTAAACACCAAAGTTGTAAAAAAAAAAAAAAAAAGAAGAAGAAACAATGTTATGCTCTTTGTTGATCTTCATACCCATCAAGGCTTAAGCACCAACAAATGGCTTCCATTGAAATCCATAATAACCAAGTTTCCTTTATCAATGATAGTGGTATGTATTACTTCAAAAAAACATATATATATTTCTATCGTTGTCTCTTCAGCATTGCCCGTATTCTTTGGTGCGTTTCTTGAAGATGTCTCCAAAAATCTTGAATTAATATATGCAACCAATTAAGTCATTCATACCACTAGTATTGAACCAAGGCAAATTATTCGCTCCTTTCTCTCTTATTAATAAAATTTTCCCCAATTTTTAAAGGATTTATATATACATATATATAACTATACATTGGTTGGGTAAAAGATTCGAATCTACCCTTTTGATCATACCATTATCGAACCTAACATTTGGAGTGAAAAATAGATAATAATTTATTGTATTTAAATTATAAATGGAAACGTGATAAGTTCATAAATTCTTTTCAAGATCGTTATTTTTTGTCAACTTGTTGGATAGGATAATAATTTTTGTAAAGTTTTATTATAGTACCAAAAGAAAAATACTAGAAAAATGTAAAGGGGAAAAAAATAGAATAACTTTATTCCTCACCTCTTCATTATTGTCATCATCATAAACATCTTCCTCCTCATCACTTTATTGTATGCAAACGACATTTTGAGAAGAAGTTTTCATTAATCAAAGAAAGTTGAGGGAATAGAAATGTAAATCCAATTTTTTTCTAATTTACCTACCCTATTGTGATTCATTAGCACCGAATCGTGTAGAAATTGTGTAGGACCTAAAGTCATGGATTAGAAACATAAAATTACAAACTACCTTTGTTATAAACAAGATTTAAGAAGGAATTTTGGATGATTTTACTCATAAATTTAAACCTATTTCTTGGTGGTAGGCTTGGCAATGTTGGAGATTGAGTAATGGAGATAATTGAAGGTCTCGTAGCAGCCTCATTACTCATTTTTTTTTTCTTTTCCTTTCATCATCTTAGCATCAACTAACAAAGAGAAAAGATGAAGAAATGAGAGAAGAGAAGAAATAAGGTTGAATGGGAGAAGAATTAAGTTTATTTGACTGAGAAGAGTGAATATATAGAAGTTCATATTGGCACTGAGTAATGTCAAATGTCAATATATATATTGCTAAGGTTATAACTTTTATTTAAAAGATCAACACCCCTTTGATCATACTGTCATCAAATCTACCCTTTCAATCATACCGTTTCATCATCTTAACATCAACTAACAAAGAGAAAAAGATAAAGAAATGAGAGAAGAGAAGAAATAAGTTTGAATGAGAGAAAAATTAATTTTATCTGAGTGAGAGGAGATAATATATAGAGGTTTATACTGACATTGAGTAATGACAGATGTTAATATATATTGCTAAGGTTATAATTTTTATTTAAAAGATCAACACCCTTGAAACAAGATTACAATATTAAAAAACACAGAAACCCAGACTAAAAACACACCTAAAGGAAAACAACAAAAAGGCAACTACGTCAGCTTTTATATTCATCATTTTACTTCTACAACTTAAAGCCAAATTAGAGGAAGAACAACAAAAAAATGAAAAAGATATGCCATAAAGCTAAAAAAAAAAAAAAAAACAAGCAAAGAAGACCATTTTTAAGACTTGTTGATATGTAATAATTACATTAAGTCTCTAATTATTTTGTAATCACATGAAATCTCAAATCAAAGAAAATTTCTCCCAAACTTTAATTTAAATATTTTTTTATCTATAATTTTCTAGACAAATTGAACATTAAAAGAGAAGAAATAAATAAGTTTGAATGAGAGAAGAATCAAATTTCTTTGTGTGAGAAGACAGAGAATATATAAAGGTGCACGCTAGCATTAAATGTCACATATCAAATATATATTGCTAAAGCTAAAATTTTAATGGATAAAATATCAACACCCCAAAACAAGCTTACAATATTAAGAAACCATAAAAAAGCAACAAAATGAATAAGATACACCTAAAGAGAAAACAACAAAAAGGCAACTACAATAACTCTTAAACTCGTTAGCTCAATTCTAGAACTTAAAAGGCAGACTAAAAGAAGAGCACACACACAAAAAGAATAAAATATGCCATAAAGGCGAAAGCACCAAACAAAGAAGCAGTGTTATGTTTAAGGCTTGTTAATATTCAATAATTACATTAAGTCCTTAATTATTTTGTAATCATATTAAATCTCAAGTAAAAGAAAATTTCTCTCGGACTTTTTATGTAAATATTTTTTATCTATAATTTTTTAGACATATTGAACATTAAAAACATAAGAGAGATTTACCTTCTCCATTGTGATTCATTAGGACGAAATCGTCTAGAAACGATATCGAACCTAAAGACACGGTTTAGAAACATAGAATTAAAAATTATCTTTTATATAAACATGAATTAAGAGGGAATTTCGAATGATTTTACTAATAAACTTAAACCTATTTCTTGGTGGTAAGCTTGGGGCTGTTGGAGATTAAATAATGGAGACAACTAAAGCTTTGGTAGCAACCTCATTACTCAAATTTTCTTGTTCATTTATCAACTTAACATCAACTAACAAAGATAGGAAGAAGAACAAATGAGAGAAGAGAACAAATAAGTTTGAATGAGAGTGGAATTAAGTTTGTTTGAGTGAGAAAAGAGAGAATATATAAAGGTATACACTGACATTGAATAATGCTTGATGCCAAAAAATATATTCATTTTGCTAAGGTTGAAATTTTTACTGATAAAATTCCAACATCCCCAAAATAAGGTTACAATATTAACAAACCTCGAATAAAAAACACATACCCGAAACAACAAGAAGAAGAAGACAACTACACCAGCTCTTACACTCATCAACTTAATTCTATAACTTAAAAGCAGACTAAAGGTAACTCAGTTTATAGAGAAAGACACCTCCTGATGCAACTTTAATGCCTAAAATATAGGTGATGCTGGCAAAGTAATCTAATTTAAAAATCTTAATAAAAATATCATCCAGCGCTCCTAAGATATATTCACTAAAAATCAGAACTCTGTAATTGTTGACATCAACCAGCACACTTGAGAAGTCCCCACAAAATTCTCATTTCTGCAAAATTCAAGGTAAATAATCAGATCCTCTAAGTGTAATTAGCTAAGGCAGATTTAGCATAATTTTAGTGGTAATATTGGCTGGTTAGACATTCTACATTTGAAAGTTAAAGGCAATTGTGTTCAGAAAGCAATAACTACCTTGTACTCAGAAAATAGCCTGAGATGGGGATCAATTGGCAGTCCAAGCTCCTCAAAAATTGGATCATAGAGTGAATTCATGATTGGCCTGAAATCATTGGATTCTTTAGTCAGCATTTTCAAGAGTTAAGACAAACTTATTCAGGATAAACAAATGAAACCTATAAAATTAAAAAACCTTGGAGGGAGAAGGTTGCCAATGTCAGGACTAGCACTAGCTCCAGTCGGTAGAGACAAAGAGTTACCCATGATTTGTTCAGCACTTGGTGCTTGCAGCTCATTGGTTTCTCCCTGTAATTAATGAAAGACCATGCTGATTAACTTCAAATCGTATTCGGTTATAATAGAAAAAAAAAAAACATACAACAAAGCTGAATGCTATTACTTGATTAACCTTTTTCTTTTTTAAATTTATTGGATTTAGTTTGTTATATAAATTTAAAAATAAAATTATTATATTTGAATGTCGAGTTTCTCTTAAATAACCAACAAGCATAAAAAATAAATAAAAATAATTTGTCATGATTTGATTTGCCTATGGGGTGTGAATCATGTCGTGAGAATATAAATCAAAACTATTCTCTTTAGGCTCTTATAGGCTCGACGAAATTTTGTTATTTCTAGTTGGATCTCTAAAAATTTAAATCATTCACATTACACATATTAATACCTTTACATAATAGATAACGGTTGATCTATATGGATTTAAATGTTTAGAGGCGCACTTAATAATGACAAAATTTTGGGAGATATGTGGATGCCCATAAAGAATAATTCCAAATTATGTATTCACAACACAATCCATGTCCCTTAGGCCGGTATAGATCATGAAATGATGGTTAATACTATATTCACATGTGATGTCTACAGCAATTTACAGTTATTCTAAGACCCAAATTTCTTGTTTTCAATCCAAGTTAACACATGCAAATATTCTATAAGTTATGAACATAAAACAGTATATAGAAAATATTGAATCCAAATTTGAGTGAAGTTAATAATAATATACCCTGAGGCGCTTGAAAGGTGATGATTCTCCCACTTCGAGTGATCTGCTCCTTGCATTGCCTCCCGGTTCGGAAGTTCCTTGCTAAACCAATTTAAAAACAAAATAATCTCGAAGGTAGAGGAAACAAATTAATTTAGATATTAATGCAGGAATGCTGATGAGATGATACCTCACTGTGGTTGTTCAGTGGCGTTTGCATAAGATTAGGAGCTGATGACCCAACAGTGTCCTATTCATTGTTGAATTTGGTTAGAAATTATATAATTATTTCCAGGAAATCTTGTTAGTGAGAAAGGTATTTTACATGCAGAAGAGACGAGTTCAGGAGTAAGCTAGACATGGAAGTCCCAGAGCTAGGATATGTAGCAGTTGGTTTTGTAGTTTGATTCAGAAACCCTCGTTGTTGCACAGCTACAGGCCTGTAAACGAAGTTTAAAATCTAAATCAAATAACAAGAGTAGAATTTAAGCGTATTCAATGTGTTAATGATAAACTTAGTCCTCAATAAAGAAATATAAAAGGGTGATTGATAACAAGAAAAGGGAATCAAAATTCACCTAGACGGCTCAGAATTATGATGGTCTTGATTTGGTAAATTAGGCATAATTGACAATAGATTACTTGCTTGCGGATCTTGAGCTGGTAATAGAAGGGAGCTGAAAGCCAAATAGATAGACTATGATTAAAATTTACTTAAAACAATATGCATTGGGTCATAAATTTAACTTGAAAAGATAGAACACACCAATCCCAAATTTCTTTTCGTCTAGGCTTAGTTCTACAAGTATCTAAGGGTCATGTTGAATTGGGTTCAAACTGAAATTTCAATTTTGGTTGCCTAAGTTCAAGGTGATTTCAAAATGTAAAAATCATAACCAAGTCGAGTGGATCAGATAGTCCAAGCTTTGAACAAATCTACTTGCTTTCTTGACAATGAAATCTAGAAGAAAGATAAGTTGTACGTACCCCAAAGGAATGAAAAATTCATGGAAGACGGTGCTACCAGTTTGTGAATTATATAGTCCAAGTGCCCATGGGAGTTGATTATTTTGATAGGAGAATTGCTGAGCCCTAAAAAATCAAAAGAACAAACAGTTGATTCTCATAAAGTTCGCTTTAGAAGATGTACCAAAGTAGATAAGAGTAGAGATCGAATACATAAGCTCCATAGGCAGTGAATGCTTAGTCAGGTCGGAATTCTGGAGCAGTGAGCCAGATGCATTAGGCATGGCGGCCAATTGATTAAGCGGCTGCATCGGGTTACTCAACTGCTGGGTCCTATATTAGATATACGAAAATATCAATCACAACATTGTTCTAAATTTCTTATGTTGATGTGATATATAAATTATCTACAAAATACCTTGGAGGTGTAGAAGCTCCCGGCAGCATTAAGTTGTAACACAGACGATCGGAAACGTTAGTTGCTTTGAATTGATCAACTAGTGACCTGAAATCCAAAGAAACAACATACACAGATAGGTATATAACTCAGTACTATTGTTTCGATTCCAAACAAGAAGATTGAGGTTAGAAGATATCAATTCAATACCCTGGTGCCAAAGACCTATAAAGATCAGTCTCTTTATTACAGAACCAAGTAGGGGCTGGCGGTTGGTTGGTTTGGGTAGATTCTCCATTCAGAAATCTGATCCCAGTCTGCTCATCATTTATTTCAAACTCAGTCGAGAAAATGCGACCCATACTAATCTTGAGTTAAAGTAAACAATATTTATACTCACTGGGCTTTGAGGGAACAAATTTGGGTAGTGAACTGCTCGCTGATTGCGATTGGAACGAGGGTTTCCCTTTTCCTTTTCAACCCCATCAGCAAACAATATTTTCTTGCCTTTATCGAGGGGTTCTACCCGTTGAGGCCTATTACAATGTTAGAAACATGTCATGTTCAATTGGTAGAGGAAAATATCATGCATCTTTACTTTTAAAAGGTCAACAAAGGAATCAGCATACCGTTGAAGCTCAGCACGGAGGCTTCTTCCAGTTTGAGTATTGAGGCTGTTTGCTGGACCTGAATTGCCCAAATGCTTTGAGTGAGACGATTGAGTTGCAGAGCTTCCATTTTGTGGGATATTTTCCGCCTGCTTGAGATAAGAGAAAGTCATTGTCTGTTATTATTCATCATGTTTCTGAAGCTGGAACTGACTGATTGGAATGGGTTGGGAGAGGTACCAGTGCCAAAGAGAATGACTGTGTTGGCTCCACTATAAGAGGAGTAAACGAAGTTGCTTGTTGTGCAGCTGTGGCATCACCACCTGAAGAACCACTGCCTTCAATTCCTGGACATGTTGGCTGCATCGGCTTCTCGTTCGACCTCTCATGCTGAAGCAAAGGTTCATCGGTAGTGCCTGCAGGTGATGACACCAACTTCGCTTTCTGCTATCGACAAATACAACAATGTTTATATCAGTCAATGGCAAGGAAGAAATAATCTGAATCATGGTCCATCCTCTTGTTATTGTAATATTCACATTAGTTTGGGAGAACTAACTCTCAAAGGATTTGAGTCGCCATTGATATTGGCATTCTTTTGATCCAGCTGAGGCTGATCATCTCCTGCTGATGCCGATCCAAGTTCCAGTTTCGCATCCTCCTGCTTAAATTGCACTCAAAATTTTCCTTGAGATTATACTTATTTCAAGTAAATGAACTATAGGCATTGATGTTATAAAATTAATCTTATGTAGGGATTTAAACAGCGACCACATCACAAGGTTACTATCATTAGTTTGCAATACAAGTTGATGAGTCCAAGACATGGTCAGTGACAAATTAAATAGAAAAATGGAGATGTACCGATGCTTTTTGCATCCGTGATGCTTCTAGTTCTTTTGCTGTATACTCAGCAAGTAATGACCCTGATAAAGACAGGTTTGGACCATTATTAGCCGAGGGAAATTCAGGGACTTCATTGTCATGATCAGAAGCAGGGAGATTGAACTTGGACATCGGCTGCTTATTTTTTTGCATATCCTCATCCCCATTAGAAGCAAATAACTGGAACTTCAAATTAGCTGCTTTTGAGCTACATCCTTACTCCATATCTTGTTCTGCTTTAAAAACATATAAATAAAGCAAAATAGGGAAATTAAATGAGTCTGGATGTTGAAGTTATATTAATTTTTATTGTTTAATTAAAAAAGAAAAAGAAAAAAAATTATGATATGTAGCTCCAAAGAATAAAAAATAAAACAATACTTTTACCATTTTATTTGGATAATTTTCAATTAAGTAACAAATTTGAGTAAGATATCTTTTTGTATTATTATTTTTTGGTGGACCCATGGTACTGATATGTTCTTACATTTGCCCTCTGAGCAAATATGGGAATAAGGTGAAGCCAGGAAGGATTCAATTCAGGTCCAGATATGCTTTCTTTAAATATTCACTATCGAACAACACCATATTTAATTATATTTATTATGTCATATTTTCATAATGCTAATTTTCTTAATAAAATAAACTAAGATACCAAAAGAATTATAAATATATATTAGCCCTTCTATTCAATTTTACTCAAATGATTGTTTTAAATATAATCCTTTAATACAAAATGCGTATTAATATATGTATGACTAATTACATTATAAAATCTATTTAATAAGAATGCATAACGGACAAAACTAACACAAAACATACACAAAGTAGGAGCATAGATTATAATTGCCAATAATACCAACACCTCATTGACTTTATTTATTTATTTTTAAACTTATTGTTTAAGTTTTTCTCAAATAATAATAAAATTTATTCTCAAATTTATTTTATTTATACATTAACACTTCCGTAAATGACGTGCAAAAAGATTTTTTTTTTTAACTTTTCTAAATTCATTTATTTTAAATACAATAATTTTAAATTTTATAAAAATAAGGTGATTTCTTCCTTACATTTTCAATAAAATGAATATAGATATAAGTTTGATATGAGACAAAATATTCTTGAGAACTTTTAGTTTTACCGCCAATAGATCAATAGCATCAATTTCAAACACAAAATAATAGATCGATTGTTTCAACGTCAAACACAAAATAGTTTACTTCTATAAACGTAAATATAAATAAAGATATAAGTCGTCCAGTTCATTTATATATTTTGTTTTCTTTCGAAAAAGATATGAAATAATAATTAAAAGGAAATAATTAATTAGAGATAAACATTGAAATATCAAAAGCACCGTTTAATGATTGAAATCCATCTACTATAGTGATAAATGAAAGGTAGAAACAGGCTTTTACCTGATGGAAGATGGTATATCTGTTTTGGTGATAAAGGAGACCACGAGAGAGGCAAGCAATGGGGGCTAAAGGAGGAGGAAGCTTAAGCACAAAAGATGTATGTAAAATGAAGATGGGAGTGTGTTGTGAAAATTGAAAAGTTTGGATGCTTATTTATAGGGGAAAATTGGTATGCTTAAGTCATAAAGTAGAAATCTTTTTGGTTTAAGGGTGGTTTTAACTTTTAAACATGTGTCAGGATAATTTTTAATTTGATGTATGATTTAGGATTTAATATCTAGTAATGCAATATATCTTTTAATTAATTAATTAAAATTTTTAATAATAACGATTATAATTTTTGTTTGGAAGACATTAGCTCGAAAACATTTAAATAAATAATATATTTTATTTTAAGAACTGAGCTTTGTGTAAAAATTTATTTATATACTAATATTCATATATATATATAGTATATATGAGGTTTAAAATTAAACAAATTTAAAAAAAATGCTATATATGTTTCATAAGAATGACTATATAAATATATATAATAATATCAACAATTAGACATGAATTTTAAAATTTAAAAAATAAATAAAAAATAATTTTTTATAATAAAATATAAGGATTAAATTTCAAATTTTTAACGAGTATATTTTACCTAAAAATAATGTAAGTATATAGTAAATCAGTATGAATTGTTGTGAAATTAAGGTGATGATGATTTGTGATTTTTGACATTTAACTATATTTGCTTGTAAATAAGAATTGGATACCATTAAAGCAAGAAACATTATATATGCATATATGGTTAGCATTTATTATATTTAATGTATAAATCCATTATAAGATAATGTTAACTTATTTAAAACCCTTAACACCTCGTTAAGAAGATTTTAGAAATAAATGCAATACACAGTTAATAAAAATATATTTATTTTAGAAATAAATTACTTACTGTTCCATGTAAATGTTTATTGCTTTGTTAGATGATACCAAAACTTGCCATAAACCCAAATTAACTGTAAAAAGAATTGACTGCTCCATACGTGGCTATATTTATTTCATACTGTATTCTTAAAACTATAGTTTTAAAACCATGGGCGTTAAAAAAATACATTCTATCTATAAAAACAACAAAACCGTTATTCTATTATATGAATAATTTATTATTAAATGGATGTCTATCAATATTAAAATAAGTATGGTACGCATTAAAATTTTAATATTTTTTAGAATTAGAGTTTTTAACCATATATAATTTTTATGTCTATAAATATAGACTTTAGAGAAGCATTATAAACATTCGATTGAAGTTCTCTTGCTTCTTCTATTTCTTTTGTTCTTTATTCTTTTTATTATTTATTTCATAACACGTTATCAGCACGATTATTCTTAATTTTGTTTATTCTATTCAAAATCTTTGATAGCCACATGGTATTTGTTTTATTGTCAAATGTATTTCTGACCTAATAAGAATAACCAAGTTTTATATACCCACACAATATTTGATTTACGGCCAAATATATTTACAGACCTAATAAGAATAATCAAGTCTTATATGCCAACAGATGTGTCAAAGTCCTAGTAGGAAAATTTGATAGAATAAATGAAAGTAATGCATGCCTGAAGCACGGTAGATAAATTGGTTCCAAAGATGATAAATTAAGATTACCATATAGTGGAAGCGGTGCTCTTGAAGAGACCTAATAAATAACTATTTATTAAAACTCCATAAAAGATTCAGGTATATAAAGATGGAAATAATTAAAATAATAAGATTTTGATAAGTTATGTCAACCAAAAAAATATAGAACCATGGAAAGTAGAAAGTTGTCAACAATGGTTTTGCGAGCGATATTATTATTGAAATAATAAAAGAAGCGGAGGATCTTGACTGTTGAGAAACGTATACATGGACTAAATTGGCCAAAAAAGGATAGACGCAATTAAAGTAGCATTAAAATCGTGAAGTTTTTTTACTAGTAGTTCAAACATCTAAATGTATAAAGCCAGTGAGGTACAAATATGTAGCTTTGTAGAAATGAAAAAGAAAGATAAAGTTTTTCATTAAGTTCTGGCATTGATTATAAGAAGATATAATATTCTTTTGTGGTGGATGCATTAAACCTTTAGATATCTCATTAGTCCAACAGTTCATTAAAGATTTAGCACGCATCTACTGATTGTTGTTACATCATTTACATGAATCACTATATAGTGAAGTTTATATTGAAATCCTTAAAGGATTTAGAATAATAGAAGATTATAGAGATTCCCAGGAAATTGTTTAATATGTTTGTATAATTGATTATATGAATTGAAAAGATTTGAACATATGTTGTAAATTTGACTTTATGAATAATAGTTGAAGGAAGATTATAAAATGATTTAAAAAACCTATTTGTATTTTCGTATAAAGATTATGATCAAAATTTGTTATGATTATTATTGAAACTCTTGAAGAGATCAAAATATATTTTTCCAAAATTTTTCTTCACTCGTGACTTTCAAAAGAATGGTGATATAAATGCTTAGCAAATACGTTCAAATGATCATTTAAAAAGCTAGCATTCAAAGATTGAATACACAGAAATTAGTAATGTCCCAAAATTTTGATTTTTAGAATGTGATTGATTGCAAAAAGATTTGACATGGGAGTATGCTTTAGGACCCAAGTTTGATTCCTAAGTTTTGGATTTTCTTCTATTAATTTTTGGTTTTAAGTTGGGCTTGAGTTTTAAGGCTTAAATTAATTTTTGTGTTAGAGTGTGATAGTGATGAGCTTAATGGTTCAATGGTTAAGCTTTGGCATACTTTGGGGTTTTGAGGCATGACCTTATAGATTATTTTTATTGCTTGCTATATGTGGGAAGTTGAATTCGAGTGGAATTCTATTAAAAATATGGTGATAAATTTTATTTGTTTTATTTGATTTAACTTTTATCAAAATCCCTTTTATTTTTCAATTTTGTAACCACCCTTGTTTGTTTTTCTTTCTTTCCTTTCTTGCTTGCACGTTTGTCTTCATCATTTTCTTTTGTTATATTTTTATTCTCTTTTTCTTCTTTAGTTTTTAAATTTTCTTTTGATCTTTCTTGAGTAGTTGTGGGATTTCGTCTCAGGTGGGACGTGTTCTTATGCGAGACTAACATTGTGAGAATCTTAATCCTCCAGCTGAGTAGACTTCATTTTAGTCGTTGTTTCCCAAGTGGTGGTGGGTTCTCGGTAGTGGAGTTGGTTGATTACGTAATCAGGTGTGTGAAAACAACCCTAAAATTCCATTGAAATTTGACTAAAAGCTCCAAACAGAGGTTGTTTTGAAACTACCCAGTTTCCACACGGCCGCGTGAGATTGTGTAGCCCGTGTGGCTAGGTCGTGTAAGGCACACGACCGTGTGAATCATTACAGGCCATGTGGGTGGCCCGTGTAGAGCACACCGGCTAGGCTTTTGGGCCATGTGGGCCTTTTTTGCCAATTTTAGGGCCCGATTAAGGGTTATTTAGGGAATTCGATAGTTGGGTCCAAGGACACTGTAAGAGTCAGAAAATTGAAAGTTTATTACTTAATTATGTACGAGTAACTCTAAAAGCTTGATAAATATGTTAAGCCAAAATTAAACTATAAGTTATGTTATGAGCAAACTGAACTATCTATGAAAGCATGTCATGTAATATATGCTATATGTGTATGTATGTCACCTGTTTATGATTATGATATGTGTAAAATATGTATATGATATGTATATGTGTGGAGTGGGATATGTTTGACGGATAAAGTGTATATGGCAGTACTTATTGCAAATATGGCGGCTAGACCGCAACACTAATGTGTGGTAGCTCCGCTGTAATTCTATGCGTGGCATACTCCCACATATTGGTGTGATTGGATGGATGGACTCGTGTAGTCCAATATGGTGTGATTGGCTAGACAAAAATGGTGTGTAGCGGATAGTGGAAGGATATGATTTGCATATCCTTTTCCTCTTTTTCTTTTTTGTCTTCTTGCTTGTCAAAACTTGATCATTTTCGTCTTCCTCCTCCTCTTCATCATCCACTATAAACCCATATACATTCAAATTGGTCCAAATTCTCTGCTCATCCCCATAAACACAGATTCAGACAACATTATACATGAACGAAGAACTTCAAGAAAAATAAGATTCGGGACAATGAAAATGTAACCCAAATGCCACTTTGGAAGATTTTAAGACAGGAACATTAAAAAATTTTCATTTTTCTTCAAAATTCAAGAAAATTATGGAAATTAATTACTTAATGTGAACTAGATTTCTCAATATTCTTCTGGGTGATTCTTATAACAATGATAATTGAAAAAAATTCGAAAGAAAAGAGGAAAAACAAAACCAATAATACAAACATAGTTGAAATAATAAAACAAGAAGAGGAAGAAAAAATGGGAACTTACAGAGGTTCTCACAAGGGAAAGGAGGCAGCTTTGCCGAGGTGGGGAACAAGTTAGAGATGAATCAACGGTTCTCAATGACAGAATCGACGGAGGCACCACTTTTACAACAACGACAAAATTGACGAACAATGGGTGAACAAATACAGGGTAAAATTTTCTGGGGGAATTTTGCTATTACATTCGTTGTTGAATAGGCTATTCTTATCCCCCTTCACCGAATGATGATTCGGTAAATCAGATGAATAGGAGAGGAATAGCCATTCGCCGAATGAAGAAAACGGTGAAGCAAACTATGGCTTAACTGTTCATTTAAGAATAAGGAGAGAATGGCTATTCCATTCCCTCTAACCAAACGTGGTGTAAGTTTTTCTTGTAAGGTTTTTAACGAGATTGTAACAACCCGATACAGTGGTGTCAAAAAGTACAATTTTATGTTTCATTTTAATGAACCGAATCTGTAAATAATTAATAAAAATATTTACAGAGTTACGCTATAAATGAATTGAATCAAGGATAAGTAATTTAGTTGATTTAAGTATTTAATCTAGTCCAAGGATTAAATTATAAATTTAGATCGCTATGAATTTTAAATTGAAAATAGTTAAAGGGACTAAAATTGCTAATAGCCCAAAAATTTTGGATGGCAGTTAAAATGCCAAATTTGTGGCTAAAAAAATGTTATGTTATGTGTTATTATTTATTATAAAAAATAAAAATAAATTGAAGTTAAA
The DNA here is from genome assembly GCA_005393395.2 of Gossypium australe. NCBI lineage: Eukaryota > Viridiplantae > Streptophyta > Magnoliopsida > Malvales > Malvaceae > Gossypium > Gossypium australe. The sequence goes on along the minus strand of CM016618.1, from coordinate 88,896,543 downwards.
ATAGTTTAAGTGGAAAGGAGAGAGAAGATGTCTTCTCCATCCTTCCACGCTCCACGCGAGAAAAAAAAGGGAAATAGAATAAATTTGGTTAGGGTCCACAAATTGGTAAGTGTAATTTATTATTTTTCTTATAAATTTTATGTTTTTGAGATCGGGGAACCAAAATTTAATTAATTTGTGTATTAATTTATAAAACCGTTAAAGTTTTAGAAAGTTGCCATTAATGATTTTTTTATGTTTTGTTATGTTGAATTGATAGATTTTTAGAGTATACATGAAAAATGACTAAATTTTTGAAGTTAGATGTTAGAATTTTCACCTGAAAAAAATAAAGTGGATATCAAGTAGAGTAGTTATGAGATTTTGTTAGAAATCATAATAGAGGGTCTAAAATAGAAGGAAATGAAGTTGGATTATAAATCGACGCTTAAAATGGAGAGTTATGATTGTTTCGGTTTTAAGAATTTAAATTGAATGAAATGTAAAGTTTGTTTAAGATAATAATTGACTGTGAATTGGATGAATTATTATTGACAATCCCGTTTCTTCAAAAGCGAAGGAAAAAGTTGAAGTCACCGACGAGTAGTTCGAAATTCCCGGTAAGTACCATCATAACTCAACTTATTATTTATTTTTCCTTTTAATTTCATTGATACGTAAGTTGACAAAATGAAGGAAGTTACATATGAGTAGTTGACTAGAAGTACAATAATGAAATTGATTATTGTGGTAGAGAGTTAAATTGTACAAAAAGATTTTGAAACAATATAATTTATTAAAGTTACGCATTTGGCTTGAACATGAGACAAATCATGCCATGTTTTATATGAAATGACATTTAATGGAAGAGTTGTTGCTGAGATCAATAGAATGAAAACTGAACTGAGAATGAAATTAGACTATGAGTTGTTGTATTAATTGTTGGGCAAAGTTGAGAATAATTAATGAGTTAAAGAATCAAGTAAAATAATAGTAATAATAATTGCTTCGACTATAAGTCAATGAGCGCTAGGCATATTTTCCTTTGAACGTCCTAACTGTGGCTTTCACAATTACTACTTTGGCTGAGCCGATGAGCGCAAGGCGCAAATTATTTACGTCGGATGTACCGATATAAAATTACTTCAGCTATAGGTCGATGAGCGCTGGGCGCACTAATCATCGGACATACCGGTGAGTGTTGGGCACTATTATTGCTTTGGATTAACTGATGAGTGCTGGGCACAATTTGTTTAGTTCGAGACATATCGATGAGGCACTGGGTGCAAAATTATAGTATTAATAGGATCCGTAAATTAGTTCGAATTTGAGCTATGTATTAGAGAATATCAATATTGAACAGGAAGAATAATGCAATATGACAAATTGAGACAAAATCGAATAAGGTTACACATGTCGTTAGCAAAAAAAAAAAGTTAATAAGTTCATTAAAATAGATTGGTTAGTTATAATATCACATTTGGTTGTTTGGGATACATATGTATATTAATGTATTGGATAAACTTTGATAAGAAACATACTTGAATTGATCTAAGGAAGAAATAAATAAACTAAGTCCAATTATTTAAATTTTATGCTATATTGAGTAATTTATAGTAATACCATTTGAAATTAAAATTCACCGAATGGTCTTGTTTTTATATGCAGGCTAGATGTATTTTGAGATTTTGTACTCAGAGTCGTCAGCATCTAATCGACAACCCTGGACTCAACAAAGTTTGTATATTTTGTTTTATTTCAAGTTGGTATGTACTTGATTTTTAGTAAAGTCATTTGGCTATAGATATGCTTTTGTGACATAAAAAAATTATTAAGTTTTGGTTGCTATAATTATAATATTATTAGTTAATTAAATTGTTTTAATGTGATATACTTAAGTTGCGATATGTTTCGAAATATCGAAGTGTTGGGAATTGATTTGCGAGATGATTTGAATATGTATATATTGTGAAATCTAAATTTTGCAGGGGGTTTTATATAAAATAAGCAGAAATATTGTCAATTTTTTTTATTTTTTAAAAATAATTTTACCACTACACTACCATTTAAATAAAGTGAAATAGTAATTTAGGTTGTTTTCAGCATTTCAATATGGCATTTTATATTTGGATTCTCTAACTAGGTCGGATATAATGTGTCACAGAGACATGTTATGTGTATTATAGATAAGTGTACTCGTTTTCATTCATTAATTTGTTTTTTCTTACAGGTTTTTATCTTAATAAGTCTTTAATAAGACACATTATCTACTATTGGATATTAATGGGGGAGTGTTATGAATATTTTATTATTAAGTGGATGTCTACTAATATATTAAGAGTTTAATGTTTATTAAAAGTAAAGTTTTATACCATGTATACTTCTTATATTTATGTTGATGAATAAAATTCAAAGTTATTTCACTTCTTCTATTTTTTTTCCCCTTTATTATTATTCATGTCATAACTTTAATTTTTTTCATATAATTTAACATTTTATATTTGATGTGCTGATAACTTAGATTATGACATATTATTTAAAACTAAATTCAATCAACTTTGTTTGTAATAATATGTAAATACTTCAAATATTAACCCAAAATTTAATTATAGATAGTTTTTTTGAACAAAGGCGAACAACTAATGTTTCTATAGAGAAGCAATCTGGCAGAGGGATTGTCATAAAATCTAAAGCAATCTAGGCCAGATTTTAGAAGAAAAGTGACTTTTGGTTCGACAACACTTTGGGCCAATCTATGCCTTTTTATTTACCCAATAATAATCATAAATTCACACAAAGTAAATAAATAAAGCAGAGCATATATTTGTTGCAAAAAATTAAACAAATAAGTTTTCTTCATTATGAATAGACTTTACATATTATATTTTAATAATTTTAAACCGAATTGCTTATAAAAATATTATATGACAAATTGCATCTTCACCTTATACCTACAAAAACATTAATAATTAAAAACCATATAAGATGTAAACTAAATTTTAAAAAAATATCGCTTCCATCTGAAATACATAATAATCAAGTTTCCTTTATCAGCAGTATTAGTATATGTATTACTTCAAATTATGTTGTAATTACATGAAATCTCAAATAAAAGAAAATTTCACCCAAACTTTAATTTAAATATTTTTTATCTATAATTTTTTAGAAAAAGTGAATGAAGAAATAAATAAATTTGAATGAAAAAATAATGAAATTTATTTGTGTGAGAAGAGAGAGAATATATAAAGGTGCAAACTAGCCTTGAGTAATGCCTAATGTTAAAAAACTATATTTATTTTGTCAAGACTGAAATTTTTATTGATAAAATTCCAACACCCCCAAAATAAGGTTACAATATTAAAAAACTCCGAAATAAAAAACACATCTAAAACAACAACAACAAGACAACTACACCAGCTTTTACACTCATAAACTCAAGTCTATAACTTAGAAGCAGACTAGAGGTAACTCAATTTATAGAGAAAGACACCTCCTGATGTAACTTTAATGCCCAAAATATAGGTGACGCTAGCCAAGTAATCCAATTTAAAAGTCTTAATAAAAATATCATCCAGCGTTTGAACAACTCGCTCCAAAGATTTATTCACTAAAAATCAGAATTCTATAATTGTTGATATCAATAAGCCCACTTGAGAAGTCCCCACAAAATTCTCATTTCTGCAAAATTCAAGGTAAACAATCAGATCCTCTAAGTGTAATTAGCTAAGTCAGATTTAGCATAATTCTAGTGGTAATATTGGCTGGTTAGACCTACATTTTGGGTGCATGAAAGTTAAGGCAAAGCTTAGTTGTGTTCAGAAAGCACTAATTACCTTATACTTAGCTAATAGCCTAAGATGGGGATCAATTGGCAATCCAAGCTCCTCAAACATTGGATCATAGAGTGAATTCATGATTGGCCTGAAATCATTGGAATCTTTAGTCAGCATTTTCAAGAGTTAAAGACAAAATTATTAAGGATAAACAAATAAAACCTGTAAAATTAAACAACCTTGGAGGAAGAAGCAGGTTGCCAATGGTAGGACTAGCACTAGCTCCAGTCGGTAGAGACAAAGAGTTACCCATGATTTGTTCAGCACTTGGTGCTTGCGGCTCATTGGTTTCTCCCTGTAATTAACGAAAGACCAGACGGGATTAACTTTCAGATCATATTTGGTTAAAATAGAAAAAAAGAACCTACAACAAAGCTGAATGCTATTACTTGATTAACCTTTTTCCTTTTTAAATGTATTGGATTTAGTTTGTTATATAAATTTGAGAATGAAATTATACTATATTTGAATGTCGAATTTCCTTTAAATAAGTGACCAGAAAACATAAAAATAAATAAAAATGATTTGTCACGATTTGACTTGCCTATGGGATATGGATCATGTCATGAGAACATAAATCAAAATTGTTCTCTTTAGGCTCTCTACGAAATTTTGTTATTTTTAGGTAGATCTCTAAAAATTTGAACCCATGTCACATTACACAAATTAATGCACTTTACATAATAGATACTAATTGATCTTCATGGATTTGAATGTATAGAGTTGCACCTAATAATGACAAAATTTAGGGAGATTTGTGGATGCCCATAAAGAACAATTCCAAATTATGTATTCACGACACAATCCTTGTCCCTCATACTGGTATAGATCATGAAATGATGGTTAATACTCTATTCATGTCATGTGTGATGTCTACTGCAATTTACAGTTATTTTAAGACCCAAATTTCTTGTTTTCAATCCAAGTTAACACATGCAAATAGTCTATAAGTTTTGAACGTAAAACAGTATATAGAAATATTTGAATCCAAATTTGAGTAGAAGTTAATAATAATATACCCTGAGGCGCTTGAAAGGTGATGATTCTCCCACTTCGAGTCTTCTCCTTGCATTGCCTCGCGGTTCGGAAGTTCCTTGCTAAACCAATTTAAAAACAAAATAATCTCGAAGGTAGATGAAAATTAATTTAGATCCTAATGCAGGAATGCTGATGAGATGATACCTCATTGTGGTTGCTCAGTGGCGTTTGCATAAGATTAGGAGCTGATGACCCAACAGTTTCCTATTCATTGTTGAATTTGGTTAGGAAATTTTATAATTATTTCCAGGAAATCTTGTTAGTGAGAAAGGTATTTTACATGCAGAAGAGACGAGTTCAGGAGTAAGCTAGACATGGAAGTCCCGGAGCTAGGATATGTAGCAGTTGGTTTTGTAGTTTGAGTCAGAAACCCTTGTTGTTGCACAGCTACAGGCCTGTAAATGAAGTTTAAAATCTAAATCAAATAACAAAAATAGAATTTAAGCGTATTCAATGTGTTAATGATAAACTTAGTCCTCAATAAAGAAATATAAAAGGGTGATTGATAACAAGAAAAGGGAATCAAAATTCACCTAGACAGCTCAGAATTATGATGGTCTTGATTTGGTAAATTAGGCATAATTGACAATAGATTACTTGCTTGAAGATCTTGAGCTGGTAATAGAAGGGAACTGAAAACCAGATAGATAGACTATGATTAAAAATTACATGAAACAATATGCACTGGGTCATAAATTTAACTTGAAAAGATAGAACACACCAATCTCAAATTTCTTTTCGTCTAGGCTTAGTTCTACAAGTATCTAAGGGTCATGTTGAATTGGGTTCAAACTGAAATTTCAATTTTGTTTGCCTAAGTTCAAGGTGATTCCAAAATGTAAAAATCATAACCGAGTCATGTCTAATTGAGTTGACCATATAGTCCAAGCTGTGAACAAATCTACTTGCTTTCTTGAAAATGAAATTTAGAAGAAAGGTAAGTAGTACGTACCCCAAAGGAATGAAAAATTCATGGAACACGATGCTACCAGTTTGTGAATTATATAGTCCAAGTACCCATGGGAGTTGATTATTTTGATAGGAGAATTGCTGAGCCCTAACAAATCAAAAGAACAAACAGTTGATTCTCATAAAGTTCCCTTTAGAAGATATACCAAAGTAGATAAGAGTAGAGATCGAATACATAAGCTCCATAGGCAGTGAATGCTTAGTCAGGTCGGAATTCTGGAGCAGTGAGCCAGATGCATTAGGCATGGCGGCCAATTGATTAAGCGGCTGCATCGGGTTACTCAACTGCTGGGTCCTATATTAGATATACGAAAATATCAATCACAACATTGTTCTAAATTTCTTATGTTGATGTGATATATAAATTATCTACAAAATACCTTGGAGGTGTAGAAGCTCTCGGCAGCATTAAGTTGTAACACAGAGGATCGGAAATGTTAGTTGCTTTGAATTGATCAACTAGTGACCTGAAATCCAAAGAAACAACATACACAGTTAGGTCTATATCTCAGTACTATTGTTTCGATTCCAAACAAGAAGATTGAGGTTAGAAGATATCAGTTCAATACCCTGGTGCCAAAGACCTATAAAGATCAGTCTCTTTATTACAGAACCAAGTAGGGGCTGGCGGCTGGTTGGTTTGGGTAGATTCTCCATTCAGAAATCTGATCCCAGTCTGCTCATCATTTATTTCAAACTCAGTCGAGAAAATGCGACCCATGCTAATCTTGAGTTAAAGTAAACAATATTTATACTCACTGGGCTTTGAGGGAACAAATTTGGGTAGTGAACTGCTCGCTGATTGCGATTGGAACGAGGGTTTCCCTTTTTCTTTTCAACCCCATCAGCAAACAATATTTTCTTGCCTTTATCGAGGGGTCCTACCCGTTGCGGCCTATTACAATGTTAGAAACATTTCACGTTCAATTGGTAGAGGAAAATACCATGCATCTTTACTTTTATAAGGTCAACGAAGGAGTCAACATACCGTTGAAGCTCAGCACGGAGGCTTCTTCCAGTTTGAGTATTGAGGCTGTTTGCTGGACCTGAATTGCCCAAATGCTTTGAGTGAGACGATTGAGTTGCAGAGCTTCCATTTTGTGGGATATTTTCCGCCTGCTCGAGATAAGAGAAAGTCATTGTCTGTTATTATTCATCATGTTTCAGACGCTGGAACTGACTGATTGGAATGGGTTGGGAGAGGTACCAGTGCCAAAGAGAATGACTGTGTTGGCTCCATTATAAGAGGAGTAAACGAAGTTGCTTGTTGTGCAGCTGTGGCATCACCACCTGAAGAACCACTGCCTTCAATTCCTGGACATGTCGGCTTCTCGTTAGATCTCCCATGCTGAAGCAAAGGTTCATCAGTAGTGCCTGCAGGTGATGACACGAACTTCGCTTTCTGCTATCGACGAATACAACAATGTTTATATCAGTCAATGGCAAGGAAGAAATAATCTGAATCATGGTCCATCCTCTTGTTATTGTAATATTCACATTAGTTTGGGAGAACTAACAGGCAAAGGATTTGAGTCGCCATTGATATTGGTATTCATTTGATCCAGCTGAGGCTGATCATCTCCTGCTGATGCCAATCCAATTTCCAGTTTCGCATCCTCCTGCTTAAATTGCACTCAAAATTTTCCATGAGATTATACTTATTTCAAGTAAATGAACTAGGAATTGATGTTAAAATTACTGTTGTGTAGGGATTTAAACAGCGACCACATCACAAGGTTACTATCATTAGTTTTGCAATACATGTTGATGAGTCCAAGACATGGTCAGTGACAAATTAAATAGAAAAATGGAGATGTACCAATGCTTTCTGCATCCGTGCTGCTTCTAGTTCTTTTTCTGTATACTCAGCAAGTAATGACCCTGGTAGAGACAGGTTTGGACCGTTATTAGCCGAGGGAAACTCAGGGACTTCATTGTCATGATCTGAGGCAGGGATATTGAACTTGGAAATTGGCTGCTTATTTTTTTGCATATCCTCATCCCCATTAGAAGCAAATAACTGGAACTTCAAATTAGCTGCTTTTGAGCTACACCCTTTCTCCATATCTTGTTCTGCTTTAAAAACATATAAATAAAGCAAAATAGGGAAATTAAATGTATGCCGTTGCAAAAGGAATTGCCGCACAATCACAATGCCTGCATTATTAAAAATTCCACTTGGAATTAAATGAACTACAAGTCAGTAGCCAAGGTTTAGAATGGAGTAGAAGTAGATCAATTAGGCCTCAACAAGTCAATCTAAAAAACCCAAGAATGATTGAATTATATGTTGACATCCGATTTTAATACCAATTATTATTGACTGGCCTTTAGACAAGTTGAAAAGAAATCATATCAAAGATTTTCATTTCTACTTTTCAGCTGTATAATATTCATTACATTTTTTTAAAAAACGATGCTTTCATTTTACCTCATTTTCTATATTATTAAGAGGTTTAAAGAAACTGGACTTTTTTTCAATTTTATTTATATTCTTATAATTTGATTGCTCCTATCTTAATATTTAATTTGCATTCAAATAAACACGGTTAAAATCTTATATTTATACTCAAGTAGATTCATGTTTTAAAAGTTAAATCCGTCGGATGTTGAAGTTATATTAATTTTTATTGTTTAATTAAAAAAGAATAAAAAATAAAGCAAATACTTTTACCATTTTATTTGGATAGTTTTCAATCATGTATCAAATTTCAATAAGATATCTTTTTGTATTATTACTTTTTGGTAAACCCATGTTAAGAGTATGTTCGTACATTTGCCGTCTGAGCAAATATGGGAATAAGTTGACCAGGAAGGATTCAATTCAGGTCCAGATATGCTTTCCTTAAACATTCACTATCAAACAATATCATATTTAATTATATTTATTATGTCATATTTTCATAACGCTAATTTTCTTAATAAAAATAATCATTATACATTTATAAGATACCAAAAGAATTTTAAATATAAATTTACCCTTCAATTGATCAATTTTACTGAAATAAATGTTTTAATATGATCCTTTAATACAAGCTGCATATTAATATATGTTCGATTAATTACAATAAAAAATTTATCTAGTATAATGCATAAGGGACAAAACTAACACAAAACATACACAAAGTAGGAGCGAAACCCATAGATTATAATTGCCAATAATACCAACACCTTATTGGCTTTATTTATTTATTTTTAAACTCATTGTTTAAGTTTTTCTCAAATAATAATAAAATTATTCTAAATCTTATTTTATGGATACATTACACACTTCCGTGAATAATGTGTAAAAAGATATGTTTTTTTTTTATTTAACTTTTCTAAATTCATTCATTTTAAACACAATTAAGGTGATATCTTCCTTACATTCTCAATAAAATGGATATAGATTTAAGTTTATAAATGATGTCACAAAAGATATTCTTGAGAACTTTTAATTTTACCGCCAATAGATCGATAGCATCAATTTCAAACACAAAATAATAGATCGATAGTATCAACGTCAAATACAAAATAATTTATTTCTATAAACGTAAATATAAATAAAGATATAAACCGTCCAGTTCATTTATATCTTTTGTTTTTTTTTTTCCCGGAAAAGAGGTGGAATAATATAATTAAAAGGAAGTGATTAATTAGAGATAGATATTGAAAACTTCAAAATCAACGTTGAATGATTGAAATCAATCTACTATGGTGATAAATGAAAGGTAGAAAGAGGCTTTTACCTGATGGAAGATGGTATGTCTTGGTGATAAAGGAGATCACGAGAGAGGGAAGCAATGGGGGCTAAAGGAGGAGGAAGCTTAAGCACAAAAGGCGTATGTAAAATGAAGATGGGAATGTGTTGTGAAAATTGAAAACTTTGAATGCTTATTTATAGGGGGAAAATGGTATGCTTCGTTTTGGTTTAAGTGTGGTTTTAATTTTTAAACATGTGATAGGATAATTTTAATTTGATGTATAATTTGGGATTTAATCTACTAGTACAATATATCTTTTAATTAACTAATTAAATTTTTTTAGTAATAACGATTATAATTTTTGTTTTGAAGACATTAGCTTGAAAACATTTAAATTTTATTTTAAGAATTGAGCTTTGTATAAAAATTTACTCATAAATGCTAATATTCATATATAGTATATATGAGGTTTAAAATTAAATAATTTAAAAATAAAATGTTATATATATTTCATAAAAATGATTATATAAATATATATAATAATGTCAACAGTTAATTTTTTTATAATAAAATATAAAGATTAACGAGTAAAAAGACTTATAACATATTTTACCAAAATAATGTAATTATATATTAAATCAGTGTGAGTTGTTGTGAAATTAAATATAGTTATATGTAAGGTGATGATGATTTGTGATTTTTGACATTTACCTATATTTGCTTGTAAATAAGAATTGGATACCATTAAAGCAAGAAACATTATATATGCATATATGGTTAGCATTTAATATATTTAATGTACAAATCCATTATAAGATATTGTTAACTTATTTAAAACCCTTAACACCTCATTACAAATAAATGAAATAAATTACTTACTGTTCCATTTAAATATTTATTGCTTTGTTAAATAATACCAAAACTTGTTACAGACTTAAATTAACTATAAAAAGCGTGACTTTGTTTATTTCATACTGTTTTCTTAAAACTATAGTTTGAAAACCATGGGCATTAAGAATTAAGACAAAACCATTATTTTCTGATATAAATAACTTATTTTTAAATGAATATCTATTAATATTAAGATAAATTTAGTAACTATTAGAATTTTAATTTTTATACCATGTATAATTTTAACCCAAATGTAGATTGGTGGGCTAATTGTAGCCCAACCCTTGGGCCTAAAGAAAGGGCCCAGTCTTCATTGCATTTTCGGTTTCTATATATTGTCTCCACATCAAAGTTAGTGGCATTTTAAAACACTACTAGATTTTGTCACTCACATAATATGGATGGAAAAATAATAATTTATACTAATTCTCAAAAAAAAAATTGTTTACAATTTATTTAATAATAAATATAGGTGGAGTGATAATAAATTTGTATTTTAATATTATTGAATACATGTTCAATTTTTAATTCTTTTACAATTAATCTATATTAAAAGAGACATATAAATAGACACGTAAAAATATTATATGACAAATTGAATCTGCACCTTATACATACAAAAACATTAATAATTAAAAACCATATAAGATGTAAACTAAGAAAAAAATATTAAAAGCAAGGATTAAGGTTGAAATTAAATTAAAGTTTTAACACTGAGGGAAGTAAATAACAAATATCTCGAAACGCAATAGTTGCTTCTCTGCCCACCCACGTGAATTGGAAGGTTTGCAGGATGTTGAATGTTTTTTTTTTTATATTGACTTCGTAACTTTTTATAAAATGTAGGGACTAATTTAATTTTTTTTTAAATAAGTAATTTTAGTTATATTGAATAATAAGTATTTATATATTTTTTACATAAAACTAAATAATTTAAATGATATCTTTCTCATCCATAAAAAAATTTCATCATTAAAAAGTTTTAAATGATAAAATAAAAATCTATCAAATTTAACTTGGTATTAAATTTAGTGAAAAAAATTAACAGAAAATATAAAATCTATTATTGTTAGTAAATAGTATGGACTTTAATATAATTTAGTGAAAAAAGAGTGAGTTGATACATTGGCTCGAACAATTCTTATACTTTTTAATAATGTCCTTCATATTAGTTTCATTAGACGATGCATCCCAAAATATAATAATGTAGGTGGCAAAGAATAAATAAGTCACCATTGGTCCTTCTCTATCAACTTTAGCACTTTTAAGAACACCATCTCGTCTAGCAAGCTTTAGAAGTGTAGAAAAGTCCTCGATAAAAATAAGAAACAAATAAGGGCTTAGTGAATCTTTTCACTGCGTTAACTTTCATTCCAAAATTAGCTCTTGCTTAGTAGGAAAATGTTTAGGACAAAAACCTTCACCATCAACCAAACGTCCTGATAAGAAACAGAATAATGGGAGTATTTCATATTGGAATTTGATATAAACCTAAAGTTTCTATGTAAGGACTGTTTAATATCAACACTAACTTATTATAAAAAAAGTGCAAGTGTTTTGTTAGTAGGGAATGAATCCCACATTACTTAAAAAACAAAGATAGTAAGACATTGAGTCTATATAAAGAATATGTTATAAGTATTATTTGCACTATAATGGCCCAATTTTACCCGGACTCATATTACAAACAAATAAAACAAAAATTAAACCAAAAAGATAAAGATCAAGTCAAAAAACAACCCATTTACAATATGACCCAATAGCCCAAATAAATAAAAAACTCTAATGGCCCAAATGGCCCAAAAACTTAAACATCTTCAGTAAACAGAAGAAACCCTAGCCTCCTTTGTGCGCCGCACCCCCTTCATGTGCCGCGTCAGCGCACCCATCGCCCGAGGACTGCCTCCCTTGCACCAAAATGGCAAGGGTCAGCCTTTCTCCTCCGTTGACCTTGCCTGCAAGAACAAAAAACAAAAACGAAAGCAAGCAAAACAGAAGCAATAGAGATATCAGATAAGCAACAAAAATAGTAGTGAAAAAAGCATAAAATATTATATCTATTCGGCTATAAACGCCATGAACATATCAATGTAATTTTGTACACAGAAAATTGAATACAAAAAAATTACAAAAGGTGACTACTTTCGTTTTGTTTCTGTTATATTTTAAATATAATATATATATATATATATATATATAAAAGGGGGAAAGAGGAAGAGAAACTTGCCTGAGACGCTTCCTCTCCTCGTCATCGGAGGTTTTCTCTAGCGCCAAAAAGTCATAATCGGGGCCAAAGGGTTTTAATCGGAAGTTCTCTTCTTGTTGTTTTCGAGTGGAAGGTAGTGCCTTCAAATCCGGGATCTTCTTTTTAAAATAAAAAAGGGTTTTTTTTTTAGTTTCCAGCCACCGCGGACAGCGACACCTTCGCCAGTGACCGGCAGCCACCACGGTGGCTGACGGCTGGAGCCATTGCCGGAGAAAGGGAGAGCGAGAGAGAATTTAAGAGAGTTCTCAGAAATTTTTTGATTTTTTATATTTATATAGGGATCAAACGGCGCCGTTTTGCTTAAGACCCGAAACCCAACCCATTTTTAAGTTAGGATCCACGTGTTTTTCCCCCCGAGGGATATTTATGCGGTCAGTCCTTCCGCTTTTTTGCCCATTTTCAATTTAATTATGTTCCTTTTTTTTGCCTTTTAATTTTACCCTGTAATTTTATTTTTGTTTCATTTTGGTCCATTATGAAACGGTGCACTCTGAGGACCAGGAATAATTTCCTATCTAGTCCCTGCACCTTTGCGCGCGTTTTATTTTAACCCTTAAATCTGCCATTTCATTTCTTTATTTTAAAATCTATACCTAAATTTTGTCTAAATTACAATTTAATCCTTGGCTGTTTAATTTCAACCCTTTATGAATTTTATATGTATTATTTTTTATCTTTTTTTTACCCTTTTATACATTTAAAGTTTATAATGTTTACATTTTCTTTATTTATGCAATTGTTGCCCGTATTATTTTATTTTTATCATTATTCTTATTACTATATATATATATATATATATATATATATATTTAAAAACAAGATCTTTGCATTTTTTTATTTGTACATTTTTACTCCTTTAATATTATTATTGTTATTATATTATTGTCATTATATTATTTTTACTATTTTGTTATTTCTTTTATCATTCTCGCATTATTTATGTTTATAGTTATCATGAGGTATCTAACATTCTATTTTTTATTTTTATTATTTTATTTATTTTACGCCATGGATCAATATTCTTGTTTTTTTTTTAAAAAAAACGAGGAAATTTTAAAACTAAGGCAATATTCTGTATTTGGAGATTCGAAAGGTCATGCCCTGACTTACGGGATTTCAACTTTCTCGTTGAACCTAGATGACCGAATATCCTTCTAAAATTAAAATACATAAGATTTCAAATAAAAAATAATGCAAGCTTATTCTCAAAGGTTCAAGGTGTTGTGTCCTAACTTATGGGATGTGACATTTTGTTATCTCGAGATGAGAGGGTCTTTAATGTTTGTTTCGATTTATTCAAGCAACTTTTAAAGTAAAATTAACATTAATACAAAGAGAGATCGTTTTTTAAACTATTTTCAAGTTTTCAAATCTCGACACTAAGACATGAATTAATCAATTAGGTACCAATTTTGGGCGTTACGAGGGTGATAATCTTTCCTCCTAAGTAACCGACTCTCGAACCCGTTTTTGGATTTTGTAGATCGAAAAATATTGTTTTAATAGATTAAACCTCTTATTAAAACGATTAAATTTATGAGGTGACCCGATCACACCTCATAAAAAAGGATTGGTGGTGACTCCCATTTTCGTTTTTAAATAAACAGTCGATTTCAAAAAAAAAGGGTTTCAACATGCACCAAACCAATAATGAATCATCTATTTGATTCTTTAAATTCCTCCATTTTCTTATTTTGGAGTTTAGGAGGTGTAGTTAAATTTTAGTTTAGTGGTGTCGTAGGCGTGGGTGTTCTACAATTGGTATTAGAGCAAGGTAATGTTCAAAAAATCTTGTTTGAAAACGATTTTCTTGCACAAAGAAAAAAAATTGATAATTGATTTGGTTTGTGATATTTATAGCAATAAATTCTAAACAGAAATAGTACATGTGTTTTTAGATAGACGGATTCCGGCTTTCAACCGAACAATCTTCTCTGCTATTCTTGTATGACAAATTGTTTCGATTGTGGACTTGAACAATCGAATCAAACATAGAAATTAAAAATTGTTTTCTTTTCTTTTTGGGTGAAAACGAAAATTCTCTATTCAAAATAGAAACCAACGAAATTGTTATTCCAGAAAAATATATTTAATAGTTGAGAATAAGTTCTCCCTATTTTTTAGTAGAGTAACAATATCTTTAAATTGTGTAAATAGCCCTATCGGTCTCATCTATTTATAGAAAGAGAAGGTAGAACCCTTTTTGAATTATAGAAGTTTATTTTAACTCAAAAAACCAATCAAGCTACGAGCAAGGCTTGAGTTACAACATCGATGTGTCCAAGACATAACAAAAGCAATGGTAATGGTCGAGTTCTTAGTAGAACTCAAGAAGGATCAATTCGAGTACCCTGAGCGTCAAAGCTTAAGATTGAGTGGGGGAGCATCAAAAGAATTTGAGGGTAAGGATTCTTCGAGTGGGGATGAGGCTAATGAGAGAAAGTAATGCCAAAGGAAGGACAAGACCATGACAACTACCAGAAAGCGTGAACGGAAACCCTTGAGTTGTTTCTTGTGTGATGGACCACACTATGTTAGGGAGTGCCCAAGATGAGCAAGGCTATCAATCATGGTAAAATCCTATAAGGAATCATAAGCCAAAGGTGAGCACCATGAAAAGCCACAGAGGTTGAGTGCTATTCGATTATGTTGAGAGGAGTTAATTGAGCCAATGCAAATAGGAGTGAAGTGCAACGAGGGCATCGACAAGGATGGGACTAAAGGACAACGTTCCATCGAGCAAAGTGATGATGGTGGTCGTGAGAACCGACATGTGGAGTTGGAACAAGTTAAGACAGAAAACCAAGTTGCAAACCTATTCATAAAAGGTTTTTGAGACAATAAGTTCGAAAGCTTCTGTCGTTAGTTTGGAATAGTGAAAGTTGGTGTTGAGGGGTAGTGTTGAATATCAACACCAACTTACTGGAAAATAAGTGTAAATGTTTTGTTAGTAGGGAATGAATCTCACATTGCCTAGGAACAAAAGACAAAGGGATTATGAGTCTATATATATATATATACATTGCTTAAAAAAACAAGGATAGTAGGATCTTGGGTCTATATAAAGACCTATGTTATAAGTATTATTTGCACCAAACTAAATATTGAGTCCTCTATTTGATTTTTTAAATTCTTTATTTAACTTTTTATTTTATAGTGTTAGGAGGTGTAGCTAAATATTAGTTTAACAAATCAAGGGCACTTGGGTCCAAGGAAATTTCCAAATTGTTTTGCCATGGTATCGGACATCAGTCTACGAGGAAAGCCAGGAATTTGAACCAAAAAAATTCGCATAAACTAACGAAACGCCATAGCGTCTTCTCCCTTACCGACTTTACGAATAAGCAATAGGTTATTATTAAATTTCACCTCCCTTCCTACAGCTCTGTTAACATCAATCTTATAGTAAAACTTGACCAAATGCCTTTTTCTCACCAAGTTTTGAAATTGATTCACCTCTTATAGTTGAAGCGCATTGCACATAGATTGGGAATGGATTACACTTACAGTAAGAAAACACTTGACAAGACATGCTCATAAGCTAGATTCGAACCATCTTCGCTTAGATTTATTTGCCATGGTTTTTCCTCGCCGCCTTCCATCGTCAATCCTGCAACATTAATATTCATTACTATATCAATCAACAGCGAGAAAAAAATCAGAAGAGGGAAATGAGAAAAAATAAAACATCCGAAAAGAGCAAACAAAAAGAAAAAGAAAATTTGCTACAAGAGCGAACTATTTTAAAGGTTTATTAAAATTTATTAATTGTGTTTAGTACATGGCGATTTCTTTAACTCGTTGGTGAAATTAAAAATTCTTTTTCATTATACCAAATAATAATATTTTTTAATTAAACTTAAAACTATTATGCTAAATTATTTGTATAATAAAATAATGTCGAAATGATGATGAAAATACAAAGTCACCGTTGAAGCCTAGCCAAAATATACATAAATGGATGATCTACTTGTAGCCCAACCCTTAGGGTTTAAAAAATCAATCTTCCTTGAAATTAAATTAAATATAATTATTTGATATGCAGGCAGTTGAAACTCCACGACTAGGGTTAAGAGGTTTATAAGTGTCATTAATCGATATTTAAAAAATAAAAGAGTACATTACACGGTTGATCACTTAATTTGCATAAATTGTCAGTTTGAACACCAAAAATAAAAAGCTTACAATATAGTCATTGTCATTACATACTTTTATCATTTTATTCATTTGTCGTTAATTTGCTATTACACGCACTCATTTTAGTCACCCAACTTTAGTAAATTTTCATTTTGGCCACTCACTTTATCTTTTTAATTTCTTTTATTTTTTTCTTTTTTAAGATTTAATTTTATTTTTCAGTAAGGGAGAAAACTTAAGTTTTTATATGGAAAAATATGAGTTAGAAAAATCAATTTATCTTTTTAATTCCTTTTATTTTTAAAAAAATAATTAATTTTAGTTCTTTTCTCAGTAGAAGGGAAGGGGAAAACCTAAGATTTTACATGGAATTACTCAGTTTTTTTATAAGAAAAACTTGAGTTTTTATGGGAAAAATACTGTAATAGCCAATTTTGGCCCAAGTACAAAAACGAAACAAATCCAATAATAATGACAGCTCCTCAAATGTCCATCTACAAAATTAAATACAAACAGATCCAAAATTTACTAAGCCCTAGCCCAATCCATACCAACCCATTTACCTATCCGGACTAACCCAAATCTACAGCGGCCGGCAGCCCAAATAGGCCCAAATAAACCCAAAATAACAGTCCACTAACAGATTAAACCAAATTGAAACCCAATCAGAAAAACAAAAAAACCTAACCCTA
Organism: Gossypium australe; assembly: GCA_005393395.2. Classification (NCBI taxonomy): domain Eukaryota; kingdom Viridiplantae; phylum Streptophyta; class Magnoliopsida; order Malvales; family Malvaceae; genus Gossypium; species Gossypium australe. Next base: position 88,879,055 of record CM016618.1, on the reverse strand, counting down.
AGTGCGTTTTCTGACAGCCCCCCACTAGCCGCATCTGTCGTTGGCCACCGCCTACCACGCCTCTCCTCGGTCAGCACCCGCACGCCGTGCCCATCACCTGCAAAGAAACACGACCAACAAGAAAGAAAAAGACAAAACGATAATAGCATGCGAATATAATAGAAACAGAAACCCATACCTCTGTAAATTGGCTATAAAAGACCGACATGAATTGTGTTTTTAGGGCTTCGGTGTAATGGCCTAAATTCAAGGTTATCGAAACAATGGTTTCGCAACCATAAATCCGATTTAAAGAGAAATTTATTTCAATATATTTGCATGAATATTTATATGATAGGAAAAATCGTATTAAAATATCGATAGAAAAATTTTACCAATTTAGTAGTTAGTTAAAAAAAAGAATTATTGAAGGAATTGGGTAAAAACAATGTATCGAGACTTTGATCTCATAAAATTGAGTAGGAAATATTTTTATAAATATTTATAAAATGTTAGTAATGTGGTATTAAAATTTCGTTAGAAAATTTTAACGTTTAGGTAGGTAATTAAATAAAAAGGACTAAATTGAAAAAGGTGTAAAAGTTATTAGAAGGATTAAATAGCTCAATTGTCAAATGACAAGGGATCTAAAGAGCAAATAAGCTCAAAGGAGATATTTTGGGCGGCATAAGCTGAGAAAAATCAAGAGAATTACTGAAAGAAGGGTAAAATGGGAAAATAACAAAATTTACTAAATAAAACTAGGACTAATTTGAGATATCTAGAGATATCTTCATTTTTCTTTACTCTCATCAGCTAAAAATGCCATAGGAGGGTTTTCTAAGCTGGTATATCATAATTTTTGCACCAAGTAAGTTAATACTTGCCTATTTCTTGTAATTTTTGTGTTTTTAAGACTTTTATAACTAGGTCCTATTACTAAATTCATTAGTTTTTGATCTCATGGATGAAATTGAGAGTTACCATGGCTGAGTGCTGTAAGTTTATGATGAAATAGCATGAAATTGAAGCTTTAATTTGTTTATGAGATGATTTTAATAAGTAATTTCAATAGAAATTGATTTTTAGGACCTAATTGTGAAAATGTTTGGAATTAAAGTCTATTACTGAAATTATGATTCACAAAGGTTATAAAGTAGTTTAAAGTGATAGAATAAAGTTTTAATTGAGAGAAATTAGCTTAATTGAGGGGTTAATTGAGCAAGGACTGAATTGTATGAACTGTGAAATTTGGGGCAAAATAGAAATCAACACTTTGCACTAAAACAGTTTTGGACAGCAGCAGTAAACTAACTTTGAAAAATCACCATAAATTGTATAAATCGAATTAGAAGATGAAAAAAATATGAAATTAAAGCTTATTAAGTCTAGTTTCTCATAGAAGAAACGATGTAAGCAATAGATATGTAAATCATGATATATAATAAATTTTGTGAGACAAGGTCAGTATGAACTCGGGTTCCCCCTGTTTTGACTTTAGAAAATCATAAAAAATTAGAGAAAAATAATTAGGGGCTTAAATTTACATGTTTAGAATCCTTAATGAGTATATTTTCAATAAAAATAAAAGGGAACATCATCCGAATCTTATATGAAGAGATAATTAATTTTTAGTGAAGAAGGGTCAGAACTGTCAAACAGCAAAATAGGGGTGACTTTAAAGAATAAACTGTACTTATTGGCTAAACCAAAAATTCTAAAAATTTTATGGGAAAATATATGTGAGTCTAGTTTTAGGGAAAATTAACGGATCTAAATTTGAAGTTTTGTAGCTCAAGATAAAAATAATTTAGTGACTATGACTCAAGTAGACAGCTTTGAATGAACTAAAAATAATAATAGAATTATAGAGAATGCTACATGTGAACATGAAATGTATTGAATTGATGATTGAATTTATTTATTTAGATCCGGAAAACTCAAATACGAAGCTAGATCAAGGAAACGAAAAAGTCCCGGATTAGTAGATTTTATATACGAACTAGTATCGAGGTAAATTCATGTAACTTGAATTATATTCTTAAATGCTTGAAATGTATGTTATTGATGTGAATATAATTTGAATGTACATTGTATGAAAATTGATGATACATTGGTATATTTGATAAAAAAAGGAAGAAATCCCGGTTGAATGAAAGGAAAATTCGATGGATCTCTGAAAAGGAATTGACGGTAAAAAGGATCTAGCCCGGACGGGTGATCCTATCTTGATATAGCCCTCCCGAAGAATATGTGGAAAATGGATTTAGCCCGGACGGGTAATCCAAATTAGGGTCTAAATTTAGCCTGGACTGGTAATTCAGATCCAAGCTCATTAGAGTAATTGTCGTTGCAGGTGATTTAGCCTGGACTGGTAATCCTGACAATACTCTATGAGTTTATATTACAGGGGATTTAGCCTGGACTGGTAATCCCGCTGTAAAGATGAGGTTCGCGGGAGTGTGCTCTCTGAAATAGAAATGTGCGCACATGAATATGAATTGACGGACCCGAATTTGTACACTAAAAGTGTACCTATGAAAATCCATCGAAAATTCCAAGAAATTCAACGGGATAAATATGGAAAAATAATAAGGGAATGGGAAATCATGGTATATATTACTAATACATAGAAATTATTGGACTAACTTGAAAGTTGAGTTTGTGCATGTTAGGGTAATAGTGCATTGAATGGATATATGAATGTTTATTGCATTGTGTTGAAAATATTAGGTAAGTATAATTCTTGTTATATGGGCTTACTAAGCACAAAGTGCTTATCCTGTTTCCTTTTCCCCTGTTTTGTAGTGTTAAGAGCTCGGAGGTCGGATTCGGTAGGAGATACATCACACTATCAGCCTCAAGATTTCGGTATATAAAGAAACTTTATTTTGGAAATCAATGGCATGTATAAGCTAATAAAGTAATGTTAATATGAAATGAATGTAAGGTGAGCCATTGGAATGGCTAGCAAACCTTGGCTTGGTATGTGTTGATGTTATCTTGTAAATATACATGAATCTATTTTGAAAATATGTTGAATTAGATTGGTTGATGTGGATTGGTCTCGGTTTAAAATTTGCAGGGAAGGCTAGATATCTATAAAGGGGCTATATTGAAAAAAAAAATCGTAAACTCCGGTAATGCCTTGTACCCTATTCTGACAACGAATACGGGTAGAGGGTGTTACATTCGGCTTTTTTTTACGAACTACAAAAAAATCATCAGAAATAAAAGAAAACGAATTAAAAGGTTGTTCTTTTTTATTTTCTCTGTTTTATTCTCTGTTTCTTCTACTCCTTTTATTTTTTACGTACTATTTTCAAAACCTAATACAAAAGTAAATAATAATAACAAAATGAAAAGAAGGAAACTTATCTGAATCGGCGCTCTTCGGTGTCGAAATCCCCTCTTTCTTCGGTGTCGAAATCGGGCTGAAGCAGTGGGTCTTCGAAAAGGGCTTTGAACAGGGTTAAAACCTCCTCTCCATGCGTTACCGTCCATCGAGTATGGTGGTGGCACGACTGACGCCGGTCGGAGGGAACCCAAACGCCGGGAACGAAAAGGGAAAGAGGGGGCCGCCATTTTGATTTTGAGAAAGTGAGGAAGATAAAAAAGGGGGGTTATGCTGCTGTTTTGATTTTTAAAGTTTAGGGTTAAAATGTTTTAAAGGGATATTAAACGAAACGACGCCGTTTGCTAAAGCCAGATTTGATCATATCCCTTAAAAGGGATAATTGCGCGCCTAGTCCCCCATCTCTTCGGCGTTAATTGATTAAATCCCCTTTCACATTCTTTCCCCTTTTTCAAAATCTGACCCTATTATTTCTATGGTGCTTTAATCTGATCCTTGCCCTCCTTTTATGACTTATCAATTTTGGTCCTCATTTTCATTCCGATTTCAGTCTAACTCCTGATCTGTTAGGCGGTTTATGTATTTATTGTTATTTTTGTTTTTTCAATTGTATTATTATTTTTTATTATTGGTTTTGAGTTCTATTACATTATCTTATTTTAAACTATGTATATGTATATTATTTATTTTAGATTCCGATATATGTACATATTTTCTATTTTAAGAATATTTTTATATTGTTGGGTTTAAGTTATTTTATATTCCGTTCATTCTAAATAAATATTATATTATATGTTTTAAATCACTTTTATATTTTCTTGTATTATGTATCGTAAGTTTCCTTTTAGATGTTATTCATTTCAAACTTCTAACATTATTTTAAGTTTCATACACATTTAGTTTATTTTACTATGTTTTCTTTATTTAAATTGTTTTGCTAATTATTTTAAGTTGATTTTTTTTATCATTTCTCTCTAACTTGTTTAATTCATCGGTTTTTGTTTATTGATGTTGTTTGTCTTAGATGATGTATCTTATTTAGTTATTGCTTTTGCGTGTGCCATAATTCATTTATTTGTATTGTCATGTTATTATAGTTCATTATATATAATTTCGTGCTCATGTATTATTGTTCTATTATCGTTATTGTTATTCATGCATGTTAATATTTTAGATTAAAGATTCCAATGTTATGTATTGCATGTATTATGCCAAATTCGTGTTACATTATCGTTTTTCCGTCGCATAATCCCATTCACGTTTTGAATAATGTTTCTTTAAAACATAACCTAACTCTTTATAAATTTCATCCAAAAATAAAAGTTTTCAAAATGATGCAATATTCATCTTGGATTTGAGTATTTAAATTATCGTGTCCTAAAGTATTGGATGCAATTTTTTATTCCTTCGGGACGAGAAAATTTTGGTATTCGATTCGAAAAAAATTATAAGATGATCTTGGATTCGAGGATTTAAATTATTGTGTCCTAAAGTATTGGATGTGATATTTTATACCTTCGAAACGAGAAAATCTTGATTCAATTCGAGAAAACTCAAATATTTCCAAAAGAGATCAATTTTTTTAAAATTCCTTTTAAAATTTTCAACTTTCGACACAAGGACATTAATTAATCAAATTGGTACCAATTTTGGGCGTGACAAGGGTGCTAACCCTTCCTCGCACGTAACCGACTCCCGAACTCATTTTCTCAAATTTCGTAGACCAAAAACACTGTTTTAGTAAATCAATACATTTTATTAAAACAAAGGTGATCCGATCACACCAAATAAAGATCGGTGGCGACTCCCCTTTTTTTTCGTTTTCAAAACCCAAGTCGATTCTCGTTCGTTTTTCAAAAAATGGTTACGACAGCTTGGCGACTCCACTGGGGACCCAATAAGAGAGTCAGGCCATAAAATTTATTATTCTTAGTCCTTTTGTCGAAAATTTGGAAAAGTGTTTTGAAAAATCATGTTTCTTTTGATCTAAAATAAAAAGTTTATCCTCGAGGATACAAAGTGTTGTGCCCTAACTTACTGGATGTGACATCTCGTTACCTCGAGATAAGAATCTCTGAAATGATTTAAAATAAAAAGTTTATTCTCGAGTGTACAAAATGTTGTGCCCTAACTTACTGGGTGTGACGTCTCGTTACCTCGAGATAAGAATTTCTAAAATGATTTAAAAAAAAACTTATTCTCGAGAGTACAAAGTGTTGTGCTCTAACTTACTGGGTGTGACATGTCGTTACCTCGAGATAAGAATTTTCAAAATGACAATGATCTGAATTATGTCCTAGCTTATTCTCGAGGATTCAAGGTGCTGTGTCCTAACTTACTGGATGTGGCATTTCGTCACTTCGAGATGAGATGGCCTTTGATGATTATTCCAATTCATTCGAATGTTTTCAATAAAAATAATCGTATTTTTCAATTCGTTCTCCGTTTTCAACTTTGTTGGTGCTATGATTGCAATAATGTTGAGTTTCATAGGATATTTCTGCATTCATATTGCATGACCGTTGGGTCACACCCTGTTAAGTGGGAGTAAGAAACTACGCCTTCGTGAGGTTTTCACCTCCGCATGGGCTAGTGGACTTCCGGGACACATCTGTACCTATGTGCTTCGTGAGGTTTTCACCTCCGCATTGCCGTAGGGAAATGTGTCCCCCTGAATTGAACTCGGTCCATATGAGCCTATAATGGGTAAGGATGGAGGAATTTGCTAGTTCAGGTACCTTCTCTTTAGAACCAAACTACATATAGAGAGACCTAGGAGTCTACCCTAGATAGAGTCATGCCAAACCCTAGTGATCACCCAGATAGATACTCTATTTTGTTTATTACTCCTACGCTAACGTGTTTTCTCATGTTTTGATTGCATTGCATTGCATCATCATAAAAAGGAGGTGTTGATTCATATTCGACTGATAAATAGAAGAGTTTGTCATAAGGAAATGTGTTACTTGATAAAGTGGATTATAATACGGTCGTCCAAACATAGTCTAGGTAAACAACGAGACAAGACATTGCCTGAAGATTCAAGCCGACAAGGATTGTTCGGGAGCCATCACAGAGGATAAGCGAGTGATGAGGTACTACTTGGACCAAGCAACAAAAAGCTAGAAGAGACGTTTATTGAGAAAGTTCACAGGACACGACCATAACAGCCGGATACGAAGAAGAGGATTGGTGTTTTCACCTAGACTATGAGGACAGGGTTGTATATGCGATCCGTTTTCATGTAAAGAAACGTATTTTCTAGACGAGTTCTTCTAATGGAATGGAATTCATGATCAACGCCTCTCTTTCTTTTTGCATTCATCCCATGCATTTGCATTGCATTTCATGCATCCGTATTACATCATATCACATGTATTAAAATTTGTATGAAGACTCTAATTAGGTAAAATTATTTCAGTGACCTAGAAAACATGGAACAAAGGTTGGAGAGATTAGAGCAAAGACAAATACTGATGCAAGAGCAGTTGGCCAAAATTCAACGAGACATGCAAGACCAAATGAATATGACGCACTGGTTAACCCAATTACTAGTCGAAAGACTTGAAAAAAGGAGTGGCCCAGTGGTCAGCAGTACGGATAATGACGAAGAAATCGTTTATTCCCCGATGAATGTCCCGACTCAACCAGACACACAGTCACAAAGGGAACCCATCATTGACAGACCCCAATGTTAGACTGATACTTCGGCCCTGTTGGGCTCATGCTTTAAGGATGACCGAGTCAAACCGATTGTTCAAGCAGAGGCAAGAAGAGAGCTGACTTTGAAGGCCCCGAGGAAGAAAGACAAGGAAGCGGGTAGTATGAATAGGTATGACAAGGGCCACGCGGAGTCGGCTAATATGAGCCAGCTAAAGATGGTAAGTACCAGCCATCAAGGCCCTCTTAGGCAGGATTCCAACCCAAAGTCTAACACTGGAAGGCTCCAGTTCACACCGATTTCGATGGCATACAAGGAGCTCTATCAAACTTTATTTGATGCACATATGGTGTCTCCTCACTACTATTTGAAGCCATTACATCCCCCATATCCTAAATGGTATGATCCATACGCTCAATGCGAGTACCATGCGGGAATAACGGGTCACTCAATTGATCACTGCACTGCATTTAAGAAATTAGTCGAAAAATTCATAAAAATAGGAATGGCGGAGTTCGATGATTTCTCAGGACCTGATCACTCTGACGAAGCCATAATAGAAACTGGGATGGGGCAGAAGAATGTGTTTCCTTGAAGAAGTCCTAGGAATCAGGAAACAAGAACACTAGCGACGTATCTGAAAAGTGAGCCGAAGAATCAAAGTTTCCAAGACCTTACATGTTTGGGAGTGTTTTGAACAATGGGACTGTGGAAGGGATCCCTGTATTTTTAGAGCTAACTTGGAGTAATATCCAAAACGCGCTTATTGCTCTAAAGCTTAGGAGCAATAAGAATCTTTTTATGAAAAAGGCTTGTGTCCGGAATTGTTATTTCAATAAAATGTATATTTCTAAGTAAATATTTTCATGCTTTACATTTTTTTTCATTTTTCATTCATGTCCATATCATACAAATAATCATCCTTAGAATCATTTATTCTTTGGATTTTCTGCCTTATACCCACAATGGGGCCCCCAGATATCAATGACATGAGCGACGCTGTTACTGATTCAGAGTCTACTTTTGAGTAAGATATGTGTCTAGAGGGATCTCAGGGCTTTGGAGACGATAGAGATTGTAACCTATCTCCTGATTTGTTAAAGATGGTAGAGCAAGATGAAAAACAGATACTACCTTATAAAGCATCGGTGTGAGCCTAGGAGAAGAGAGAAGGGTGAATATCGAAGCCTAGCTCACCATAAAGACAAAGCGAGACATCATCAAGTTATTCCCAATTCAATGATGTTTTCACGTGACACGCTTGAGCTACTGAAACATGGGTATGCTATTAAGGCTAAGGAAATCCTAGAAGAGGTTCATCAGGGTATTTAAAGATCACATGCTAATGATTTTATGATAGCCAAGCTAATCATGAGATTCAGATTCTGCTGGTCCATCATAGAAAGGGATTGCATGAGTTATGCCGTAAATGCCAAATTTATGAAAACAAGATTCATACGTCTCATTCATTTCTTCATAAACCTTATCTGTGTAGGGCATAGAGTTTATTGGGACGATCTCGTCGGAAGCTTTTAGCGAACATTAACTCGCTAAGAAGGTGGAAGTAGCTTCGTAGGCCAATATTGCAAAGTCAACGGTCATTAGAACAAAAAAGAAAAAAGAATGCCGACAACAAAAATGTCAGAAAGATCACATTTAACAGCATAATGTCAAAAGTTTGCGGTCTGTTCAAAGATCAAGTGCCACGTCATAGTGCAAAAAAAAGGGGGGATTGTTAGGAAGATGACCTAGACTTGTAAATATTGGCATATAGAAGTTACGTTTACCATTTACGCTCATTGAACGTCAACCAGAACCTCTGCTGGGGCAACGCCTTCCTCATTAGGTTTTGCCTATTGAAGTTAAAATTCTCTCTTCCCAAGCACGGGCCGAGCCAAAATGGGATGAGGCGGAATGGATCTAAACCCGATGAGATCAAGTGAATTTGAAAATAAAAGGTTAAGAGCCATCTGTCACGATCAGATGATGCGAGTTTACAACAAAAAGGATTGCCCCAGAAAGTTTCCTGATAGGGCTTTGAAAGAAAAATCCTCCCATGCAAAAGAGACTTCAAAAGAAAGTGAATGCCAAACTAGAAATGACCTTATGCAGCAAAGAAGGCCTGTTCTATGGAAGCATGGATATTGACAGAGATGGATGGAAATGACCTGTCCAATTCGGTGAATTCAGATTTAGCTTAAAAAATAAAAACAAAAAAATAAAAAATAAAAATTCTCATCAAAAAAGAAGAAAGAGAAAGGAGAGGCCAAAGGCAAAAATCCGCAAAGGGCGCTTTGAGATCAAAGGGGATTTGAGTTGAAAACCCAAAAGAGGCCGCTCAAATTTTGATCAAAGGAGGGCGTACAGCAGTCTTACTACGCTTGAACTAACAATGAAGAAGTATGTTAAGTCTTGGGGCATCGACGAAGTACTCCAGATCCCCTAAACACATATTGAGTTTAAAATGTCCTCAAAAAGTTTGAACAGAGAAGCTCAGGCTGCGATATCTGGGGTACCTAGTTTCCATTTTACCCATTTTTGTTATTTGTGGTTATTTTCCTTGCAAAATACACTACCAATAAACTTCCTTCATGATTGCATTTGCTATCTTTGCTTAACCTGTTTGTTTCGAGCTATCCTCCTAATCAATTCCTTCTTGTCTATTGCTTCAATCTCTTTCAAGCATTTTGCATTGAAATAATGATTAATGGACTAACGACACTTTTACAAAAGGAGTTTCGCATGTTACTCTGGGAACTTCTAAATAGTGCAAGAACCTGAAACAAGATTATTGCTTAAAACTCCTCAAGTTTAAGGGATAGAAACATTGGTGGAGGAAAGGTCTGAGCTGAGGCTATCTCTTCAGATTTTGTCAAATGTGGTGATTGAACAAAATGACAAGACATTACGTCGGTAATACCATCTTGATGAAAAAGGGGGCAATGTTAACCCATATGTAAAAGGGGAATCATTCGCGAGAAAAGATGATATTCTGTATCCATGCAAATATCATGCATGCACACCTGGTCATGACACCCAGGGAATGGAAATGTGTAGTAGACCAAATCGATGGAATAAGTTACAAATTCTATACCCTTGAGCTGCAATGGGATGGATTGAAGATGATACAAATTCTATACCCTTGAGTCACAATAGGATGGATTGAAGATGACGCATACCCTATCCCTCCTGAATTGCAGAGAGGGTCTGAAGACAGTATAAGCCTTAAAGTCCTATAGGTACCGTGGAAGGTACCTTGAAGTTATGTTGGGGCAAGTTATTTGAGCAAAATATGATTACTTCTTTGAGTTTTTGACCAATGTTCCAGCAGAGCAAGCTAGCAGCGTAATACGTCAGCAATGAGACTCTGATAGGCGACGAGCAGTAACAACCCTAAGCATTAAAAATGGGTCATTTCATCATCATTAGGAGTGTTTCGATCCTCGCATCCTGATCTTTATACATTCTTAACAAAGAATCATTATTTACGACATTCTGCATTTGTGCAAATGTCCTCCATAATTCGATTTATTACGATCACTGCATCTCAATCATTGTGAAAAATCATCATTCTCATGACATTCTACGTTCATGTATGTAACACCACAAACCCGGCCCAAACGCTACAACCGGATCTGGTATGTCACTTAAGGGATTTTACAAAACATGTCGCATTTTGGAAAACAATTACTAGGTTTAAACATTTATACCGAAAACTTAATAATTCCTTAATTCATATAAAATATAAAGTTATAAATTACCTTGGTGAATTTTAAACATAAACTATAATTTCATACATGTCTTAACTTAATTTAAAATATAAAACTTAAAAACCCAGTAATAAAAGCCCAACATAAAACCAAAACATAAATAATAGTCTAGTGGCCTATGGCCTTATTACAAGGAAATTTAAAACCCATTAATTGAAAATATTAAAAACAATATTCTGAATAAAGTCTTCTGCTGGAATAGAATACTCTCTCGCATCGCCACATCGCGCTCCTCTCCAGCCCGGTCCGATGCACTAGGTGCTACCTGAAATTGTTAAATAATAGGGTGAGTCGCGAGACTTAGTGTGCAACCCCCATGCACCATTAGATTTGGGCCTTAACCCACAGATCAGAATATAAAACATAATATAAAAGATAACATACATAAAACCCAACCCAATCCTAGGTTTCCATCAGCTACATGCCACCCTTACCTGCCAGTCACACCATTGGGGATTTCTACAATCAACCCACACCGTTACACGCCATTGATGGCAATCATGCTGCTCATCATCAAAGTTGTGACAGAGTCACCAGGCTGAAATGGCATAAGTCACCAGAAACAGAGTTGTGACAGAGTCACCGGGCTGAAATGGCATAAGCCACCAGAACAGATCACTTCCTCTTTTCATCAATCACCCAACCCCAAGCATACATAGGAATCGACATGCAAAACATATCTTTTTAACAGAAACATTCACTGAAGAATGGCAGAAAACACTAACCTGATATTTAGCCTTTACCCTTCTCGGGTTTTCAAACGTTATGCCGGGATTTCAGCATTTAACAGAGTATAGCAGATTTATACTTCTATATATACATGATAGCATTCAATCTAATGGTGTGAGAAGTTACACACCTGATTAATGTCGATACCCTTGCTAGACCGATCTACAACTTTGCTCAAAAAGCAGGAAAGATGTGAAAATAGGGCCTCTCCTATATTCGGCCAAGGGTTAGTAAATCCTGAATTTACACATTGAAACTAATAGATCTTCTTACCTTGAAATCTCGAAAGTAACACGATTCGAGTGCTACCGATCTATAACTCAGAGATCTATGCGATTGACTCCACTAAAGTTCCCTTTAGATTTCGACACAAATAGGCACCACAGAAGTAATTCAGGAATCACAGGAGATGAGATTTAGGGATTTCGGCTTTTAGGAAAATCCTGAAAAAAGTATGAACAAGAGAAGGCTGATGTGTATTCGGCTTTTAAAATACTTGAGTGAAGAGTTTCGGTTTCTGACAGGAAAAGCGAAGAAGAAAAGAAAACAAAGAAGAGATTTGAAGATTTCGGCTAGGAAGAAAAAGAATGGAAAGAGTTTCAGCTTTTGAATCAAAGTGAAGATGAGGGAATTGGCTTAGAGATTTCAGATTTTGCAGAGAATGAAAAGGAAAATGGAACTTTAGGAGTTTTCAGCTTTTACTCAAAGAAGAAGAGAAAAGAATGGGAGAAAAACCCAAATGCCGAAATTGAAGAAATATTCCCCCTATTTATAGAAATTTCGGCACTTACCTAACCTTGCAGATAAATCCTATCTTTTCTCATTTATCTTAATCTACTAGCTCATCTAAAAGAGACTTAATTATCTCTAACTCCTCCCTCCTTTATCAGCATATTATCTACATATTTTAATCATTAAAATCCCTAAATTTTAGCCTTTATCTGCTTATTATCCACATAAAATAAATTCCTAAATAATAGCCTTTATCTACTTATTATCCACATATTTTAAACATTAAAACCCCTAAATTTTAGCCTTGTTCCCATCCATTCCACCTAATCTTAATGCCCAAAATTTAGCTAACTTAAATTAAAAGAATTGGGCTCCATGAAACTTAAATTTGGGCCCCTTACTCCCTTGTGTGGCGTCACCTCCTAAGATTGGGCCACAAGCCCACTTTGGTATTTTAAACATAGATACTACCTTTTAAACCCTATAATGCCCAAACAAATAATTTTAATCAAGGCCTCTGCCTAAGCTGAGCCCAATTTAGACCCCTAACACTTAAGTTAACACATTAAACATATCCACCCATTAAACGCATATGCCCAAAAATTCAGGATGTTACAATGTAAATATCGTCCATAACACATGTAGTTAAGAGGCTTCGAATCATTCCGATCATAACATCCTCATCATTTCCATAAGCATAAGTACATTCTACAGGACAGGTTCCCCAAAGAACAGTTTAGCGATACCGAAGTTCAGATTTTGTTCCCTAAAGGACAGTGGAGCAGACTGAAGATTGAAGTCTTCCTGAAGATAGTAAGGAAGCAAATTGAAATGTTCAAATTTTGTCCCCTAGAGGGTAGTGGAGCAGACTGAAGATTGAAGTCTTCCTGAAGATAGAGCAGATCAAAGATAGCAGGTCTGGCATTCCTGACTTGCAGGAGCAGATCGAAGATAGTAGGTTTGGCATTCCTGACGTGCAGGAGCAGATCGAAGATAGCAAGTCTGGCATTCTGACGTGCAGGAGCAGATTGAAGATAGCAGATCTGGTATTTCTAACGTGCAGGAGTAGATCGAAGATAGCAAGTCTGGCATTCCTGACGTGCAGGAGCAGATTGAAGATAGCAGGTCTGGTATTCCTGACGTGCAGAAGTAGATTGAAGATAGTAGGTCTGGCATTCCTGACTTGCAGGAGCAGATCGAAGATAGCAGGTTTGGCATTCCTGACGTGCAGGAGTAGATCGAAGATAACATGTCTGGCATTCTGACGTGCAGGAGCAAATTGAAGATAGCAGGTCTGGCATTCCTGACGTGCAGGAGCAGATTGAAGATAGCAGGTCTGGCATTCCTGACTTGCAGGAGCAGATTGAAGATAGCAGATCTGGCATTTCTGATGTGCAAGAGCAGATAGAAGATAGCAAGTTTGGCATTCCTGAATTGCAGGAGCAGATTGAAGATAGCAGGTCTGGCATTCTTGATTTACAGAAGCAGATCGAAGATAGCAGGTTTGGCATTCCTGACGTGCAGGAGCAGATTGAAGATAGCAGGTCTGGCATTCCTGACTTGCAGGAACAGATCGAAGATAGCAGGTTTGGCATTCCTGACGTGCAGGAGCAGATCGAAGATAGCAAGTCTGGCATTCTGACGTGCAGGAGCAGATTAAAGATAGCAGGTCTGGCATCCCTGACGTGCAGAAGCAGATTGAAAATAGCAGGCCTGGCATTTGAGGCTTGCAGGAGCAGATTGAAGATAGCAGATCTGGCATTTCTGACGTGCAGGAACAGATCGAAGATCACAAGTCTGGCATTCCTGACGTGCAGGAGCAGATTGAAGATAGCAGGTCTGGCATTCCTAACTTGCAGGAGCAGATCGAAGATAGCAGGTTTGGTATTCCTGAAGTGCAGGAGCAGATCGAAGATAGCAAGTTTGGCATTCTGACGTGTAGGAGCAGATTAAAGATAGCAGATCTGGCATTTCTGACGTGCAGGAGTAGATTGAAGATAGCAGATCTGGCATTCCTGACGTGCAGGAGCAAATCGAAGATAGCAAGTCTGGCATTCTTGACGTGCAGGAGCAGATTAAAGATAGCAGGTCTAGCATTCCTGACGTGCAGGAGCAGATCAAAGATAGCAAGTCTGGCACTCCTAAAGTACAGGAGCAGATCGAATATAACAAGTCTGGCAGTCCTGATGTTTTAGAAGCAGATTGAAGATAGTAAATTTGGGATTCCTGAGTTCGCAGGAAAACATATTGGAGTCAATAATCGTCTTTCAAAGTTGCAGTGGGTCAAAGTGAGGCTACTCAAAGAACAGAAGCACCAAAGAAGTCAAGATTCAACGAGACAGGCAAAATTGTTTCTTTTAAAGTCTTTTCTCAATTCTCGTTACACGACAATGAGCAAAGAGGGGCAGCTGTAATAGTCAATTTTGGCCCGAGTCCAAAAACGAAACAAATCCAATAATAATGACAGCCCCTCAAATGTCCATCTACAAAATTAAATACAGACAGACCCAAAATTTACTAAGCCCTAGCCCAATCCATACCAACCCATTTACCTATCCGGACTAACCTAAATCTACAACGGCCCGACAGCCCAAATAGGCCCAAATAAACCCAAAATAACAGTCCACTAACAGATTAAACCAAATTGAAACCCAATCAGAAAAACAAAAAAACCTAACCCTAAGTGCGTTTTCTGACAGCCCCCCACTAGCCGCATCTGCCGTTGGCCACCGCCTACCACGCCTCTCCTCGGTCAGCACCCGCACGCCGTGCCCATCACCTGCAAAGAAACACGACCAACAAGAAAAAAAAGACAAAACGACAATAGCACGCGAATATAACAGAAACAGAAACCCATACCTCTGTAAATCGGCTATAAAAGACCGACATGAAACCTTGTGTTTTTGGGGCTTCGGCTTTTTTTTACGAACTACAAAAAAAATCAGAAATAAAAGAAAACGAATTAAAAGGTTGTTCTTTTTAATTTTCTTTGTTTTATTCTCTGTTTCTTCTACTCCTTTTATTTTTTACTTACTGTTTTCAAAACCTAATACAAAAATAAATAATAATAACAAAATGAAAAGAAGGAAACTTATCTGAATCGGCGTTCTTCAGTGTCGAAATCCCCTCTTTCTTCGGTGTCGAAATTGGGCTGAAGGAGTGGGTCTTCGAAAAGGGCTTCGAACGGGGTTAAAACCTCCTCTCCATGTGTTACCGTCCATCGAGTATGGTGGTGGCATGACCGACGCCGGCCGGAGGGAACCCAAACGCCGGGAACGAAAAGGGAAAGAGGGGGTCGCCATTTTGATTTTGAGAAAGTGAGGAAGATAAAAAATGGGGATTGTGCTGCTGTTTTGATTTTTAAAGTTTAGGGTTAAAATGTTTTAAAGGGATATTAAACGAAACGACGCCGTTTGCTAAAGCCAGATTTGCGCATATCCCTTAAAAGGGATAATTGCGCGCCTGGTCCCCCATCTCTTCGGCATTAATTGATTAAATCCCCTTTCGCATTCTTTCCCCTTTTTCAAAATCTGACCCTATTATTTCTATGGTGCTTTAATTTGATCCTTGCCCTCCTTTTATGACTTATTACAATTTTGGTCCTCCTTTTCATTTCGATTTCAGTCTAACTCCTGATCTGTTAGGCGGTTTATGTATTTATTGTTATTTTTGTTTTTTCAATTGTATTATTATTTTTTATTATTGGTCTTGAGTTCTATTACATTATCTTATTTTAAACTATGTATATGTATATTATTTATTTTAGATTCCGATATATTACATATTTTCTATTTTAAGAATATTTTTATATTGTTGGGTTTAAGTTATTTTATATTCCGTTCATTCTAAATAAATATTATATTATATGTTTTAAATCACTTTTATATTTTCTTGTATTATGTATCTTAAGTTTCCTTTTAGATGTTATTCATTTCAAACTTCTGACATTATTTTAAGTTTCATACACATTTAGTTTATTTTACTGTGTTTTCTTTATTTAAATTGTTTTGCTAATTATTTTAAGTTGATTTTTTTTTATCATTTCTCTCTAACTTGTTTAATTCATCGGTTTTTGTTTATCGATGTTGTTTGCCTTAGATGATGTATCTTATTTAGTTATTGCTTTTGCGTGTGCCATAATTCATTTATTTGTATTGTCATGTTATTATAGTTCATTATATATAATTTCGTGCTCATGTATTATTGTTCTATTATCGTTATTGTTATTCATGCATGTTAATATTTTAGATTAAAGATTCCAATGTTATGTATTGCATGTATTATGCCAAATTCGTGTTACATTATCGTTTTTCCGTCGCATAATCCCATTCACGTTTTGAATAATGTTTCTTTAGAACATAACCTAACTCTTTATAAATTTCATCCAAAAATAAAAGTTTCCAAAATGATGCAATATTCATCTTGGATTTGAGGATTTAAATTATCGTGTCCTAAAGTATTGGATGCGATCTTTTATTCCTTCGGGACGAGAAAATTTTGGTATTCGATTCGAAAAAAATTATAAGATGATCTTGTATTCGAGGATTTAAATTATTGTGTCCTAAAGTATTGGATGTGATATTTTATTCCTTCGAAACGAGAAAATCTTGATTCAATTCGAGAAAACTCAAATATTTCCAAAAGAGATCAATTTTTTTAAAATTCCTTTTAAAATTTTCAACTTTCGACACAAGGACATTAATTAATCAAATTGGTACCAATTTTGGGCGTGACAAGGGTGCTAACCCTTCCTCGCACGTAACCGACTCCCGAACTCATTTTCTCAAATTTCGTAGACCAAAAACACTGTTTTAGTAAATCAAGACATTTTATTAAAACAAAGGTGATCCGATTACATCAAATAAAGATCGGTGGCGACTCCCCTTTTTTTTTCGTTTTCAAAACCCAAGTCGATTCCCGTTCGTTTTTCAAAAAATGGTTACAACAAATACA
Source organism: Gossypium australe (assembly GCA_005393395.2). NCBI lineage: Eukaryota > Viridiplantae > Streptophyta > Magnoliopsida > Malvales > Malvaceae > Gossypium > Gossypium australe. Next base: position 88,861,876 of record CM016618.1, on the reverse strand, counting down.
TTTATTTTTTCATTTATTTTTCTGGAATTAATTTTAAATTTTTTTCAGTAAAAGGAAAAGAATGAGTTTTATAGGAAATTACTTGGGTTTTTTTAATGAAAAACTTGGATTTTATACGAAAAACCATTTTATTTTTTTAATTTCCTTTATTCATTTTTTTAGAATTAATGTTAAGATTTTTTAGTACAAGGGAAAAATCTCTGGTTTTATAGGGGATTACTTTGGTTCTTACAGAGAAACACTTGAGTTTATACATGGAATTGAGTTACAAGTGAAAATTTTGGGTTTCAACTTAGCAATTGAATAACTCATTTCCCTGTAAAATTTAAAGTTTTTTTAAATAATAAAATTAATTCTAAAAAGGAAAATAAGTGATCGAAATAAAAACTTATTGAAGTTGAATGACAAAAATGAATGTACATAATGATAAAGTAATAGGGGGTGACTAATACGATAAAACTATGAAAAAATAGTGATTAAAATGATAATTTTTGTAACAATAGTGCTCATATTACAAACTTCTTTATTTTTGGTGCCCAAAATAAAAATTATAAAAGTTGAGTGACTAATTACAAAATTTATCCAAAATCAAACGCATAACGATTTCTTTTAACTTATCAAATTATAATCCTTAAATTAAACCCTTTGGGTTTGTATATAATTTAGCCGAAGGTAAACTCAATCATACTTTTTTTTTTTATTATTATCAAAACTTCTATATGAAATAAAAGTAGTGAAAATCATCCTTAAAAAAGAAATACTAAAAATCATAACAGTCGTGAACCTACTCTATCCACATGTCGGTGAAATTAACTACCACATCGTATATATATAACGTAAATTTATGTGGCGAAGAATAAAAGTAGTAAAATTAAAATATTATGGAGATGAGGAAATCCAAAATTTGTCAAACTGGTCGGTCCTCAAATTAATGTATGTTCTTCTTGGTCAATCCCAGTCTTCTAGGAGGCATTTGGGATAAGCTTAGGAATTAAGGTTGGATATTTGACAAATCAATAGTATTCATTTTTCACGTTTTAGTTTCGATTTTCTTTAGCATCCATCAAACCCTAAATTGTTATTTATTGAAAAATAAAAATACTTTTATATCAAATCCATTTTCATGATTTTTTTATAATTAATAATTTTAAAATTCAATCATGAAATTCGTTAATATAATTGTTGTACTTGTTATGAATATAAAATTTTTGACTCTACCCAATATCTCTACTATATTGATCTAAAATATTGTTTTTACTAATATATATTTAATGAATCAATCTTTCTTAAATAATATAAATAATTAGATATTTTTAGTTCATTTAAAACTTGATATACATTATCTACATATATAATAGATTTTTAAATATTAATTATAAAAAAGTCGCCATGAATTTTGTTTAGAAAAATCAAAATAAAACTTTAGAAATTAGGAGAAGAAAAAAAATTATGTTAAAAAAAAGCTTAAATTGATTGTTTTAATTTTGATCAGGGGTTAAAAGAAAATTTGCTACTTAACCAAAGGGCACAAGGTTGATGTCCCTGGCTACACTACTATAAGAAGTTATTGAAGAGTACACTAGTGTAAGGTAAAATTAAAAATAAAGTAATGGCATATATATTCGTCAATTTTTGTAGGAATAAATATTTTAATATATCATATTTATTTATATAAATTATATTTGTCGAGTTTTGAATAAATTAAAAATATTTAATTTATATAATATAAAAAAAAATTCAGCTATTAAATAGCTATAAAAAAATTCTTAATTAATATGATGAAAATATTAAATTAATTTAAAATTTTACATGCATTATAAATACGATTATATTAATAAACTTAATAATTAAATTATTAAAATGCTAATGATAATATATAAAATTAATTTTATTTTTAAACCTTGTTATAACGTGTCAAAATTTTAAGCAAAAAAGCAAAAGCAAACGGACGAAAGGGGGCAATAAGATTTGTATATCAATTTAAAATACTGATATGATTTGAAAATGGGAATACCAACGACCCTACTTTTATTTTTTAATATTTTCGAAACCTACCTACTTTATTAAAATTATTTCTTTCCTGCTTTTATCCTTTTCATTAAATTGACAAAATCTTACCTTTACTACAAATGTGGTATTTGTAAATCTTATAATTTGTATACATGTATTTTTTTTATTATTTTGATTGCGTGTTTAATTTAGCAATCATATTAATAAATTATTACTTTATTTTTATGTCTCTTAAATATTATATCCAGAATTATCAAAGGTAATGTGTTAGCCCAAATAGAGTTATAGCAATTAAAATTCAATAAATCTGTAAAATAAAAACAAAAACAAATTAATCAACATGTCTTTTTTTTTTTAAATATATCTATTCTTTTTGATATAATGTTTAGAATCACTCATAATTCCTCCCTAATAATTAAATAGGAGGATAATACACTTCAACACACTTGAATTTACATTCTCCTGCATTGATAGAATATTGATACTAATCAAATTAACACTCAATCGACTCCACGTATCTTTTTAAAAAATATTTTTAGAACTTTGAAATAACATTTACAATATTTTTATGCGGAAATGGATTTTAAATAGAAAAATGAAATCTATGTTTTTTTTTTAAAGATTCTTGGACACTTTTTAGACACGTAGTTGAACTAACAAAATTGATGTGAAATTTTGTTTTACTTTTTTCTTTTTTTTGGGTAAACTATACGTAATGGAAAGAATTTTATTTTCAATATAGAAAAATCAAAGAAAGGTCACCTATGTATACCATATTTATACAAACCCATAAAGTAAACCACTTGTTTTGGAAAATTTAGTCTGCTTAGATTTATGATTTATCATTAAACCAACAACTTGACCTAATTTGGAGCTCTCACCACTCAAATTTAACCATTTGTTTTCTCCATAACTCTTCCTCCTTATTGCTAAATGATTAGTGTCATGAAGTGGAAAAAATCCCATTGCCATTGCCTGAGGGAAATAGTTATGGGCATCGAATATAATGTTGTCGCCTAACAACCCTCATATTTCCCAGGCCATTTGCTCAGGTCTTTCTATAAAGTCTCCAAGAAAAAGGTAATGCACATTTTTTTCAAGGTTACCGTAGCTTGTAAGTTTTTATATTCTTCACTTATTTAGAATTTAATATTTTTATTTTTATTTTCAAAATTTAATCCATTTACTTTTTTAGATTTCAAAATTTATGTTCAATTAGTAACATGAATATTTATTTTGTTAAATTTATTAATATAATATTTTAAAATAAAAAATACTTATTTAATAGTAATGTAACTAAAAAAATATGTTATAATGAACTTAAATTCAATAAAAAAAAATGTTAACCGTTGGATATAAATTTTAAAATCTAAAAAAAAAGGTTAAAATTTAGTAAATATATATATATATATATATATTAACCCAGTAATATTATATTTCACATGGAAACTTTACATTAATTCTCTTAGTATTAGTTTGATTCATATTTACATGATGGAGCAGGCATTAGGGTTTTCATCACTGAACATGTTGGAGTAGCGGTCGTCGACGATGGTCTCAGTGACGTTGGCAGTGTCGGGAACCTTCCTGACATGATTGGGTGGTGCCTTCTTGTCATAAGCTTGAGCCACGTAAGGGTTCGCCACCAGCGTGTATGGCACATAAGGCCACAGCTCCACCTTCTTCTTGGTCGTCTGGGCTGCCGCCAGTACTTTCTTTGGCTCTACGTAACCCGTCACCGTCGCCTTTTGCTGCTTCAAGTCCACGTCCACAGACTTAGCCCCTACAAAAACCACAAACAACAGCATTAAACAACCTCAATAAAAAGAAAAAAGTGAGGAGTAGTATTACTATATTGGAATAAAACTGTTTCAGTTTAATTGTAATAATACCCTTAACTCCGGAGAGAACTTTCTTGACCTTACGGGCACAACCTTCACAATCCATCCTGATTTTGAGAGCTACAGTTTGAGTTTGCTTCTTCTTTTTCTTCTTCATGCTGCTAAGCAAATCGGAGATGTACTCCAAGGTGCCTTCCACCCCCATTTTGTGTTAACTTTTCACACGAATGAGTGTTCTTCTGCCTGTGTGTGTATTTATATAAAGCAACGGTTATCTAAGTAGGTTAAGGAGGAAGCAAATCTTGGAAGGGCTTGAATTGGATTTGGGTCCAAACAAGTTAAGACATAGATTTATTGTAGGATATTTAGGTTGAAGAAAACGACTAATGCAAGTGCACACTATCTTTTTTGGTCACAAAAATGAATATATAAAATAAGAGAGGAACGTAAAGAGTAGAGAAAAAGGAAGAAGGTAGGGTTAGTGGTTATGGGCATGGCTAAGCTTGTATGGATTTTATAGCGACTAAAGTAAACGCGTCCTTTAAAAAGAATAGTAATTAAATTTAAAACAAAATCAACTTTAGAAATAAAAATGACGCTAATTTAATTTTACTGCTAAGATATTAGAAAAATGAGTTCGCCCAGAAACTTCTTTAACTCTTGTTTCTTTTTCTAAGGAATGAAACAGATTCAAGAGTGAAATGCTTTGAAAGTTTTCCATTTAACCTTAATCTTTTACTTGATTTATAAGGCAAGGATGAAACTCTTCTTCATTTAATCTCTCAAAATATTTATCAAAATAAATTCAGTAATTAATCTTTTATATTTTATAGATTAATTGAGGGATAAATGCTCACCATATATTTTAAAATACGAGAATCGAATCTTCAGCCATTGTATAAAGTTTAAAATAACTTAATTATTTATTTTTAATATTCAAATTTTATTCTCTAATAATTTCAAATAATAAAAATGGATATATTTTCCAAATTATGCGATTTCTTGAAGAAAATCAAGAAGATAATCTCTAATGATCTCCATATGTTTTGGTGTAACATCAATGTTTTTAAAATTAAATACAAATCATTGCTTTTTAGCTCATCCAAATCCATGCATTAAATATAGAAAAACTAGGTTTTCATTTCATTTTCTGTGTGATCAATAATGGAGAAACGTTGGGCGATGACATCAGAAGTTGCCACGTAGGAGGAGGAAGAGAGCAACACGTGGATATGGAAGATTCAAAGTGGGGTTAGCAGTAGAAACGTGTTGGTCATCCCACTCAAGAAATTGTCTTGATTGATTGGATTTTGGGGGTTTGTTTGATTTGGCGGTGGCATTGTAGAAAAATTAAAATAAAAATTAATTGATTATAAAAACGAAAGACTTGCCGTAAATAGTGAGGAGGCGCAGACAGATGGCAGCAAACTTTAAAGGCTGTGTATTTTTAAATTTCTAGGCTTTTATGTAGGCCCACTTCCACTATCTCCCTGAAATATTCAAGGTTTAGATTAAAACACTTAAAAGTTGTCAATTCAATTAAAAATTTACTTAAATAAAATTTGATATACAAAAATTATAAGTGTCTTTTTATATTTTATAAATCAATAAAAGAAATTAAAATAATGGCATTTGAACCATATGTCAAACTTTTAACTTGACTATTACAGTATTGTTTGATTTTTATATAAATTTTTTATTAATGTATTTATCACATAATTTTTTTTATCAGTGAAATATAAATCTAGTACGTAAGTTATATTGAAATGAGTTTTTTTTTTCTTTTATTTTATTTATTTTTCATTTAAAATTTTAATAAATTATTTATTAATGCGATTACTATTTAATATATTGGTAGTGTAATTTTTTAACTCTACTTTTGAACTTCATACGCAAAGTTTATAAATTATCATGTATCTCATTTTTTTTATATATTTACTTTTTAATATTTTAATATAGAATAATATTTAGTACATAAGTAGTTGATAAATATCTTATAGAGATATAGTAAAATATTAAAAAATAGAAATAATAATTTTTTAAAATTACTTGTGAAATAAAAAAATATTACAATACACCAAATACTAACTCTTTTACTACACCTTATAAAATACTTGTTACAACCTGCACCTTGCCCATCAGCAGTGTCCAAATTATTTTCCTTATCAATTATTTGGGCAAAATTTTAAATTCCATAATTAAATTAAAATTGTGATAAATATCAGATTTATTGATTATTTAATTTTACTATATCTTGTAAAATATATAAAAGAAGAAACTCTAGGAATAGTTAATGGGGTAAGTTTCCATATTTACTACAAAACTCCTTTTCATCATTTGTAAGGGCTTTGTAAGAATTCAGTGTGAGGGTTTTATGGAAAACAAAAGTTAATATAAGCGTGGTCGATCAGTTCCACTAATAAAGCCTAAACGAATTTTGTTTTGTCTTTTCACTTTTCCCCCCAATAATTTGATGAATGATTGCAAGTAGAAGGAAGAGGGTGTAATGGAGCCAAAAGTTTGATTTGAAATTTAATCTACTTATCAAATTCATATTTGATTTGAAATAAAAATTAAATTTTGATTAGGTTTATTTGTATAAAAAAAATTCAAAGTGGATTAAATTTCTTCTCGATCGAGATCGAGATGCTATTGACGAAAATAGTCCAAATTTTATGTTGTTCCTTAATTGAATTCAACTTTCTTTTTTCCAATACCTCACACAATTTATACCTCGTATGGCTTGCACTCTTCATATTCTACGAATAAGGTAATTGTTTGCACGAGGATTGATAGAATCAATGCACCACGATGAGGTATTGTTCACTTTGAAAGTGAAGATTGTCTTCATGGTTTTGTTCTTTCAAAAAAGGTATTTCTCGGGAGGATGGTACCCTCATTATATGTAGCCACGAACTAAATATTGGCTAGTCGATGAGGAATTATTTCCCTCCCTTTTCACTTATCAATGTAGGATCATCCCCCACAATCAACACTTCCCCCTAAATAAGGGTGTGAACTATGTTTTTCTAGGGCTAAATAGATCTAAAACAAGTTCCCATAAACAATGCTAATGTTTGTCCTTTTGGAGCTAGATATGGGATGGATGTGAACTGATTGGGCTTGGGAGCTAAGCCTGGACCTTTAATGGTTCTATAAGAGGAAAATGAGCGATGGAGACGTCGAAACTGGTGTTTTGGGCTGCTCTTTAATGCTTATGCCAATGAGAGGCTAAAGAAAAAATGGACGAGAATGGAGAGAGTTGGATAGAGTAATAACTAGAGTAGAGAAGATGATGAGAATAGAGGAATATTACCTAGTTTTTTTTATACCTAAATTGGAGGTTGGTGCGGAGATACCTTTTAGCTCATGGGTGCATGTGGATTGGCTAATTCTTGTTATCTTGGACCAACAAGCTTGGCAGAGAGCTATGTGAGGTTTGACAGGGTGTATATGCATCATTCCTAGCTTGCCACAAATGTTGAGGGTTGAAAGTTGAAAGTTATGTATCCGTAGATGGCAAGCTGCTTGTTGTCCCTTGCCGATGCTTTTAGGCTTCATGAGCTATATAATTCTTAGATTTAGCTTGTTTATTATGGATATTGTTTATGCATTTTTAGAGATGGATTGGGTTGAGAGATATTCTTCAAAGAAGATGAAATGAAATCAGTTGCTTTTGAGTTCTTGCAAGATAAACATTAATTTGAGGACACTGAAATTTATGTTTTGTGATGCTTTTTGATGCTTAAGTTGATATAAGCATTTTTTAATGAGAAAGCAAAAAGACTAAAGTAAGTAGAAGAGATGAAAGAGAAAGCCCTCTTTGAGAGGCGAATACCTCATTCTTGGTTTTGCTCAACAAACTCAAAGTGGGTTCACTTTAATGATAGTAAGATTTTGCTACTGATGAGCAAAATTTTGCTAATGAGAAAAAGGAGTTTTCTATTGAGGAGCTTCTTCGTAAAACCAAACCCACAAAAATGACAATTTCTGACAATTTTATTTCTATAGAAATTTTTCATAAATGCTCTCCACTCCCATTAATGCCGTGGGATAACATCCAAAAGAACTCTTTAAGACGAGGTTTTTCACCATGCCACCTTATTACCTGTGATTATTATACCAACATATAATAATGAGGAGTATATGTTTTATGGTAAAGTGAATAACCTAATAAATATAGAAATCTAAAGTAATTACATAAAATTGCATATGATGTTTATTTCTTCTTGTTTTTTGTTATTTGTATTAGTAAACGTATTATCGATTACTTTCTCAGACTAACATAATACAAATGATAATTTGATTTTAATTTTTTTACTTGCTTAAAATTTTTTTCCTTAAAGTGTTATGGATACTTTCTTTTATAATAATTAATATTTATTAATATATATTTATATAATTACAATTCATAGAATCAAATATAACATAAAAAATTACGATGCAATTTCACTTTATGAGCGAAATAAATTAAAATAATTACAATTTTTTTCATTCAAACAGTACATCTTCTCTAAACACACCATAAATATAAATCCTTTTGATAATGACCTTTTTGCATTTTAAATTCATTGAATGCTCTTTTTATTCATCTTTTTGTTCATTATTTTCAACAAAAAGTGAATGCACTTTGGATTACATATCCAAAATAATCAGGTTTTGAGGGTAAGTTTTACATTAACATCAAACGAGCCCACAGGCCACATCTACTTTTGACAAAATACAGATTCGACATATCCCCAACTTTTTAAAAGTTAAAATTTCCTACCATTTTTAAAATTAAGTTCCTCCCATTTGAATAACATATCATATCACATTTTCAGACAAACATGTTCCTGTCATAATCTTGATTCAGTATTTTACAAGACATTCAAAAGAACTCTCCAGTCACGGATTTGGCGTTCCTAAGTTGATTAATACAAACTTATATGTCGCCTACTTTTTTCATTTATCATACTCAGAATAGGCCGAACATAGATTTACAGAAAACAAAGCTCTTACGACACATTCAGATCCTTATAACTAAAAAAACAAAAAGAAAATTGCAGGATATTTCTGATTCAAGAAAGCTAACAAAGAACTGGTAGGATTTACAATAGAAATGATCATGATTAAAGTAAAAACCTTAGCAGTTGCAGTAGGGATGAACTGAAGAGGCAGAGCAGGGCGGGAGTTTGCAGTGGTGAAGGTGAAGAAGGCATTGTGGAAACCCTTCTGGAGATCCACAGCTTGGAGATTGCGTGAGATGTGCGCTTAATTTTTCACTCACGTCGTGACCTACCAATGCAATTTCGAATTCACTTCAGTGCACAGTAATGTAGAAAGTCTGGTTTGCATATTGAAAGCTTTCAAGAGGCAAAACTAAAACATGGAGACACTGATTATCAATGCCAGAAAATAAGATCAATACAGGATTTTGAGGAAACAAAAGTAAAATAAGAAAGCAAGCTATAATTATTACACATAACTACTCCATAAAAGTATAGGACTCACAAAAGATTGCTTTACAATGCTCCTGCATAGTTAGGATTCCACTGCTACCTTAAAAGTATTGTGATAGATACTTAATGTATATGTATCGTCAATTCAAGCCCCTTACTTAGCACCATCAATCTTGTTACTATATACAGTCATGACGTCTGCTATAAGTCCTTTGCCAACTTAATCTTCTAGACTTGTAGTAAGACAAGTTTTTCTCTGGTAAAATCTATGAAATTTCTAGGAAAATTCCCTCATACTTACGGTTTGTTTTGCTGCCTCTAAAGAAGGCCAATTGGCTTTGCTTTTCCCATCATAAGAAAGGAACACAAGTCGAGAAAGGGGACACAACCATCATACGAAGGAATCGTAACAAGATTTGGCACATGCACACACAAATCTAAGCAACTATCTTGTACTCTTCACCCAATTTCATAATTTCTGATCTAACTTATGATGGGTTTAAATGGGTGGTGGGTAACGGTGCGGAGTGATTAGTTTATTTTTTATCTTACATTACAATATTGTTATAATATCTAATCTTATCATCACTGCTATTTTTACATTAACTGTAAATAGACGCACCGTCCATCCAAACCCAACCTTATTTAACAAATATGTATTTCACTCACATTTATTTACAACAATATTATTGACCTTTCACCACCAATCCCATAGTAGCCAAGCAGGCTTTTTTTAATAAAATACTTTAAAAATTAATTAATTAATAAAATGGTTTGGATAAAAAAATTTTAATAAAATGATCCGTTTTAAATAATGTAACTTGGTGTCACCAATTAGTCAGTTAGCACCACCCACTTTTTCGACACCATCATCAATCAATCATCACCTTTTTTATAAAAAAATAAAAAATTCTAGTGCTGCCATTGTGCCAAGCAGCACTCGTATTTTTTTTCGAAATACAGGTGAAAAATATGGGTATTCACAGTGAAGAAAAATATATTTTGTAATGGTTGCTATCAGTTTGTCAAGCGGCATCGTCCAAACTTTTTTTAATTCATGTTAGTAAATTTTTTTTTTGGTGTCGTCATCATGCCAAGCGATACCGATGGCTGTAAAGGGGTGTCATTGGTCTATCAGGTGGTACCGGTAAAATAATAATTTTTTAAATAATATCAACGAAAAAAGAAATTTTCTTTGTGCCACCATCGTGTCAGGTAGCACGAGGGGGTGTTAGGGATTGTTTTTTATTTAGTGCCATCACGCTGTCAAGCGACACCAGTGACTGTCAGAATTTTTTGTTTGTTTGGTGTCGTCACGCTGTCAGGCGACACTACCCAAATAATTGTTGAATTTTTTTTGTTTTTGTTTTTGTTTAAGTTTTTGGTTTCTGTTCAAGAGAAAGGAAAAAAAATAAAAGAAGATTTGTGTTTAGTAGCGGGGGAGAAAATAGAGAAAAAGAAGAAGAAATATTTGTAATTTAAATGTAAAAAATCAATTTCGAGTTTATAAGATTAGTTTGTAATTATTTGTATGTAATTATATTTTTTCAGTAGGATCTACTTTTTTTTTTAAATTAAAGTTTTTTTTACAGATATTATATCGAGGATAAATAATTGATTCTTCGTATACATTCATTTTGAGGGGGTAATTTTACAAACAAGAATTGGTTGTATATTTGAATCTCACCAGCAATTAGGAATGTAGTTTAATAAGAATGTAAAATTCGAAGATATAAAACAAAAGGTTAGTGGAAAAATAGCTCAACGTTGTGGGAGGAGGATCTCCAGATTATTTTTACAAATTTCCAGTTTCGTCAAATCCTATCAATTTTACGGAGATGGAACTTGTAGATGATGAAGACTTAGAGACAATGATTGCACTTTATTGCTCAGTGGGAACATGAACATTTAACCAATTTAGTTATTTGCTAAGTTAGCATATGTGAAGCATGTTCAAAATATCACTCCATTAAATCAACAATATGGAGTTCAAGACCCGTGTATGGAGGTTTCAAGAGCGTCTACTGATAAATGATCATCTGTACACAGGTTTGACTTTGATTTTAATGTTGGATGCGCAAAACAGTACAGTTATGGAGGACATCGACAAGGGCCGAAAATCCATACCATGGTTCGACTGCATATAACAACCCTAATTCTAGGCCCCATTTATAGATACATCCGAAGGTGGTTGCTACCGATGTAGATGGTGAAGAAGGACTCAATAATAATGGTCATTCTCATCACGATGGTGAAGATTTCAATGACCACAATCTGGATGAGGTCCTAGATGATATCGATGATGAAGGCACTGATAAAGTGAAAATGTACACGTCCCCTCGGTTGGAAACCTAAGTCAAGACATTATCATACGCAATAAACCTGCGAGCCACATGCTAAGCATAAAACCTGATGCGACACATGCATCTGAATTCCCTGAATACCCAGATATAATACCTTTTTACTGGTTGGCGTCAAATTCCGAATTTGAAGAGTTATTAATAGGCCAACAATTCACAAACAAGGAGGGCTATGTATTTGTCACCAAACGGTATAACATGAAGGTGTTGATGGAAAAAAATTTTCCTTGACACCCCTAGATGCCACTTGACATGGTGATGGCACAAAAAAAAAGTTTTTTTCGCTGATATTATTTTTTAATAAAATTATTCCTTGACAGCCATTTTGGTGCCGCCTGACATGGCGGCGACGCCAAATTTTTTTTATTGACATGAATTAAAAAATATTTAGACCGTGCCGCCTGACACACTGACAGCACCCATTAAAAAGTTTTTCTTTTCTTTTTCTCTAATGTGAATACTTGTATTTTTCACGGATATTTTGAAAAATGCATATGGGTACCGCTTGACACAGTAGCAGCACCAAATTTTTTTTTTTTAAAAGTGATGATTGGCTAATGATGGCGTTGAAAAAATGAATAGTACCGTTTAACCAACACATCGAATTACACTATTCAAAACGAGTCGTTTTATTAAATAATTTTTTGCCCATATCATTTTATAAAATAATTAATTGTTTTAGATTATTTTACTAATAAAACCGAGCCAAGTATCACAGTGGGTAAAAGAATAAGCACAGTTAATAAGCAAACAAAAAGACACATACTATTTTCCTTCTGTGGGCAAGTATCCAATTGCTTGACAATACATACCCCAAGTATGTAAAATTTAATAGGACCAACCAGTAATACAACCCAATCAACAATCCCGTAAGTTTTACTTTATTCAAATATTCCTACATTTTATATTATTCAATGTTTATGCCTTTTATCATATCTTTAAATTTCACAACTTATAAAAAAAAACTAATTATTTTCGAAAATAATAACACTGAATTCTTTTCTTTTCTTTTTTTTAATCATCGGATGATCAAATATTTCATTTTTTCCTAATTGAAACTGTGTTGTAAAATTTATATAACAAATATAAATTGTTTTTAACGCTGGATAAAATTGTATTATTGAATATGAAAAACTATACCAGGGAGCACTAATACAACTTTAGGACGTTAGGGCCAAAATATAAAAACTTGAGCACAACCTAGTTGCCCCATTGGGCCCTTTTCGTCTTTCAAAATCAATAACTATTTTTCCCGGAAAATTCACATTATTTATTTATGTATGTTTTATATTATCTTTCCTAATATCTTTTATTTTTTATTTAAATATTTAATTGTATTGATATCACAAGTTAACCAGATATCAATTTAATTAAAAATAATTTAATTTTTTTAAATAAATTAATAAATATCATTATAATAATATTGTCTTTTATTATTTATAAAATATTTAAATAAAACAATTAAAAGTCAATGTTTAAAAAATATCAAAACATGGAAATCAAAATGTACATAATAATTTTATTACTTTTTTCATAACTCAATTATTGATACAGCTTTTATAAATATATTTTTAATATAAAAAAATCTTCTTTCATTTCGATCAGACATGATCTATTTTTAATTTTTAATATAAATGATTCAAATGCCTTCAACATAAATAATTCGTATATGTCAAAAAACATAAAGAGGAAGTTATTTTTCTTGATGGTGATGATCTCGATATTCGACTTCTAACTTCATTTTTGTGTTTTTCAACAAATACATTCTAGAACAATCGTATTTTAGAAAGTGTCTGTAGTGGAAGAAAAAAAAAACTGACGAAGTTGAATATTAGCTATAGCAAAATTAATAATTCAATTTAGTTTTTTTTTTTTTAGTTTTTATTGAAAAATTATTATGCACATACAAAATAATTTATATTATTATGAGTATACTTTTATCTAATTATATAAAATCAATAATAAATAAATAAATTGTGAGATTTAAATCTAAAATATTATAATTTGAAATAAGGAAAGTTATAAACTCTTTTAGACGTTTTCCTATGAGGTTTAGGGGATCCCTCTCAAAATGTGGTTTTCACTTTCTAGTTTTGAATGTCAATGCGTATAGTGATCTTGCAGACCCACACGCTTTTTTTTTTTTTTTGGGGGGGGGGGGGTGGTGGTAATTTCGAGAAGGAATGAAATATACACGCACATATGAGAAGAAATTTAAAGAATTGAATGGAAATTTTTAATTTGGGTATGGTATTGTTAATAAAAGTTGAGATTTTAATTTTACATTTGTTATGTGTAGGTTTTTAATAAGCTAGTCGATATTGTATTCATAAATTATTTTTTACTATTATTGGTATGCACTATTATCGGTCTGTTTTTGTGTATCGTTTTAAATTTATCTCCATTTTTGTAAAACATTTGAGCTATATATTTAAAAAATTACAAGAATCAAAAAATAAAATTAAATAAATCTCAAATATAAAATACTCATAAAAAGTAAAGCTTTAGTTGGAATGGTAAAGAAAAAATTTTAAAAATGTTAGTGGTATGGGTTCAAATCTCAGCATATGTAAAATTTATAATATCAAAAAATATAAAATAGTCATCAAGTATATAATTTATTCTTTAATAAACTTCACAAGGAAAAAACTATTTCATATTATGTATATAACAATCCATGATTGCACAAATCCAAAATAAATAAATAAAAATTAAACATAAATTTAAAATATATTTTAAAATTAATTTTTTGGTACCAACCAGTACACTATATTCCAATTGATATGTGCAAAATCAATTGGTATCTATCGGTATGACTAGTACCAAGTGAAATTTGTATCGAAACAAAACCTAAAATTTATTGTTCCAGTTTACTATCAAAACAAAACATTTCAATCAATATGGGTGGTATCGAAATGAAATTGACCATTATGGTCTCTAATCCTATCACGTGGAGTTGCCATAACTAATTTTTATCTGGTTATATTTTAGTTCTTTGTATTGATTTAATTGTATTTGTAACTGATATGTACTTATAAATTTATTATATATTTAATGGAAGTTTTTTTTTTAGTTCCGTATGAATAATGAAAAGAAATCAGGTTTAAAATTATAAAAAATGAAAATAAAAAAATAGAAAATAAACTCAAAATTTCAAATTCATATGTAAGTTATTAGTTAAATATCTTAAAAAAATTGCGATATTTAATGATGAAAATCCCATCAAATCAGATGAAAATAAGTTTTTTTTCCTTACATATTTTAAAAAATAAACTGGAAAAAACGAGAGAGAAAAGAAAGCCTTTATTTTTCTTTCCTCCCTTCAAAAAAAAAAAAAAAAAAAATTCTCTTCTGCTATTTTCCCCATCTCACTGAATAAAAATATGGGGAATGAAACACACTATAAATTAGGACACGATATTTGTGCAAATTGACTTGACTTTGTAGTTGATAATATTGGACTAACATGTTTATTATTACCAGAATTTTGTAAGAATCATGACAACTGAAATTTATTATTATTTATTACAGAATTTAGTAACAAGCTCGTACAATAAGACTTCTATCACAAATTCATTATTTATACTAATTATGTGTCACGTTACGAAATGAGTGAGAAGTAAAAATAAAGATTAAAGTAAGGAGAAGTATAATTAAAATCCCTTGATAATACTCATTAAGGATTTAATCTGTTAATGTAGTTCTCCTTTACCTAATTTGTAAACTGACTTTGTATCTAAAGGAAAACATGGAAGAAGATAAAAGTAGTTGTTTAGATGTGAAAAAGAGCTTTTAACAGTTACTCTAAACAAGTCTTAACAATCTTAAATAACTCCTTAATTTCTTTCTTCTAACAAGTGACTAAAAGTTCCACTCACAAGTAATGTATTTAACCCATTTATTAGATGAGAATGTACATGATCAAGCAAGATAGTAAATGATACATAGTTATAGTCTATAAATATCTTTTTATAGTCAAATTTCTTATAACTTATCTTTCAATGGTTTAGATGTTTCATACGTTTTGAATATAAATATGAATTCATTTTCTTTAAAAACAAAGAAAAATATCAATAAATAAGAGGTGAAACGAGTATACATGTCTAAAACAGTTGTCAGCAGAGAGTGTCAAAAAAAGAAAAGGAGAGATACTGGCATAAAAAATGGGCGTGAAAGTCACAAAACCAAACAAAATCAGTTGAGAGATCGTTTTCCTCGTGATTCCTTCCCCTCAACCTCAACCAACAAATATTTTAACTCCATCAGTTATATTTTACCCAGTGTTATTTTATATATCACGTGCTAGATATTATATCAGAAATAATAAAAAGAAGCATAAAATATTTCTATTCTAACATTCACTCCACCTTCCAAACTTATCATTTGAGTTTCCTAACTAATACTAAATCCAAATTTATGAATTCAAATTCCAAAATCCATAATACTTTGAGGACTTATTGCATTCAAATAGAGAGTAAAAGAAAAATGACAAAGTATACATATGTTTCATGTTGTGAAGAGGGAGAGCCGCAGTGGCGAAGCCAGGGGGGCTGGCATGGGCCTCGGCCCCCCTAAAAGGAAAATTTCTATTTAGATCCTTAAAATTTTTTAAAAATTTTAAATTAGTAAAGGTAAAATTGCACTTTGGCCCCCTTAAAATTATAAAAATTTAATTTAATCTTTTACAAATTAGAAAAATATAAACTATAAAAAATTAAAATTTCATCCGGCCTCCCTAAAAAGTTGTCCTGGCTTCGCCCCTGGCGAGCCGTTTCGGACATAAATAATAGCCGTTTCTCTAAGACATATATAATGACTATAATGCCCTTTAGAAACGTAAAACCTTTCTCCTATATGAAGAGAAGTCGCTAAGTTTTAAAAGACATTGTTGAAGACAGATAGATTTGTGTGAGCTACGAAGAAAGTGATCCCTTCAGCATTTTCTTTCTAGCTACTTTCTACAGGTTTTTTAATTTTTGCTCTTGTTTTTTGTTTTTTTTTTCCCCACTTCTTGATATATAATCAAAGCCATAAAAAATGGGTTTTCAGAAAGAAAGAAATGGGGTATAATAGCTTATACAAATCTATAAATCTATCTATAGATTATGATCTCTTTTTTTCACTCTTATATTACATGTTGGTTTCCATAGCTTTGATTCTTGGTTAGCTCTTTTTACTTGATTTAACCCCATCATGGTTTAACAAAGTGCTTTGAATTGTTCACTTTTTTCCAAGATGAATTTTGAAACTCGACCGAGTATGTATACAAGAAACCAGATTAAGTGCCACATCCACCATACCAAAATCTGTCAAACAGCCAATCCCTTTCATAAACAGCTTCAAAATTTCCTAAGGCCTTGAATCAACACCTTCTTAACAAAACCATAACAGCAGCCCACCACCCAAATCGAACCCTTCTAGATACTTCATTACATCCAGTTCAAAGACCAATCCCACAAAATACTAGAACATCACCTTCATAGCTCAATTCTGTTTCTATCTGAGACCAATTGCAAATACTAGCTCAACTTTGAATGTCGTTTTCTATACCTAAGAAACAGCTTTACATGCTGAATATGTAACGTTTTGGTCCCTTTTTCACCCTCCGGCTACTAAATTATTTTAGTAAATTCAAATAAGAATCAATGAAACTTCATCAATTGCTCAATAAACGACGGGATTTTTGTGAAACATAATTAAAATAGTTGAAAAAGCTTGTGTCATCCTCGTGTTAAAATGCACCGCTCTTTGTTTACAGACAATACAAGTAAGCTTGTCCTTTTCCTTTCCTACCTACCTTGTCTTTCTTTTTGGGAATTTCTTTTCTTACCTACTTAACTCAATTAATTAACCTTCCTCCTTGGTTTTATTTATTTTTGTATATCTATAAGATTTGGCTTGGTTTAGAATATATGTTTAAAATAATCTCTGTTTAATTAGTTCCAATCTAACCAAAAGTTTCTTTTTCCTTTCTATTTTCACCCTTTTGCAGGTTAGGGATTAGTTTACGCTAAAGCATGGGATTTTTAGATGAAGATGGGTTGATTTCAAAAACTAGGTCCATGGTTTTATCCCTCTCAAATATGATTTCAAGATCACCTATGTTATCTCCCATGCAAGTCCATGAATGTCAATGTACTGCCTCCATCTATAAACAGTATCTCCACCTACCAGGTCTCAAAACCCTAATATATGAATATAAAACCCTTCAATTACAGACACCAACTCTCATCATCCATTCCTACACCATCCCCCAGTCACCATCGCCTCCATCGTTAGATTTTTTGTCCTTCAGAACTCACTCTGCATCCTACTCTCCTTGGTCCTCTGGGATGGACGATATACTGGGGACTGAAAGTGGAGTTTACATGATCCATAGTGCATTGAAAATGATAACAATGGATCATAAAGCCAAAGGTTCTAGTAAACAAGGTAATAAGAGGAAGCAAGGGCGTCCAAGGGTGGGAGAATATCCACCCCCAATTCCATTACTAGCAAGAACGGGGAATTTGCCAAGCCACATGCCTTGGATTTTAGCCAGATATTACAGCAACGGGAGGCTGGTTCTTAAAGAAGAGAAAGTGAAACATCACGAATATTTTGAAGCCTACAGAGAAAATGGTCGCCTTATTCTGGACCTCGTGCCTTTGGATGGCAGTTTTAGATGTTGTCATACGGTTTTCGAGGAAAATAATGCTGTTGAAGACGATGAGGAGAAGGAGATAGAGCTAGAGCTAGAAAACCTGGAGTTTTTTCAAGGATATGGGGAATTAGAGAACGTTGAAGAACTGGATGAAGAAACTGATCACGACAATGATGATGATGACGATGATGATGAAGACAATGGCAACGTGAAACATGAAGCATCTATGACATCAGCATTATCAGTGCCTGAGATGTGTCATTGGAGCGAAACGTATGGAGATCCGCGCAAGTGCTCGACGTATTCGGGTAGGATTATATCAGAAATCAGTTCAGTACTTTCACAATGCTAATAAGTAAAGAAAGAAATTAGTATGAAGAAGCCATCAACCGGTTGTAATTCAGTCCATAACAAGACCTTCCTTTTAGTTTGTTCTGTTTATTCTCAGTAATTAGTAATTTGATGAGTAGTTTGAAACAAGGGTTTAGCTAGAAAATCTAAAAGTTATTGGTTATTTTATGTTTATTTGAAAACAATATCAGAAAAGTGCTTTAAAATTTCAAAAACCATTACATAAATCTCATTTTATATATAAAAAAAATCCAAATATCTAAAAGTTATAAGAAATATGAAAAAAAGTTAAAAACCAAACTGAATTATCATCAAAGATTCAAAAATCTAAAAACGCAATCAAACCAAACTGATCTCATCACCCTAATTGAAACAACTTTAATTACAAATTAAATTTCTAATAAAATGAGACCAAACCATGAATACAAGAAGTGCTTTATACCACATAATTTCTTTCAAAAATAAATTTCTAATAAAATGATTTTTCACTTATTTAAGTGTTTCACGTGTTTTGAATGTAAATATGAATTCATTATCTTTAAAAGCAAAGAAAAATATTAATAAATAAGAGGTGAAACAAGTATACATGTCAAAAACAGTTATCAGCAGAGAGTGGTAAAAAAAAGAGAGAGAGAGACATAAAAAATAGGCGTGAAAGACACAAAACCAAACAAAATAGGTTGAGAGATCATTTCCCCTCGTGATTCACTCCCCTCAACCGCAACCAACAAATATCTTCAACTCCAATTGTATTTTACCAAAAGTTATTTTACATATCACGTGTCAGATACTATATCAGAAATCATGAAAAGAAACATACAGTATTTCCATTCTAACCTTCACCCCACCTTCCAAACTTATCATTTGAGTTTCCTAAACAAAACTAAATCTAAATTTATGAATTTAAGTTCCAAAATCTATAATACTTTACTTATGCATTGGAATAGAGTCAAAGAAAAATGACATAGCATTCATATGCTTCACGTTGTAAAGAGGGCAAGTCATTTCTCTAAGACATAAACAATAACTATAATGCTTTTTTAAGACATAAAACCTTTCTCCTATACAAAGAGAAGTCACTAAATTTTGAAAGACATTGTTGAAGACAAATTTGTGTGAGTTGGAAGAAAGTGATGGCCTCAACATTCTCTTTCTCGATAGTTTCTAAAGGTTCTTTAATTTTTGCTCTTCATTTGTTTTTCCACCACTACTCCATATATAATCAAAGACATACAATGTTTTTTATAACTGATATGGTATACAAATATCTTTTTATGGTCAAATTTTTTATAACTAATGTTTCAATGATTTAACTGGAATGGAACATGACTATAATGAAATAGTTATTTTGTGAGTATAGAAGGCCTGTAATAAAATTAAATAGGCATAATAGTAATTTTGCTTGAATGAAATTGAATGAGTATTGTAATAACATTCATGCGTTTAGTTGAGAGGAATACATATACAATAGGAAAAAAAAAAAATACTCGAATGACAAATATACCTTTTAATAAATTAAATTATGTTTTTATTTTTGTAAAAATATTAAAAGAACCAAAAGCGTTAAATGCTAAAATGACAATCTTATCCTTAGATTAAAAATATTTTATTCTTTAATTTAATTAATAATATATAATATAAAATATTTATATAAAAATTAAAACATTATTATATAAATTATTTATTTATTTATTTTATCCTCACCTCCTCTCATTTAATCACTTTATATAAATAATTTACTATATAAAGTAGTGTTCGTTCCATTGCATTCCATTGCAAATGACTCGATGAGGAAGCTACTGAGTTGAATAATCGTCTAGACATAGAAAATAATAGCTTGAATTTGAGAGAAAATAAATAACACTAATCAACATATAAATAATTGGGAAAAAAATGAATCCAGTGAAGTAAAAACTGTATATTTTAGATTTTTAAAAGGTATAAACAATCTTTTCTTTTTGTATTCAAAGACAAAAGAAAATTTTTTTATGGAATAGACCCATAACAGATCGTGAGAAGAGATAGAAAAAAATTTGGGAATTTGAAATTTGATGTGGGAACTTACTTCAGTGGAGGTGAGACTGCCGGAGAAGGAGTTGGTCAGAGCACTGGTAAAGGTGCTGGTGAGAGCGCCGATGAAGGAAAGTGGAGGGGAGAGAGTCCATATCTCTTCTATTTTCTTTTCAAAATAAAAAATATATATATATTAAGGGACTATGATTGTGGCTTAGGGTAGGAGTAGTTAAAATTTATTAAAGGGTATTTTTTAGATCCAAAAAATTTATTTTGATTCGATGGTAGACTGAATAGTTGTTTATATCCTTCACCATTGAATCCGTATTACGAGACTTTAAGAAATAGAAAAGGAATGACTATTTTATAGAATCTCTCTTTTAATGAACTAAACTATTGTTTTATTGTACGGCATTAAATATAGTGACAAAATGGAATAGTCATTCCTTCCAACCAAATGTGATGTAAGTTTTTCACAAGTTCTAAATGTAAAATATAAATTCATTATCTTTAAAAACAAAGAAAAATATCAATAAATAAGAGGAGAAACGAGTATATATGTCAAAAGCAGTTATCAGCAAAGAGTTTAAAAAAAGAAGAAGAAAGAGATAGATACTAACATAAAAAATGTGTGTGAAAGACATAAAACCAAACAAAATCGGTTGAGGGATCGTTTTCCCTTGTGATTCATTCCCCTCAACCGCAACCAACAAATATCTTCAACTCTGATTGTATTTTACCAAATGCTATTTTACATATCACGTGTCAGATACTATATCAGAAATCATGAAAAGAAACGTAAAGTATTTCCGTTATAACCTTCACCTTCCAAACTTATCATTTAAGTTTCTTTTGCAATACTAAATCCAAATTTATGAATTTAAATTCCAAAATCTATAATACTTTGAGGACTTATTTCATTGAAATAGAGAGTCAAAGAAAAAATAGCATACACATACTTCATGTTGTGAAGAGGACAAATAGTTTCTCTAAGACATAAACAATGATTATAATGCCCTTTTAATATATAAGTCCTTTCTCCTATACAAATTTATGTGAGTTGCGAAGGAAGTGATGGCTTCAGCATTCTCTTTCTAGCTAGTTTTTACAGGTTTTTAATCTTTTCTCTTCGTTTGTTTTTTTTTCCACTACTACATATATAATCAAAGACATACAATGTTTCTTATAACTGATATAGTTTACAAATATCTTTTTATGGTCAAATTTCTTATAACTGATGTTTCATACATTCTGAATGTAGATATGAATTTGTTATTTTTTAAAATAAATAAAAATATCAATAAATAAGAGATGAAACGAATATACATGTCAAAAATAGTTATCAGCAGAAAGTGTAAAAAAGAAAAAAAAGAGACAGATACTGGCTTAAAAAATGGGTGTGAAAGACACAAAACAAAACAAAATCGGTTGAGAGATCGTTTCCCCTCGTGATTCATTCCCCTCAACCTCAACCAACAAATATCTTCAACTCCATCAATTGTATTTTATCAAATGCTATTTTACATATCACTTGTCAGATATTATATCAGAAATCATGAAAAGAAACGTAAAGTATTTCCATTCTAACCTTTACTCCACCTTCCAAACTTGTCATTTGAGTTTCCTAAACAAAATCCAAATTTATGAATTTAAATTCCAAAATCTGTAATACTTTCAGGAATTATTACATTGAAATAGAAGTCAAAGAAAAATGACTTAGCATACATATGTTTCATGTTGTGAAGAGGGCAACTCGTTCCTCTAAGACATAAGCAATGACTATAATGCCCTTTTAAGACATAAAGCATTTCTCTTATATAAAGAGAAGTCTCTAAGTTTTGAGAGACATCATTGAAGACAGATTTGTGTGAGGTGCGAACAAAGTGATGGCCTCAACATTGTCTTTCTAGCTAGTTTCTACAGGTTCTTTAATTTTGCTCTTCATTTGTTTTTTTTTCCAGTACTTTCTATATAATCAAAGACAGACAATGTTTACATAATCTACAAATATATTTTTATGGTCAAATTATATTTCAGTATTTTAACTGAAATGGAATATGATTATAATGGTATAGTTATTTTGTGAGAATGGAATAAGGCTGTAATAGAATTGAAAAAACACAACAGTGATTTGTTTGAATGAAATGAAATAAGTATTGTAATAGTATTCTCAAATGACGAATGTCTTTTAATAAATTAAATTATGTTTTTATTTTTGTAAAAATATTAAAAAAAAGCATTTAATATAAAAATATTTATAAAAAATATAAAAAATACATTGTTCTTTAATTTAATTAATGAAATATAATATAAAATATTTATATAAAAATTAAAAATTATTATATAAATTATTTTTTTATTTATTTTATCCTCACCCTGTCTCGTTTAATCACTTTATAATTAATTTACTGTATAAACTAGTGTTCATTCCATTGCATTCCATTGCAAATGACTCGATGAGGAAGTACTGAGTTGAATAATCATCTAGACGTTGATAATAATAGCTTGAATCTGATAGAAAATAAATAACACTAATCAACATATAAATAATTGGGAAAAAATGAATCCAGTGAAGTAAAAACTGTATATTTTAGATTTTTTAAAAGGTATAAACAATCTTTTCTTTTTGTTTTCAAAGACAAAGTAATTTTTTTATGGCATAGACCCATAACAGATCGTGAGAAGAAATAGAAAAAAACTTTGGGAATATGAAATTTGATGTGGGAACTTACTTTAGTGGAGGTGAGACTGCGCGAAAAGGAGCTGGTGAGAGCGTTAGTGAAGGAGAGAGGAGAGTGGAGGGGAGAGAGTCCATATCTTCTATTTTCATTTCAAAAAAAAAAAAAAAAAAAAAAACATTAAGGGACTATGATTGTGACTTAGGTAGCAGTAGTTAAAATTTATTAAAGGATATTTTAGACCCAAAAATTTTGTTTTGATTCGATAGTAGGTTGAATAGCTATTCACATCCTTAATCATTGAATTCATATTACGAGACTTAAAAAAATAGAAGAGGAATGACTATTCTGCAGAATCCCTCATTCAGTGAAATAGGGCATTGAATAACCATTCCTTCTAACCAAACGTGACGTAAGTGTTTCACGCGTTCTAAATGTAAATATAAATTCATTATCTTTAAAAACAAAGAAAAATATCAATAAATAAGAAGTGAAACGAGTATACATGTCAAAAACAGTTATCAACAAAGAGTGTAAAAAAGAAGAAGAAAAAGACAGATACGGACATAAAAAAAGGGTGTGAAAGAAACAAAACCAAACAAAATAGGTTGAGGGATCGTTTCAACTCGTGATTCCTTACCCTCAACCTTAACCAACAAATATTTCAACTCCATCAATTACATTTTACCCAGTGTTATTTTACATATCCAGTGTCAGATATTATATTAGAAATTATGAAAAGAAACGTAAAGTATTTTCATTCTAACCTTCACTCCACCTTCCAAACTTGTCATTTGAGTTTCCTAAGCAATACTAAATCCAAATTTATGAATTTAAATTCCAAAATTTGTAATACTTTGAGGACTTATTACATTGAAATAGAGAGCTAAAGAAAAATGACATAGCATACATACGCTTCAAGTTGTGAAGAGGGCAATTTGTTTCTCTAAGACGTAAACAATGATTATAATGCCTTTTTAAGACATAAAACCTTATTCCCATACAAAGAGAAGTCACTAAGTTTTGGGAGACATTGTTGAAGACAGATTTGTGTAAGCTGCGAAGGAAGTGTGGCCTCAGCATTCTCTTTCTAGCTAGTTTCTACAGGTTCTTTAATCTTTTCTCTTCATTTGTTTTTTTCCACTACTACATATATAATCAAAGACATACAATATTTCTTATAATTGATATAGTCTACAAATATCTTTTTATGGTGAAATTTCTTATAGCTGATGTTTCAATGATTTAAGTGTTTCACGCGTTTTGAATGTAAATATGAATTCGTTATCTTTAAAAACAAATAAAAAAACAATAAATAAGAGATGAAACGAGTATACATATAAAAAACAGTTATGAGCAGAAAGCGTAAAAAAAAGAAAGAGAAAGAAACAGATACTGACATAAAAAATGGGCATGAAAGACTCAAAACCAAACAAAATTGGTTGAGGGATCGTTTCCCCTCTTGATTCTCTCCCCTCAATCTCAGCCAACAAATATCTTCAACTCCATTAATTGTATGTTATCAAATGCTATTTTACATATCACGTGTCAGATGCTATATCAAAAATCATAAAAGGAAATGTAAAGCATTTCCATTCTAACTTTCACTCCACTTTTCAAACTTATCATTTGAGTTTTCTAAGCAATACTAAATCCAAATTTATGAATTTAAATTCTAAAATCTATAATACTTCAATGACTTATTGCATTGAAATAGAGAGTTACGGAAAAATTACATAGCATACATATGCTTCATGTTGTGAATAGAGCAATTCATTTCTCTAAGACATAAAAAATTATTATAATGCCCTTTTAAGACATAAAACTTTTCTCCTATACAAAGAGAAGTCACTAAATTTTGAGAGACATTGTTAAAGACAGATTTTGTAAGCTGCGAAGGAAGTGATGGCCTCAGCATTCTCTTTTTAGCTAGTTTCTACAGGTTCCTTAATTTTTGCTCTTCATTTGTTTTTTTTTTCCACTACATATATAATCAAACACATACAATGTTTCTTATAATTGATATAGCCTACAAATATGTTTTTATGGTCAAATTTTTTATAACTGATGTTTTAGTGATTTAAGTGTTTCACGCGTTTTGAATGTAAATATGAATTCAATATCTTTAAAAACAAAGAAAAATATCAATAAATAAGAAGTGAAACAAGTATATATGTTAAAAAAAGTTATCAACAGGGAATGTAAAAAGAAAAAAAAAAAGAGATAGACACTGGCATAAAAAATAGGCGTGAAAGACACAAAACTAATTGAGGGATTGTTTCCCCTCATGGTTCTCTCCCCTCAACCTCAACCAACAATTATCTTCAACTCCATCAATTGTATTTTACCAAATACTATTCTACATATTACGTGCCAGATATTATATCAGAAATCATGAAAAGAAACGTAAATATTTTCATTCTAACTTTCACTCCACCTTTGAAACTTATCATTTGAATTTCCTAAACACTACTAAACCCAAATTTATGAATTCAAAATCTAAAATTCAAAATCTATAATACTTTGTGGACTTATTAAAGAGTCAAAGAAAAATGACATTGCATACATATGCTTCATGTATAGAAGTGGGCAAACTGTTTCTCTTAGACGTAAACAATGGCCATAATACCCTTTTAATACATAAAATATTTCTCTCATATAAAGAGAAGTGAGATATATTGTTGAAGACAAATAGATTGTGTGAACTGATGAACTCAGCATTGTTGAAGTCACTGATTTAATGAGTAATATCTTCTAAAACTTGAATAATTAAGTTGAATAAGGAAAAAATAAAAAGGCTATTTAAAGAAGTGCCAAACTTGCTACAGAATTGAAGACGAGACCATTTCTCTTCTAACACTAAAAATGGCTCTGTTCCAATAAATTGATTCAAAGTGTTCACAGAAAATATGGAATTTTGTTTTTAATTTAAACAAAAATTCAGCAGCCATTCAAAACTTTTCTTTTAAATATGAATCAAGCTTATATTCAAATTCACCTGACTCAACTCTTAATAAATCTAGCATAATAATTTTGATAAACACATAGGTAATTGAATAAAACTATTTCTTTACCAATTACATTGAAATTTACTATCGTTAAAAAATATTAAAATATCACCTCAAAGTTTTCTATACAATGCGTATGTTGTTTCAATAATTTTTTTGGTAACTGTTAAATTTATTAAGTTAAATTTTGTTGTCTCTGAAAATTTTATATCGTAAACATATTATTATATCAGTAATATCATGTTAGATTGTTATTATCACATAATACTTACAAAATATCATATCATTTTAATTAATGAATTAAACAGCTATTATTTAAGTAAGAAAAGTAGGAGTGAATGAATTAAATAGGCATCTTACTTATAGTAGATGGCGGAATTGAATTGAAATTTTAAAATATAAAAAATAAAATTTAGCTGAAACTATAATAGTAGAGGGAGTTTAAGCATTTGACCAATTTTGCGTATGTTAGTAATGGGGTGGTGGGGGTTAAATTTTGGGCCTCAAATAGCGACCCGTTTCAGTTTCTATTTCCGCCTCCTAATCAAGCCAGCAACAACAGTAAACATAATAGATCTTCCTTCATAAATACGTTTTAAAACTTGAAATGTATCATAATAGATCTTCCGACGTTGGATTGGGGTACAATAGTTTTACCTACTAATTGTTGGTCTAAAAGTTTAAAAAAAAAAAAAAAATGTCGGTGCCTTGAACCAAGTTTGATGTCTCAATAAAAAAGGAATTAGTGGGTGGTACATACATGCTACTTCACACTTTTTTGCACTTATCCCTTATCTTATACAAAGTGATGCATGCTTTATAATTAAAAAGAAAAGCAATTAAAGAAATGGGTTTAGAAAGTAGAAACTTGGAATGCTTGTAATGTCATAGAACCAAATTCCAAAAAAGCAAAGAAAAGCATATTGTTTGCTAACACCTATCAAAAAAGCATATTGTTTGCTAATGGAAAAAGCAAACAAAAGTTATCAGATTACACTAATTAATCTTCTTAATGCTGGTTTTGCAATGTTTTTCTCAAGCAATCAAAAGAACCCTTTTATGATAAGGAATATTGTGAGTGCAAGATTATTTAGTTTGGCGTGAAGCATGAGTGGAACTTGCAAAAACATGGAAAAGGATTTGAGATTTAATGTCTTCCATCAACAGCTTCTTCAAATTTGAGTGCAACCTAACCATCTGTCCCTTATTGTTGGGGTGGGGAGGATCGTTATCTCCCCACGCCACGAACCTTCAATTACTCACCAGCGACTGGCATCTCATGCCATACATATATATAGTTAGTTAGTTAGTTCTGATGTTAACCCGGATTAAGCTGAATTGGGTCACAAATTGGAGGGTGGTATGATTATTTGGTCTGGCTAGCTGGCCTACTAACTTTTCATTTTCTATTCATGGCCAACACGTATTTAGATATGAGTAACTCGAACCCGATTAACTTATCGTAGGTGATGTGGGGTTATAAGCGTGACCACCATTCCAAGCTGCTCCAAAAGCATCTATCAACAGCAAAGCATCTGCACAAGTATTTGTCTCCAGACATTAAAATAAAGTAAAAGATGTTTGAATGAACATGAAATGGTGTTAGATTCTCCATTATGCAAAATTATATCTTATAATAAAAATGATTCTTCCTTCTCATGATATCAGTTTTTTGGTGTATGATTCTGATTTCATTTATCTTTTACCATGAATTGCAGCAAAATTTAGGTGAAATTTTTTATATTCTAGGCATTAAATTCTGACAGTAAATCAACATGAATCTTTGTACCAACCTAAGGTTTCTTTAGTCCACTGTTTGGTTAGTGGTCCTGGTAAAAGCCAGTCAGATAATGCTTGCTCATAAATTATTGCTAATGTTCTAATGTCACTGTCAGTATCATAATACAAGATTAATGTCTTCATTGTCTGATATTTTTTTCAATTTTCATAAAATTTTACTGTTCAATTCTCAGAATATGAGTTTATTGTTGCTTGTATTAAACATGTTACATGAAATTGACTTAAGCTTACCTTCCAAAAGTTTGCATGTAATAGTATCCAACAACTAAGTCAAAAGAGAAAAAGCAAAAAGAAAACAACCGAATCTGAATAAAACATGTCATCCCACTCAAACAGATGATTTTTGTGTTCACAAGATCAATGAATATAAGCATATATTTTCATTTTAATGGAGTATAAGTAGGGTTATTTTAAGGGGTGATAAAATAAAAGTTTAACTTCCAATACCATTAGATTGTCTGTTAGATTTAGGTAAAAAAGATCTCAGTTGAAAAGTTCATATATTGGTGGCCTGATCATTCTTCTTTCAACATCAAGTTGCAAAAAGCTTTCTTCATTCTCTGATCTATTTATCCTACAATTCAGAATTCTGATCAGTCCCCAGGTCTTAGGTTGATGTCAAACCACTAAAAAGATGCCCTTCTTTTGCAAAAAGAATCTGGGTTTTTAAATTGTTGCTTCTGAAATGTGGGTTTCCCTTTACAAGAAGCAAGCTTTCAACATCATTTGCCAAAAAGAAGGGTTTTTCTTTTTTATAGTGAAATAATTCATTCAATCTGTTTGAGAAAAACCAAGAAAAAGAAAAACTGGTTTTTGTAGAGATTAGAATGAGAGCTTGAGTTTAGATTATTGGTGAAAGATTTTGTTCTATGGCTGGAGAAGATTTGGTGGAACTCAAATTCAGGCTTGCAGATGGAACTGACATTGGTCCAAGCAAGTACAGTCCAGCTACAACTGTGGCATCTCTCAAAGAGAAAATACTTGCTCAGTGGCCTAAAGGTTAATTTGCTCAACCTTTTTTTTTCCCCATTTTTACCTGTTTAACATTTGTATGTAACTATGCATCACCGGGTTCTGTGCTTTTATCATGAAAAAAGTCTTTGTTATCCAATGCTTCAAAATCAAAAGTATCTGTCTCAAGAATGTCCTGTATTTTCCTTTATGCTTGCTTGCAAATTAGTTCAGTTAGTGAAGAGTGTTTTTTTATTCTTGGACCCATGGCACTGTAACTCAAAGGCACATGATGATCTTAGATCAAAATAACATACTAATTTCTTGAATAATAAAGCTTCACTGATTTAACCTTTTAGATTTCTACTTGTTAATCTAAAGAGGAAGCAGTCATAAAAGCTTTATCAGAAACATTTTTCCTCTTATAATTCTCCTATTCTGTGATTTATATCTGAATTATTGTGTTGTTTATAACATTCAAAATTGTGCTTGGGTACATAATTGGCTTCTGTTTTTATATGGAAAACTCTGGTCTGTTTTACAGACAAAGAAAATTGCCCAAAGACAACACAAGATGTGAAGCTAATTAATGGTGGAAAGATACTTGAAAACAACAGCACACTTGCTGACTGCACACTACTGGTTGGTGAACTTCCGGGCGGTGTAATCACAATGCATGTGGTTCTTCGCCTTCCTTTGTCAGACAAAAACAATGGTAATCCACTTCATATATGCATTTGATTTGTTAAATCTGTTGTTGGGTTTTTGGTTGGTAAAGCTTTGCAGAAGCTAACCAATTTCATAACATCCATGTTTGTTTTCCTATTCTATTTCTCTCTTTTAAACAATAACTACAACTAGCAAGTGGTGTATTCGTATTGTTTTGTCAAGTCATAATCTCATGTACTGACTTTAGTCAATGATCAGAGCATGTCAACTTATATGGTGATTAACTATCCACAGAGAAACAACAGGATGATACTCCAAAGAAAAGCGGCTGTTCCTGCACCATCTTGTAGCTGCCTAATGAGATTTCTGATGCACTTCCTTGAATGAAAATTCCTGTTATATCTGTTGTTGTGAGTGCCAAATTCCTCAACATTACAATGTTTCAGGATTTTTCAAGTGAAGTGTGGGACGAGAGAGAGAGAGAGAACCACAAATAATGGTGAAGCAGAGATGAAGGAAAAAGGTGTGGGACACAAATGGTTGAATTTGTTGTATTTATTTACATAATTTACAGTCGGTTTGCTTTTTAATATTGTGTAGCAAGCTTCAACAACATGACCCTGCAATAGCCTGTGAGTTCACTGCAAGTTTGATCATTTAATGACAGTGAAGAAGCAGGCAATAACTTAAACCTGTAAAGGGTCGTTTCTTTCTATTAAAGAGTACTAAGGAGAGGCCGATGAGGAAGGAATCTAGTTCCGGGCTTTCACAGATGCCCGGAATATTCTTGACAGTCATCATGTCATGAGTCTCTGTCTCTCTAAGAGTTTCAGTCTTTAAAGGACCATATCATTTCCTTATAGACAGTTGAGTGAGACCAGTTTAAAGTAGTTCACGTGCAAATATATAACATGCTTGAAATTCAAAGCCAATTGCAAAGAATTGCGATACCATGTATGAAGTATTATTCTTCACCAAGATAATAAGATAATTAGGAGAAAGAAATCGTATGAACAAACAAAAGAGTTTCTTTAAATCTTGACAACGGACTGATGCCAGATAGTGGACTGACAAATGACACGGTCAGACCACTATGTAGAGTAAACGGACAAAAACAAAAAAAAAGAAAGAGCCAATCCCAAGGCACCTTATGGAGAATTATTACGTGAAAAGACAAAGTAAGCATAAAAAGGGCTCCTGGGAGGTATTTTCTTGTTGAGTTCATTTCCACCATCTTCAGCCTCTTTATTTTCCTTGAAAATTCTGCCCTCTACTAACAGTAATCAAAGTGCCAACTCCAACGCCTCTTTTATTATGCGGTTCCAACCTCTCTCATATTCGAGCTCACATCCTCGCTAGCTTGGAAAAGACACTAACACCTTAAACTCTGCTTTTTCAATGATCTGATCAAAGTCAGCATGACATCACCATTACTTCAAAAAGAAACCAACACAAGGTTCAAACAAATGTGAAAAAATAAAAAAACAAGTGAAAGTAGTATGGAAGCCATTGTATTCAGGGGTAATTTGCATTTATAAAATAGATAAATTAATTTTTATATATTTAATTTTATTGAAAAAATAGATAAATTAGTTTTTATATATTTCGAAATGTACAAATTAATCTTTTTTTCTATTCAATGATGGCGTGTACAAGTTGAAAATTACTTTTTTTATTGGTAAGCAATAAAAATGGTCACCCAACTAAGTCTTTTGTTTTATTTTGGTCACCCAATTATTATTATTTATTTAATCACTAAAATTTTTTAAATTAAATATTTTAATTACGCTCAATTTATATGGGCTTTATTTATTAGTCTAGTAACAAAATTAGCCTTCTAATGTTTGCACATCTTATCAATTTGATCCTAAATATAATAAATTTAATAAATTTAGCCTTCAATGTTTACAAAATTTGTCAATTTAGTCCTAACTCTAAAAATTTTAAAATAATAAAAAATTCATTGTTAGCCCTTTATAACCCATTGGCTAACTCATATGAGTTATTAAAATAAATAAATAAAAAGGTACCCTCTTTCAAGTCACTTACAAAAAAACTTTAAAAAGTTGGGATAAAATTTAATATATCACGTAAGTTAGACAATGAGTTATAAAGAGTTAAAAATGATTTTTAAAGTTTTAGAGTTAGGACTAAATTGACAGGTTTTGTAAGTATTGAGGGCCAAATTTATTAAAATTTTTAGAATTAGAACTAAAATGACAAAATTTATAAGCATTGAGGACTAAATTTGTTGAATTTTTAAAATTTAGGATCAAATTGATAGAATGTGTAAATATTATAGGGCAAATTTTGCTACTAGAATAATAAAAATAATAGCCCACATAAGTTGAGAGTGACTAAAATATTTAATTTCGAAATGTTTAATGACTAAATCGAAAAATTAATAGTTGAGTAACCAAAATAGAACAAAATACATAATTAGATGACCATTTTTATAATTTACCCATAAAAAATTAATGTCTAGCATACTCCCATTAACATTTAAAAAGCAAGAGAAGGATTAATTTGCAGATTTTAAAATATATAAAAATTCAATCGAGAGTATAAAATACAATCTGCCCAAAGCATCCAGGCTTCCCTAATACATTTACCCGCAAAAACAGTAGAAAGAAAGTATTTTAATATTATTCAAAGCCAAATGACAAGATTCTCAGTATAGAAGACAACAACTCACATAATTCCAATCTTATTCAAATTCATAATATTTGAATCTTTTAACACGTATAAAATATTTATAAATTCCTTCCTTAAAAAATTGTTTATAAATATCAAGATCCAAAGCGTTTGACATTTAAGTATATATGAGGTATAATAATATATTTAATCCTCAATTTTTATGTATTTATTCAATTTCACTCCTATTTATTTAAATTATTTAAATTAATAAGACTAAAAGGTCAAAAAGTCACTAATAACAAATTAAAAAAAATCAATTAAGGTGTTTAAAATTTTAAAAAATATTAAAAATAATAAAATTATAAACAAAATTTATAAAAAAAAGTTATAAAAGTTTTAAAATTATAATTTTTCATTAAAAAATAACAATGCCGACCCATTAAAATCTAACAGTTATAAATTTCAAAAAGAAATTGACCCCTATTTTTTATTGGATTGATATTGTTATTTTTTAATAAAATTTTTATAATTTTAATTTTTTATATTTTTTTATAATTTTTAAATATTTAAAGGGTTTGATTGAGTTTTTTTTTTTTAATTTGTTACTAAGGCTTTTTTTATCCTTTAGCTTTATTAGTTTTAAAAAATTCTAATTTACTTCCAATAAAAGAGTAAGGTTCAATTTGAATAAATTATGTAAAGGTTGAGAGCTAAATTGGTTATTATAACTCATATATAAACATTAAATTTTAAAGGATGGGCTATTTTGCTTACTTATCTAATGTACAAAGACTAATTTACTCAATTTTCTAGTAAAAAAGTTAAAATACAATAAAAAAATATAGTAAAGAAGTCTTTTTTTTTTTGGTGAAATAAACAATTAAACAAAAATTACATCGAATTAAGTTGGTTAATAGCACCACTCGCTTTATCTTGATTCAAAACTTCCAAGTCGTCATGAGTACATTCGTCATGATTCTTTAAACTCTCCAAGAATAGTGATACTCAAATCTCCTAACAAATTATTCGGTAAGGCTTGAAGTACCTCCAAATTGACTGTTTTTGATGTTTTTATTTTGCTCCTTACTTTTTATTTTCCTTCTTTTGTATTAACTTTTTTTTCTGGGAAAGTTTTTATTTATCTTTTCCCTTTTTTGGATTAAAATTTCATTTGAAATTTTTTTTTATTCAATGAAAACTCATTTGGATTTCCGAAAGAAGAATTGTCTCTTTTTTTTTAATAAGGCTTAAATAATATTATATTTAGTATAAACTAATAAAAAAAATCTTAGATGCATAAACAAAAAATTTGGAGTAATCTAGCTTTTCATATTGTGTCCATTATTGGTTGAAATAAGAATGAGAAGGGCACATAATCTTGAGTTCTTCATCACACAAATCCCAAACTTAACCAAAAAATATCAACCAAACAAATAAGAATCACAAGGCCACACAATTTAGCCAAATGGTCTTTCCCTTTGATAATAAATAAATTAATTAAATAAATCAACTAAACAATATCAGTAAAACAAGGTGTTGTCCGAGACAATTTTTTGCCATCCCATATTTGGTTCCTAAACAGGTTTTCCTGTTGCATTATCAGAAGAAACCTTGGCAGAAGGGGTTTTCTTAGACACCCAGAAGGGGAAGCAACCAGTAGCTGCAGGGATTTTCCTTTCATCAAACACCTTATCATCACCCTTTGCCTCCTGCTGTCCCTTCTCCATTTCCTTCATTTTCTTCATTTTCTCCTTATGAAGAGATCGCATCACGTAAGCTTCAGCGAAACTAGCTCCAAGACTAACAGTTGCCATTGATAGACTGATAAAAAATAAGCTTTTTTAGGTCGATGCGATATTTCACTAAGCTTTGTGTTTGAAAGCACGCTATTAGGAAAGGAATGATGTTTCCCAGAACTATTGAAACTGGGAAATTTATAGGCAGATGGGCGAAGCTTTCATTGTTGGGTCGATAGTCGATAAGTCTTTAATTTGGCTTGCTGGCCAAGGAAATCCATTAGCTGACATTGTTGAATTCCTTCTTTTTGTGCTGTAAGTTCTGAGAAAGTGTGGATTTTGTTTTTTATGTTTTTGAAAATGTCAATATTTGACGTGATTTTTGTATATTTATAGTTTACATTTTTTTTAGGTCCAATTTTCAGTTTTATCCCTTTATCTTACTAAAACTCATAAGTTAGTCCTTATCAGAATTTGGTCCTCATATTTTATTAAAATTGAAAGTTAACCTAACTTTGATAAACACAAACTTGAAATGTTGATTTTTGCTAATTTTTCGTATATACATTGTTGAATTTTTTTTTTCTAATTCCTTACATAAAAATTGTGGAACTGTTAATTTCCTTATTAGCGAGTTAATGATAAAGTTTAAAAAAATATGAGGATCAAATTTTAATAAATTAAAGTAGAGGAATTAACTTATTAATTTTAGTAAAGGAGAGGAATGAAATTCATAATTAGACATGTATATTTATATGAGATAATCATAACTACAAATTATATATATTTATGTAAAATTTAATATTTAAATAAATTTATGTTATATAAATTATGTGCATTTATATATTTTTTATTTTTTCACAAAACCCTTAATTGAATTATATCAAGAGTTAATTGAATTATAGTTTACATTCCTGATTGAATAATGGCCAAGGTTATGAAAGAGACAGGAGAGAAAAAAAAAAGAAAGAAGAGAAGTAAAATTAAAAAATAAAAGTTAAAAGAAAAAAAAATCTAAACTGC
The DNA here is from genome assembly GCA_005393395.2 of Gossypium australe. Lineage (NCBI taxonomy): Eukaryota > Viridiplantae > Streptophyta > Magnoliopsida > Malvales > Malvaceae > Gossypium > Gossypium australe. Next base: position 88,826,715 of record CM016618.1, on the reverse strand, counting down.
TTAAAATGAAAATATATATATATATATATATATATATATATATAAAGATTACTTTCGTAATTGGAATTAAAATTTGTTTAAAATGATTGTATAACATTTAACATTAATCGTTATATGTTAATAGTTCAGCGATCAAAATATAACAAATCAATAATATTAGTGATCTTATCATAACTTTTTTAAAGTATAGTTATCAAAATGTAATTTAAACAATACATAAATGACCAAATTTATAGCTTATTGTTTATTTTATATATTATTAATTTAAATCATATGAAACTTTAAATATACTATACTATAATGTAAATATTAAAAAGTGTGTTATGTTGTTTATATTTAGTGAGAAAAAATGTTTATGTTTGTCTTGGTGCATTTGGCAAAGACGAAGGTCTTGGGTCTTAAATACTTAAATTTGAAACTCATCCCATATGAGGGGTCTTAGTCTAAATCATTTCAATTCTTAATTCGTTTGTGTCTAGGTGCTATATGTGAGTTTTAGTTTCTTTTTTTATGAATAACAACATTAACATTAAAAATAATAAATTGTTTTAGTTTTTAATTCGTTCATGCTGTAATAATTTGAGTATATTTTATGGTTGCTTCAGCATTTATTTATATTTTAATTATATTGTACATGTAATTTTTCAAGAAAATATTTATATTTAGAAATTTAATAAAAAAATTTATATGATGGTGGTAAAAATTTATATAAAAATATTATTTTTTAAAAAATAAGCATGACATAAATAAGCTTGGATAAACAAATTTGGACAAAATTTAAAAGTGATATTTTGAAGCTTAGACAACTATATTGGATATTAATATCATGCATAAATTTTATTAGCTTCGATAATTAAATATCTTTAATTGTGTGTCACCTTTTAACATCGATAATGAATTTTGTAACTCTTAATAATATAATACTTAATATTAATTCATAAAATAAATAAAGGGTAAATTATACCAATTAATAGTCATTCAATTTTAGGATAGCTAACAAAATAGTCACCTAAGTTTCATTTCAATCACCCAACTTTGAAAAATAATAAAATAGTCACTAACGTTATAAAAAAGTGACAAAACAGTCACTGACTAACAGTTTCTGTTAGTGTCTTAACAGAACTGCTGATGTGGCAAGTTAATTAGCTGATGTGGCCAGTTAACTTTCCACGTTGGATGAAGAAATTGAAAAAAAAAACCCTGAAAAAAACCCCTTTAACAGAGAAGAAGAAGAAGAAGAAGAAGAAGAAGAAGAAGAAGAAGAAGAGACTTTGCATCAAACTTTTTGCCTACTTTACATACTTGTAATTGAGAATGCTTCTTCTTCTTCCATCAGCGGTTCTGTTAAGGCACTGACAGAAACTGTTAGTCAGTTTTGTCACTTTTTTATAACGTTAGTGATTGTTTTGTTATTTTTCAAAAGTTGGGTGACTGAAATAAAACCTACCTGACTATTTTATTAGTTACCCTAAAGTTGAGTGACTGTTAGTGTAAATTTATCCATAAATAAATTGCTAAATCTGTACACGTAAACAAAAAAAAAATGGAGAAGTATTGCTTTTCATAGTGTACTTTTTTTTTTACACAAATAAGAATAAGGTTCTGTTTGTTTGGTGGAAAATGTTTTCCGGAAAACATTTTCCAGATTTTCCGGCGTTTGGTTGATGGAAAATATTTTCCTCAAGTAAAACATTATACAAACACGGGTAAAATGTCTTCTTTATTCCTGTAAAGCGTCTTACCAATTTTTTTTTTGGTAAGACATTTTCCAAAGCTTTCCCCTTCATCCAGGTACGTTCTCCTTCTTCCCTTCTTCATTCCTTCTCCTTCCTTCTTTCTTTCTCAACCAACAAATTCATGACTGAATTTTCAGTTCGTTTGCTTCCTCAGTACTTCAAGCACAGCAATTTCTCTTCTTTCATCAGACAACTCAATATTTATGTCAGTATCTCTACCCTCCTCCTCCTCTTCCTTCCTTTTTAAAACACGTCGAAATTGGTTTCATTCTTTCTTTCCTTTTTGTGTGTGTGTTTGGGTTCTTGGAGTTCTGAATCGGGTTCTTTGGTACATTTGTGCTGGAATTTTTATTGTTTTAATTGACATTCTTTCTAGGGTTTGAAAGAATGATGGTATGACGGGGGTAGCATTTTCTTAGCTGTTTTGCTTGTTATAGTTGTTACAGGTATAAAATCTGACTAGTGTTCAAAAATAAAATGATTCCCTTCTGAGTTAAATAATGTTGGTGCTTTTAAAAGCAAGGTGATTGTTTTTAGTTCAGGATAATTCCTTTCTAACTTTTTTGTCTTTTACTTATTTACTAGTTACTAGTGATTATCGTCAATCTCTTCAGTTTCAAAATCTTAATGAGGAAAAGAGAAACATCCAATTAGAGGTGTGTGTTGTTGTAGTATGATGACAACCATTTCAATTCACTTTCAATTTTGTTTATTCTTAACTTTTCTGTTTTGAATATCCCCTCAGGTCGTGAGAAGTGGTAGAACTGTGAAGGTTTCAATATATGATGTTGTTGTTGGTGATGTTGTGCCTTTGAAAATAGGTGATCAGGTGGGTCATTCAGTTGTTTCTTCAGGGTGTTGATATTGATGTGCACTCGAACTAAATAATAGTTGGATGCTTTGTTTAGGTCCCGGCTGATGGAGTCTTAGTTACCAGCCATCTCTAGCGATTGATGAATCTAGCATGACTGGAGAAAGCAAGAATGTAAGTTGCTTGTTTTGGTTATACATTAATCTATAACTCAGCTTTCATTGTTTTTAACCGTAAGTTTTCTTGTAGGTTCGTAAGGATAAAAAAGAACCATTTTTTATGTCTGGCTGCAAAGTAGCAGATGGTGTAGGTACCATGCTGGTAAGCTATACCTCGCTCTTTTTCTTTTTGTTTTTTTTTCCCTCCTCCATGTTCTTCAGCTCATGTTATGCATTTTGATGTTCACTTGTAACTTATTAGTTCTGCATTATGCTATTTGCTATGTGCTCTGAACTTTTTAATCTTCCTTTTGGTATGGATTTTGTGAAGAAATAGTAGGAATGGGTATGTGCTTTTGTTTTGGCATTGCCCCTTTGCATTTCTAATTGTTGCTTGTTCTGTGTATTATACAGTAGTGGGTTTCGTATAGGCTAGTTTCTGATTTGAGCTAATGGTAGTTTGTAGCTTTTAACTCATATTATCTTTTATGTTTCAGTTCATTATCTGCTATGATTCTTGTACAGATATGTAGTTTGAGAAATATTTGATTGCTTTATGATTGCCAACTAATTTTGATTTTTTGTGTATGTTACTACACTCTTTGTTGGTTTGAAAAAAAATGTTGATTTGCCAACAACATGTACCAGGTTTATGGTATGAAGTGCAACATGCTCTTTTTATTTGGTGAGGAATAGAAAGTTTTCTTTAGTATCTGATTTCGTATACTTTGGCATGTAGCACTTGATGGTCTGTGTCTTTATCCCTTTAGTAGGGAGTTTGTCTTGAGAAGAGATAGGCTCTTAGGTAGATTGTGATCTTTGTTATCACTTTCTTCAATGTATATTTGATCTTTCCTTAGAATTTTTTTTATTATAACTTGCTTTTTACCTTTTTGTTTTCAAACCATTTAAAATCTTCTTTCTCAAATCATTTGTAGGTAACCGGTGATGGAATCAATACTGAGTGGGGATTGTTAATGGCCAGTATCTCAGAGGACACTGGTGAAGAGACCCCCTTGCAGGTTTCACCTTAATGTGCCTTAACAGTGCCTCTTGTCATTTCTGTCAACCGACAATACTAGTGGATTAATAAACCAGAAATCTTATATAAATGTTGTTCTCTTTTTCTTCCCACCTTTTTATTGTTACTGGTGCGGAGATGTCTGTATGCATGTTTTTACTGAAGTTTGAACGACTGAACCTTTGGATACATAGAGAGATCCTTTTCGAAGAGCTGTTTCAGGAGCAGGACGAGGTTATTGCAAGACAAAAGCACGCGAAAGAAATGTTGTATGTTTTGAGGCAAGCTGTTAAGGTTTGTAGTTACTTTACTTTGTTTATGTTGAGGGCAGTTTGTTTAACTCTTATGACATCCATCCATATTTCAACTTTTTTACTAGTTGTTCTTTCATATTATGACATTTGTAATACCCCTATAGCCGGTTCAATTATGCAAACCCAGTATAAGACTATTACATTTGGTGCCAAAACAAATTATGGCTAGATACTTTTTAATTAAAACATTTATATATAATATTTTAACTTACCAACCATTTTTGCTAACATATTTATTGTTTATTAATTCATTTTATATATATATATAAATACTTTAAGTAATTGAAAATAGATAGAATTTCAAGAATCTACATTTTAGTCTCTATCACATGAGAACACCTTTGAACTGCATATGTACATGCCATTTTAATACAAAATACAATACCTACTTTTGAAACTCGTGAGGATGTGATGAGGTGAGAGATCTTCTAGTTGGACTCTATCTCTTCTAGTTTAATTGTACCTACGTGTTAAAATAAACGCGTTAAGCCGGTGAAGGCTTAGTAAGCACTACAAGAATAAATAAGTAAATGATCATAACAAAACATTTTAAACTCATTCAATTATTACATATCTACTCACGTATAAGTCTCTTCAACTATGCCTTGCAATAATAAAAATTCAACTTATCTTTTGTAAGGTATAAAACTTAACTTAACACATCAGTGATTCACTTTTGTTCTCAATTCACATTCTTAGCCCAAAGTAGACTTTATAGAACACACCGGGTATACGGAACAAATACAGAGGTGCATTATGATGCACAAGTAAACAGAGAGCACTAAAGTGCTATACGGAGAGCACAGATGTGCTAATAATCAGAGAGCACCAACGTGTTAATATCAGAGAGCACCAATGTGCTAATAATCAGAGAGCACCAACGTGCTAATAATCAGAGAGCACCAACGTGCTAATAATCAGAAAGCGCGCTAAAGTTCCTTAATGGCATGCCACTAATATCCCAGTAGTTCTAAATTTCGTCTACTTGGGCATTAAAGCTGAATATCATATATTTAAATACTTTACATAAATATTTCGAAAAAGATAAATAAAAATAATTTAAAATTCTTGTAGTACTTACAACAAAAAGGTTGAGATGATATATGTTCTTCTTCCTTCACTCCTTAACCTTCTCTTTTCCTTTTCCTTCAATTCGATCCTCTCCTTTCTTTTCTTTTTCTTCAATTTCATATAAACATATAACATTTATATGTTAAAAAAATAATCAAATAAATTTCCTGTACTGTTTAATAAAATAGACATGTATAATATAATAAATTCATCCTTTCTTACTTTTGCTCACATTTCAATTTAATCATTTACTCATAAATTTATTCAAAGCTGTCCTTTTGTGTCATAGTCACTAAATTATTTATTTCCAGAGCTACAGAACTCTAAATGAAGAACCGTTAATTTTTTCTGAAACTAGACTCACATATATTCATACCATAAAATTTTCAGAATTTTTGGCTTAGCCAATTAGTACAGTTTATTCATTAAAGTCACCCCTGTTCTGCTGTCTGGCAGTTCTGACCCTTCTTCACTAAAAATTAATTATCTCTTCATGCAGAATTCAGATGATGTTTCTGTCTATTTCTATTAAAAATAGACTCATTCAAGATTCTAAACATATAAATTTTAGCCTCTAATTATTTTTATCCAATTTTTGATGATTTTCTAAAGTTAGAACAGGGGAACCCGAATTCATTCTGACCTTGTCTAAGAAAATTCATTATATCTCATGATTTACATATCTATTGCTTACAAAGTTTATTTTATGAGAAACTAGGCTCAATAAGCTTTAATTCTATATCTCACTTAACTTCTAATTCCACTTCTACGATTTTTAGTGATTTTTCAAAGTTAGTCTACTGCTGCTGTCCAAACTGTTTTAGTGCAAACTGTTTATTACCATTTTTCCCTTAAGCTTTCAATAAATGATAATTTCGTCCCTGCTCAATTAACTTCTCAATTGAGCTGATTTTTTTCAATTAACACTTTATTCTATCACTTTAAACTACTTTATAACCTTTAGGAATCAGAATTTCAGTAATAGACTTTAATTCCAAACATTTTCACAATTTAGTTCCTAAAAATCAATTTCTAACAAGATATTCCATCAATTAAACCCCTAATTCATCAATTTGATCCACATAACTCATGTTCAAATATCTAAGAATTTCCAGAATTTCAACTTAATTCAACAAAACTTTGTTCTAAAACTTATAAAGCATCAAAATTAAAAGAGAATGACTAAATTAACTTACCAAATTAAATTCCAAGCTTTAAAAACTCTATTCTCCCTTTTTTCTTTCTTTCTCCCCTATTTCTTCTCTGTTTCGTCTTTACTCTCTATCTTTCCTCTTTTCTTTTTTTTTTTTTGTTTCTTTAGCTTATACACACATATATATAAATATAATAATAATAATATAATATAATATATTATAATTAAAACATAAAATATCTTTATTTATAATAATATAATAATATATATTAAACATAAAAATCTCAGATTTTTATACCTTACACGGCCTCAACAATACAAAATGGCTTAATTGCCATTTTGGTCCTTTATAATTTCTTTTAATCTATAATTCAACTTTTACTTCTATTTCAATTTAGTCTTTTTCATTTAATTATCTACCCAAACGTTAAAATTTTCTAACGAAATTTTAATACCACATTACTAACATTTTATAAATATTTATAAAAATATTTCCTATCATATAAATATTCATGCAAATATATTGAAATAAATTTCTCTTTAAATCGGATTTATGGTTGCGAAACCATTGTTCCGATAACCTTGAATTTAGGCCATTACAACGTTTGTCTCTTTTGACTGAAACTATTTTTCTGTCTTCTTTAGACGCTAAATGAAGTTCCCGCACAGGACTACAAACTTGGGTGTTGATGCTAGTCCCGGATTACCAAATTCTCCCGAGATCACCAACGGTAAGAGAAGTTCATCTTGTATGTTGTCATCCAGCAAGCCCAGAGCTCGGAAACTAATCCAGAAGAGCCACCATTGTGTTTCAGCTCCAATGTTGGACTCCGCTACTAGTTGGTTAGAATGCACGTCTCAGTTCCCAGATCCCACTGATTGAATTTGGTGCCTAGCCAGGGGATTAATGCATCTCATAAGTGATAGGCTTGTTCCTAAATTACAGTTTACAGAGCTTCATACGTTCTAGCAGCGAAGTTTGGTTAACTGGATTTGCTATGTCAATATTGTTTTTATGGGAGTGTTTCAATTTTGCCCGTCACTAGTTGAGTTCTGTGTTTACATGCGAGAAAAGAATATTCATTTTTGCCTAATTTTCATTTCATTTTTCTTTAGGCATCCATGTTCAATCATTTGTATTTGATTAATATTTGAACGTGAGTGAGAAAATGAAAATTGGGTGCATTCTAAATTTGGGTCCTGTTACATTTCTTTTTGCTCCTGTAATCTATAATTTAGTTGAACGATCACACTTGCTGTAAACAGTCCTAAATTTACTCATGTTCTTTGAAAAGAAAAAGGAAAAGCAACTATATTATGCACTTGGACAATGTTGTTGTTGTCGAAACCTTCCTCTATTGAAAAAGGACGAATCGACTTTGGGTTTTAAAAATGATAAAACGAGAGTTGCCACTGATCTTTATTTGGTGTGATCGGATCACCTTTGCTTTATTAAAACGTTTTGGTTTACTAAAACAATGTTTTTGGTCCGCGAAGTTTTGAGAAATCGAGTTCGGGAGTCGGTTACGTGCGAGGAAGGGTTAGCACCCTCGTCACGCCCAAAATTGGTACCAAATTGATTAATTAACGTCTCAATGTCGAAAGTTGAAAATTAAAAAAAAAAGAATTAAAAAAAATCAATTTCTTTTGGAAACATTCGAGCTTTCTCGAATTGCATCAAGATTTTCTCGTTTCAAAGGATTAAAACATCACATCCAATGCTTTAGGACACGATGATTTAAATCCTCGAATCCAAGATCATCTCGTAGTATTCTCGGGTTGAATATCAAGACTTTCTCGTCTCGAAGGAATAAAATATCACATCCAATAATTTAGGACACGATAATTTAAATCCTCGAATCCAAGATCATCTCACAGTTTTTCCAAATTAAATATCAAGACTTTCTCGTTCCGAAGGAATAAAATATCACATCCAATACTTTAGGACATGATAATTTAAATCCTCAAGTTCAAGATCATCTCATAGTTTTTCCGAATTGAATATCGAGGCTTTCTCGTTTCGAAGGAATAAAATATCACATCCAATACTTTAGGACATGATAATTTAAATCCTCAAATTCAAGGTCATCTCATAGTTTTTCCGAATTGAATATCGAGACCTTTTTTACCAAAAATATCAAGGCTTTCTTGTTCCGAAGGAATAAAATATCACATCCCATATCTTAGGACACGATAATTTAAATCCTCGAATTCAAGATTATCTCAAAACTATCGATTTGCATGAAATGACAAAGACGAGAAATAACAAAAACACAAATAAAAAAATGCAATAAAACACAAAATCGAAAAAGATAACATTAGAATAATAATAATAGATAAATTTCAAACAAAAAGATGTTAATGATGATAGAGATAGTAAAAAATAGTAATAATAATAATAATAATAAGACTAATAATAATAATAATAATAATGATAATAATAATAATAATAATAGTAATAATAATAATAATAGTATTAGTAAGTATGTATACAAGTAATAATAAAATAGTAATAATAGAAATAATAATAATAACATAATAATAATAGTAATAATTGCAAAATACTAAAAAGGATCGATTTGAATTTAAAATAAAATTTTGGGGTCAATTCGAAGTAAGATAAAAGGGAAATGGTCTATTTGAAATGTGCGTGAAAGGAGGGGGACCAAAAATGAGATTATTCCCTTCCTATGCGCTGCGTTTTACGCTGGACTGAATTAGAACGGAGGAGAATGTATTGGGGCAAATTTGAAAATAATAAAAAGATTGAATTAAAAGAGGGTAAAATGCGGAAGGACTTTTAGCGCAATTAACCCATTGAAGGAAAACACGCGGATCCTCTAGTACATGGGTCGGGTCATCAGGTCGGCCTCCCCAAAATGACGCCGTTTTGGCATTTGGGGAGGCCTTATTGAAACGGCGTTGTTTTTATTACTATAAAAGCCCCATTTTTTTTTCTTTCTTTCATTTCTGTTACCATTCTCAAAAAAAAAAAAATTTTCCCTTTCCCTTTTTCTCTCAATTCCTTCAAGGGAGAGGCCCAGATTCCGGCGAGGGGACCACCGCCAGCGCCGCCGCCGGCCACCGCACGCGGTGGCCGAAAATTGCAGAAAGGTAGATTTTTTTCTTTTTATACTTTTGGTATATTGTATACATATACTGTTTTTTTTAAATAGTAATAATAAATAGAGTGGGTTTATATATATGGTTTCGAAATAAAGAGAAAATAGAAAATAAACCTTTGCTCTCTTCGATTCCTTGTTATGTGCTTGCGTGAATCTCTATTTTTTGTATTGATTTTTCAAAAAAAAAGGTTCTTACAATGTTGTTTCTTTGGTCTTTTTATAACCGATATTGAAGAAGGAAAAATAAAATACAATAGATTTCCTTATTTTCTACTATTGTTGTCCCTTTTGCGTGTTTTCAGGTAGTGGAGCAGTTGGAGGAGATGGTGGCCGACAGTGGTGCGCTCGTGGGTGCTGCAGCGCTGGTGGATGAGTGGAGGCCCTAGTGGATTGCGGCGCTAAGTTATTTTAGTGTTTCAAAAACCCTAATTTTTTTTGAAAAAATCAATGTTTTGGGGCCTATTGGGCTTTCCATATTGGGCTATTTTATCTGTTTGGGCCCATTGTAATTGGACTACTATTTTATTTTTGATTTGGTAATTGGGCTTTGTTAGCCCGGACAAAGTTGGGCTATGACAGTTGTTATTATGTGGTGTACTACTAATTATGCATTTGGATAATATTATTAATTTTTAGTATTAATTGTAGTTTGGAAGTTTATTTATAATTATTCAATCCTTATTTTTTATTTTTTTTAACACAATTACAAAATTTGACTTTGGTTGTTTTCATTTTATGACGGTTAATAATGTAGCTTAATAATTGAGTATTATTATATATTTAATTTAATTTATTTATAAATAAATCATTGTAATATATGTAAAAATAATTTAAATATAAAAATTTATTAATATGTATATAGAATTTATTAATATATGTAAAAACAGTTTTTCCGAAAAATATTTTCAAGAAATCTGTCAAACAACAGAAAATATTTTACACAGATCCATCTAAATACCAGAGAAAATATTTTCAGTAAATCATTTTCCAGAAAAGTAAATCATTTTTCAGAAATCATTTTCTAAAAAATATTTTACTGGCAAACAAACGAAGCCTAAGAAGGGTACACAATCCCAAACTTAGCTAATCCAACTACTTATATCGAGCTAAACGGTCTTTCCATGGCCATAATAGTTTCAGCCTAAAAGATCAAAGAACCAAAAAAAATCAAATCAACCAAACATGCAGTAAAAGGCTACCCAACGTATTCCCCAAGGCAATCATTTTTTATCCAATATTTGGTTTTTTAAACAGGTTTTTCCGTAGAATCAGCGGAAGAAACCTTGGCAAAATGGGTTTTCGTAAACACCCAGAAGGAGAAACAACCAGTAGCTGCAGGAATTTTCTTGTCATCGAACACCTTATCGTCGATCTTTGCCTCTTGCTGTTCCTTGATCTCCATTTTCTTCATGTAATCACCAATTTTGGGCTCGGATTCGTTAACCCAGACCCAGGATTAAACTAAGGCCCATTAGCCAAACGAAACAGAAATCCAAAATAAACAAAATAAATTTAACAGTCCAAATGTCCATTTACAGTCCATACACCCAAGACCCATATTAAAAGCCCATTACAAGCAAATTAAGCCCAATCTAAAATCAAACAGACCCAATTATCCCAATTGGCCCAAAAAGCACAACAAGCCCAAAATTTTAAATTTTTTGGCTAGGGTTTCTGAAACCCTAGCCCCCTAGGCGCCGCACGAGCCTCCACTCAGCCCCTCCAGCGCCGCAGCACACGCGCGCACTGGCCATTGTCGGCCACTCCGCCAGCCCACGATCTGCAAAGAAAAAAGGGGAAAAGGACAGCAAAAATCACGAGCAGAGCATATTGTATTTATCCTTATTTGTTTTCACTGTTATTCGGCTATAAAAAGGGGCCGATTATCACATTGTAGGAGGCCCCTTTTTTGATTTTTTGGCAATCAATACCAAAAGAGATAGTCAAGAAAAGCGGAGAGAACAGTGAGAGATCTAAACAAAAACTTTCAATCGAAAAATCAAAGGGAGAACAATAGATCCGTAACATTCGAAGGTGGTTTCACCTTTTTTACTTATTTATAATCATTTCTTTTCCCTTTTTATTTATTTTGATTTTTTTATCTTTTATATATATACATACATACGAACATATAAGAAAAAAGAGAAAAAAGGAGAAAATACCTTTTCCGGCCACCGCTCGCAGTGGCCGGCACGGCGGCATGACGGCGGGGTCTGGACGGAGCGGCGCCGGAGTACTCTCTCCCTTGCGCACCTGCAGAGGAAACGAGAGAGAGAGTGAGGGATTTTTTTTCTAAAACCCAAGGAAGAAATGAAAATGTGGGCAAAAATTTGGTTTTATACTAATAATAAAACGACACCGTTTTGGGGGTCTCCCCTGGTGCCGAAACGGCGTCGTTTTGGGGAGACCCGACTCGACCCGACCCGCGAGGGGTCAGATCCGCGTGTTTTTGGTGAGAGGGGCTAATTACGCATTTAGCCCCTCCGCTTTTTTGTACAGTTTCAATCGGATTTACCGTTTCTTCAAAATTAGTCCCAAAGTTTTATTTTATTTTCAATCGAGTCCCCACTCGTGTAACGCATTTCTATGGATGGTTTATTTCCTGATTCAGTCCCCTATCTTTTACGCGCATTTCAAATAAGTCCTTTTTTTTTTCGTTTTATTTCAAATCGACCCCCAAAATCACGTTTTCTACCCAATTTGATCCCTTTTTAATATTTTATAATTATTATTATTATTTACCTTATCCTTGTATTATTATTACTATATTATTGTTATTATTATTTTATTATATGTTATTACCATTATTATATATATTTTCTTAGTATAATACTATTATTATCCATTTGGTTTTTATTTATCTACTTATCTTTACGTTATTTTGTATATATTTTAATTCTCATTTACACAATTACTACATTTTATACTTTTCTGCTCCTATTTTTAATTCTATTATGTTTCTATCGTTATTATTATTATCTTTATTATTATTATATTGTACATATTTCGTGTTATTATTATTATCATTACTATCTTCATTATTATTATTATCATTACTATATTTGTATATCTCTCGTTGTACATATTTTATATTATTATCATCATGGTTTCATTGTTATTATTTTTTTATATTAGCTATACCACCATTATTATTACTACTAGTATTATTGTGCATATTATTGTCGCTATCGTTACTAATATTTTTATCTTTATTTATCGTTATTATTTTTATCTTTTTACTTTTGTTTCATTACCGCATCTTCTTATTACCCTGTTTTGCTAATTTTATCACTTCCGTCGTTTCATCATAATCCAATATTCCATCTTCTATTATTTCTTATTATTTTTTTTTATATCTCAAAAAACGAGTCTTCACAAAGGTAATATTCATGAGTTTGGGAATTCAAAACTTCATGCCCAATCGAGCTGGGTGTGACTTTTTGTTTGACCGAACAAATTGGATAACCTTTCAAGTTTTGTTTCCTTTTTCAAATAAGGTGATATTTGTGCGTTTGGAAGTTCGAAGGATCGTGCCCAATCGTGCTGGGTGTGTTTTTCTTTCGCATGACCTAATGAGCAAATGCCCTTTCCAAAATTTCAAAATGGTTACTTGGAGAATTTCAGAGACGATCTTGGATTCAAGGACTTGGATTATCACGTCCAATCGTGCTGGATGTGGAACTCTATTCCTTCGAAACAAGGGAATATCATTATTCAATCAAGTCGTTTAAAAACAATAAAAAGAGCAAGATTTCAAAAATCACTTCAAACTTTTCGACATTAGGACATCGATTAATCAATCTGGTACCAATTTTGGGCGTTGCGAGGGTGCTAACCCTTCCTCGCACGTAACCGGCTCCCGAACCTATTTTCTCAAATGATCGTAGACCAAAAACATTTGTTTTAGTAAATCAAAATGTTTTATTAGAACAAAGGTGATCCGATCACACCTAATAAAAGGTCGGTGGCGACTCCCTTTTTACTCATTTTCAAAACCCAAGTTCGATTCCCGTTTTTGTCAAAAAATGGTTACGACACTTATGTAGAGATCGCATCACATAAACTTCTGCGAGACTAGCTCCAAGACCAGTCGTTGCCATTGTAGACTGATTTAAAATTTTAAAAAAAAAAAAACAGTTGTTTAGGCTGATGAGATATTTTGCTACGCTTTGTGTTTGAAAGCAGGCGATTAGAAAGAATAAGTCTTCAGGAACTACCGAATCTGGGAAATTTATAGGCAGCTGTGGGGGAGATTGGCGAAACTTCCATTGTGGGGTCGATAAGTCTTTAATTTGACTTGCTGGCCAAGGAAATCCATTGCCTTGTTGAAATTTTTTTCCTTTATTGCTGTAATTTCTGGGAAAGTGTCGATTTTTCTCTGCCCTTTTTTAATATATTGGAAATGTGAATATTTAATGTGAGAATTGAATTGAAAACAACATATTATTTTAAATCATTTTGTAATACCCAGATTATATACATCAGTCAAAATAATATTTAACCATTTTGTAATTTTTTTATGATGATATTTTAAATAGATATTAGTTTATTTTCTAAAAATAATAAAAATGTTTATGTAAATAATATATAAACTTGTTCAATTTTATTCTAAATATATTTATTTGTATAATATTTTAATTACATTTTATATACATTTTTTAATTTAAATTAATTTTAAAAAAACTATTTTATTGAAAGAAGATAAATATAAATAGTTTTAAATATTTTGAAAATAAAATGTTAATAGTTTTAAATTTCTATAATTTTTAATTAAAGAATTGTAGTATGTTTTTAACATAATTTAATCACCTTTTAAACATTTAAGTAAATTTCTAATAATTTCAAAAAGTTTTAAAGTTGTTTTAAATATATTTGTTAAAAATTTTATTCTTTCTTAAATTCTGTTAAAATATTTAATGAAAACATTTATAAATATAATATAATTTAAAATTTTAAACATGTTAATTTAAAATATTTTCAAAATATTAACAACATAAAAAAACTTTTTAAAACGGTTTTAACTTTCAAATTTATTAAAGTGTTTATAGGAATATAAAAAAGCAATCTACAATTTTTTTTTTAAATAACAGTTTATCTGTTAAAAAGTAAAAACATTTAACTTTTTTTGACAATTTTTTTACACATAAAAAGAAAAAAAAAACTACCTTGAAGTGTTTATGACAAGCTTCCATTTATTTTCATATATTTCTATTTTTATTTTACAAAATTGTTCAGTATTAATTATAAATGATCCACGTATTTGATTGTATGGATCAATTAAATTTTATAGCATTTCAACAATACTAATATTTAAAAAATAATAACAAATTAATATAAATGTTTAATTTTTAAAATTATGACTTTTTATTATGATAAATATATATTAAAAAATTATTATTTAAAATAAAGGTGAATTAATATAAAACCCATATTTAATTTAATGACATTAAATGTGTATTGAACATTTAATTTTTAAGAATCTATTTAGAAAAAATTCTATTCGTTTAGGTAACTTTATATTCACATGTGCATTTTTTAATTTGTTATATCAAAAACAACAAAAGTTAATTGGCACAGGTTTAGTATTAATATTACACAATTAGCATTAATAGTAATTTGCATTATAAAAAATTGACAAAAAAGTGAAAAATCGAGCGGGGAAGTTTATAACACAATTTCTCGAGCTATAGTGTGACTATGCCTATCCTCCTACATCCCAGTTAGTAGCTACTTCAAAGGATTATTGTCACACCCCAAAATATAGGGAGTTAGTTGTAATAAATAAGTAAAAATTAAGCATTAGGCTTAATATTTAAGTAGCTTGTATATTTCTTAGATGTCTTAAGTTTAAATCACATATCTTTTTTTTTTTCAACAACCTCTGATTAAAACCATACTTAAATATATATTAAATGGAATAGAAATAACCAAGTGTGGGCAGTAGCCCAAATGGTTAATAATCACTTTTTCCCCACCTTTCCCCTTCATAATCTTTTAATTTTGACAGGAAAGGGAAAATTTGTAACACCCCTAACCCGTATCCGTCGTCGGAACAGGTTTCGGAGCGTTACTGAAACATTCAGAACATTTATCAATAAATTTAGGCAAGTTACTATTCATTCACCGAGGTTATTCATAATGTCCCTTAAATGGACCCTCGATGCCCAATACGAGCATTAGATTCAAGTCGGGACTAAATCGGGAACTCAGGGAATTTTTCACGAAATTCTAAAATTTTTCAAGGTGTAGGACTCACACGCTCGTGTGGTCCAAGACACGCCCGTGTGAACCTGGGACATGCCCGTGCTGCAGGCCGTGTTCAAAACTAGGTAGCTCTCTGACTTGCGCCACACGGCCATGCCACACGGCCATGCCACATGCCCATGTGCTAGGCCGTGTGGTTAATTAATTCAATTCGAATTAGGTGCAGGTTTCACACGGTCAAGACACACGCCCGTGTGATATACATGGCTGAGACACACGCCCATGTCTTTGCCCTTGTGCTCAATTCTGAGCATTCTGTTTCTTAAAATTAAGGTGCAGGGGACCAGGCTGTGTGTCACACACGGTCTAGACACACGCCCGTGTGTCTGCCCGTGTGGACAAAATAAAGCCATTCCTAGCTTCATTTCTCACCCCCAACCTTTGCAATAATCCTACACCACATCTTGCATTCATAACCCAACAAATCCAAGCATAATCCATCCATCATCATGGCATATCATTTCATGCATACATGTTTACAATCTTACCTTGGTTATGTCCTCATGTTAGACATAAATTGATCAACTACTTAACATATATGTGGCTAACATAATATGACATTACAGGTATATCAAAACAATCATTACTAGCCATTCCAATGGCTAGATTACAAGCATCATTTATGTTTATATGCCAATATGGCCAACATATTCTATACATGCCATTACAACCATAATTGATTTACCATATTGTACCGACATGGGCCGATAACTAGTGTGAGTGATCTCCGTCGAGCTTTCAATCCAACGAGCTTCCGATTTACTCTAAAACAGGAAAAAATATAACGAGGTAAGCATAAAATGCTTTGTAAGTTCGTATAACCTGGTACTTGACTTACCATTCATCCTATTTTGAGGTAACTATGTAAGGCATATTCACTTAATTTGACCTTAAGCCCTACACACATTCTCATTGCCCTTGTTAGTCATGTAATCCATGATAACATCAAGATATGTATAAGCTCAATCAACAATCAGGTTTCCATGCATATATGCTTTCCACAACATGTATTCATTAAGCATGTATATATTATCTCTTATTATTTCAAGTATAGTTTCATAGTAGTTCGTTTCGAGTTCAGATCATTTCATATCAGGACTTTACTCATTTTATTCTAGTATTAAGGTCACCAAGTAGTAGTACACTCAAGGTGTAGAATTATATAATCAAGAATGAACACTCTCATCAAATAATTTCCATGTACAATTATCATCTTTTCATATTTTCATACATCACTTGTCCAAAATCATCATTTCCTTTTATTTCATATAATATCCTTTTTCATGTCATATTTCATATCATATAGATCATTCCATGTCAATTTGTCTTAAACTCATATTTGCCCTTATCAGATCTTTGCTTGTTGAATTTATTCGAAATATCGATGGATATGCATGTAGTACACTCGAGATGTACGAATCAGAATCCGTCAATTCGTGTCCAATGGTACCCATAAGGTACAATTTTAGAGAGTACACTCTCGAGCCAAGTATATATAAACAACAAGATTTCCAGTCTAGGCTAAATCCTTTTTACGTCATATGCTCTAAAGAGCTTGATTTGGATTACCTGTCCGGGCTAAATCCAATCCATAACATATGCTCGAGAAGACTTATATCAGGATTACCCGTCTAGGCCAAATCCTATCAGAATTGAGGTCGAAGGATTACTCATCCGAGCTAAATCCTATCCACAACAAATGCAGGACCTCTTTCGTTTTGGGAAATCACATATCCATCGATTTTCCATTTATTCAACCGAGATTTAAACACTTTTCAAGCATTATCGGGCATTTGATTATTTCATACCTCCGTAACATTTATGTAATTCAAGTAAAACACATTACACATTCATGTCAGGCATACGAGTAACATTTTATTCATTTACCATTTTATTGGGCATTTTCATTTATTGGGCTATATCGAGTAGGTGATCATTTCACATTTTTATGACATTGATAAAATTCACAAACACAACATTTAAATCAAGCATAAAAACATATACAATTTAGTTATACGAACTTACCTCGACAAAGGTTTGTGTACTTAAAATCTACTAATCTGACATTATCCTCATTCCTCGTTCTAACTCAAAATTTGGTCTATCCGGATCTATACAAGTAAATTGAACATCAATTTATCATATTTTACATTCATATGGACTAAATTTTCATCCTAGGCAAAATAACTATTTTGCCACTAACTTTTCCATAAATTCCATTTTTGTCCCTAGGCTCGGAAAATGAAATTGTGCAAATTACTCCTTACTCCAAGCCTAACCAAAGCCCCATTACAAATTTTACAGCACATGTATTCAAAAAATTTTAGAATTTTTCATCAAATTTTACAACTTTTCATTTTAGTCCCTAAATCATGTTTTCATCAAAAATTCCTTTGTAAAAGTTGTTTATGTAACAGCCCGACTTTGGGCTTAGTCGGAACAGTGGTTTCGGGACCACAAAGCCGATGTTGAGAAATTTATTTTATTTATATTTTTATGGTCTACAATTTCACGGAATGATTTCGTGAAAATCTCATTCGAAAATTTTGACGTTTGGGCACTCAATTTAGTCAAAAGGACTAAATTGTAAAAAGTGCAAAAGTTGAGTTCTACATGTTAGAGGTGTCCAATTGTTATGAAATTTTAAATTGGAGGTCCTTAAATTATAATTAGGTCATTGGTTAAGTTGGTGGACAAAAATGGACATGGATGGGTATGTTTCAAAAGATTTTTTTAAGGGGCATTTTGGTAATTTAGTGAATTAAATGAATTAAAAACAAATTTTAAATGCCAAATTTGTCCATCTTCAAGCTTAGGCCGAGTTTAACATGTGGGAAGCCATGGATAGGATTTTCAAGCTTTCCAAGCTTCATGGTATGTAACGCCCCAAACCCGGCCTATGCGTTAAGACCAGACTTGGCATGCCACACAATTCGAACTTACGTCCAGTCATCAATGCTTTTAATGAAAAAAAAATTTTCAAAATGATTTTGAAGACGGAGTTTATCAAAAATCGATATTTATTTGAAAACCATAATTTTAAAACATGAGAGTTTATAATTTGATTTTCAGAGAAATAATTGGTTAAAAACTTAAATAATTGGTTGAAATAAATTTATAAAAGAGTTTTCACGGGAATTTTACGAGTAAGTGATATTTAAGAAAAACCCTTTTTTTTATATGTAAGTTTAAGAAAACATTTATAAGAGTTAAACAGACCCATTTAAGTAACTAAAACATATTAAAATCCATCCACGAATAAAAATCCATAAAAATAATACCAGAGGCCTTATTACATCGCAATTGAAATAGTACTTAGATAAAAAAAAATACTTAAAAGAAGTTCAAAGTTTTTATAACTCATCATTCGTGGTTAAGAAAATGCGGAAACAATAGAAATCTGATTAAAAAGGTAAAAAAATGCGGAAGGGTCTAATGCGGAAATAGACCCTTCCACGGAAACGCGCGGATCCCCTTTAGGGTACAGGTCGAGTCGCACGGGTCTCTTGAATGATGTCGTTTCAAAGCTACGAACGATGAACTTCAAACGGCGACGTTCCTTCAATGGCCATTAACATACCCCTAAAACGAAACTAACCTCACGATCCTCTCATTATACCAAAACCCTAGCCCCTTTCTTCTTCTTCCCTCAGCCGCAATCTAGCCCTCCCTTTTCTGTTTATCCCTAAATAACACCCACAACCAGTGAGAAACAGACGACGACCGATCTGATCTACCCTACTCACCCCTTCGTTCGACTCCGATTGCGACGGAGTGAGCAAGGGCTAGATTTCACACAGGTAACCCTTTATTCCCTGCACTCTTTCTTTTTCCTCTGTTTATCACCAAAACATTACTGCTAACAACGTGACGGGATATTTGAAAGTCTGATTCGACTACCTCATCGTTCTACTCTGATTGCGACAGAGAAAACGAGGGCGAAACCTTTCGAAGGTAACTCCCTTTCCTACTCGTCCTTTTATTGTTTCCGATTTAGGGTCCGTACGTATTTGGCTTCACAAGAGTGCAATAAGCAAAGATAACAATAGGAAAACAAATGTAAAATCAACCTTTTTTTTCTGCTTTTAGTTTCTAATTAATGTGTCGGTCTTTTCCAGAAAGGCGAACCCTTTTTACATTGTCTTTCGAATGGCTTTATAGCCGAAGAATACAACTGTTTTTTTTTAATATACTATTTTGTCCCATATTTCTCTGTTCTGCCTCCTCTGTTTCTCTACTTGTTGGCTTTTCCTTGCAGGGCATGGGCGAGGCGTGCGTAGTGGAGAGGTCAGAAACGCGTGTTGACCGAGATAGGAATGCTGGTGATGGCCGACAGTGATGAGCATGGTGCTCACGTGGGACTGCGGCGCGTAAGGCCTGTGCGTGGGGCTGCGGCGCTCCAGGAAAACTTAGGGTTTCTGTTTGACTAACTTCGTTGGGCCGTCCGGGCCGACTGGGCATTGGGCTAGGTAGGGGTTAAGGTAAATGGGCTTGTAATTGGGCATTTGGGTTTTTGTAATCGGGTTTTGCTTATTTGTATTAAATTTGGGCTTGGTTGTTGTATTTGGGCTTTGAGTCTCTTTTGTAAGTGGACATTTAAATGGACTTTTTATTTTTTTGGACTGTTTTATTATTATTGGATTTTTTGCTTTTATTATTATTTTATTTTTTGGTTCTATTATTTGATGGGCTCGGGCCAAAATTGGTTATTACAGCTGCCCCTCTTTGCTCATTGTCGTGAAACGAGAATAGAGCAAAGAAAATAGAAGAACCAATTTTGCCCGGTCTTGGCCAAGCCTTGACTTATTGGTCCTCGTCTTCCTCAAATGTCCTCAACCTTGTTGCTTTGATCCATTCCACCGCTGCTTCTGCGAGACATGACCCGTAGCTTCAATTCGTTTTTCCTCAATTTTTTGAACTTGCTCCAACTAGAGTTGTAGCTTCGATTTACTAATTGCTCCACTAGGACTTCGATGAAATCTGAACTTTTCAAACTGCTTCCTTACTCTCGCAATATGAGTTGACCTTTTCTTTCTTTCTCTTTTTTCCTTTTTTTTTGTTTTTTTTTGGAAACAGAAATTTAGAATACCTCAGTGTGCGTAACCCGAGGTCCAACTCATTCTTCACATCATGAGTTGATTTTAACAGAAATTGAAGAACAGGAATTAAAAATACCTCAGCGTGCGACTTGAGGAGTTGCAAATGGAAATTGAAAAACAGAAATTAAAATACCTCAGTGTGTGACCTGAGGCTCAACTCACCTATCGTATTATGAGTTGATTTAAACAGAATTTGAAAAACAGAGGTTAAAAATATCTCGGCGTGCGACCCGAAGAGTTGATTTTTTTTGCAAACATGCCAATTGAAAAACAGAAATTAAAAATATCTCAGCGTGCGACCTGAGGAGTTGCAAACGGAAATTGAAAAACAGAAATTAAAAATACCTCGGTGTGTGACTCGAGGCCCAACTAACCTTTCGCATTATGAGTTGATTTTAATAGAAATTGAAAGACAGAAATTAAAAATACCTCGGCGTGGCCCGAGGCTCAACTCACCTCTCGTATTATGAGTTGATTTTTTGAACAGAATATTGAAGGACAGAAATTAAATACCTCGACGTGTCCCGAGGCTCAACTCACCTCTCGTATTATGAGTTGATTTTTGAACAGAAATTGAAAGACAGAAATTATATACCTCGGTTTGCTTCACTTAGGAAGGCAAGATCTGCTATGCTCGATCTGCTTCGCTTAGGAAGGCAAAATCTGCTATCATCGATCAGCTTCGCTTAGCAAGGCAAGATCTGTTATGCTCGATTTGCTTCGCTTAGGAAGGCAAAATCTGCTTTGCTCGATCTGCTTCGCTTAGGAAGGCAAGATCTGTTATGCTCGATTCGCTTCGCTTAGGAAGGCAAAATCTGCTTTGCTCGATCTGCTTCGCTTAGGAAGACAAGATCTGTTATGCTCGATTCGCTTCGCTTAGGAAGGCAAAATCTGCTTTGCTCGATCTGCTTCGCTTAGGAAGGCAAGATCTGCTTTTCGATTTGCTTCGCTTAGGAAGGCAAGATCTGCTATCTTCGACCTACTCCTCTCGAATTATGAGTTAATCTTTTATCAGAAATTGAAAAAACACCTCAGGGTATGACCTGAGGCTCAACTCACCTCTCGTATTATGAATTGATATTTTTTTAAAAAAAATTAAAAAACAAAAATTGAAAATACCTCGGCGTGCGGCCTGAGGAGTTGATTTTTTTGCAAACAAAAATTGAAAAACAGAAATTGAAGATACCTCAGCGTGCGACCCGAGGCCCAACTCACTCTCGCATCATGAGTTGATTTTTGAATAACATATCATCTAGCGGAACTCGGATGTCCTCTTTTCCTTTGATTCAATATAGCTATCGTCAAAACTTCTTGCTTTACTGGCGTACCTGTATGCGTCATGCGTGATGTTGTCATGATATGCACGTGTTTGTCTTAAATGCTTTTGTGCCTACATGATTATGCCATGCGCCTTGGGTTTGTTTGCCATGTATCTCTTTTTCATTACGACTTTCAAGATGACCTGCGTTCATTACTTCGATTCTTGACTTTCCTTTCATGTTTCGTGCCCGTCCTCGAGTTTTATGAGTGATCTGCGTTTCGCGTATATCACCCTTTTGCCCCCTGTAACTTCAGGGCTCATCTCATTGTGATCTGAGGGTATAGGATTTGATTATCTTCCATTCATCCCACTATGACTCTAAAACATAGGGCTTGTCTCTTATTCAGCCCACCCTCTTGTTATTCAAAGGTACAGGATCTGTATCAACTTCCTTCTAACGATCACTCTTTAGGTGACCCAACCCAATGTATATGCGTGATGCTCGCATGAATGCAGAACGTCATTTCCTTTCGAGAATGATTCTGGTTTTGCACTTGGGTTAACAATGCCCATTTTCTGTCAGGATTGTGTCACTGACGCGGTACCTTGTCATTTTGTTCAATCACCTTAATTTAGACTCAGATATTTCCAACCCTTAAGGTCGGTGAATCTTAAGCAATAATCCTGTTTCAGACTCCTATATTGTTTAGAGGTTTCCAGAGTAATATGCGAAACTCCTTTCATGAAAGTATTATTAGTTCAGTAATCGTTATTTCAATGCAAAATGCTCAAAAAAGGACCATAATGATGGATGGAATTGGAGTTTATTGGGAGTATAGCTCGAATCAAACAAGTTAATCAAAGCTAGCATATGCAATGAAGAAGCACATTTATTTAGAGTGTATTTTGAAAAGACAAAGATAGCAGACTCAAAATGGGTAACATGGAAACTAGGTGCCCCAGATATCGCCGCTTGAGCTTCTCTGTTCAAACTTCTTGAGGACCGTTCTAAACTCAAGATGTGTTTAGGGGATCCAGAGTACTTTGTCGATGTCCCAAGGCGCAACATTCCTCTTCATTGTTACTTCAAGTGTAGTAAGACTACTGTATGCCCCATTTTATCAAAATTTGAGCTACCCTTTTCGGGTTTTCGACTCAAACCCACTTTTGGTCTCAAAGCGCCCTTTGCGGGTTTTCACTTTGGCCTCTCCTTTTTCTTCTTTTTTCTTTCTTCTCTTTCTTTTTTTTTTGTTTTTTTTTGTGCTCTTTTTTTTTAATTCACCGGATTGGGCAGGTCCTTGTCGTCTATCTCAGACAATATCCTTGTTTCCCTAGAACGGGCCTTCTTTGCTACCTAAGGTCCTTCCTGGCTTGGCATCTTCTTTCTTCTGAAGTCCTTGTTGCATGGGAAAGGATCTTCTTCAAAGCCCTATCATGAAATTTTCTAAGGCGATCTTTTTTGTTGTAAACTCGCATCATCCGATCGTGACCGATAGTTCTTAACATCTTCTCTACAAATTCACTTGATCACATCGGGATTGGGTCCATTTCACCTCATCCAAATTTGGCTCGGCCCGTGCCCTGGAAAAAAGGATTTTAACTTTACTATGCAAAACCTAATGAGGAAGGCGTTGCCCCAGCAGAGGTCCCGGCCGACGTTTAATGAGCATAAAAGGGTAAACTTAACTTCTATATGCCAACATTCACAAGTTTAGGTCATATTCCTAACAATCTTTGTTTTGTTGCCCCTTTTTTTTTGCACTATGACGTGGCACTTGATCTTCGAAAAGGCTGCAAACTTTTGATATTGTGCGGTTAAATATGATCTTTTCGCTCTTTTTGTTAATATTTTTCTTTTTTTTTTGTCTAAGGACTATCGACTTTGTAATATTGGCATATGAAGCGACCCTCACCCTTTTAGGACGACATCCACAAAAATGGATCGATGTGGACCAGAAGCTTTCGAGGTGATTGGCTTGATAACATCCATGCCCCACGTGTAGAAAAAAGGGAAGAGGCACATAAGTTCTGTCCTCCTCGATTTGGCGTTTGATGCAATTTTCCTTTCTGGGTAGACCAGTAGCTCGAACCTTTTGATTGGCTTAGTCAGGGTAGAACCATCAGCATGTGATCTTCAAATATCCTTATGGACTTCTTCTGTGGATTCCTTAGCTTTGACAGCATACTCGTGCCTTAGTAGTCCCTGCGTGATCATACGAAAATATCTTTGAACTCTTGGAGATAACTCAATGATTCCTTGCCTTGTCCTGCGGCAAGCTAAGCTTCCATCTTCATCTCCCTTGTAGTATTTGCTGACACTTCGTAAGATGGGATCTACCATTCTTGACAATTTAGGAAATAAGTTGTGACCTCTGTCATCTCCACAGTCCTCCAATCCCTTTAGACACATATCTCGTTAAAAAGAGAGTCGGTAACAACGTCGCTCATGTCATTGGTATCTGGGGGACCCATTGTGGGCATGAAGGTAGAAAATTAAAAGTATGATATGAAAATGAAATGATGTAGAGTATGAAATGTGAGGAGTGAAACTAAAGATGCATTTTATTGAAATAACAATTCTGGAGACAAGCCTATTTCACGAAAGGACTCTTGTTGCCTCTAGGCTTAAAGCAACAAGCATGTTTTGAATATTACTCTAGATTAGCTAAAATACAGGGATCCCTTCGCAGTCTCATTGTTCAAAACAAACCCGGGAGGACAAAGAAGTATCATTGAAACCTCTTTAATTGCATCATCCCTTAGTACCGTCAAATTGTAAAATCCCTACATCAATAAGACCTTGAACCCTTCTCTTAAAGGCTAGACAATTTTCTGTAGAATGCCCCTGGTTCCCAGCGTGATACATGCAGCTAGCATTAGGATCATACCATTTCGGGTATGGAGGCTTCAATGGTGCCATATAATGTGGCGATATTAACTGTTTTTTCAACAATTTCAAGCACAATTCTCCGTATGACACAGGGACAGGGGTGAGTCGAGGTTTTTCAGGATTGGGTCTCGTCGGTCTTTGTTCGTTTTTGAGTTGGTTTGGAGCAGGCGTGTTATTAGGTGGGAATACGGTGAATGGCCTTTGGTTATTTCTACTCGTACTACCCACTTCCTTTTCCTTTTTCTTAGGGGCCTTCAATGTCCGCCCCCTCCTTTCTTTTGCCTCTGCTTGGACCATTGGTTTAGTCCGACCCTCCTCAGGGTTAAAACATGAGCCCGTCGAGAAGTTCAGCGGGGTCGAGGTATTAGTCTGATATTGGGGCCTGATAGCGACGGGTCCCCCATGCGACCGTGCGTCTGGTTGAGTTGGGATTTTTATCGGGGAGTAAACAATTTCTTCATATTCCTCCACATTGTCGACCACTTGGCCCCTCCTTGTTTCAAATCCTCCCGCTAGTAGCTGGGTTAGATGGCATATCATATTCTCTTGGAACTCTCGTATCTCTCGTTGAATTCTGGTTGATTGCTCTTGCATCTGTTGTTGAATTCTGATCAATTGCTCTTGGATCGATATTTGTCTTTCCTCTAATCTCTCAACCTTTGTTCCATGTTTTCTAGGTTAACGAAATAATTTCACCTAATTAAAGTCTTTCTACAAATTCTAATGCATGTGATACGATGTAATGCAAAGGCATGAAATGCAATGCAAATGCATGGGATGAATGCAAAAAGAAAGAGAGGCGTTGATCATGATTTCAATTCCATTAGAAGAACTTTTTCAGAAAATACGTTTCTTTACATTAAAACGGATTGCATAGACGGTCGTGTCCTCATAGTCTAGGTGAAAACACCAATCCTCTCTTTCGTGTCTGGAGGTTGTGATTGCGTCCCATGAACTTTCTCAATAGACGTCTCTTCTAGCTCTTTGTTGCTGGGTCCAGGTCATGCCTCGTCATTCGCTTATCCTCCGCGATGTTCATGATCTTCTAATGACTCCCAAACAATCCTTGTAGGCTTTGGATCTTCAGGCAAGGCCTTCTCTCGTTGTTACCTAGACTATGTTCGGATGACTGTGTTATAATCCACTTCATCAAGTAACACATTTCCTTATGACAAACTCTTCTATTCAGCAATCGAACATGAATCGACACCTCCTTTCTAATGATGCAATGCAATGCAAATGCATGGAATGAATGCAAAAAAAAGAGGTACCGATTATGAATTCAATTCCATTAGAAGAACTTTTCTAGAAAATGAAGCTTTTTACATAAAATGGATTGCATATACGGTTTTGTCCTCATAATCCAAGTGAAAACACCGATCTTTTTCGTCGTGTCAGATGTTATGATCACGCCCCGTGAACTTTCTTCATAGGCGCCTCTTCTAGCTCCTTGTCGCTTGGTTCAGGCTGTACTTCTTCACTCGCCTATCCTCTGCGGTGTTCATAAGTTTCTTTAAGAAAGTCAAGGCGTAACGCCTCTTGTATAATCCTTGTTGGCTTGAATCACCGGGCAAAGTCTAGTATTCTTCCGTGGACTATGCGCCTTCTCTCGTTATTTACTTGGACTATATTTGAACAACCATATTATAGTCCATTTTATCAAGAAATTCATTTTCTCATGACAAACTCCTCTATTTAGCAATCAAGTATTAATCGACACATCTTTTCTTTTGATGATGCAATGTGATGCAATCAAAGTAGAAGAAAACACGTTAGTATAAGAGAAATAAACAGGCACAGAACAATTATCCTGGTGACCACATGTGGTTTGGCTCTAGGGGGTACCTGAACTAGCAGATTCCTCAATCCTCACCCGTTATAGGCTCATATGGATCAAGTTCAATTCAGGGGGATATATTTCCCTATGGCCATGCGAAGGTGAAGACCTCACGAAACACATAGGTATGGATGTATCCCGGAAGCAATCCACTAGCCCATGCGGAGGTGAAAACCTCACGAAAGCTTAGTTTCTCACTCCCACTTAAAGGTACGACCACGACGATCATGCGATATGATGCCCGTTAGTGAACCAAGTGTGATGAAAATGACATTCAATAAAACAAGATAAATCAATATTTCACATACAGTTTAAAGCAAACAAGGAATAAAGCATCTACTCGGGTAACCACTAAGGTTTGGCGTGGCTCTACCTACAACGGGCTCTTAGGGCTTGCTATATGAGGTCCGGTTCTAACGAAAAGTACCCGAACCGGTAGATTCCTCGATCCTCACCCGTTACACGCTCATACGGACCGAGTTCAGTTCAGGGGAATACATTTCCCTATGGCTGCACGGAGATAAAAATCTCACGAAGACATAGGTACGGATGTATCCCGAAAGTGATTCATTATCTTGCACAGAGGTAAAGACCTCACGAAAGAGTAGCTTCTCGCTCCCACTTAAGAGGGTGTGACCACAACAGTCATGCAATGTAATGCCAAAGTATTTCACGAGACTCGGCACTATAGCACAAGCAAATGCATCAAAGAGAAACACGATTTTTCAAAACAATTTTCCAAATTTTCAATCAAAAGGACAAAAACCAATCAATTTATGGCCTGACTCTCTTATCCCCAGTGGAGTCGCCAAGCTGTCGTAACCATTTTTTTGAGAAAACGGGTTCGACTTTAAAAATAAGGAGTCGCCACCGATCTTTGTTAGGTGTGATCGGATCACCTTTGTTTTAATAAAACATTTTGATTTACTAAAATAGTGTTTTTGGTCTACGAAAATTTGAGAAAACGAGTTCGGGAGTCGGTTACGTGCGAGGAAGGGTGAGCACCCTCGTCACGCCCAAAATCGGTACCAAATTGATTGATGTTGTCCTAATGTTGAAAACCGGAAAATATCGAGGGTAAAAATTTTAAAAAACAAAATTCGTTAAATTGGGATTGAATCTCAAGATTATCTCGTTTCAAAAGGATAAAAGTACCATACCAACACGTTAGGATATAACACATTCATACTCTGACGCCGAGATCGTCTTTGGTCTTCAAAGCGTATAAAAAGGTATTTGGTTATTTAGTTGAACGAAGAATCAACATCCAGCACGTTAGGATGTAATCTTTCGAACTTCTAAACACACAAATATTACCTAATTTTTTTAAGAATGTTTAAAAGATATTGATTTTGTGAAAAGGGATTTTTATTTTACACAGCAATTATATGTTAATGTTTGTATTTTATAAACTATTGAACAAAATTATTAAAAGCAATTATGACATATTGACATTTAAAAAGGCAATGAAACAATGATAACACAAAATGTAAAAAAACATAATGAAGCATAAACAAATATAATAGACAATAAACGAATATAAATCTATTTAACGCATGCTTAAATATTAGATAAGAAGACATATATATGATTGAGCCAATATAAACATGATATATAGTGATTTTAAATAAATACATTAAATTACGTGAAAAAAATAAATAGAATATATTATATAACATAAACAAATTTTAGCTAAAAATACTATACGATATAATATTATATAATATACAATTTAAAAACATATAACGGATAAAAAGATATCTAATAATTTTTTAGCTAGAAGTAATAAATAATAATTATAAAAATACATATATATATATATATAGAAATAATATGATAACAGTAACGATAATAATGAAAATACTAGTAATGATAATAATATAGTGATAATAAATATAACAATAACAATTGCTAAATACTAAAAAGATCAAATTGAGTTTAAAATGAAATTTTAGGGTCAATTCAAAGTAAAATAAAAGGGGAAAGGGTCCATTTGAAATGCGCGTGAAAGGAGCGGGACCAAAAACGAAATTATTCCCTTCCCTATGCGCTGCGTTTTGCTCTGGACTAAGTTAGAACAGATGGAACTATATTGGGACAAATTTGGAAACAATAGAAATCTGATTAAAAAGGTAAGAAAATGCGAAAGGGTCTAATGCGGAAATAGACCCTTCCGTGAAAACGCGCGGATCCCCTTTAGGGTACGAGTCGGGTCGCACGGGTCTCTTGAACGATGTCGTTTCAAAGATACGAACGATGAACTTCAAACGGCGGCGTTCCTTCAATGGCCATTAACATACCCCAAAAACGAAACTAACCTCACGATCCTCTCATTATACCAAAACCCTATCACCTTTCTTCTTCTTCCCTCAGCCGCAATCTAGCCCTCCCTTTTCTATTTATCCCTAAATAACACCCACAACCAGTGAGAAACAGACGATGACCGATCTGATCTACCCTACTCACCCCTTCGTTTGACTCCGATTGCGACGGAGTGAGCGAGGGCTAGATTTCACACAGGTAACCCTTTATTCCCTGCACTCTTTCTTTTTCCTCTGTTTATCACCAAAACATTACTGCTAACAACATGACGGGATATTTGAAAGTCCGATTCGACTACCTCATCGTTCTACTCTGATTGCGACAGAGAAAACGAGGGCGGAACCTTTCGAAGGTAACTCCCTTTCCTACTCGCCCCTTTATTGTTTCCGATTTAGGGTCCGTACGTATTTGGCTTCACAAGAGTGCAATAAGAAAAGATAACAATAGGAAAACGAATGTAAAATCAACCTTTTTTTCTGCTTTTAGTTTCTGATTAATGTGCCAGTCTTTTTCAGAAAGGCGAACCCTTTTTACATTGTCTTTCGAATGGCTTTATAGCCGAAGAATACAACTGTTTTTTTAATATACTATTTTGTCCCATATTTCTCTATTCTGCTGCCTCTGTTTCTCTGCTTGTTGGCTTTTCCTTGCAGGGTATGGGCGAGGCGTGCGTAGTGGAGAGGTCAGAGACGCGTGCTGACCGAGGTGGAAATGCTGGTGATGGCCGACAGTGGTGAGCATGGTGCTCACGTGGGGCTGCGGCGCGTAAGGCCTGTGCGTGGGGCTGCGGCACTCCAGGGAAACTTAGGGTTTCTGTTTGACTAACTTCGTTGGGCCGACTGGGCATTGGGCTAGTGTAGGGGTTAGGGTAAATGGGCTTGTAATTGGGCATTTGGGTTTTTGTAATCGGGTTTTGCTTATTTGTATTAAATTTGGGCTTGGTTGTTGTATTTGGGCTTTGAGTCTCTTTTGTAAGTGGACATTTAAATGGACTTTTTGTTTTTTTGGACTGTTTTATTATTATTGGATTTTTTACTTTTATTATTATTTTATTTTTTGGTTCTATTATTTGATGGGCTCGGGCCAAAATTGGTTATTACAGTAATGTTATTATTGAGTTATGCGACTAACCTTGAGAATTTGAGCAAGTATGTTTCAGCTATGACTTGACAAGGCATTGATATCTCAAAGTCCATGGCTATACCATGGCAATTAAGGAAGAATTGACGGAAAAGTCCATGTTCATAACATGGCATTTAAGGAGGAATTGACGGTTAAGGATACCATGTAAGACCAAGTCAAGACATGGCATTGGTAAGGCAAGGATCTCGTGTAAGACCATGTCAAGACATGGCATCGGCATTGATTAAGTACTCCATGTAAGACCACATCAAGATGTGGTATTGGCACTAAGACAAGGATACCATGTAAGACCATGTTTGGAACATGGCATTTGGTAAGACAAGGATACCATGTAAGACCATGTTTGGAACATGGCTTTTGGTAAGATAAGGATATCATGTAAGACCATACCAAGGCATGGCATTGATAAGTTCTATAAGGCAAGGAAATCATGTAAGACCATGTCAAGACATGGCATTGATGAGTTACTATAAGGCAAAGGTCCCATGTAAGATCATGCCAAGGCATGGCATTGGTGAGTTCATAAGGCAAGGATACCATGTAAGACCATGTCAAGACATGTCAATGGTAAGTTCAAAAAAGAAAAAGTTCCCGAGTAGTCCAAAGAGTAAGTCAAAGAAAATGACAAGGTGAGAACATGAAGAAAGAGTACAAGTATGAGTACAGGTATGCATTTAAGCTTATTTAATATTGAGATTGTAAGTAATTGAGATTATCAAGTATTAAGTGATGAGTTTTCAGTTATGCTTGTGACACTTTATGACATGATTGGCAATATGCCTATATTATGAAAGAGTACTCATGTGTTAAGTGAGAATGTTGCAGGTATGTAAGCAAGCTATTAAGTAAGGTGCCCTTTGTATTCTGAGCCTTTGGTAAGGTTACCGATGAGTTCACCAGGAAAATCGATTAAGTGAAATTATGTGTGGCTTGTAGTGATAAGTGTAGGTATATGCATGTGTAACGTATGAGCAATATGCTCGATATGTAATCGGAAATTGGAAATATTGTTATAGGTAAGTAATGAATACAACTAAAGTGAGCGAGAGCAAAAATTTACAAATAAAATTGTTTTGGACAGCAGCAGTTACATGATTTTGAAAAATCACAAAAAATAGTAGAAATTGAATTATAAGTTGTATGAGATATTGATTTAAATCTTATTGAGTCTATTTTCATATAAAAGAAATAGAGAAAACAAAGGATTTGTATAATTTGAGATATTTAAATTTTTGTGAGACTGGTTCAGAATGACTACGTGATCCCCTATTCTGTCTTGGAAAAATAATTAAAAATTGTAAAAAAATGATTATGTGATATAATTTATATTCCTGGAATTCTGAATGAGTCTAGTTTCAAATAAACTAAACAATAAGGTCATCTGAATTCTGTACGAGGAGATAATTGATTCGTAGTGAAGAGAGGTCAGAATAGTTGAACAATGAAACAGGGGAAATTTTAATGAGTAAATTGTACTAATTGGCAAGACCAAAAATTCTATAAATTTTATAGTATGAAGATATGTGAGTCTAATTTCAGGGAAAATTAGCGGTTTGTAATTTGGAGCTCTGTAGTTCAAGAAATAAATAATTTAGTGACAACTATTCAAGTAGACAGATTAATGTGAACATGAGTAATAAGGTATAAGAATGTGATTTAATGATTGTATCAATTAGAGAACTTGTTGTGAGGATTTGTCTCGTTGAGGCTTTGGTAAGGCTACAAATGAGTAAGTTGAGAAAGAAAGAACTTAGCATTATTTATGCAAGTTATGACAGCTTAGTAGTAAGCCAAATTCATTGCTAATGCTTATTATTTTTACATGTGAACTTACTAAGCTTTATAAGCTTACCCCCTTTTCTCTCCCATGTTTCAGAGTCCTATTAAACAAGCTCGGGCTGAAGGTCGTCGGAGATCGCTTCACCCTATCAAGCTATCTATGGGTATCTTTATTTATAAATGATTTAAGTTATGGCATGTATAGGGGCTTGACTAAGTCATTTTGTATATGTGTTAATTAATTTGATTAAACGTATTGCTTCATAACGGTAATAAGGATTATTCTGTATTTAGCCACGAGTTGTGGCTCATATTGGTCATGGAGTTATAATTCTTGTGTATGCATGTGTTTGTTAAAGTTTAAATTATAAGTAAAATTTTGTGGCTCGGGATTTGGTAGAATGTATTGTTAATTCTGGTAATGCCTCGTACCCGGTTCCGATGTAGTATACGGGTAAGGGGTGTTACAGTTTATCTATCAATAATCTTTCATTTTCTACCATAAATTTCTAATTTCCAACATATACATCCATGACCCATTTTCATACTTTGATAACTTTTCAAATTAATCCCCCAAATAGAGAAATTAAGCTATCCCTATTCCAAAAATATCAAAATTACTAGAAACGGGACAAGGAAACTTACCCAATTTGGCCATGAAAGTCTCTTCTCTCTCTCTCCTAAGGTTTCCATGTTTTATTTTTGGGGAAGAAGATGAGAAAATAAGATGATATCTATTTTATCATCTTTTAATTAATTAAAAATTTTCACTTTCCAATTTAGTCTTTACCCTTTTTCTATATTTCCATGGATGAGTCACCAAGAACAATCTACATACTTTTCTTAATGGTCTAATTATTATATAAGGACCTTAAGTTTTGAATTCCATAGCTATTTGACCTTAAGTTGGCGTGCGTCAGCAAATATGTTGCATGTTCTATTTTCTTTTTCCGCGTGAACTTTACATATAGTCAGTCTACTAACTGTGGTATTGGCCCCAAAATTTTAAATTGACAAAGTAGACAAGTGGTCCTACTAGAAAGATTCAGTTAAAAACCAGTTAACCTAAGAATGTGCTCCTCTCATTGAGGGTAAACTATTTTGAATGTGATTAAATTATTAATAGGTTTATGTTTTGGTTATTTAAATTTAAAAAAACTATAAAATAATCATTGAATTATTCGAAAGTTTTTATTTAAGTCACTAAGCTATTAAAATTATTGTTGTACGACCACCTACACCAATTAAAAACTCACATTCCCCTTCTCTTCTATAGCTTAGGTTCTTTTTTCTTGAAACAACTTTGAACATCAAGAATTTGTGAACCAAAATCTAAGCAATTTTCTTCTCTAATATCGGACATTGTGTAGCAGCCCGTTTTCAGTTAAACCGAAACAGTGATTTCGGTAGCACAAATCTGAGTTAGAAAGAAAAATTATCTTAGTCTTGTTGCATGGTCTGCATTATGATAGGAATAATGTATGAAAATTTTGTTAAGAAAATTTTACTGACTTCATGTTTAATTTGGAGGAAAGGACCAAATTGCATAATATGTAAAAGTTAAATTCTAGTAGCTAGAAGGATCAAATAGCTATGGAATTCAAAATTTGAGGTCCCTATAAGGTAAATAGACCATTAGGATAAGTTAGTAGATATTTATGATGATTTCATCCATGGAAATTTAAGAAAAGAAAAGGATTAAATTGGAAAGTGGAAAAATAAAAGATGATAATTAAATTAAAAGAAAAAATATCATTTTATATCATCACCTTCCCCAAAATTTTCTATGGAAACCCTAGCTAAGAGAGAGAACATCAAGCAAGCTTAATTGGGTAAGTAATCATGTCACATTTTTAGTAATTTTTACATTTCTGATATTGTAATAACCTAATCTATCTATTTTGGGAATCAATTTGCAAAGTTATCAAAGTACTAAAATTTTTCCATGGATGAGTATGTTGAAATTCTGAAATTTATGGTAAAAAAATGAAAGGTTGTTGATAGATAAACAGCTTTTGTAAAGGAAATTTTCATGAAATTGTGATTTAGGGACTAAATTGAAAAAATGTAAAATTCATGGAAAATTTTGTATTTTTTCTGAAATACATGGACTGCTATTGTTATATGAAAATTTGGCTAGGCTTGGAATAAGGATTAAATTGCATGAATTTCATTTTCCGAGCCTAAGGACAAAATTGGAATTAATTAAAAGTATAGGGGCAAAATGGTACTTTTCCTAAAATGCAAATTTGATTGAATTGAATATGAATTGTATTAAATTGAGTTAAATTTACTCGTATAGCTCCGGATAAACCTAGTATGGAATTGGATCGAGGAAAACAAAAAGTATCGGATTAGTAGATTTTCGTATACGAACAAGTGTCGAGGTAAGTTCGTGTAACTAAATTGTATGTTTAAATGTAATAATTGAATTGTATGTATGTGCTTGTATGGTTGCCATGTATATGAAATTGATTGAATATTCGATAATGCTCGATAAGTGTTAAATCCCGTTTGAACAAATAAAAATCGATGGATACCAGTTTCCCGTATTGTTTGTGGACTTGCATATGTTGTAGACACACCATAGTTCAAAAGAGCATCCTGTTATAAGCCCTCTCGAGCTTCCCATTTTATGGTTCTCACGAGCTTCCCGTTAATAGCTCTTCGAAGCATCCCGATAGGTTGTAACCCTACATGTGTTGTGGACACACCTTAGCTCTTATGAGCTTCTTGACTATAGGCTCTTGGTGAGCTTCCCATTAAATTGGCACTTTGTGAGCTTCCCAATATGGCTCGTTTGAACTTCCCGATATATGACTATCCGGAGCTTTTCGATTTATAGCTCTTTGAAGCTACCTGTTTTTTGCTCACATGAGCTTCCCAATTATGGCTCTTAGGAGCTTCCTGTTATACAGCCCGGATAAGCTTCCCTTTACATGGCTCACATGAGCTTCCTGTTATATGCTCGAGAGAGTGCTTTCCAATTTTGTAATTTAATGAGCAGCCCTGAATATGAATTGATGGATCACTGTTTCGTACACCTCGTGTGTACTACTCGGGTATCCATCGATATTTCAATGATTCAATAGACAAAAATTATAACTCCCCAAATTTATTTAATTCCGGCTTATGTGATTTTGGAACACAAAAACATTCGTATGTGTTTCTGAAATTAATTGACACAAATATCTGTCTGCTTTAGTGGTTATGTGTTCTTGGTGTGTGCGGGAGGTCCCAAGTTCAAGTCACAACTTGGGTAAAATTTGGCATTTTTTATGATTAAAGCTCTCACTGGGGTTTGTAGGCTTTTAAGTAATTGTTTGTAATTTTATATCATAATGAGTCTGCTAGTCTGATCGTTAAGTGAAGTGTTAATATGCTAGTGGTCTTGAGTTCGAATCCTGGTATGTGCAAGGGAGGGTTTTATTTTGCTTCTTGTGTCGTGTGTATGTTCTAGTTTGATCGAAATTCTGAGAGTTTGAAGGTGGTGGGAGTGTGTTGGACGGCTTGGGAAGGAAATAAAGGATTTGGGGAGAAAAGTAAGGAATGGAGGCATTTGATATGGACTGGGATACTGAGTTGTTGGAATGGATGTGGTTTAGTGGAGTAAATCAAGGAGTTTGGGGAGTTACCCTTTGATTCCGAAAATCGCTGCAGATTTCTCCTCTACCATCTTTCGTTTTTATTTTATTTTTCTCTGTCTCTATAGCCGAATTATATCCCTTTCTCCCCCACCCCCTTTTCGCATTCTCTTGACTTGGCTATCGAAACTTCAAGTGTTTCCCCTTATCTTTCGTTTTCGGTCTATCTTGCTCCTCGGCTTTTGTTTTCGTACGATAACGGTAAGTAGTGTTGTTGTGTTCTTTTAGTTTTTGTTTTGGAAGATTTGATTCTGTTGTTTGTGCATATGGGACAATCGTGAAGCGGTTTTTCTTTCCAATGAATTGATTAGTACGAGTAGTCGGGGTGATTACGGTAAGTGAGTGCGTTTGGCTCGTTTTAGTGTTGATTAAATTGTGTTTTAGTTGTAACTTTTTGAAGTTGAATGACCAAAATGTAAACTTACTAATAATTTAGTAACCTTAAGTGTAATTTACCCATAATTTATACTATTATTTAAAGGTTGATTGACTGAGTTTCAACTCATATAGAAAATTATTCTAAACAACGTATTTGTATTAAATGATAAATATTGTTATGATGATAATTTTATCCTTTTATATATTTAAAGAACTATCATTTTCTATTTTATGTAAAATATAAAAAAATGTGAATTTCAACAAATAATTTTATATTTAATATTTTAACACCATTTCAACCAAAATCTCATTTATTTTTAAAATTACTTTTTTACAAATATATTTATTATATAATTTTTTTCACTCATGTCATTTGTGTGTTATGATCTAATGTCTGTTATATATTTTTGTCTAGAAGTACTCATAATACCTTTTTTGTTATTCAAAAATAAAATAATATACAATTTTTATTGAAAAGAGGCATAGCCTAAAACAAGGATTCTATGTTTGGTAGAAGTATTATTTTTTACATTTTAGCATATGAGTGAATAATAACTAATTAAATTGGTAATATTTAGTCGATCACATCTGTAACACCTCTAACCCGTATCTGTCGCTAAAACAAGGTTACAGAACATTACCGAAGTTTACAGATCAATTACAGAAAATTTGTTATCATTTATTGTTCATATCCGAAACCAATTATATTGTCCCCTCTATGGGCCCTCGAGGCCCAAAATATGTATTAGAAACAAATCGGGACTAAATCGGAAGCTTATAGAATTTTTAGTGAAATTTAAAACATTTTCCTAGGTATAGGGGACACACACCCGTGTGGTCAGGCCGCGTGGCTCACACGGCAATAACATGCTTGTGTCCTAGGTCGTGTGGGCATTCAATGTGAAGCACACGTCCGTGTCCTTACCCGTGTAACTCTCTGACTTAAATCACATGACCAGCCACACGCCTGTGTGCTAGGCTGTGTGTACAATTTAATTTTCAAAATTTAGGTATAGAGGCTACACGACCAAGACACACACCCGTGTGCTAGGCCGTGTATCTCACACGGTTGAGACACACGCCTGTGTCTCTGCCCGTGTGATCAATTTTGAGCATTCTATTTCTCCATTTTTAAGATGCAGGGGACACATGGTTGAGATACACGCCCGTGTGTCTACCCTTGTGGACGAGAATAGGTCATTTTCATAACCACTTTCCTTGCCCAAATTTGCATTCAACCTACAATAACACTTCAATATATTCACCAATCAATTCAAGACATTAAAACCAAGCCAACTTTAACATTATGCATGATATATCATCACATGCATTCATGTATTCAAACTTACCTTTTTGTAAAACTTATATGTTTATCATAATTCAATCTAACCATTCCAAGCACACATGTATTGATCATGATATAATCTCATATATATATATATATATATATATATATTAAATATACTATCACTAGCCATTCCAATGGCTAGATTATATATATATTAAATATACTATCACTAGCCATTCCAATGGCTAGATTACAAAACAACCATTTACATGCCAACATTGGCCAAGTTAGCCTGTAAATGCCATTATACAAAAATAAGTTTGCTATTTATACCAAAATGAGCTGAAGGATAGTGTGATGATGCTCCGTCAAACTCCAACCTTTATGAGCTTCCGAGCACTATAAAACAGAGAAAAGAAAGTCAAATAAGCATTTCAAATGCTTAGTAAGTTCGTATAACAGAAAATTAAACTTATCAATCATAATCATTTAAAATAAGCATACAAAACATGCATCCAAATTGTTTTGGCCATTTGCATAAAACATACAATCTAAAGAAATTTTTTAGTCATATATTTCATGTAAACATCAAAAATCAAGAATGAGCTTATCATGTAATAACTTTCATAAACATGTGTTTTTCAGGTCATGTTTCCATATAACATGTACATTTCCATGAAAAATCTATCTTAAATTCGAGTTTAACCATGTTAAAACTTTGCCCGTTGAATTTATTTGAAATATCGGTGGATACACATGTAGTACACTTAAAGTGTACAAAACTGTAATCCGTCAATTCATATTCAGGGGTACTCATTAGAGCACATAATCAGGAAGCACATCCGTCAATTCATATTCAGGGGTACTCATTAGAGCACATAATCAGAAAGCACACTCTCGAGCCATATAACAGGATGCTCATGTGAGCCATGTAACAGGATGCTAATCCGGGCTATAACAGGAAACTCATAAGAGTTTAATACAGGAAACTCATTGAGCTTAACAGGTAACTCTGAAGAGTTATTATCAGAGAGCTCCGGATAGCCATTTAACAGGAAGTTCAAATGAGTCATATCAGGAAGCTCTGGAGAGCCATATAAGAGGACACTCATAAAGAGTTGCGTTTGTGTCCGCAATATATACAGGATCATAACCGATCAAATCATATAACAGGACACTCACAAAGAGCTGTGGTAGTCTACAACACATGCAAAGTCACTACCGATCAAGATGCTCACAGGAACCATATAATGGGAAACTCGAGAGGGCTTATAACAGGATGCTCGTCCGAGCTATAACGTGTCCGTAACATATGCAAGACTATAATCAATTCAGGAAATCTTGTATCCATCGAATTTTATTATTCAAACAGGATTTAACATTTATCGGGTTTTGTTAGATTTATATTCAATTTCATGTATAGGGCATTTATACAATTAACATACGCAACATTCAATTCGAGCATATAAATATACACATTTTAGTTATACGAACTTACCTCGACACTTGTTCGCTTTTGAAAATATACTAATCCGATACTTTTTCTTTTCCTCAATCTAACTCCTTATTTGATCTTTCCAGATCTATATAAATGAATTTTAACATCAATTTAATACATTTCATACTTAATTCAATTCTATTTACTTCATAGGCAAAATTATCATTTTGATCCTATACTTTTCATAAATGACAATTTTATCCTTAGGCTCGGAAAATGAAATTCATGCAATTTAATCCTTATTCCAAGCCTAACAGATTTTTACATATAATAATAACAGCCCATGAATTTCACAAAAATTTGAATTTTTCTATGGGTTTTACAATTTTTCAATTTAGTCCTTAAATCATAATTTCATCAAAATTCTTGTTGTAAAAGTTGTTTATCTATCAACAACCTTTCATTTTCTACCATAAATTTCAAAATTTTAGCATATTCATCCATGGAAAATTTTCAATACTTTGATATCTTTACAAATTAATCCCCAAAATAGATAGATTAAGTTACTACGATCTCGGAAATGTAAAAATTACTAAAAACGGGATAAGAATGCTTACCCAATTAAGCTTGCTTGATGTCTTTTCTCTTAGCTAGGGTTTCCATATAATTAATTTGGGGAAGATGATGAAATAAGATGATATTAGTCTATTATCATCTTTATTTATTTCAAATTCCAATTTAGTCTTTTCTTTTTTATAATTTTCCATGGATGATTCATCAAAAAATATCTACCAACTTCTCTTAATGGTCTAATTACCATATAAGGACCTCAAATTTTGAATTCTATAGCTATTTGATACTTATAGCTACTAGAACTCAACTTATACATTTTATGCAATTTAGTACTTTCCATAATTAAACATGTAATTGGTAAAATTTTCTTATCAAAATTTTCATATAATATTCCTATCATAATGCAGATCATGCAATAATATTAAAATATTTTTTTTGATTCGGGTTTGTGTTCCCGAAACCACTGTTTCGATTCCACTGAAAAAACGGCCTGTTACAACATCTCTTATTTTTAAGAAAGAGAAAGAAAAATTTTCGCTTATTTTTTACTGTGTTTGTACTTATCTTTTTAAATTTAAATTCGAATTTGTACTAAATATTATTTAATTTATGACTAATTATTATAATACATATGTAATAAATAAATAAATATTTTGCTCATGTTATTACACAAAAGAGAAGAATACAAAACAAAACTCTTCTTAGATTCCATTTTTACTTTTTGTACTTTCGAAAATAAAATATAAAGATTTAGGATTGAGGTTCAATTCTAGTAGGGACCGAAACTAGTTATTCCCTAAAGAAATCAATTCACGTCTAAATCAAGCGCCCCTGAAATCAAATCAAAATTCTCTCTTTTATCATTGCATCATGGAAGATTACTTAATCTCAACGTTTCATTTACATAAAATTTAACACTTACAGCTTGTTTGGTTCGATGAAATGGCAGCTATTCCATTCTGTTACTATTCTGTGAGCTACGGTAATTCACTTATTTGGTTCACCGTTAAGTGATTTCGTAGAATTTTATTGCACCTTTATTCTCTGAACTCTTGTAATAAGAATTCAGTGGTGAGAGTTTTGAAAAAAATGTTATTTCTTCTATCTCAAATCAGGGAATCACAAATCAAAGTCAAATTAACAATTTTTACTTTTTTATTTTAAATTAGACCAAAAAAAAATTCTCTGAGCGGAATATAGGAAGTTGATGTTGAGCTTACAAATCTAAAATGAATAAATCATAAGTTTTTTAATAATAATAATAATAATAATAATAGGTAGTCAGAGATGAACTAATGAAGCGATGACCGGTGCATGTAGCGACGATTGGCGGTGCATGTAGCAGTTCTCAAAATTGGCTTTTTTGGGTTCTTGAATGAAGAATATAGAAATATTAGGAAGATGGAGAGGGAATGGGACCAATAGGAACAAGCTAGAGAGAATAGAAATGGAGAAAAAAATGAGGAGGATCAAACTGGCAAGTGAAAACGTGTTTTTTTAGAACCTTTGAATGACTCTACTCCATTAATGAAATTTGAAAATAGTGAGATGAGAAAGATGAAAGGGAATTGGTGAGCGAGGAGAGCCTTGACAAAAAGATAATGGAGGATTAAATGAGGGGGCGAGGGGAGAACATTGGAAAAAGATAATTGAGGAATTAATGGGAGATCATAAGTAAAAGAAATTATCTATTATAATTTTTAGTATTGAATTATTAATATTTTAATACATTAAATCTTTAATATAATATTTTAAATATTTTAATATAAAATAATAATATTAAGAATATTATTAAATTATATTTAATAATAATTCTATTAAAATTTAATAAAAATAACAATAATTATATACCTAAAATATTTTTTTAGATTACTATTACAATTCTATTCTATCCCATTCAACTAAGCAATTGATTATTGATTATAACTCTATTCCATTACAACTATATTTTATTACATCTTTATTACATTACAATTCTATTCAACCAAATTTGAGGTTACTGTTTTTTCTGTGAATTCTTCTTGTTTTTTTCTATAATTCCATACCAGTTCCATTGCAAAAGCAGAACTACAAACCGAAACAGACCGGCAAAAACCACTTCAAGGGACGCCATGATGAAACATCTCTGAGGGGATAAACCAGCTGTAGCTATTGCCAGTGCTCGCCCATCAAGCTTGCAGGGGATGCTAAAACTTCCTGATTTAATGCCTTGTATTGTTATCTTCCCAACTTCTTCGGCTTTCATTTCCGCAGATGTGCTCGATATAATTTTGGTGATTTCCGGCATTGTTTTCCTTGCTTCAAAATTACAAATGTGGATGGTTAATTAATGCAATGAAAATTTTAATTAATTGACTTATTTTGTAGAAAATAATTATATTAGAAAAAATTCTAACCTTGTTCAGCTCCCGGAGTTCCAGTCACGGGAGGGAAAATTAAAGAAAGATGGATGTTATTCTCCAAAACTTCTTGTTGCAATGCTTCTGCTAATCCTCTAAGCCCAAATTTAGTGGCTGAATAAGCCGCGTAACCATATGTACCCACCTATATTTATTATATAAACCCACTTAAAATGGCTAAAAATAGCTACAAATATATATTTTTTTATTTTTCCAAATGATTATAAGAACGGCTAATATCTCATTTATTTTTTAAAAAATGTTTTTATGTTTTTTTTTTTAATTTCTAAAAAGAAAATGGGACGGGGATTGAATTTATGCAAAAATTATAATAACAGAGAAGATTATCAGTATTAAAACCTAAAACGTAACAACTAAGCTACAACTAAACCTGGCCGGCCATTGAAGACATAAGAGCAATGGAGGCTGGTCCCTTTTCTTTTCTATCCTTCATCAACGGCAAAGCTGCTTTGATGACATTGAAGCTTCCCATCAGATTCACATCTATCATCTTCTTCATCACATCTAGTCCTTGGGTCTCAAACTCCTCAACATAAAACACCCCATGGTTAACTACTAGAACATCGATACTGCCAGCCTCGTTTATCGCACGCTCAACGGCATCGTAGTCACGAACATCGGCACTAAAGATCGAGACCTCGACTTCATAGGCTTGACAGATTGATTCCTTTGCTTTTTGGAGCCGCTCAACGGAACGAGCCAAGAGGGAAATACGCGCTCCCTCCGATGCAGCTTGTTTGGCTATGGCTAGCCCGATGCCCATTGAACCGCCTGTTATGAAAACGTGTTGGTTTTTAATAGGTATGTTAATGGGCCGGGGCCGAACGATGAAGTAAAGGAGGAAGAGAAGGATTGGTAGGACGAGAAGACCGAAGAGCACCATTGAAGTTTAATTTGTTTTAGGGAGAGAAATAATTAAGGTTAAACAAGTATCTCTCTATATATAGGGTCTAACATTACTTACCCTTTTTTTCCTTGTATTCGGGAATAATACGCAAGTTTTAAGCATAAATCTCAAACCTGGTGTTGTACTGTAGTCTAGCAATTAAGCTTTAATAAACTCGATGATCTTTGGATGCTAACAGATGCCTGGGCCCTAACAGAGAATCAACACTAATCATGATTGCAAACATTGGGTTTATCTTCGTTTGGCTGTCCCCTTCATCTGTTTTTCAGTGAAGGATACGAAATTCCATCCTTAGAAAAAATCGGAGCTTCCTTATAGCCTCTAAGTACGTTGTCGTTTGACCTAATGCGCTAATTCTAACATGCTTTTCGCCTGCAGGCCCCAAATCCCTTTACCTGTAACGGTCACTGTTAGAGTAGTATGTTAAGACGTGTATATTGATTAGCATGTATGGTGAGCTGTCAGTATATATTAATTTCATTTGGTTGAAGTAATTAAGAAATATTATCCATTTCTAGTAGTTTTATGCCTAATTTTATTTTAAATTTTAAGATTTTAATTTAGATTTAATTTTTTTTCAAGATGAAAATATTGAAATTTAAGATAAAAATACTGATGTGACATAAAACTATTAGAAAAAAGGATACAAATGACGTAGCGTCACTGTTTCATCTAATTCTTTTTCAGTAATCATAATTTATCTAATTAGTTGATGTTCTCTTTATGATTCTAACTTGTAAAGTGAAATGGCAATTAATTAATGACAGGTGTAGAGAAGTAGTTTGATTTGAATTATAATAAAAGGTTTTAAGGTAACAAAAATTATTAAAAAAATTGAATCTTTAGAAAATAGTGTTCTCTATTGAGTCTTTATTGACTAAAAAAAAAATCAACTAGGCCCTTCTATTAACGGAAATTATTAGTTAACGGGTTTAATCGTTAAAAGTGTTGACATGGTTTAATCAAGAGATGCCATGTGGTAGGATGTTTACATGGCAAGCTATATTAGCAAAATAATTTCAATTTTTTAAAATTATAAAAAGTAATTTAAAAAATTATATCTAGAATAAACTTGGACAAATGGTTGTCCTGGTTCATTTGTTTGGACAACCATATGCCTATATTGTTCTATATGAGTTCAAAACTAAAAAATATTAATAATTATTTAAAATTATAAAAAAATTCAAAAATTTTATGAAAATAATTTATGAAAATAATTTTATTATTATAAAAAATTATAATAATTTTTAATAATAATTTATATATATAATTTGAATATAAATATTATTAATTCAAATTGAAAAGTTGCACCAATAATTTTTATATTCAAATGTTGTATATATAAGTTATTATTAAAAAAGTACTAATAAAAATTGTTGGATTTTTTATATATAATATATATTCGAATATATATAAATTATATGTATAAAATTATTGGTTTTTAAATTTTTTTAAGAATTTTTAAATAATTATTAAATCTTTTTATACTTTTTTTAGTTTTGAACTCAACTAAAACGAATCCGGAGAAATAGTTATCCAAATTCAAATGAACCTGGACAACCATATATCTACACTCATTTAAGATGTAATTTTTATTAATTATTTTTAAATTATTTTATACTTTTTTAGAAAAATATTTTTTAAAAAAAATTTGAAAATGTTTTAAAATTTTTTGAAATATTTTTACTAACGTGAACAGCAAACCGGTCAACTAATAATTTTCGTTAATGAAAATACTTAATTAATTATTATTTTTTCATTAAGGACTCTAATAGAATGCATTTTTTGAGGCTTAATTGATTTTTTTCATTTTTTTAGTAAGGACTTTTTTTTACTCTTAAACATATA
This sequence comes from Gossypium australe, assembly GCA_005393395.2. Taxonomy (NCBI): domain Eukaryota; kingdom Viridiplantae; phylum Streptophyta; class Magnoliopsida; order Malvales; family Malvaceae; genus Gossypium; species Gossypium australe. The sequence continues at coordinate 88,782,235 of CM016618.1, read as the reverse complement.
ATAGATTAATTACTTATAAATTTTGTTTATATATCCATGTTAGATGGTTTTATTACCAATTGAAATTGGGATTGGTTGGTAAATAGAATTGAAACAGGAGGACTAACATCACCTAGTATATCCCATATCTATGTTGTTAAGACTCTTTATTTTTCTTTTTAAATACAAACAATCCTCTTTATAATACCAAATATTTAAAAAATCAATTTTTTATGTTTTATTTTAACTTTTTATAACGGCTTTCCACTTATAACAACAACATCCATGATTATGAAATACGTTCTTTATTAAATTAGTTCTCTATAACAATAAATTGTCTATAACATCAATTAATATCGTGACACCCATTTTCTAATGTAGCGATATTGGTCTTATTTACTCTGCTTTTTATTTAAATAAACCCTGAATGGTTCCCATTTGTTACCAAACTTTAAACAGAGCCTAAAAATGACTTGAATAACTTAAGATAAGTCTATTTATGTTAAAATAAAGTTTTGAAATTGATTTTCGAGTTAAGTAGTCTTAGTGACCATATGACATCCCTTGCACTTGATGTATCGGATCATTTCGGGTGAAGGATGTTACAAACATATGCCAAGGAAAATGTTTTGAGAGGTGAAACTATCCAATAGGGAGACTAGTTATGAAACAACCGAGGCAACGTGGTAGTTCCGAGACGAGTCAGACTAGTGTCATTTTGAGGACGCGACGAGGGTGTTGCAAGAATGGGTGGGGGAGAATGTCAAGGGCTGCAGATTAATTAGGGCTCATTTGACCCACTTGAACTAGTCCGCTTCGTAGAACATATAGAGAAACCCATTTACTTGAAGTCTTGATAGCCTAATGAAACACTCCAGTAAAACTGGAGTTATCGCGGTGATTATTTTGTAACTTAAGGGAAAAGATTGTATAGAGTTTAAATCTCTTAGGACTCTTATTTTGTAGGTAGGTTTAATCTCGACCGTTAATGTAATTGAAACTGTGTCGTTGAATCATATACTTTTTTTTAGAATATTTACTCAAATACCTTGTGTGTATTTCTTGTGACTTTTCGAGAGTTAGATGAATTTGAAATTAAAATTTCACTTAAAAAAGTGCAGCTTACAAAGAATAAAGTTCTAACCTCGTGTGAAACTAGGTTGATCAAATTCTCATCACAAATAACTAGCAGATCATGAGAAGTAGTAGTAGTAGCAACACGTTTGAATTTCTCATTATCCTTTCTCCCTTGTTTATCACTACCGCCCTTGTTCTCTCTTTTCCCCTTTAAAAAAAAGGCAGTACTTTTATTTTTTCTCTATTTTTCTTTTTGAGTGTTACTTTTAATTTTCTGAACGTCTAAAATGTAAAAATATATGTGTCAATGTGTCGCCATTGTATTAAAAATAAAAGAAAAGAAAAATTGAAGTTTTTCGCGTATAATAGAATTTATGGCCGAACAAACAATTACTCTCAAAATTACGTATTAGAATAATCTTTTTTACTATGAAAATTCAACTCTAATTACCTTTTTAACATGGATCTATAATCTAGTTTTGCAAGTGAAACCATCTCAAAGTAATTATAACATATACATATGCATATACATATGTACATACACATACATATACATATACATATACATATACATATACATATACATATACATATATAAACCAAACATGCACACTTCTTATTTTTATTTTTATGTCTTTGTTTTAACCAGAGTAAGGTTGCTTCTACTGATTAACAATAGCGAGACGTTCATCTAAAATTTATTCCACTTGCTGTTTTTTATGCGAGTAGTTGTATTTTTCTATAATTGCATAGCCTCTCCATTGCAAAAGCAGAGCTACAAAGCGAAATAGACCTGCAAAAACCACTTCAATAGATGCCATGAGGAAAGATGTCTGAGGGGATAAACCAGCTGTAGCTATTGCCACTGCTCGTCCATCAAGCCTGCAGGGTATGCTAAAACTTCCTGATTTAATGCCTTGTATTGTTATCTTCCCAACTTCTTCAGTTTTCATTCCAGGAGATGACCCCAATATGATCTTGGTGATTTCCGGCATTCTCTCCCTTGCTTCAAATGTTAGTACAGAAATGAACTCCACTTTATAACTTCATAACAGTAAAATCTTGTCGATATACACAGTTATGGTGGGGCAAATGCAAACAAATTAAAAGTTAATCTATGATTTGAAAGAAAATAAAAATATATTCCAAACCTTGTTCAATACCCGAAGTTTCAGTAACGGGAGGGAAAATGATAGAGAGATGAATGTTATTCACCAAAAGTTCCTGTTGCAATGCCTCTGCTAATCCTCTGAGCCCAAATCTGGTTGCTGAATAAACCGCAAAACCATATATACCCGCCTATATTTATTAAATATTGTACATCATGAGTATAAGAATCATTCAAGGCTAATATCCCATTTGGTTTATATTAAACCTGGCCGGCCATTGAAGACATAAGAGCAATGGAGGCAGGTCTCTTGTCCTCTCTATCCTTCATCAACGGCAAAGCTGCTTTGATGACATTGAAGCTTCCCATCAGATTCACGTCTATCATCGTCTTCATCACATCTAGTCCTTGGGTCTCAAACTCCTCCATGTAATACACCCCATGGTTAACTACTAGAACATCGATAGGGTCAGCCTCTTTTATCGCACGCTCAACGGCATCGTAGTCACGAACATCGGCACAAAAGATCGAGACCTTGACTTCATAGGCTTGACAGATTGATTACTTTGCTTTTTGGAGCTGTTCAACGGAGCGAGCCAAGAGGGAAATACGCGCTCCCTCCGACGCAGCTTGTTTGGCTATGGCTAGCCCGATGCCCATTGAACCGCCTGTTATGAAAACGTGTCGGTTTTTAATAGGTATGTTAATGGGCCGCGGCCGAACGATGAAGTAGAGGAGGAGGAGAAGACCGAAGAGCACCATTGAAGTTTAATTTGTTTTAGGGAGAGAAATAATTAAGGTTAAGCAAGCATCTCTAACATTATTTACCCTTTTTTCCTTGTATTCGGGAATAATCCTCAAGTTTTGAGCATAAATCTGAAAGCTGGTGTTGTACTGTAGTCTATCAATTAAGCTTTAATAAACTGGATGATCTTTGGGTGCTAACAGGATGCCTAATAATCAAATACTAACTATCATTTCAAAGATTTAAAAAAAGAATTCATCTTCTTTTTCTATTTATTTATAATGCAACTACATGATATCATACAATAGAAATAAGAGCAAAGCAGGTGAAGCCGACTCATTTTCAAGAATAAACAAAAGAGAATCCTAAAAGAGAAAAGGCAAGTGGCGGCTGCTAGTGGAGTTGATTATATCTTTTGGTAGCTACCATACATATATATTAGGACAAGTAAAAGGAAATTTAATATATGTTCCCCTTGCTTATAATTTATATTTGAGGTAACATTTATAGAAAAGAATTGAGCCGCCTTAAAGCTTCTAAAATATTTTGTCTTTGACCAAATGCACTGACTCTAATATACTCTTCGCCTCCAGGTCCAAATCCCCTCCCTGGAATTGTCACTATGTTTGTTTTCTTCAGAATTTCAGCGAATACATTCCAGGAACTCATTCCTGGAAAGTGTACCCATATATAGGGTGCATTCTTCCCACCATAAACCTTCCATCCAAGTGATGTAAATCCATCTACCAGTATTTTAGCATTCTCCATGTAGTAGTCAATCACCTTGCATAGGTCCTACAACCATGGTAACAGCAATATATATAGACTACTATATAAAAATTTAAATATAACTTTATTTGATATCTAATTAACATAGGGTCCAATTATGTACCTGATAACCATCTGTTGAAAGGCATGCAAGGCCTCCAGCCTGGGCAATATTTGATGCGCCATTAAAGCAAGTGCAAACAATGCGGTTGAAATCCTTTATAACAGGGAAGCCGTTGGAGTACAAGAGCTCCTCAGGGACCACCGTCCAGCCAAGTCGGACGCCTGTAAAACCAGCAAATTTGGAGAAGGATGAAATTTCAATGGCAACCTGCAATGACAACCCTTCTTCACGTTAAAAATTGCAGTAAATCCAGGTGATAAACGAAGATGATCGAATAAAACTGACCAACCTACCTCTTTGGCTCCAGGAATTGCAAAGATGGACCGCGGGCTTCCATCTCTGATATAAGCAGCATAGGCAGAGTCATGAACTATGATCGACCCTTTGGCCTTTGCGAACTCTACGAGTTGCTTTAGTTGCTGCCATGATGCAGCATGGCCCGTGGGATTGTTTGGTGAACAAAGGAAAATGATATCTGTCCTTGGGATTGTTGATAGATCAGGGAAGAAATCATTCTCAGGCCCGCAGTTCATATAGATAATGTTCCCATACTTGCCTGTTTCCTCTTCTAACTCACCAGCTTGACCAACCACGACACTTGAATCAATATAGGCCTGTCCCCAAAAATTTTGGCCCATCAAATTGGTGGCAAAGAGCGTGAAAGTAAAATAAGGTTAAATGAAAGACTTGATAATAAGCTTACAGGGAAAGATGGGTCCTGCACAGCCACTGTAACATTGGATCCTAGAAGCATCTGCAAATGGAGTGGTTAATCATTTGTATTCAGATGATAGACTGATACAATGAGTATGAAATGGTTGGTACCTGAAGGCGAGAAATGTCGCATTGTGCACCGTCCGATACGAAAATCTCATTAGCTTTAATACCCATATCCTGGTAAAATTTTCCTGCAACTGCCTTCCTTAATGCCTGCAAAAAAGAAAGGAAGATCTTTCCACATTAAGCTTAGCTACATGGGAAAAGAAAAAGAAAAAAAAAAGACATAATTACCATGTTGCCTTGTTCAGCTCCATATCCTCTATAACCTTGAATCGTTGATAGGCCACGAACTTGCTGCAATTTCATAAACCAGCAAAAAAAAGGTTGAAAACATGAAGAAATGGAGAAGTACTTTTAAGTTCAACAAGGCTAATTGGTTAGTACCTCAGCCATTGCTAGTGTTATGGTGTCTGGTATAGGCTGTGTTGTATCGCCAATTCCAAGTCTTATTAAGCTTGCATCTGGGTTCTTCCGCAAGTGTTCAGATTCATGCCTGGATATCTAAATAAGGGAAATACCAAAGGTAAGGCCATGGAAGAGTCTAAAGAAGAATTTTAGAGATTTCATTAAGTCATATATGATACTACTGCAACTTCTGCATTTCATGCAGACGTTAGCATATGAGAAAATAAACATGCTAACATAAATTGAGATGCACCCACGGCCATGATCCCACCTCAGGAAAAAGATATCCACTACGTAGTTTCTCCAAGTTCGAATTTCGTGGGACCTTCGTGCAATGACCTACAATAATGACATGGAATTCATACTGGCTAATTAGTACAAAACTTCGAGTACGAGAATAAGACTCTCAAACAATACAATTTCATAACATTTTCACATCTGACACATATTCATATCCGATAATCATATTCATCAAAATTTTGAGGGAAAAAAATAAATAAATACTTACCAACTATGATTTCATCATTTGATTTTGAACTGTAAATTACACGGAAAAGAAAAGTGTCATTCAGAAGCAAAAGTACTGAAAAAGATGATAGTATATAAGAAACATTTGATTAATATAGTCAATAACCTGTTCCAACTTTCTTTAGGTTGTAATAACACTGCATGAGGCATGCAAACCCGGGATAAGAACTGAGAATAATACATTGTGTGTGTTTCAGATTTGGGGTGAAGGGCTTTTGATTATGGGATATTGTTTAATGGGATCTACAATGGATATATATACTTAACATCGTGACCGACTGAGAACAATGAACAATGGGGGACCATCACTATTTGTGGATCATGCGCAACAGAATTTGCCGTGGAGGTTCCTGGAAACAAACAAAACATAATGTGATCAATCTGCTCACGCCACCACCCATTTGACTGCATGAAGATACTATTTTCCACTTATGTTGTCTAAAACACGAGAGATAATATTGTATACCAATAATTTTATAGTTATAGGGTATAACTTATATTAGCATCATCTTAAAAATTTATATTTAATATTTTTTTTAACTTAAATTAACTTTAATTACATTATTTAAAATAATTAATTTTTTAAATAATAAACAAATATCTTTTCTTCTTTTACAATTTTTTAATCATTCCAAAAGTTAATATTTTTTTATTTTTGTGGAACCTATTTTTTAAAAAGAAATTAACTTTTAACCAAATAACGGTTTGATAATACAATCTCTGGTGGTTTTAATTTTTTAATGTTCTATTAATGTTTTTTAAGCTTCTTATTTAATTTTTAATTGTTAGTTTTATTTTTTATTTATTTTCAATTTTTTCTTTTATCTCTTCTTTTAATTTTTAATTATTTATTTCAGATTTTTTAAATTTAGAGAAAATGCTATATATAAATGAATGTATACTACCATTTGTACATTTTAAAATTTGGTGATGTAAGGTTATTTTATGGGTATCTAAATATTAAATATTTCAAAATCATCATAACTTAAATTATTCTTTTCTTATATCTTATTTAAAAGATTATTTTCCATATTTATAGCCCAACATTAAATTTCCACACTACAGCATGCTTTTCCAATGCAAAAACTTCTACCCTGGATGATTCCTTGAACTTACCACGATTTGTAATGTCCCATTATTTAACGAGGCATCAATTTTTTTTTTCCAGAAAAAGTCTATTGCAACATTAATAAGACTACATGCATGGTTAATTGAGTCTACTAATTTAAGAAGAAAGTTGATTCAGCCACATGGCACAAGCTAATTCACTTTTTTTTTAGGCACCATGACTCCGTCAGCTGCTAGTGGTGAGCCAACCAGTGGCTGCTTAAAAAGGAGTCGTGGGGCAGCTGAATTGTGACCAAATTTGTGGGACATTTTCCATTACGATGCTGACTTTGCATTGATGCGTTCAAAGACGCATTGGGAATTGGTTTTAGTGAATGGATTGAAGGTTTTGCATGGAAATTGAAAAACACCATACATGGAAAAGCATCTCACCTTTCATAAATTTTTGGTGATAATATATATATATATAAAATAACCTCATTTCAACCACAGGGATTTAAATTGCAGTCGTGGCCGCGTTTTCGGTCGCGTTGCGTTTATCGCGGTTACGGACATAACGGATGCTATTGCAGTCACTGCGAGTATTGCGGTTGTAAATTTTTAAAAAAATTCACACAAATTATTGTAAAACATAATAGTGGTTTCGGCAGTAACGGTTTCGAACGGTGCCACTACCACTATATAACGGCCGCTATTTCAATAACGTACCGCTATTTAAATCCCTGTTGAACCACTAATGGAGATTAACAGCTTGGGGTGAGAAACAAGACACGAATGTAGAGTTTATAAGCTTATCATCCAGGATTGTCCTTTAACTTAGACTATACCTTCCATCAGTGTCAGTGTGGAATTTCGTATATCTCTCTCTCACTCTCATGAGACTGGAAAAACTTTGCTTTGCCTTGCTCGATTCTCCAACTTAGATACTATACAATTAAGTGCCTCAGGCTCTATGAAATAGACTTATTTTATGGAACTGAAAATCCACCTAAATTTTGGGAGGATTTCCGTAAATATATTATATCTAAAAAATAAATTTAAAATAAAAATTTAGATCCATTTAAAATATGAGCCACACTTGATTCAAAACTTCAATCCAATTAATTTTTTAAAGTTTATAATATAATATATTATATTAACTTTATATATGTAAATAACACATAAAATTTAAATTTATAATAATGCATAGTATTATATAATGTAAACATTTTAAAAATATATTATTATATATAATTTTTTTAATAAATGAAAATAAAATTATTAAATAATATAAACAATTTTTTTAAAAAAATAAAAATAATATAAGTGAGCCTAAAATGAGCTTCAGTGAATTTGAACAAATATAAACAGGGGCGGATTTAAGGGGGGCTGGCAGGGCCTAGTCATAAAATGGAAAATTTATCATTAAGGTCTTTATAATTTATAAAATTTTAAATTAATAATGGTAAAATTGCACTTTATCCCCTCCCAAAATGATAAAAATTTGATTTAATCCTATAAAAATTATAATGATATAGGCTATTAAAATGGAAAAATTATATTTTTCCAATCATAAAAATATATAATTTAATTTCAACTCTAAAAAAATTTCTAACTTCGTCCCTACCTCCTAAATCGTATTTTTAGATCCACCAATAAATATAAAATATATTAATATTAACCTAACAACACCTTTACCAAAAAAATGTAATGAGAAGCACTAATCCCGATATTCATTTATTAGTTTACGTATTTCAAATATAGTGTAATGAAAAAGACTAATCCCAATAATCTTTTATTAATTTACGTATTTCTTTCAAATAGAATGTAATGAGAGAGACTAATCCCAACATTCATTTATTAATTTACGTATTTAAAATATATAAAAAAAAACAAAACAAAACAAAGTTATTTACCCGTATTGTAGATTGGAATTAGAATAGTAGAGAGTTTAAGATGGGGTGGCCAGAAAAGGTCCAAGAAAAGAAGCAGTGGTTGACTTTCTCTCCACCACGTGCAGGAGCTTCCTCTGCAGGCCTGAATTTCCACATGTTCAAATGAATGCTTTACTATCAATCAAACACCGCAATTTTATACCCCCACATAACTCCCACACACAGCCTATTCTTAATTTTCTCCTCTCCTTTCCCCACCTTTCCACACTCACATTCATTGAATTTAAATTTAAAACAATAAATTAAATACAAATGTCCCACCTCTTTTATTCCATCTTTTTTATTCATAACTTTAAAACCAACCTTTTAAAAATCAAAACACTTTACTTTTACTCTAAGGTTAAAGTTTAATCGAATGAGATTAGTTGGATTGAAAATCGATTGATAGATTGATTCGAGGAGTGATTTGAATTGGTTAGATCATGAATCGGTACAAATTGGTTGAATCAGCTAAAAAAATTAATTGAACTAGATCTTTCAAAAGTTTTTAACTTTTTAATCGAATCTGTTAAATTAGTTGGACCAAAAAATCGATGATCTGACTGATTCGACCATCAATTTTATTTAAAAAATATTAAAAATTTAACCGTGATACATATGTAAGTGCGTAGTTTTGATATTCAAATCACATGGCCATCAATATATTAAAAAAAAACCACCCACATTAATAAATTAAATTGTACTTTAAATATTATTTAGTAGAGAGATAATAAAAAATATTTTAAGAATGAGATAGAAAGTTATATGAACTGGTAAGTGAATGTGTATATAAAATTATATGAATTGGTAAGTGAATGTGTATATTAAGTCGTATGAATCGATAAGTGATATAACATAAATAAAATAATAATATTTTTAAGATTTGAGTAAGTGGTGAAATTTGAAAGTCTAGCAATAGCTCTATTTCTCTCTTACTTTCATTGTATCTGGATTTTACCAATATACGATGCAGGCTGAGATTAAATAAGTTATCTGCATCTCTTAAACCAATTCTTTGAAGGCATCACAGAATGCGCCACAAAGGCAACACAAAATACGCAAAAAATGCATCACTGAAGATGTCACAAAGGCATCACAGAATACGCCACGAAGGCTTTTCAGAGGATTTTGTGTTTATTGTTCCAACGTACCATCTCTATGTGTGCCATGGGGTTTCTCCCACATGGTCTTACACATATCTTCATGTCGTGTTTTGTTAGTCCGGTTTACATCTCACTAGAGGCTACACCATGAATATCCTCATTGTCATATAATGCCATGAGTCTCTACCACTTGGTCTTACATATATCTTTATTCGTAATCTGCCAATCCGTTAGCATTATAGCTATCCTACCAGAGGCATCACATCCATAATTACATATATTACGTCATATCCGGACACTCCGTCGAGCCCACATTTCTCCAACATTATCAACCACGCATCATACATATAGCATAAATACACATTCATGTAGACTTCACTCATACCCATAAAAGAAATATATTTCTGTGCATGCTTACCACACATCAACATGTTCATTCAACATCGTATACGCTTCATGTGCAAACATATAATTGTTTCCCAGAAAACACTTACAGTCATGTAGATGCTTCACGAGGCTCACACACATTCGTTCAGTTACTTTAGGAGACATGCACCATTACATGAACATCAATCATATGAAGATTCTATTTAGAATGACATGCAAGGGTCGAGGCTAGGGGCTCACCTGAGACTTCAACTCAGAGTTTATGTTTCGATGATCCTACCCTAACCAACAGCAACAACTGCTTAAAAGATTATGGAACTTCCATTAAAATCCCATTTGCAGACAGTTTACTAACATCACAATTACAAATGACTCCCATGCAAGGCCTCCTATTAACACCCAACTGTTTTTGTCTCTTAACATCCTTACTCTTCCAAAATCATAATATGCAGAGCTATCAAACTTATCAGGAGGTTGAAACATTCACCGATTAACCCAAAAACCTTAGCTTCTAGTTTAACAAAGAATAAGAGAATATTTAAGTTCAAAAGAAGAACTAGAACATAGAACGGAAGGTACAAAAACCATCTCTATATTTCCTCTTTACCATATATATATACTCAGTTCCTCTTAGTGGATTTTGACAAGTGTCGAATGCATACAAAAATTGTCTCTTAAATGCCCTACAAAAATTTGGAAAAATATAAAAGAGAATCTGGTACAGATGCAGTTTAACCAGTCAATCCATTCAGTTGACTCCCAACTAATCACGTTACCGAACACACTTACACAGTGTTCGAGCAAACTATACATACCATACTTTTGGCAGTAACCCTTTAAAGTCGTGCTTTTGATAATGATCTAATCTTCCATAATTTTCTTATACACTTGATATGCACGTCATGCTCAGTCAAAATTCTGAGGCGTACTCTTCGGTTGGCATACTCTTCTTCAATTGAGAAACATCCCGAGATAAAATCCTCAAATTCTACATGGGCGGAAACATTATGCGCCTGGATTTAACTTGTCAAAATTCTCAAAAGTGGCGGACTATACTACAATAGTGCGCCGAAACAGGTAAATGATTATATTACAAATTAAACATATTCACGAACAATGTTAATGAATAATAAACAATAAATAAATGTATATCTTATTTTTATCTATACAATAATCAAATAATATTAATAATTATATTACAAATAAATCAAATTAGCACACAAATAATAATTTTATTAATATATAATAACCAAATAATAAACAAGTTTTAAGAAAAGCTTCAAAATGAACATAAAAGAACTGAACAAATTTTGTTCATATTTGGTTAATTTAATAAACGAGTCTTAAAATATTGTTCATATTAATTTATTTAGCATAATAAACAAATAGAAACCGAAATATTAATTAACTATTTTCGGACACACTATTTATTTATAACATTAGCTATTTGAGCCCTTCTTTAGGCAATTAACTAAAGATTTAAGGGTATTGATAAAACAAAAGATTAAACAATTACCTTTTGGAGTAACTTATTATAAATCCCGCAACCACCATATCCATGTCAAAATATGTGTGGGGACCAACAAGCAACTGAAAAAGGGCCAGGCCCGACATTAGGACAATGAGACGAACTCCCAACTTAAGGCAACACCGAGGTTGTGACGAGCATGCATGAGACGTCACGATAATGCGACGTATTCTCTAAGTAAACAATTGCGTTTTTGACTTCAAGTAAAAAAATTTCTCTCAGTTGGACTCTAATTATTTCATTGATATTTTGATATGATTAGAATTCTAATCTAAGCCTATTTAAAATAATCATTTTATCCCTGTTTTGATATGTCAATCAATAAGAGTTTTTCTTGAAAATGATAAGATATAATTGCAAACGAGTTTTGGTGAGAGTTTCATGATAATTATGGAGATAATTTTGTTCCCGAATTATGATTTTATTTTCAAGATTTGAGTTTGTACATTTAGTATATTTAATTTTATTTTCCAAATAAAATATTGTGTTCGTTCTTCTTTATTTTTATTATCTCATTGTTTATACAGGACAATACCAACTATGTATGAGGATAAAGGACCCACAAAGAATGGGTAAAAGCAATCACATTGAAATTCTTAATATTCAACGAGAAAAAAAAAACCCCTTTAAGGCACTTTGGTATTTTATTTGATTAAAACTGTAACCTGACTGACATAAAGCTGCATGTAAATTCAAGTCCAAGGACATAGTAATAGATATTTCCCTCATTAAACTCAAGTAAATCAGGGAAATCTGTCAAGTGAGAGTAGGAAAAAGTAATCAAACCCTAGCAGTTCAATCTCCAATCATATGGCTGGTATATCACCTTCAACTGAGCATCAGCAATAATCTCCAGCAGAGCTTCTGAGTCAGTTGGCTCCAAGTAATTTGAGGCATGTTTCAATACCTCTACTTCATTCTTCCCAAAATCAACACTATACCTGTTTGTGGATTATTAGCAAGCAACATTAAGTTATTTTTTCCAGAAAAAAAGTATATGAGAATCAAGCTTACTAGATTAGTAAATCTCTGGTTAACCAAGGAAGGCATATGCATATGCATTTGCATTCCATCATCCATCTTTTTCTAATTCGAAGGTTTATCAATTTACTAAGCTTGGTGTTTGGTGCAAAGGTTACGGTAATCTTGCATATCTTTTGCTGATCTTTGAAGTGAACTATATTTACATATAATGGGAGGTTCTAACTGCTACCCACTATTACCAACTCAATTTTGAATTTACCAAAAAGTTAAATAAGACAATAACATTGATGTCATTTAGGTCATATTTCAATTAAATCTTTATCAACCAGTGACTTTTCTGGTATCTCTCTCTTTCTAAATAAAATATTAAAAAAAATGCAGTAACTTCTAATTGTCATCCCTAAATTTCTCTTGTAACTCCCTTTTTCATTTTCTTTTTAAACAAAGCATTATTATTATCACAGAAGTGTGCAACAGGCGACTAGAAAATTAAACATTGTTAGTGCTGTAATTTACACTAATCATGGCTTGAAGTGCCATATATGGTTTTCCTGCATTTCTATAGCTTCTGAATCCAACTTAGGCAACCCAAGATAATTCTACCACTAAGAATTTCTGTATGGTTAGATTATATACGCTAAAATGAAAACAGCAGTTTTTTAAAATTCCCTTGTGCCTATGCCAATGAGCCAATGAGTTTTGGAGTGCATGCATGTGTGTGTTAGTGTGGCTGTGCATATACCTGTTGTACAAGCCCAAATTTGCCCGGGCCCGGATAAACAAAAATTAATGAAATAATAACAGGTAAAAAATCCAAAAATAGTCCAAATGTCCTTTTTACAAGCCCAAAACCCCAAGACCCATTAACAACCCACCAGAAACTTAACCCAAACCTACTTATCCTAACCCAAACTAACCAAACCCAAACCAAAGCCCGACAAGCACAAGCCCAAAACACTAAGCAGAGAACCCTAGGGTTCTCTTCGTCCCAGCGCCGCCGCGCGTCTCTGCACGCGCCCCGCGTCGCTTCGTCCTCCAACGCGCTCCTTCCCCAGACCTCGTTTGTCGCCCGCGTGCTCCTGGCTCCCCAGACACCACGCTCCTGCCCCCACGAGCGCACCATGCCCCGAGCGCCTCGTCTGCCGCTCCCGCTTCCACACCATCGGCCTCGTCCATCATCTGCAACAGCGCACAAACGCGACAGGGGGCACTAACGGCAAAAACCCAAAGAACAATAGAAAAAACAGTGTAAATCCGTTATAAAAACGGAAGAAAATACTCTTGTGAGGTCTTCTTCGGCTTCGAACAAAAAACAATAGACTAGAAAGACAGAAAGCAAAAATCAAAGTCGATTTTTTTTCTTTTTGGCTTCATTTTTACGATCTATCAGAAATCGAAGAAACGAGTTAAAAAGGTTGTTCTTTCGTTAATTTTCTCGTTTTTTTTATCCTCCGTTTTCTCCTACTCCCTTTATTTCTACTCAATGTTTTAAAAAAACGGAATGCAAATACTAACCACGAAACAAAAAATACCAAAAAGAAAGAGTTACCGGAATCCACCGACGCACCGGAGAATCCATTCCGTCGTCGTTGTCGGGTTCGAAAGCGGGCTTCAGGGGTGCTCTGAATTGGAGGTCGGACGCTCCTGGTGCGCTACGTTGGCCGCCGTGCGATGGTGGTGCAACGGACGGCGCGATAGGTGGCCAAAAAGGGGAGGTCGAGTGTCGATTGAAAAAGGGGGGAGACGGCTGCTATTCTATCTGCTTTCAAAAGAATTCTGCAAAAAAAACCTAAGGCCAAAGTGCTAAAAATGGGTGTTTTGACAGCAAAGGGAACGGCGCCGTTTGTTAAAGGGAGACCTGCGCATATCCCTCAAAGGGATAATTGCATACTTGGTCCCCCTCACTTTGAAGCGCATGCCATCGTGGTCCCCCCAATACCCTTTTAGCTATTTACGATCTAGGCCCTAAATTCCGTCCTATTTTTTAATTTCGTCTTTATCCATTTAATTTATTCGTAAAAAACAAAAAAAAACAAAAACAACTCTTTATATTTATTTATTTTAAATGACGTTTTGTATATTATTTGTTTCGAGAAGTTTTACATCCTATCATATAATTTCTTTCGTACTATTTATACCAAACTATTATATATCGACTTTTGAATCTTATATGTTCATATATATTTCTTTTAAAATGGTTTTATATATATATATTTATTTCTGGACTTTTATTATGGCATTTTAAGATGCTCCATATATATATTATTCATCTTCAACTTCTGTTGCATATCATGCACGTAAAATTGTTTTGTTTCTATTTTGGGTTTGTTTTGTATATCATTTTCTTGTGTTATTTCGTCGTTCCTTGATTGTTAATACCAGTATTTAAATGGTGCATATTGCTCGATTATTGTCATGACGTTCTTATCCGTGTATCTCATATCCTTTGTGTATTACTGTTCATTCGTACTACATAGTGTTCATGCATTTTCGTTCTGTACTCATTGCCATGTTCTTATGTCATCATGTCATGAATTAAGTCCTAGGCACTTATTTTACTTAGATCGTCCTTTTCTTAATCCAAATGAATCATGCTTGTCTTTCCAATGTTGCACTCGCTATCGTTGTAAAATAAAAACTTTCAAAAAAGGGGTAATATTTCGCGTTTTGGAAATTTGAGGAAATCGTGCCCAAACTTACTGGGTTTCGATTTTTCTCGTTTAACCTAAATAATGGAATATCCTTTAAATCGGGAAATACAGTTTTAAGATAAAAGGTTTATTTTCGAGGGAGTAAAGTGTTGGACCCTAACTTACTGGGTGTGACGTTTCGTTGTCTCGAGATAAGGATTTCTAAAATAATTTGAAATAAAAAGCTTATTTCCGAGAGTACAAGGCGTTGTGCCCTAGCTTACTGGGTGTGACAACCTCGGTACTTCGAGATAAGAGTTTCTAAAACAACAAATAGTCCGAATTTGTGCCCTAGCTTATTTCTGGAGTATTCAAGGTGCCGTGTCCAAACTTACTGGATGTGGCATTTCGTTTTCTCCAAAATAAGATGGCCTTTGATGATTATTTCGATTAATTCACACGTTTTAAAATCGACATTAGTAACAAATGATCGTATTTTTTTTTTGTGTTCGTTCCCATTCTTCAATTTTGACGATAAGATATTAATTAATCGATTTGGTACCGATTTTGGGCGTGACGAGGGTGCTAATCCTTCCTCGCACGTAACCGACTCCCGAGCCCACTTTCTCAAAACTCGTGGACCAAAATGTTTTATTGGTGGCCCGATCGCACCTAATAAAGATCGGTGGCGACTCCCATTTCTATTTTCAAAACCCAAGTTCGATTCCCGCCTTTTCAAAAAGGATGGTTTCGACAGCTTGGCGACTCCACTGGGGACGGCCTACGAGAGTCGAGCCGAAAATCGATTAATTCTAGTATTTTTGTCAAAATCTGAAAATATGGTTTAAAACCTCGGTCATTTTGTCGTATAACATTCTTTATTTTCATGGTTTCTCTGATAATGCGCTTTCTGTGGTTTAAATCTCAGTGTTTTTGCATATTGCATCACATTGACTCGTAAATTTTACCCTTTAAGTGGGAGTGAGAAGCTATGCCTTCGTGAGGTTTTCGCCTCCGCATGGGCTAGTGGACCGCTTCCGGGACACATCTGTACCTATGCGCTTCGTGAGGTTTTCACCTCCGCATGGCCATAGGGAAATGTGTTCCCCTGAACTGAACTTAATCCATATGAGCCTATAATGGGTGAGGATTGAGGAATCTGCTAGTTCAGGTACCCTTACTTTAGAACCGAGCTACATATAGTAAACCTTAAGAGCCCACCTTATGTAGAGATGAGTAAACCCTAATGGTCACCCGAAAGGATGCTTGATTATTCCTTGCTTGTTGCCAGCTTTATAAATGTGGTACTAACTTGTTGTGTTTACTGTTACTGCATGGCATCTCATCATGAAGGGTGTTGATTCGCATTCAGTTACCGAATAGAAAAGCTCATCATGGAAAAGGGGTTTCTTGATAGAGTGGAGGACAATGCGGCCGTCCGAGTATGGGCTAAGACAGTGCAGCAAGAGAAAGGTGATAGCCTGGCCAAGGGGCACATTTCAGAATCACAGGACTTCACTCGCATCAATGTGGCCCAAAATGACCTTCAAGAGATGAAAGAGATCTGGGATCGGTGGGATAACGAGACTAAACAACTATTCTACTGCAACTATGGTGACTTGCCCTACTTGCTCGATATCAAGATAGACAGACACTTGTTTCGAGCTATCACCCAGTTCTGGAACCCGGCGTATAGTTGTTTCACTTTCGGAAAGACAGATTTGGTGCCAACCATCGAAGAGTACACGGCTTTGCTTCGCTGCTCTAAGATCCACCCTAATAAGGTTTATTCCAGGACCAGCGCCCTGCCTTTTGTGAAAAAATTGATGAATATCACTGGGATGAATGAACAATGGGTTGCAGCTCGAAGTCAGCAGAAAGGTGATAACAAGTGCATTCCCTGGAAGAACTTGAAAGGGTTGGTCTCAGGACATCCCGATATAAGGAAGAGAGTCGACATCCTTGCTCTTAGTATCTATGGATTGGTAATCTTTCCCAAAGCTTTAGGGCACATAGACGAAGCAGTTTCAGATTTATTTGACCGGTTAGACAAAGGGGTCACACCAGTCCCAGTAATCTTAGCAGAAACTTTCAGGTCCTTGAATGCCTGTCGAAGGATGGGAGAAGGCAGATTCATTGGTTGCGCGCAGCTCCTGTTGGCTTGGTTCCATAGTCACTTTTGGAAGTTAGAAAAGGTCTCTCGTCGAGCCTTCTTCGAGAATTATTCCCCGCTAAAAGAAATAGCGGCCACACCGAGGCGGGACGACATTTCGGAAGAGAAATGGATGGTTATTCTGCAGAATCTACGAGACGAAGACATTGAATGGAAGGCCCCATGGTTAGTCCCAGATGAAATCTTGTACCGGTGTGGCGATTTTGACTGGGTCCCGTTGCTCGGGATATGGGGGGCTATTGGGTACGCTCCATTACTCGTACTAAGGCAATACCGGTCAAGGCAGTTCATACCAGCAACGCAAGGATTAGCTCATTGCGAATTCACATACAAAGACGACAATTACAAAAAGAGAGTTCGAGAAATAACAAATGCGTGGAACCAAACGCGCAGAATGAGGATATTTGCTGCAAACCCAATGGCAACCCCAGAATACGATTGGTGGCGAAGTCAAAGGAGCAACGACAACATCCCCGCGCCAAGCCAAGAGGACATTTCACCTTTAGAGGAACATTTGCGGGTTACCCCATCTGAATTAGAAATCATCAGACAAGACTTCGAGAACAAGAATCGGGAATTAGGAAAGAAGATAGAGCAGCTGGAAGATGAGAAGATGCAGTTAGGACTGGAGGTCGATATCTACAAAATGGAAGCCGAGAAAGTAAGAAAAGGAAAGGGCAGGGTTGAAGAAGATCTGAATAGCCTAAAGACAGATTACAAGAAACTGCGCACGTCAATCAGAACCGCTGGTTTGGGTAAGACCTCAGAGCAATGGCGGCAAGAAATCAGAAAAGAAAAGACTAGGGCCGACCAATGGGAGAAGGAATTCCAAGATGCTCAAGTACGCGAAAACATTTTGAAAAAGAAACTGTTGGAAAGTCAAAAGGAGAAAGAGGAGTTACGGGCTCGAGCGACAGAACTGGAAAGGTCACTGCATCTGTATCGAAATCGCAACTCGGTAAGTGAACTAAGAGCCAGCCAAAGCAGGGTCGAGGAGCTAAAAAGAGAGATGGAAGGGCTCAAAACCGCACTACAAAACGGTGAATGCCAAGCTGAACTCCTTAACGAACGTTGGAAAGAACAGTTCCGCCATTCCCAAGAACAGGTCAGGAATAGAGATTACGTGATGGGTGAAGCCCTGGCTCAAGTACGGGAGGTAGCTGATCATTTACAAACCCTGGCAGCCCGAGCCGATATATTGAGTTTAATGTATGAGTCAGGATCTGACCGAGGCCAAAATCTAGCTCGGCTCCTCAAGGAAGTTAAAGATTTAGGTGTTAAGGCAAAGTCATATGTATGATCGTCCGCTCTATGTAAAGAAATTTGTTTTCCAGCAAAGTTGATCTAATGGAACTGAATTAAAATCAACACTTTTCTTGCATCTGTGCATTCATTTCATGCATTTGTATGGCATTTCATGCATTTGCATCGCATCATATCATATGCATTTAAGACCATGGGGAGGGCCTAATGAGCTAAAATATACAGAAGAGGAAAAGAGAACCTGGAAGACAAACATCCATACGGCACTCGCGCTAAAACAAGGAAAATGGATCAAAGGCTAGAGCAATTTCAGGACCAGGTGAAAGCACAGGAGCAGCTAATTAAAGTTCAGCAAGAGATGATGGAAAAGATGATGGAGTCCCAAAAGAGTATGACGGCTCAAATGGCTCAAATGGCCCAACAATTGGAAGGATTCATGGAAAGGGGAAAAGGCCCCATGACCATCACGGGAGGGGAGAATGAAGGTATTCCCTCGGGATCTACCCTACCGCACGTGTCGTCACCGCACGAAGAGTACCCCCGAAGACCATCCATCACGATTAGGCCCCCACAAGGACAAGCTAATGTAGGGTCCCCTATGAATTTCCATGTAGGCTCGGGATCCAACCCGGGAGATGACCCTATCAACCCGATTGTGCCAGATTTTGATATAATGGAGAAGGAAGGAGCGAAAGCTGAATCCTCAAAGCAGATAGAAGACAACTATCGATGGTTGGTGGAGAAAGTCAAGGCAATAGAAAATGCCGAGACTCGTTATGGAGTTGATATCAAAGAATTAAGTCTGGTCCCAAACCTAGTACTTCCCCCGAAATTTAAAACTCCAGACTTCGAAAAATACAACGGGACTAGTTGCCCAGGAGCACACTTGAAAATGTTTAGTAGACGGATGGTGGGATACGCCGATAATGAAAAATTGCTAATCCACTGCTTTCAGGAAAGTCTGGTCGGAGCCGCAGCCAAATGGTATGATCAGCTCAGCAGCACCCAGATCAAGACGTGGAAGGACCTGGCCCAAGCTTTCATGAAACACTATGGCCACGTAGCGGACATAGCTCCTGACCGGATCACGCTCCAAAATATGGAGAAAAGACCTAGTGAGAGCTTCAGGCAATATGCACAACGGTGGAGAGAATTAGCCACGCAGGTTCAACCGCCTCTTTTGGAAAGTGAGGCCTCCACACTCTTTATCCACACTTTGAAAGCCCCTTTCATCGGTCACATGCTGGGCAGTTCCACGAAGGATTTTTCAGAAGTCGTGAGATGTGGAGAGATGATAGAACATGCGATCAGATGTGGCAAGATAGAAATAGGGGAAGGTCCCAGGAAGACAGTCATGAAGAAAAAAGAGAGTGACGTGAATAACGTAAGTATCCGGGGTAAGCCAACCACTCGGAGTCAACCCAGTACTGTAATCGCTGATCGTCCAGGCTCACACAAACAGGAATTCAATACAAAGCCGAATGAGGAGAAGCTCCAATTCACTCCGATATACACAACATACGGAAAATGTACCAGAAATTATACGACACACATGTTGTCGCCCCCCATTACTTACAGCCCCTACAGCCTCCATACCCCAAATGGTACGACGCAAATTCACAATGCGAATACCACGCGGGAATCGTGGGACATTCGATAGAAAATTGCCTCGCCTTCAAAAGGTTGGTGGAAAAACTCATTCAAATGGGCGTGGTAAAGGTTAACGATGCGGAACATCCGCTACCCAATCACACTAACAATGGGGTAAACATGATGAGCGAAAAGATAAAAGAAGAATAAAGGCGGACGTGGCAGAGATAAAGACCCCATTCCGATGGGTCTGGAAGCAAATGATAAACAGAGGCTTGATCACGCAAGAATCAGGAGGAGAGCTTAAAGGAGCGGGAGGGTACTGTGAGTTGCATGCTAAAATGGATCATGATATCCAAGAATGCCCCGAATTTAGGGCCATAGTCCAACACCTCATGGATAATAAAGAAATGGAATTTTATGAAGAGATTGGAGGGCTAGAGGAAGGAGAGATCATGCTTCGGAAGAAGGGCCATCTAGAAACGCCTACGGGAGAAATCACCCCGCAGTAATCATAACGCGACCAAGAGCGAATGTAGCGGGAACACCGATCATACCAAAAGTCATAATTCAAAGACCTGTAGCTCCCCCTTACAGAGACAACAAGAGGGTTCCGTGGAGCTATGAGTGTAAAGTAATAATCCCAGGAAAACAGAATCCGGTCAACGCTGTGGAGGAAGACCGAGATGCGGGTTTCTTCACACGTAGCGGAAGGCGTTATACTCCAAACTCAAAGGCAGAAGTGGCCAAAGGAAAAGCAGTGGCAGTTGAGCAAAGAGAAGAAAGAACAGTCGAACCTGAAACATTCATCAATGAGCCAGTGAAGGAAAGCGAGGCTAGAGAGTTCTTAAAATTCCTTAAGCATAGTGAGTTTAGTGTCGTGGAACAGTTGCACAAACAGCCAGCCCGCGTATCGATACTGGAGTTGCTCAGGAGCTCAGAAACCCATCGAAATGCGTTGATGAAAGCATTGAATGAAACGTATGTCGCGAAGGATATATCTGTCAACAAGTTGGACCGTCTAGTCGGTAATATAAGCGCGGACAATTTCATATTTTTCAACGATGATGAGATACCTTCAGGGGGAATGGGATCTACAAAGGCCCTACACATCACCACGCGCTGCAAAGGGTATGTATTGCCAGGGGTGTTAGTCGACAATGGATCAGCCCTAAATGTGTTGCCTTTATCCACATTGAATAGATTGCCCGTGGATAGCTCCCACATGAAGACCTGCCATAACGTTGTGAGGGCATTCGACGGGACAGAAAGAAAGGTCATGGGGAGAATTGATATACCTCTTCAAATCGGCCCGAATACGTATGAGGTAGACTTCTTGGTTATGGATATCAAGCCTTCCTACAATTGCCTGCTGGGGAGACCTTGGATCCATTCAGCTGGGGCGGTACCATCATCACTACACCAGAAGTTGAAATTGGTAACGGAAGGAAGGTTGGTCACGATCAATGCAGAAGAAGATATCATAGCTTCCATCACCAGTGGCACTCCATACATTGAGGTAGATGAAGAGGCTGTAGAGTGTTCCTTCCGATCGCTGGAATTCATCAACGCAACCTTCATCGCTGAGGGTAGCGAGATCCCCATGCCCAAGTTATCCGGATCCACAAAGATGGGCCTCCAAATGACGATTGGAAAGGGAGCCTTGCCCGGGAAGGGGCTCGGGAGAAACCTGCAAGGAAAGACTGAAATACCGATGCAGAAAGAAAAACGAGACCGTTTTGGCCTAGGGTTCAAGCCAGACGCAAAACAAAAAAGGAGAGAAGAAGAGAAAAGAAGGGAGAGAAGAAGGGCGCGCCTAGGTGAGGAAGAGATCAAATGGGAGCCAATGACTTTCCCTCCTTTATCCAAAACGTTTGTCTCGGGGGGAGTCTTATACCCTGACCAAGGCATAGCGGTGGGGGAGGAAATGGAAGAAATGTTGGGGAATTGGGCATCAACGCCATATCTGGGGAAGGAGGCGAGGAAAGAGATCTATCTGGGATTCGCCCTTATGCTCCTGGAAGTGTTTTGAACAACTGGACAGTAGAAGAGATTCCTGTAGCTTTTAGGAGTAATTCAGAGTAATGTTCGAAACACGCTCATTGCTCTAGGCCTGGGAGCAATGAGAAATCTTTTGTTGAATAGGCATATGTCCAAGCGTCTTTATTTCAATAAAATGCATATTTTGAGCAAAATATCCCTTTTTACTCTCCATTCATAGTTACCCACATGAATATCCATTCTTAGATTTTGCCTCTGCATCTTTCTTTGCCCTTTTAACAGGTCCCCAGATATCAATGACATGAGCGATACTGCTTTTAACTCAGAGTCCCCTTTTGAACGAGATACGGGCACGGAAAATTCTCAGGATTTCGAAGATAACCAAGACCGCGACATATCTCCTGACTTGCTAAGGATGGTAGAGCAAGGCGAAAAACAAATTTTACCCCACAAAGAATCAGTGGAAATAGTGAGCTTCGGAGAAGGAAAAGAGTTGAAAATCGGGACTGGCATTACCGCAAAAACGAAGCAAGACCTCATCAAGTTACTTGAAGAATTCAGGGACGTCTTCGCTTGGTCGTATCAAGACATGCCCGGATTAAATTCAGACATAGTGGTACACCGCCTCCCTATCAAAAAAGAATGTAGACCCGTCCAGCAAAAACTTCGAAGAATGAGGCCCGACGTTCTGTTAAAGATAAAGGAAGAAGTGAGGAAGCAGTTCGATGCTGGTTTCTTGCAAGTGGTTAAATACTCAGAATGGGTAGCGAACATAGTACCTGTCCCTAAGAAGGATGGGAAGGTACGAATGTGCGTAGATTATAGGGATTTGAACAAGGCCAGCCCAAAAGATAACTTTCCATTACCTCATATCGATACTTTAGTGGATAACACAGCTGGTTATTCACTCTTCTCTTTTATGGACGGCTTTTCGGGGTATAATCAGATTAAAATGCACCCAGAAGATATGGAGAAAACCACGTTCGTGACCATGTGGGGGACATTTTGTTATAAGGTAATGCCTTTTGGGCTAAAGAATGCTGGGGCAACGTATCAAAGGGCCATGGTGACCCTCTTCCACGACATGATGCACCAAGAGATTGAGGTTTATGTGGACGACATGATTGCAAAGTCCAGAACCGAGGAAGAGCATGTACAAGTCCTGAGGAAACTGTTCCTAAGATTGAGAAAATTCCAGCTTAAACTCAACCCCGCAAATGTACCTTTGGAGCTAGATCGGGAAAGTTGTTGGGATTCGTAGTCAGTGAAAAAGGAATCGAAGTTGATCCAGACAAGGTGAAAGCTATCCAAGAGTTGCCTCCACCACATACCCAAAAGGAAGTTCGAGGTTTCCTAGGAAGATTAAATTACATCGCCCGGTTCATCGCGCAACTGACAGAAAAGTGTGACCCCATATTCCGTCTTCTTAGGAAACACAACTCAGGTGTATGGAATGATGAGTGCCAGAAAGCTTTTGATAAAGTCAAACATTACTTGTCCAAAGCCCCAGTGTTGGTACCACCTTGCCCAAATAAGCCACTGATATTGTATTTGTCGGTATTCGAGAATTCTATGGGATGCGTGTTAGGCCAGCACGACGAGTCAGGAAGAAAAGAAAGAGCGATATATTATCTCAGCAAGAAATTTACAGAATGCGAGACAAGATATCCGCCGATTGAGAAGTTGTGTTGCGCTTTGGTTTGGACGACCCGGAGATTGAGACAGTACATGCTATATCACACCACTTGGCTTATCTCCAAGCTAGATCCTCTCAAATTCATGATGGAATCAACTGCATTAAATGGAAGAATAGCCCGGTGGCAAATTCTGCTTTCTGAATTCGATATGGTCTACGTAAACCAGAAGGCTATAAAAGGAGCGCAATAGCAGACTTTCTAGCCAGCAGAGCATTAGAAGATTACGAGCCATTGGACTTCGATTTCCCAAATGAAGACGTAATGTGGGTGGCAACCACTGAAGAGGAGGTCCAAACGGAGGGTCATCCTTGGAAACTAAACTTCGACGGAGCGTCAAATGCTGTAGGGAATGGAATTGGGGCAGTCCTAGTGTCCCCCAACGGAGATCACTATCCTCTCACCAGCAAATTGGATTTTGATTGCACGAACAACATGGCCGAATACGAAGCGTGCATTCTGGGAATCCGTGCAGCCATTGACCGAAAAATTAGAACATTGGAGGTATACGGCGATTCAGCACTAGTAATCTACCAACTGAAAGGTGAATGGGAAACAAGAGACCCCAAGTTAACCGGTTATCGAAGGCTAGTTTTGGAATTAATCAAAGAGTTTGACAACGTCACTTTCTGCTACCTCCCGCGAGAAGAGAACCAAATGGCCGACGCTTTAGCTACCCTGGCCTCTATGATCAAAGTGAACAAAGAAGAAGAAATAAAGCCTATCCAAATGAGCATCTATGAGGCTCCAACATATTGCTGCGACATCGACGAAGAAGAAGAAAGAGATAGCCACCCATGGTATCACGATATATTGCGATACGTGAAGAA
This sequence comes from Gossypium australe, assembly GCA_005393395.2. Classification (NCBI taxonomy): domain Eukaryota; kingdom Viridiplantae; phylum Streptophyta; class Magnoliopsida; order Malvales; family Malvaceae; genus Gossypium; species Gossypium australe. The sequence goes on along the minus strand of CM016618.1, from coordinate 88,757,557 downwards.
TCGTGAATACCCCGACCGAGCGACTGAGAATGATAAGAGAACATTGAGAAGACTGGCCAACGATTATGTTCTGGATGGAGAAGTCCTATACAAGAGAAGGAAAGACCAGATACTTCTGAGATGCGTGGATGCAGTTGAAGCCAGGAAAATCCTCGAAGAAGTCCATGAAGGTGTTTGTGGGACGCACGCTAATGGTTTTACAATGGCAAGACAAATCATGAGGTTCGGGTATTATTGGTCCACCATGGAAGGAGATTGCATCAACTATGCCAAGAAATGCCATAAATGTCAGATCTATGGAGATAAGATTCACGTGCCTCCGTCGCCCCTCCATGTTATGACCTCTCCATGGCCCTTCTCTATATGGGGGATGGACGTCATTGGACCGATCTCACCGAAAGCTTCGAACGGACACCGATTTATCTTTGTGGTGATCGACTATTTCACCAAATGGGTAGAGGCCACCTCGTACGCAAATGTCACAAAATCAGCGGTCAGCAAGTTCTTAAAGAAGGAGATCATATGTCGGTACGGGATGCCTGAAAGGATCATATCTGATAATGCACTAAACCTAAACAATAGCACGATAGCGGAGGTTTGCAGCCAATTCAAGATTAAACATCACAACTCGTCACCATATCGCCCGAAGATGAACGGTGCAGTCGAGGCAGCTAAAAAATATCAAGAAAATTGTGGGAAAGATGACTGAGACTTACAAAGATTGGCACGAGAAGCTACCGTTCGCCCTTTACGCTTATCGAACATCAGTAGAACCTCCACCGGGGCAACTCCTTTCTCTTTAGTTTATGGAATGGAGGCAGTACTCCCGATGAGTTGAGATCCCTTCCCTTCGGGTCCTATCAGATAAATTGGACGAAGCGGAATGGATTCAATCCCGGTATGACCAGCTGAACCTAATTGAGGAAAAGAGGCTAAAGCCCTTCGTCATGGACAAATGTATCAAAAGCGAATGATACAGGCTTACAACAAAAAGGTTCGCCCTAGGGAATTTATGAAGGAGACCTGGTCCTGAAAAGATTCTCCCCATACAAAGGGACTTCAGAGGGAAATGGATGCCAAATTGGGAAGGACCTTATGTAGTAAAGAAGGCCTTCTCCGGCGGAGCTTTGATCTTGACGGAAATGGATGGCAAAAGTTTACCGAATCCTGTGAACTCAGATTCAGTCAAGAAGTACTTCGCCTAAAAAAAAAAAAAAAAAAAAAAAAAAAAAAAAAAAAACTGGAGAGGCCAAAGTGAAAACCCACCAAGGGCACTTTGCGACCAAAGGGGGTTTCTGAATTGAAAACCCGAAAACGGGCAATTCAAAATTGTTGAAGGGAGGAAAGGCATGTGGTAGTCTTGCTATAGCTTGAAGAGAGACGTCACGATCTGGGGCATCAACGAAATCTTCTTATTTTGTCGGATACCCATCGAGTACAAGAGGAGTCTCTAAGAAGTTTTGCGCAGAAAAGCTCACGCTATGATATTTGGGCACTTGTTCTTATCCTTTCCATAACACGTTTAGCGAAATTTATCTTGTCAAAATCTTATCCTTTGGTCAATATATTCGTTTTTAAGCCTTCTTCTCGTGACCTCTTATGATGATGTTTTCAAGCACTTTTATTGAGATAATGATTAATGGACCATTAATATTCAAATTAAGAGAGTTTCGCATACTACTCTGAAAACTTCTAATTATCACAAGAACCCGAAGTGAAAGCAATGTTCAAACTAACCAGGTTCATGGGGGGAATGGAGACCCGAAATGGTAACCCCAAAGATACCCGCCAAAGAAGAAGCAGGGTGGCGCGACACGAAGAAATCATTCTGCACTCATATAGTTAGGAGCACTCGACGATCATTGCATCCTAAATCATTGTGAAATCACCATTCTCATGATATCCTGCATTTAAGTGAATGCCATCCATGATGCATGTAATTAGGGGCATTTGAGTCGTTTCGGTCATGTCATCCTCATTATTCATTTAAGCATAAGCACGTTCTACAAGACAGGTCCCTTAAAGAACAATGCAGCAAGTTCAGATCCTGTCCCGTAGGACGATAGTGGGGCAGGCTGAAGATCGAAGTCTTCCTAGAGATAGAAAGGAAGCAAACTAAAGATCAGATCGAGTTCCCTAGAGATGATAGCGGAACAGACCATGGGTCAACGATTATCCTATTGCCATCGAACAGCGGTGGAATGGGTCGAAGACTACCCTGTTGCCATCGAATAGCGGTGGAACGAGCTGAAGATTGTCCTGCTGCCATCGAACAGCGGTGGAACGGGTTGAAGATTGTCCTATTGCCATCGAACAGCGGTGGAATGGGTCAAAGATTATCCTATTGCCATCGAACAGCGGTGGAATGGGTCAACGATTATCCTATTGCCATCGAACAGCGGTGGAATGGGTCAACGATTATCCTATTGCCATCGAACAGCGGTGGAATGGGTCGAAGACTGCCCTGTTGCCATCGAATAGCGGTGGAACGAGCTGAAGATTGTCCTGCTGCCATCGAACAGCGGTGGAACGGGTTGAAGATTGTCCTATTGCCATCAAGCAGCGGTGGAATGGGTTAAAGATTATTTTATTGCCATTGACAAGTAGAAAGCTAAAGATTGCGAAAATCATCTCTTTGAAGATATACCGAGACAATAAAGCAGATTTTGGCTACAGGCCCTATCTCTCGAAGTAGCAGGGGAGTAGAGCGAAGCAACAAGTTACAGTAGAGTTCGGAGCCGCCCTACAAAGAAGAGCACCCAAGGAGACCCAGGCTCAACGAAACCGGGCAAATTTAGGTCTTTAAAGTCTTTGCTCTATTCCCGTTACACGACAGTGAGCAAAGAGGGGCAGCTGTACAAGCCCAAATTTGCCCGGGCCCGGATAAACAAAAATTAATGAAATAATAACAGGTAAAAAATCCAAAAATAGTCCAAATGTCCTTTTTACAAGCCCAAAACCCCAAGACCCATTAACAACCCACCAGAAACTTAACCCAAACCTACTTATCCTAACCCAAACTAACCAAACCCAAACCAAAGCCCGACAAGCACAAGCCCAAAACACTAAGCAGAGAACCCTAGGGTTCTCTTCGTCCCAGCGCCGCCGCGCGTCTCTGCACGCGCCCCGCGTCGCTTCGTCCTCCAACGCGCTCCTTCCCCAGACCTCGTTTGTCGCCCGCGTGCTCCTGGCTCCCCAGACACCACGCTCCTGCCCCCACGAGCGCACCATGCCCCGAGCGCCTCGTCTGCCGCTCCCGCTTCCACACCATCGGCCTCGTCCATCATCTGCAACAGCGCACAAACGCGACAGGGGGCACTAACGGCAAAAACCCAAAGAACAATAGAAAAAAAGTGTAAATCCGTTATAAAAACGGAAGAAAATACTCTTGTGAGGTCTTCTTCGGCTTCGAACAAAAAACAATAGACTAGAAAGACAGAAAGCAAAAATCAAAGTCGATTTTTTTTCTTTTTGGCTTCATTTTTACGATCTATCAGAAATCGAAGAAACGAGTTAAAAAGGTTGTTCTTTCGTTAATTTTCTCGTTTTTTTTATCCTCCGTTTTCTCCTACTCCCTTTATTTCTACTCAATGTTTTAAAAAAACGGAATGCAAATACTAACCACGAAACAAAAAATACCAAAAAGAAAGAGTTACCGGAATCCACCGACGCACCGGAGAATCCATTCCGTCGTCGTTGTCGGGTTCGAAAGCGGGCTTCAGGGGTGCTCTGAATTGGAGGTCGGACGCTCCTGGTGCGCTACGTTGGCCGCCGTGCGATGGTGGTGCAACGGACGGCGCGATAGGTGGCCAAAAAGGGGAGGTCGAGTGTCGATTGAAAAAGGGGGGAGACGGCTGCTATTCTATCTGCTTTCAAAAGAATTCTGCAAAAAAAACCTAAGGCCAAAGTGCTAAAAATGGGTGTTTTGACAGCAAAGGGAACGGCGCCGTTTGTTAAAGGGAGACCTGCGCATATCCCTCAAAGGGATAATTGCATACTTGGTCCCCCTCACTTTGAAGCGCATGCCATCGTGGTCCCCCCAATACCCTTTTAGCTATTTACGATCTAGGCCCTAAATTCCGTCCTATTTTTTAATTTCGTCTTTATCCATTTAATTTATTCGTAAAAAACAAAAAAAAAACAAAAACAACTCTTTATATTTATTTATTTTAAATGACGTTTTGTATATTATTTGTTTCGAGAAGTTTTACATCCTATCATATAATTTCTTTCGTACTATTTATACCAAACTATTATATATCGACTTTTGAATCTTATATGTTCATATATATATTTCTTTTAAAAATGGTTTTATATATATATATTTATTTCTGGACTTTTATTATGGCATTTTAAGATGCTCCATATATATATTATTCATCTTCAACTTCTGTTGCATATCATGCACGTAAAATTGTTTTGTTTCTATTTTGGGTTTGTTTTGTATATCATTTTCTTGTGTTATTTCGTCGTTCCTTGATTGTTAATACCAGTATTTAAATGGTGCATATTGCTCGATTATTGTCATGACGTTCTTATCCGTGTATCTCATATCCTTTGTGTATTACTGTTCATTCGTACTACATAGTGTTCATGCATTTTCGTTCTGTACTCATTGCCATGTTCTTATGTCATCATGTCATGAATTAAGTCCTAGGCACTTATTTTACTTAGATCGTCCTTTTCTTAATCCAAATGAATCATGCTTGTCTTTCCAATGTTGCACTCGCTATCGTTGTAAAATAAAAACTTTCAAAAAAGGGGTAATATTTCGCGTTTTGGAAATTTGAGGAAATCGTGCCCAAACTTACTGGGTTTCGATTTTTCTCGTTTAACCTAAATAATGGAATATCCTTTAAATCGGGAAATACAGTTTTAAGATAAAAGGTTTATTTTCGAGGGAGTAAAGTGTTGGACCCTAACTTACTGGGTGTGACGTTTCGTTGTCTCGAGATAAGGATTTCTAAAATAATTTGAAATAAAAAGCTTATTTCCGAGAGTACAAGGCGTTGTGCCCTAGCTTACTGGGTGTGACAACCTCGGTACTTCGAGATAAGAGTTTCTAAAACAACAAATAGTCCGAATTTGTGCCCTAGCTTATTTCTGGAGTATTCAAGGTGCCGTGTCCAAACTTACTGGATGTGGCATTTCGTTTTCTCCAAAATAAGATGGCCTTTGATGATTATTTCGATTAATTCACACGTTTTAAAATCGACATTAGTAACAAATGATCGTATTTTTTTTTTTTGTTCGTTCCCATTCTTCAATTTTGACGATAAGATATTAATTAATCGATTTGGTACCGATTTTGGGCGTGACGAGGGTGCTAATCCTTCCTCGCACGTAACCGACTCCCGAGCCCACTTTCTCAAAACTCGTGGACCAAAATGTTTTATTGGTGGCCCGATCGCACCTAATAAAGATCGGTGGCGACTCCCATTTCTATTTTCAAAACCCAAGTTCGATTCCCGCCTTTTCAAAAAGGATGGTTTCGACACCTGTTAGCGTACAACGCATGTGTCTAGTGAAAATTTTGAAAACTTATTTTGTCTCCTGAACATAAAATAAAGGTCTCTAGGAAGAAATATGAATTTGTGCACCAAGAACGTGCTTGAAATTAACTTACCATTTAAGGATCTTACTGGCATATGCAACCTTGCCACTCAAATCAACAATAAGGCCACCAGCTCTTAAGAAATCCCGTGCTGCATCCATCAGCTCTTTATCAATGTTCCCAGGAGAGTAGCATCGAAGAGCAGGCCCAGACCGGGTACCGCAAACCAGGGCAAAGTGAATTAGAGGCTCGGGATAGGGTAGAGCCACCTGGAAAAACACAAAACACAGAATGAGCTAGGTTGGATTGCCACACGAGGCATCCAACTATTGAGGATGAAATTCTTTTTCCGGTACCATAATGAAATGTTTTAACAGCACTTATTCAGGCTACACCCTTATAAGCCTGACGTCAACGTAATTAACTACCCAGCAGAAAACTGCATGGTGAAGTCAATCTAATCAACAACCCAGTAGGGCATTGGGAGGTCACTTCATATGCACAACCTTTGGGTCATCCTTCTGAAACAATGGAAAAAAGTAAAAGGACACCCAATTCTAGGAATGAGCAAAGAATTTTGAAGTTAAATTAATTTCCATAGTTTCACCAACAAATAAAAGGTACAAAACAGTAAACCACGTAATAAGGTGAGCACAGAAATGCTAGCCTCCAAAACAGTGGCTAGAATCATCATGAAACATTAAGCATCGATTTTATCCATGGTCTTACCTGTGATCGTTTATCTTTTACGCCAAATGGTTTCAAAAGATTGTATGGTGGCCTTTGATTGCCCCTTAAAATGCCATTCTGAATGGAAGAAAGCGAATATGTGCACCCACCAACAACATACTTGAAGTCTCCAAACAGCTTCCTTCGTTCCAGTGGACCAGCAGGATGACCCCACGCTAGTATTGCATGGATAGCCATCATATTGTACAAATTTATGAAGAAAGCGAGCTTCTCCTCCCTTGGCATGTCCTGAACTTTTACTCTTTGGAGCTCTTGAACTATTCTTAAGTACCTAAATTTTTTTCCATTCACAATGGAGACTTGAGCATTTGAAAGAAACGCATAAAATTTTGAAGTTACTAGAGTGAGCAATATCATACACTAAGAGGCATCAAACCTTGCAAATTCCTCACTTCCATGAATACTTCTGTAATCAACATGTCTTCCATCTTCTGACGCATAGGCTTCAAAAACAGCATAGGACAAAAACCTCAGCCTTGATGCAATTTCAGCAATGGGCTTTGGCTTCAGTTCAATTATACCCCTTGGAATGTTGTGACATTGAGATGACACAGTAGGATCATGGTCCAAGAACCGATACAAGTGGTCACCATCCTCAAAAAGATTATCACTATTATAAAGCATCACAGAAAAAAATAAGGATTTTCTACGACAGATTACAGGGTCACAAAAACAAAATAAACTGGGAAGGTTGGACTCACTCAAGAACATGTCGGAAAAAGTGCTCACTGGCAAGCTTTTGCCCAAATTCAACAGCCTGTACCACAATGCAAGAACAAAGAAAAATACATAACCGCATCTAAACATGTATAAACACAGCACACAAAACCACAAATTCTAACTCAAAAGCAGTGTACTATGATTTTACCAGTGAAAACCCAAAAATCACACAACAGATAAAATCTCTCAAAACCACCCATTTAAAACAGAACAACAAGAGAATAAAGAAAAAAGAGACAAGTTAAAAATAGCAATATGTATTATTACTTTCAGAAAACTGTTATGATGCGGTATCATAAGAATTAATGCTAAAGATAAAATTGGCATCCGCAATATGCCTACTTATCATGGAAACTATCAAGTCCACTGTTGCTTCTTTTAATCAGACTGGAATAATATCAGTGAAAGGTAGGCTCTAGAGTATTTTTTAATATGCAAGGATTAAACTGAAAGCCATCTACTATCATGAGAAGATATAATTTTTAACTTTGCATTTGCCGTAGGAAGCAAGTGAAAGAGTGATCTGATTCAGGAAAGTTTGGTCATAACCCCATATGGAGAAAAACAATAATACTAACAGTTGACAAAGACCATGAATTATATAAGTATCACATAAAATTCACTAAACCAGTCTTGGAAAACATAATAAAAATCCAAATTAACCTCTTCCCTTTCCAGGTACTGATCTTCAGATAGAAAATCTACTGCTTCCGAACCTAGAAAACAATTAGTGAACCTGCGCATCTTGTATAACCGATCCTTAACAACAATAGTTGCTTTCATTTTTTGAACAATTACAGCTAGTTCATCAACAGGTCCATTATCGGACACATCATCTTCACCAGGAAGAGGTGGTAAAGGTGCTTCAGGTGACGGTGCTTCAGAAATAAAAAGATCAATCTTCTCATCAAGCTTGCCAGACTCATCTAAGCCTTTTAGTTCACTCAAGCCCCCAATCAATACTTCATTAAAGAAGACCTTAGGAACGGCACAAGATCCAGAGACCTTCTCTATCTCCAACTTTCTACTGGGGTATACATCAATGTTGATCTCAACATATCTAAGCCTTTTTCTTTGCAGAAATAACCTAGCTTCTCTACAATCTCGGCATCCTAACCTTGTATACAATATAATTCTTCCTTTTGTGGCAATAGGTAGAAGTGATTCTTCAACGATATTCTTCCCCTGTTCGGCTTTGCTTTCTGAATCAGTATCGCGTGACACCTTAATGTAGTTTAAGGGATTCCAAGCAGATCTTTCTGCAGTCCTTGGAGACATTGCAGCTTGCTCCCCAAGTTTAGCAGAATCTGAAGTGTCCTTATCTACATCAACATTAGCCTGTTCGACTCCATCTCTTTTTAAAGAAAGCCGTCGCAGGACATTGGTCACTGCAGCACCCTTTTCCCTAACAAAATTCTTAAGTGCCACTGCTTTCTCAGGCCACACAGACCCCTCTTCCTCTGGATCAGGATCCAAGGAACGAGTTGATGAACTCCGATTAGCCTGCATCCCAGGAACCTCTGTTCCATCGAAGACCGGTTCTTGTTCCTCCTCAGCAAGATCTTCTCTTGTAGTTTTGTTCACTTCTTCTTGAGCTTTGGAATCCAAATCCCCATCCTTATTCATACAGTCACCTTGTTCAACATGTTTGTCATCTTTGTCTTCTTTATTACCCTCCTCTAACTTATTAACATCGTCCTTGCTGATGTTCAGACTATGCATCTCCTCCACCTCCACAGGTTTTCCCTGATCTTCTTTGTGAATACCATCAGTATGTCCCTCTGGTTTTTCATCCATGGGAGGATCTGTTATATTTTTGTAACTGGAGTTACCCTCTTCCCTAATGTCAGAAAAACATAAATATTGTCATTCAACTTGTGAAAACATGGCCCTTAAACTTTTTCATCAAGGATCTCTTCCCAGGTTCCTGCAAGGACATTACATATAGACAAATTCAACAGAAGACCAACTCCACTACGGATGAAAAATGAACCGGTCAACCTAAATCCTCCATGATGCAAGAAGTAGTAGTAATATTATGAACAATGAAAGTCAAAGAAAAAAAAGTAGCAGAGAAATGAATCTGTGACCAAAATTAAATAACAAAAAGGATTAAATCTTTAAGTCCTTAACACTTGATCAAATTTTCATTTAATTACCACACAACTTAATCTCCAAAAAGAAAAAATAATAATAAACCCTGAAAAATTATCGATAGGATTTTTGCAAGTTAATCATAACGGGAAGTATGAAAACTGAAAATAAGAGATAGAGAGAGAGCTTACCGATCCAGAGAGAGTGAAGAAAAAACCAGTGAATATAAAAGAAAAGAAAAAAAGATCTGGAGAGAGTTACAGAACCAAAAAAGAAAGATTTAAGTTATATATATATATATATATATCAACTTTGGAGTTACAAATTTGGTGTATTAATGTTTTGAAAGGAAACTTATAATTGAAAATTGAAAAGGAAAGAATCGTCAATTAATGGAGGGGTGGATGATTTTCAGAAGCAGAGGCGGGCGGTCGGGACAAGCGGGAAATCCGTGGGCCTATCTTTTTTTTGTCTTTTTAGACTTAAGGACCCCCTTATCCTATTTCTTTATTTTGGACACCCGATACTTTTGATTTCTTTCCAAACCATCCCTTATTATTTCCATTTTTTTTAAATTGAGGAAGAATTAAGATGACTAAATTGCTAAATCAAATATAATATTATTTTAGTAAAACAATTGTTAAGAATATAATGTAATTCGAAGGAATCAAGGGAAGCCAAGGTCCTTGCTTGACTCTCTCAAGTCTAAGCTATATATAAGATTAGAAAACTAATTTTACTTTTCGATTACTTAACTTTAAAATTTTATAAAATTAAATTATTCAAAAAATTTCATTCAAATCACTATACTGTTAAAATGGTCACTATATAGCTTTCTTTATTCGCATTACTTGCATAATCGAAAATTCTCATTAATATTCTCCTTTACAGTTCAGTTTTTTACATACTAAATTCCAAGTAGCTTTCTTCTTCGATATCTGAAATTAATTGTCAAATTAACTTGAATCTAAAGCATGTTCTTCTACTTGTTGAAGGGCATTGATCCACTATACCGATCATCGAATTGTAGCTTAAAGTTCACTAGCCGAACTTAAAAAAAAAAAAAAACCTTGATCGCTCAGTAACTTGAATAAAAATTTTCGAATAGTTTAGTGACATAAATGAAAAGTTTTGAATAGCTCAATAACCATTTTGAAAATTTTTAAAGTTAAGTAACCAAAATGTAAATTTACTAAACTGTAATTTACACTTCATTCAATTGCGTAAACATAATAAAATTTATTTAATGTAATAGGATTCTAAATATGAAATTGTACATATATTATATGTTTTAATAAAAATTCAAATGTAAAACACTATCAATGGATTTAATAAACTATAAAATACTAATACTAATCGTTATTCAACTCGTTGAAAACTACAGCACAAATTTTGATTTTGAGTTGTTGCGTATTTTACTGCTTTCATGTTGTGGAAGCTTTCTAGGACAACGACACACATCATGCAAACGTTTTAAGCTATTAACACGTCTTCTTTGGATTATACGAACGGATTGGATTTACCAAGCAATATGAAGCTGTAGATTGTAAATATCTTGTCAAACACGTTGACTGCAATGGCTGCATGACATGTTCCTATCCATTTTCCAGGCATTGCATGTGACGATTACATGAAAAAGCAGACTGCTTTACATTGGCCCTTGAAGAGGTACTCCGATGCAGGAATGTTATAAACGAAGGAGAACAGATACTTGATTTCTACTCGTATTTAATAATTCAAAATTCGTACGAAAACGAAGGAAGATGCACGGGTTCGCCCAGGGGAAAAGTTATTTAACATGACAAATAAGAGCAGCACAGACAATAAGGATAAGCAAGACATCATCTTTCTTTTTCTTTTTCTTTTTTTTTTAAGTTTGTGAGTATGAACTAGATTTACATGGTGTTTACAAAGAACATAACTACCTATATGTACCTGTTGCCGGAGTGATATTCAGTGCTCAGCACAGCATGATAGAAAAGCTTGTGACATTTTTTGAAGCTCGGAAGGAAACAGCACCGGCATGCCTTTCTTAATACAATAGGGGCAGGCAATGGCGTAACTGGATAACAGCATAGCGATCTTTTTTTTAACTGTTATTTTTCCTTGTCCATCGCATATATGATACATATACGCTGCAGTGAAAAGAAATAATTTTGACAATTGCAACTCCATGCCTAAGAAAATTAGGTCACCAGTAATATTTCCGATGAAGGATCTTCACCCAATTCAATATCTCCGCATGCACTAAGAACCGTAGCGAGGATGTAATCATCCACCTCAAAACCTTCTGCTTCCATCCGATACATGAATTGCAAAGCTTCTCGACATAGCCCGTTTCTTGCATAACCCATGATCATGGCCTTCCACGAAACCAAATTCCTTTCTGGCATGCTGTCAAAAACACGAGAAGCCTCCGCTACAAAACCGCATTTCGCATACATATGGATCAATGCACTGCCCACAAAGACATTAGAAAAGGCAGGAGTTTTATTTGCGAAGGAGTGAATTAACTTCCCTTTTGTAACAGCTCCAAGCTTAGCACATGCTTTCAAAGCCGAAGAATAGGTAAAAGAGTTAGGTTCTACACCCTCCTCCATCATTTCTTTCAAAAAATCAAGAGCCTCAGCCTCATGCCCTACGCTTGCACAGCCAGAAATCATGGCAGTCCACGAGACAACATCCCTCAGCGGCATCTGTTGAAGGACTTTGGAGGCAATATCGTACTCCCCACATTTAGAATAGAACCATACTAGAGTGCTTCCTATGTACATATTCGTTTGGATAGATTTTTTTACTATTTGTGCGTGGACTTCCTTGCCCATAAGTAAATCCACAACTGAACCACAAGCCCTGAGTATGCTTACGATGGTCAAGTTATTTGCAATTATATTTCGTCTCTTCATTACTCGAAAAAGACTAATGGCGTCCTCACCAAGACCCTTCCTAGCATACCCTGCTATAATAGAAGTCCAGGTAACCGTATTTCTACTCCTCATCCCATTAAACACAATCCTAGCATCTAATATCTCCCCGCATTTTGCATACATGTCCACAAGAGAAGACCCTAAGAAAACATCATTTTTGAACATCTTTTTTATTATGGCACCATGTAATTGTCTACCTGGTCTCAATGCCTTTTGCTCTCCACAAGCCTTCAAAACACTGCAAACGGTGAACTCATTAGGCCAAAAACCATCACTTAGCATTCTCGAAAACAACGAGAAAGCCTCCTCCGCATATCCTTGTTGGGAGCAAGCAGTTATCATAGCTGTCCAACAAACCACATCCTTCGCTGCCATCCCATGAAACACTTGAAAAGCCCTTGACAACTCCCCACATTGTGCATAAAAATAAGTAACAGCACTATCCACAATCAAGTTCCTACAATTCGCTTTCAGGATACACCCATGAATTTGTCTGCCTAACTCAAAATCCGCCCTCCTACTACACAAATTCATCAAACAAACAAGCATCTTCCTGTTCCCTTGAACCCCACATGATATCGAATCCCAAAACAACCTCAAAGCTTCATCATCAAAACCCAATTTGGAGTACCCATTAATCATTGCTGTCCAACTGACGACATTTCTTTCAGCCATATTATCAAACACCTTTCGAGCTTCCACTAGCTTCCCAAATTTCAAATACGAACTTATCAAATTATTCTCAACATAGGTCACTGGGTTCCCTAAACGCTTCAAAACAACCGCATGGACTCTCCTAACTTGTCTGCCATTGCTACAAGATTGAAGCAAAGCTGCCAGCTCATCAGAACCGACATTTCGACTAACCGACGGTGAGGTTCTATCCGTAAAACCAGCATCCGGGTCTTCATGGTAAGTTGAAATACTGGTTAAATCATCGAATTCGGGTAGAAAACATGAATCTTTGGAAGAAAAACAAGAAAATTGGGGTGGGTTTTTGGTGATTCTTGGTCTGGACTCGTTTTTGGAATTCGAATAATGAAATGATGGACTTTGAATAGTGAAAAAGGAAGGCCATTGAAAGTGCGTCACTTGGGGTGAAATCACCGTTAACGAAAGCATCGGCTATATCTTTGGATTTCTTCAAAACTCCCCGCGGAAAACAGAACCCAGTTTCCCGAAGTTTAAGCTCTTGCTTTTGTTAAATCCTGAGGCTTTCAAAAACTCGATCAGGTTAAAAAGACCATTTTGCCACTAAGCCAGCAAAACGACATCGTCTTGCAGGTTACAACCTCTTCACAATGTCACTTCTTTGCCGGTCTCTAAAACCTTATTCTAGAACCCCCTGCCAAAAACCTTCGTAAATTTCTTCCTGCTATAAACTTACAAAGTTAAAAATTTAATCTTTTTCTTTCCATGGAATTGGCTTGTGCAAGTTTTCAAGCTTGTTCTATATTTCCAGTGAGATTAAAATCTTCTAAAGCCACAAAATTTGAATCTTCTTTAGCTTTACTTCCTTCATGTAAAAGTTCAAATTCATCTCGGATTCGTTGTTTGTCTTCAAAGTTCTTAAGTAAGTTACTCTTTTTTACCTAATAATTTGCAGCTAAAGGTTATTAATTTAGCGTTTTATTCACTGTATTTATCTCTCTTTCCCGCGCTGCCTTCCTGCGTAAATAATGGTTCAACCTGGAATTGAATACATTAATAATAATTAAGTGCTATAGCTGAAGGATTCTATGATGATTAGCTTTATCTTTTTGTTTTTTTTTTAAAGTCCTTTTCGTTTAAAGTAAGAAAATTGGGAACTTCTTCTAGCATGATTATTTGGGAAAGCATTGTTTGTTAGGAGCTTCTTTGGTGCTTGCAGAGATGCATATATTATTTTTAGGCCATTTGTCTTTAGCAGATAGTTTTCATGGGCAGGTTATCCTGCATTGGGTGTTAATCGGGCAAGCGGGCAGCAGCGGTTTTCTCTTGCGGCTGTTGTTGGTGATAAAACTGCGGTGCCAAATAATTGTGATGAAGAGAAAATTTCAGATTCAGATTCAGCCGGTTCCTCGCTAATTAATGATGAGGTGACCAGAGATGGGGAAAATGATGGTGATAAAGGTAGTGTTGAGGGGTTGGATAGCGGTAAAATGATCAGAGTGTGTGACAAGTTAATTGAGGTTTTCTTGGTTGACAAGCCTACGCCAACTGATTGGAGAAGATTACTTGCTTTCAGTAAGGAATGGAACAACATCCGACCTCATTTCTTTCAGCGTTGTCAGGAACGAGCTGATGTTGAAGGTGATCCTGGAATGAAGCATAAACTTCTTCGACTTGGAAGGAAATTGGAAGAGGTGGGTTATTTGATTATAATTATAATCTTCTGCAAGCAATATCAGTTTTTTGTATGAGATATTGAATCTGGAGAATTGTCTAGCTGCTCATGATTAATTCTAGATTGATTATAAAGAGAGTACGAACAAGGGAGAGAAATCTACCTGCTTTTATGATGCTGACATGCTGAACAGATCCATGTGCAGTGAAGATTCCTAGGAATCGAATTTCTTATACTCTTTGGATGGCATGTTAGTCATATGGCTTTAATAGTTGAGGCATGGCTGATGCATACTGTTCTTATTTTCAAGTTCATGCTGATGTCATGGTGATTCTTGTTATACAGATTGATGAAGATGTTCAAAGACACAACGAACTTCTTGAAGTGATCAAGGGTTCACCATCTGAGATTAGTGAAATTGTTGCTAGACGTCGTAAAGATTTTACAAAAGAATTCTTTGTGCATATCCATACTGTAGCGGAATCATATTATGATAATCCAACTGAACAAAATGGTAAGGCAGTATGATCGAATAATTTAATTATCAAAACCATATTGATAATTATTAGTATGAATGTTTAGTATCGTGTGCCAGTTTAAACTATATGCCTATCAAAATAAGGTGTGTGGTGAGTTGCATGGCTTGAGATCAGAACATTTAGTTCATATACTTGTTAACCATATGCCTTCCCGAGCTTATTCCTTCATTTATTTGTTTATACGTGACAGCTCTGGCAAAGCTTGGGAATACTTGCTTGGCTGCTGTACAAGCTTATGATACTGCTGCTGAAAACGTTGAGGCACTTAATGCAGCAGAGTTGAAATTCCAAGATATCATCAATTCACCTTCTCTTGATGTTGCTTGTCGGAAGATTGATAGTTTGGCTGAGAAAAACCAACTTGACTCAGCATTGGTGCTAATGATCACTAAAGCTTGGTCAGCTGCCAAGGAATCTAACATGACGAAAGATGAGGTACTGTTGCTGACTTCAGGGAGGAAAAAGTCCTCCACCTGCTGTATAAATCGTATGATGCGGTGATCAACTAGATGTAGTTCTTGTTTTGTGACTCAGGGTGACTGCACCTAGAAGAACCCTATGATGATATTCTTATAAATTAATGGAATGATTAATAGGTTGGGGATGAAGGGAAAAGGGATTATTCATTTTGGCATTCTAGTAAAGAGCGGAACTAATTTTAGGAAGTACAACCATATAGTCATTTGTGGGGAAGCCAACTGATGTGTTCCTTTTGATAAGCATTAAAATTTTCAGTAGGATTGCTAATTTAAGCACCATCAGCCGATGGTTTTAGAAAAAAAAATTAACTTTATGATAAATTCCTATGTTTTGGAGTGCTGCTGTAAGATGTCTTACCAAGTTATCACCTCAATTGCAGGTAAAAGACATATTGTACCACTTGTATATGACTGCTAGAGGTAATCTACAGAGGCTCCTTCCAAAAGAGATTAGGATTGTGAAGTACCTTCTTACAATTGAGGATCCTGAGGAGCGACTGTGTGCCCTAAATGATGCCTTTACACCTGGAGAAGAACTTGAAGGGAGCGATATGGACAACCTTTACACGTATGTCTTTTGCTCTAACTTGATTTTTGTCAGAATTTTGTACCATCTAGGAATTAGGCTTGCAATGCATTGGCTTAATCTTCCAAGTCAATCGTCCAGCCTTCCGGGTCCTGCTTTTTATAGTTTCAGGTGCAAATGATGAGTTGGGTTGGTAGTTATCCCAGGAAAGGATTTGATAGATACTCTGGTGTCCTGATATTTGCCTAAACCAAACATCGTTTGAATTTTGTGTCATCCTCTTTTGCGCGTAAGTTTGTTCCTTCATTTAACTCATTGTAATGAAATTTTAGGACTCCGGAGAAGCTTCATACCATGATGAGAGCTGTGGTGGATGCTTATAATTTCAGCCATGAAGGCACTCTCTTAAGGGAAGCTAGAGATTTGATGAATCCAAAGATAATTGAAAAGCTGGAGGAGTTGATAAAGATTGTGGAGAAAAACTTCATGTGACATGGAGAGCTAAGTCGTACTTTGAATATCTTTACGTGTATTTCTTGGTCCAGAAATCATAATCTTTAATCTCTGCCTTGCTTGAGAATCTGAATATATATAGGTGTGATAACTCTAAATTTCGGGTTGTACTGCCTGTACCCGAAAGCATCAAAGTAGAGTTACTTCACAACAAAAATTGGCAATAGAAGAAGAATAGTCTTTAGGTGTGAATGTTCAAACATACAAGGTGCCAATGATCTCCTGCAGAGATTGATCTAGTTGTGGTCCCATAATTTTCTTTTCTTAATATTAGAACTTGTTAATCAGATGTTACATGAAATACTGGCAAATATTCCTTGATTTCATATTAAATATTAATTTAACAATATTTCAATAAAATTAATTGCCATAATGCGATATCATTTTTTTCTAATAAAGTAACACAAAATTATAAAGGTTCAAAGTTCTCTGTAAAGAGCATTTATGAACTAAATTAGAAGCCATTAACTCTTGTGACTTGTCCCACATGTTATAAGTTTAGGTAAAAACCGTGGTCAGTTCTTAATTCTTAAGAAACTTAGGCTTGAATTATTGAAGTTGAACACCAAAAAAAGTCTTAGAATCTGTAAATGATTACTTCTTCCTCTTCTTTGGTGGCTGAATCGATTCTTCTTCATCTTCGTCTTCGTCTTCATTTTCAGGCTCCTCATCTTCTACAGTTTCTTTTTCTTCCTCATCATCATTGCCTTCATTGTCGTCACCATCACCGTCGTCCTCATCCTCGTCTTCCTGCTCATCATCCCCATTTTCACCTTCTTCCTCCTCTCCGTTCTCTTCTTCCCCTGCTCCATCAGCCTCTCCACCACCAATTCCCTTGTTGGAGTTGCCATTTTGGTCATTGGAATTGTTCCCATGATCTTCACCATCAGAAGGGTCTCCTTCATCGTCTTCTCCGGGTCCATCATTATCAATGTCCTCGTCTTCGTCTTCATCTCCATCTTCCTCAGCATCAACTACCGCTTCATATCTATGTGCACCCAAATCACTTTCTTGCTTTTCACCTTCTGGGTTTACCATCACCAGCTCAACCAGATTCTGAAACTATTACAACAATCTAATCTAATTATCACGTATGCTTGACAATTACACCATGAAAATATATTGAAACCAACAAATTACAAACCCCACAAAACGAAATACTCCCATTGTAAAATGACTAAAACGGGAATTAGCTTTTCATCCATGGTCATGCAAAACCCAAACCAAGTTTCTTCTTACATGCATATTAATTTATGACAAATTATTAAATCTACTACATTGAAATAACTTCACAAACAGAAAGATGAATACTTCTCAATATACAATAACAAATAGTAGATTAGAAAATTAAAACCACTGAATACTATTTTTAAATTAATTCTATAAAGCAATTGAATTCAATGTGAAGTTAACATTTTCTATATACACAAATAAAATATTAGTAAAAAAATATCGTTTTTGGCGTCGAAATGATTTTAGTTGCTTTAAAAAGAAATTGGGAGTTTTTTTCTTATGTTGGTACTCGACTAGCCAATTTTTCTTACATTTAATCTTCAACTTAGCAACTTTTCTTGAAATTCTTTTCATATTAGTTTGAAATTTGGGTAGCCTTTTTCAATTTGGTCTCTAAACTTAAACTTAGATTACGAAAAGTTTTCAGTTTCAATAAAAGAGTAAAGGTCAATTTTTTAAAAAAATTCTTATTAATGTTAGATTTAATAGGTCGATATTATTATTTATTAATAAAAAAATTATAATTTAAACTTTTTTTATTAATTTTTTATAATTTTTATATTTTTAAAATAATTTTTTTAATTTTAAAAGGGTTTAATTGATTTTTTTTAAATTTGTTACTAAGACTTTTTTTTTATCCTCTAGCATTATTAGTTTCGAAACTTTCTAATATACTTCAAATAAAAGAGTAGGGATCAAATTGAATAAATGCGTAAAGGTTGAGGGCTAAATTTGTTATTATACCTAAACACTAAAAAGGGGTTTTGTGGTACTTTCACAAATTAGAAAATTACTATGATAGCAATTATACCCTCACGTAATTATAAGGAATTCTAATTCCCTATACGTGTTTCGCTCAATGAGTATAATTATGTCGTAATTCTCTATATCATGTTTGGTAATATAAATTATAATTACAAATTTATATAATTTTAAATTCTAAATGAAAAAGGAATATTAGTTATTATCAAAATTATGAATAATACTTAAGAAAAAAAAATACTATACAAATAACAAGATTTAAAATCAAATCATCATATATAATATGTTATTCCAAGAAAATATTTGATAATACTGCCATTAATAAAATTAACAAAAAAAAAAAACATTTTATACAATTTTATCTAATTACTCTAGAATTTCATATTTGCTGGGCTATTCTTTTGACACTAAGCATATACTTATTATAATCAAATGGACTTTGCCCAAATATTAATAATTAATAATAAATATTATGCAATTAGTTAAAATTAATATAAATATTTTATAATAAATACTATGTAATTTAGTGAATTATTTAATATATCAATAAATTTTTTAAGTTATTAACAAGATTAGTAAAATAATATATAATTATAGATATTTTTAAAATTAAAATACTATAATTATATAAAATAATTTTTTAAACTTAAATAATATAGGACATAATTGAAAAGTTATAAGATAATTAGATTTTAGTTTGATTGTTTGTAGTTACCCGCATAAGTACTCCAATACTCCCCCTTTCCTAAGAATTGGAGCACGTGATTAAGGTGTTCTAGTTATGGTTATCTAAACATGCCAGACATGCCTAATTACAAATAATTAAATTCAAATTGAATTACTAGGCAATTTTTCAAACGCAAACCTATAAATAAACCCTTAATAAATAAGGATTAATATATTTTTAATGAAAGCCTTTATGACTTACAAACCATTTCTAGCCATAGGATTAGTTTTGTTTTAGAATGTAAGGTTAGGGTTTAGCTTTTTAAAAGTTTAAAGTTGTATAGACTTTTAGGATTGAAGATTTATAGTTTATAATTTAAAAAATATATAAATTTAATTTTTTAATTTAAGATTTAGTATTTAAAATTTAACGTTATCCTAGTCAAGATTTAAATTTTATTTTAAATATATATTAATAATTACTAATTATACAAATTTAAAATAAGAAATAATATAATAACTCACTGTACGTGAGTCCAATAGGAATTGAGGAACTGTGAGCATGGTCCTACCCTTTTTTTATCGGGGGAGGTTTGAACGTTTTATTTAATATTTATATATATTGGTGGGCCGACAAGGAATCAAATCCCCGGAACTCAACATAATTTTACGTAAAACAGAATCTATGTTTTCTATTTCAGTTCCGCACATTGTACGCTTCACCCCCACCAGCAGCGCAAGTTAGCAATCACCAGAAATAAAAATTAAAAATAGAAGCCTAAAAAGAACCAACCCTTACTTGAGGTGAAAAAGCAAGAGCTTGAAACGTAGCTGAGGAGGCGAGTAGGGTGAGTACGGTTCCCCACCACGCGCACATTAGCAAACCATGGTTAAACTTAACCATCAATTCGCCATAACCTTCTTTGGTCTCCATTTGTACGGCACAAGGGAAGAAAAAATTAAACCTAGGGACAAAAAACAATAACATCAATAATCTGTTCTACCGTTAGATCTGATACCTGTCATCTCAGCCGTCAGATCTACAGAGTTTGGTTCGAAATTATGAAAGAAAAAATACAATAAGACAAGAGATAGAAGATAGCATATTAAACAGTAAACGTTAGTTAAAAGAAAACGACAAAAAAAACAAGCTGCATACCTGAGAAATTCTAGGGAGCTCGGAAAAATTTTCCGGGAAATGGGAGGAAAATGTAAGAAAGAAAACAAGACAAAGTTAAAGAGTGGGAAGGGGCGGTTGAAAGTATAGGAACGGAAAAGTTTCTAAAAAGAGAAAGACAAAGGGGACGATGTTTGTTTAGATCCAACACTTGTTTTTTGCTACAAAAACATTAGTGTTTTTTGAGTCAATGTTTAAGGGTGATGGAACACATGGGAGAAAAAAAACAAAGAAGAAAAAATACCTTCAAAATTCAAAACAGGAGAAATGAACAAGTTTTTGTTTATTTATTTCTATTTTCTTTGGGTGGTTCGGATTTTGGAATCGGATTCCATTAATAGTGTGTTATTGATGCCTTTTTCATCCTATTTGGGGCTGCTTCTTTTTTTTTTCTTTTTTGAGAATATTGAAGTAATAGTTATGTTTTTATTCATTTATTTTAAGTAATTTATGAAGAAAAGGTAAATTAATTATTATATAAATTCATTTATTTGTTTCTCATGATGGAGAATTGATTCAAGTTGTGGTGGCTGATTTGAAGAACAAGTCGAAATCCTCGTGAAGAGCTGTGGTATCCATTTTAATTCCCCTAACACAAAATGCTGAGCTTCTCCATGTGACACACAGGCAGCGCAAAATTACGGTACTTTCATTGCGCAGTTAACATAGGCCGGTGCAGAATTGAAATGTGGTACGGGTGCCGTTGGGCTGGGCCCAATAGCTAAGTTGTCGGACCAGAATTATGATTTACGGAATGCCATCGAGCGTGCTTTCGACCATGTTTCATGTTTTAGATTTTACTGCTAACATTAGCTGACAAGTCTGCTCTATACTCTCTCTTTAAAACTGAAGTACCATATGAAATAAATGATCCGCATTATCGTATTAAAATTTATTTTAATAAAACAAACAAGAAATAAGAAACGAAATCATACTAATTATCACCCAAAAATGGACCTTAAATCCATAAAGTTTGATCACATCAATACAGCATGAGATATTCAAAATCACTGAACATGATTACATGCAGCTTTGAACTACAATGGCCGCCCCCCTAAGCTTCCCCTAACCCTGCTGTTAGACTTCCTTATTGGCTCCAATCTATAGCTTTGCCTTAGTAATTCTGCACAAGTTTTTAACTGTAAAGATCACCCTACCCCCTAAGCCAATAAAAATTATTCTCTTGCCTTTCTTTTCTTTGCTTTGCTTCCCCCCCCCCCCCTTCAATGATAAAAGTGCCCCACTTTTCTGGGTTATTGATGGAATTTCAGCTTAGAATTCATGGCTTTACAGCCTTTGCTGGACCATGGCAGGTGGGCAATGGCACCATAACTCCCCAAACCATAAAATCTTGGACAATGGTCCCTCTCCAACTTAGACCATAATCAATATTCGGACAAGTGTTAACCGTAATCAACATTAAGTACAATAAAAAGAATCAAAACAAATCCTTATAGTTTAATTAATGCCACTAATTTTTTTTTCCCTTCCTTTAATTGTGTGTACCTAAAACAGCTGGCGAACTTTGAAGGGGATTGTCAGGCATGAAAGAACATTCATGGAGGCCATTTATCACATAACAGCTCAAGAAAAGGACAATATCCAAATAAAGATAATATAAATGAAAATGGGTGTCCATTAAAGTCAATGGGCTACTTCAATGATCTAACCGTTCCCATTTCATGATCTGTAGAAGAATGGCTTTGCCTGACAAAAGGGTTTACTTTTCCACAAAAGGGACTTAGTTGAGTTGGTGAATTGCATGCATTCAACATACTTTAAACATCAAAAAGAAGATTGCAGCTATACTATAGCTATGTATATCAATTAGTTATCTATCAAATGCACATGATTCACTCGAATTGAATTAAAATTGAATCAATTTATTTAACAAAATAAACTTTCAAAATTGGTATTCTTTAAAATTAGTTCAACTTGATTCATAGTATTATTAGATTTACAACATGTGGCATGCTCCCACTTGGCACATGATGAGCTAAGGTCCTTAATCAATTTGGCAATGCAAAAAGGAAAGAAAAGAAAATAAATTCTACTAAATCAAAACCATAATCATGAAAAGAGAGTATGCCCCCTAAATAGCTTTCAATTGATTCCTTTATTTTTATTTTTATCATTCTAAAGCCTAAGGCCTAGAAAGCACTAGTACTAGCATTACATTACTATAAATGCTGAGTTGATGTGGTTTTGAGGAAGATAGTAAGTTTATTTATTTATAGAACTTTAAAATGCTCCCTCTTTTAGGGGATGAGAAGTAGCTAAAAGCTACTCTATAGTGGGAAGGAATCCCAAAGTGGAGTTTTTTATTTATTAAAATAATTAAATTTGGATAGTTGGATGAAAAGGCTGAGGGAAGCAAAGCAATCTCTTCCCCATTTTTTCTCACCATCAATGTTAGTCAAAGAGGGTAACTAGGCTATAGGACCTATCTCCCTAAAGGAATTTGAGCCTCTATTGTCCTTAAAAATAATATATATATATATATTGGGTCCACATTGATACGGGAGAATGGGGAGGGAATAGTGAAATCTATATATTCTTAGTTTTGAGTTGATCGAATTGTTAGATATTAATTTAAATTTTAGTTACCAATATTAAATTAGGATTTTAGTGTGATTTTATTCAAGATTATTTAATTGTTAAATTTATTAAATTGAATTATATTTAATAGCTTGGAAATTTTGGTGAATAAAATTTCTTCATGACTAAAGTTTTTTAGTGGCCAAGGAATGGTTTAGCACTTTAGCGGTTAGAATTAAGAAGTTAATAAAGTGGTATTTTATTGTTTTGAGATTGCGTATTTGTATTTCCATTTCGTTTACCATATTTTTTACTTCATTTTAAGTAAAATGTTTATACATGGACCGTAATTTCAAGTTTATTAACAGTAAAAAAGTTTTTAAACCACAAATTGATTAACTAATCTTTTTTTTTTTAAAAGAAAACTAATACGATCTTTCAACCTTCCAATTTAGAAGATGGTAAGCAGAGATTAACAAATATTTTTTAACATTAAATTTCTTTTTCCTTTTTATTTACCTCATAACTCAAAAACTAACCATGTAAAGCACAATTCAATTGAAACCCTAAGATTTTCACTTCCGGAAACTACTTTTTTAAAACTCGTCTTTTGAATCCACCATTTCTTTTCAAAAACTTTAATTTTTGGTGGAGGTTTCTCATTTTAGCTTTTACATAAAATCCAAATTTAAAACCCAATTAAAGTCGACGAAAAATGTTGGTGTGTGGGGAATAAAATAAATTTATAAGAAATTAATGAATGCCTCAAGGCGTGTATCAATATCATTTTCTTTAAGGTTTTATTTATCTTCACTTATATTATGGTGTGAAAAGAGTTACTGACAAATAAATCTCGAGGATACAACAAAATTCAATGA
Organism: Gossypium australe; assembly: GCA_005393395.2. NCBI lineage: Eukaryota > Viridiplantae > Streptophyta > Magnoliopsida > Malvales > Malvaceae > Gossypium > Gossypium australe. The sequence goes on along the minus strand of CM016618.1, from coordinate 88,733,875 downwards.
TTGTTTATGTTTTACACTGACGGAAACAATTCACTGAACACTAAGCGGAACATAGCAAGGATATCAATTTCTATAAAAGAAAATTTTCCTTATAGCACAATTTAAAAATATAAAAGATGGTGTGAGAATGGAAATAAATTTTGTTTCTATGTTTTTGAGTGTCATACAAATGAAATTTCACTCCTATTTATAAGAGGTCTCATGTCTCTTTATAGTGACATAACTACCCAAATGGATAACAATATATTTAGCAATAAACATAATTATTTAATAGATATCTACTTAAATAATTATGATTATCTGTTAATAATCAATTAATATAACTTTTGATAAAAGATATAAAGATTAATTAATAAAATAGTAATATAAGAAAATAATATTCCATCAGCCGTTGGCCAATGTATACTCTTAACCTAGACTGGAAGAGAAAAAAAAAAATCATGATTTCTTTCAAAGAGAAAATATCATGAGAACTCGTAGATTATTACAAATATACAACAGGGTAGTATACTAAATCATGAAAAAGAAATAATAATGATTAATAAAATTATTAAACTCCTGTTTGATGAATATTATTTACTTATTTATTTAAATTTAAAATTTAAAAATAATATAATATGATATAAATACATTAATTATTCAAATATATGAAACAACAGTTATAAACATGTTAATATTTGTATAAATATATACTAGAAATTTAGGTGCAGAAAATGAAGAAGTTTTTATATTGTAGGTGTATTTAATTGGTATTTAAAAAATGAGTAATTATATCAACAAGTGTTAGATGCAGTGATAAAATATATTACACTTTTAAAGGGAAATGTATGTTTGAACCTTGAAAATAACTTTGTTGGAAGGAGGAGCCGCAAACCCCGAATATAAACCATAAAATAAAAATCGAGAATATCAAAAAAAAAAAGGCTAATTATTTTGTCCAACACCCGTGGGTAAAAGAAAACCCACGAGCTCATCTATGATGGTGTCAAGTGTACTTTTTAATTATTTTATTGTTATTTTATTACACCCTAAAAACAAATGGTTTCATCCTAAATCTGCTTGTAGAATTTTTTTTACTTCATTGATTGTGTATAGAATAATAATCCTTAAGAAAATTTTAGAACTAAATAAATGAGATACATGATGATTTTTAATCCATGGTGTTAAAAAATTTCCACTGAAAATATACCAAATTAATAATATTATATATTTGGATAACTATTCTATACATACTAGATTATGTCACACCTAAAACATTTTATGTAAAAAAAATATTTTCTTTTGAAATTAATTCATTAATGATTATAGGTGGAATGGTAAATAACTTATATATAAATCACATTAAATATGTGTTCGATTCTTGGATATATGTGATTTTTAGTTGTTTTATAAAGATTATTTAAAAGAAATCAATATATATTAGGCAAAATGATTTAAAAAATCTTTGGTAAAAAAAATTTAAAAAAAAATTAATTACACTCTTCTATTAATGGAATCATAGTTAATTGGATTGATCATTAACATGACATAGTTGATAGAAACAACGAGAAATTGACACGGGACATTTCATGTGGATAAGTATCATGTCAACATATCTATGGTATATATACAATAGCAGTTAGAAAATCAGTTGATATCAACATTTACAATTGTATTCTAGTTGATTCAACTAATTTAGTAACAAAAATAACTATCTTCTTAACATATGAACTATTTAACTGTATATTAACTATTTAACGGTCATAACTGTTAAGCTGACTTATTCCGCAATAGTTACTCATCCGGTTTATATGATCAAAGTGTTGAATAACAACTTCATAAATTTTTGAAATCCAAAATTACTATTTAATAATAATTTTTGGTGAGAGAACTATTTATATTAGTGTAAAATTAAACTAATTTTATATTATTCTGTAATTTTTATACAATTAATATTTTAATAATCAAATCGTTGAATTTATCAAGATATATGTACTTGTTATACATATAAATTTTTAAGTCAATTCGATATCCTATTATATCAATTTGAAATATTGCTTATATTAATATATATTTACCGGTTGATTTTTTTATACATAAAACGAATAATTAGAAATTTTTAATTTATAACAAACTTGGCATGCATGATATATACGTAAATAGAACATGAAATATGATAGTTAAATTATTAAAATATTAATCATATAAAAACCATAGAAATGTTTAAAACCACTTCAGTTTTACGTAGGTGTAAATTAACGAATTCCTCCCCACAAAATTTTATTTAAAATTAATTATAAAATTATATAAATGTTAAAATATATTTAATAATATTTATGATTTTCATAGTTTCAAACTTAAAAAAATCCAAACTTGACCCAAAACAAATATGGAATAAAAAAATTTAGATCTCTATATGAAAATGTTTGGTGGTAAAAAGAAAAAAAAAATTAAGGATATATTTGAATGAGTAGTAAGATTGATTTAGATGAGACTAAAAAATAGTCTTAGAGAGATTTATGGTATCAACCACATTAAATATTGTAATGGTTAAATTAAAATTATTTGTAAGATATGTGTTTGAATTTAAACACAAAGGTATTAATATATAGAGAGATAATGAAAAAAATAAAACTATCACCTTGGTCTAAACATGGATTGTAAAAAAAAAAAATAACATTTATCAAATGAATAAATAACTATAATTATTGTAGTTGTATTTATGTCAAATAGTAGTTTTATTAATAAATAATTAAAAGTAGTATAAAAAAAATAAAAATATGGTTAAGGCCTTTTGTTGTTGTTGACACTTTAGTGTCTCGTGTTCAAGCTTTGTTGATATAATTCCCCCTTAATTTATAATTCGGTTCAGTAAAAAAATATATAATATATCAAATAATATTTATTTTATTTATTACTCTAGAAGTTATTAAAATCTTTATTTAAATGAAAAATTAAGCCATCAATATGTTTTTCATCTATATCAATTTTCTTATAAATTTTAAAAATTAGTTCAAAATAATATTGAACCATTATTTTATTTAAAATAATTACATGAATTTACTTTTTAAATATTTTTATTAGAAAAATACAAATGATAACTATAAAGGAAAGGAGATGGACCTGCATACACCAGTGTAAAACTAAACTGGTGTTACCCGATATTTTTATCATATTATTTAGAAAATTGTCTATATAAATATATATATATATATATATATATTAATAGTTGAAACTTTTTTACATAACACAAATAGTTAAACATTTTTATTTTTTTTTTCAAACTTAATATACATAATTTACATGAATGAAGTATGAAATGTAATGAACATCTTATTAAAATATTAATCATATAAAAATTATAAAATAATATAAAATTATTTTAATTTTCTCCCCTAAATAAAATATTATTTTAAATCTGCTGAAAAACATTGTATAAAACATAAAAAGAATTAAGAGAAAAAGTACAATCGAATATCTTTTCAAGAAAAAAATATATAAAAAGAAGAGGGTAATAGTGTTGCGGTGAGGTCACTACACATTCCCTTCCATGTGAAAAGTTTTTTACGTAGCTTTATTACATATATATTTTTTTGAATATTAATTTTATTATAAATTTTTATCATATTTAATTTTTGATAAACTATTCATAATCCACACTTGAACTCACCTATTCTAGCAATAATTTCGATATCGATCAAATTAAAACTCAATCAATTACAATATTACATAATATATAATATATATACATATAACGCATTAGATCAATTTCATTAATTTGTTTAGAGGGCATTGGACCATCCAGTTGTATCCATCTAACATCATTAAGAAGAAAATGAAACATTCCCTCCCTATTTATTACGCCATTTATTGGCTATTTTTAATACCCCTTTTATTTTCATATCTATAATTCTAAACTTAAAACACTTATTCTATTTTCATTTCCCATTAGAATCTACAACTATTATATTAGCCAAAGCATATAAGTAAAACTATCTCAGACATTTGTTTTGACAACAATAATAATATCACTTTACTAGTATTGTCAATCATATTGTTTTTTTATTTATAAATTATAATTAATAATTTTAGTCATCCAGGTAAATAACAGGGTACATGTAACAAGTAAAACACAAAAAAGGAAAAGGCTAAAATATACATAAACATATAATACGAAAAACGTAAATACACCAACAAAAAAGGGGGGGGGGGAAACCATGAAATATGAAAACTAAAAAAGATACAAAAAAGAAAAAGAAAAGACCAACATCCTTTGAACAAGTGAACATGTCCCATTCCCCAAAAACCCACGACCAACCTTCTCTCAATCCCCAATTTCTTTTTATTTATTAATTAAGACATAGCCCGAATAAGAAGTAAGAGTACTGGTCCCACCCGCACCTCCTATCAACAAATTAAAAATTAAAAGACAACATTCATATCATTAAGAAATTTAAGTATGGATTGTAAAGAAAATTATGACATATAAATATCATCCACTTCAACATTCTATTGCCTTTGATTAACAAATAGGAAGGGTTTAATCATTAGGGATTTCTTTGGTCAAATGTAACCACAAATTTGGGTCCCAAAACATTGTATAATCCATAATCAATGTAAACAATTTCACATCTTTTTTTCCCCTTTTGTTGTTTAAGATCCGCCGATTGATGGGTCCTTAAGCTCATGAAAGCAACGGTTTTGATTAATTTAAGACGCATAGAATTGAAAATTGAGAATATCATCCATTTTGTATGAAAATTATTGCTGGCAGGCAAAGGAAGAGTACTTTGATTCAAGCATCTGGAATTCTAAAATGAAGGAAGAAATAATTACAAGGAGAAACGTAGCTGAATCTCAGTTGTTAATGCCTAACTTAATTAATTCTAAGCAAAGCATTTTTTTAAATTATTCTTTAAATTACAAAAAAAAAAAAACTAACTTGTCATCTTCTCTCTCCTAATAAAAATATATAAACTTTAGCTACACAGAATCTTGGGGTGAAAACAAAGGGAAGAAATCACAAGTTCACGAAATTTTCATTTCTTTAAGAAAGGCGTTAAGCCCCATCTTTTCTTTCTTTCTTTTTTCTTGAACTGTTTTCCAGATTGGTAATTTTCTTTTTCTTTTTTAAATATATATTTTTTCCTTTCTGCCAATTAAACAATGAAAATGGCATATTACCAATCATCCTTTCCCCTCTATAGGAAACACCCATCATTGCTGCCAACAATCCTTTTCATTTCAACCTTAGAAACCTGAGCTTCTAAGATATTCCTTCCCCTTCCTTTCCTTTCTATTTCTTCTTCTCTCCCTCTCTTTCAACCTTCTTCTCCACTTTCCTTTGTTGCTTTTTCAACAATGGATGCATCTTCTACAAGCTCAGTCAATGGGTTCTATACCTTCTTGACTCGTGGCATAGATGATCTTGAACGTGTTTATCTCTCTAATAACTTCATGTCCATCCAATTTCTTCAAAGGGTTCTTTCCCTTCTCCGATCTTTCCACTCCCAGCTACTCCTCCTCGTCCAAAAACTCCACCTTCCCGTCGGGGATAAGTGGCTCGATGAATACATGGATGAAAGTTCTAAGCTCTGGGAAGCTTGTCATGTTATTAAATCAGGCATCTCCGGCATCGAAAATTATTACTCGGCTGGCTTTAATATCATTTCTTCTTTTGATAATCATCGCCATCTTACTCACCAGCTTTCTAGACAGGTCCTTGCTTAAATTCCCAAACCTTACAACAATTTCGTTATATGTATATTCTTTCTCGAGTTTTTAGCATTGAATTCATGATCTGATATGACTTTTTTTTTTTTTTCTAAAAAACTATATGGAAACAGGTAATCCGGGCAATTTCGGCGTGCCGCAGGGAAGCTGTGGGATTGGAAGAAGAAAACAGGGCGTTGATGGAAACGAGAATCCAACCGCTTTCGTTAAGGTTTGACGAGAAAGTTTCGATCGAATCAAAGCTGAACGGGTTCAATGGTTTCCGAGGAGTTTTATACGCAATGAGGAATGTAAGCTCGTTGCTCCTAATGATCTTGCTGTACGGACTAGTTTATTGTCGAACGGAATCCAGTTTCCTACGAGGAGGATATGAAGGATGTCTAATTTTCGGATCAGCTTTCATGATCTCAACAGGGAGATTGCAGCAAAGAGTGGCGGCAGAGATCAACCAAATGAATGGGAGGCCGGGGATATTGCTTTATGAGTTCAGGAGATCGAAGTTGGCAATGGAGGAGCTGAGAGGAGAGCTGGAGCGGAGGGGCGGCGGAGGGGTGGAGGAGTGGGAAACGGAGGTAGGGGGGATAAGGGAAAGGGTTGAGAACTTGAAAGGGTGGTTTGGGGTGTTGAGATCTGGTGCTGACAACATTGTTGTGCAACTTGATGATTTCTTTGATGAGATTGTTGAAGGGAGGAAGAAGCTTTTGGACTTTTGCAGTCATAGGTAGAGAAGAAAAGAAGATTAAATTATAAAAAAAATGTAGGATGGTTGAAAAAAAAAGAGTTACAAAAATACTTGATAGAAGAAGGTTGTTGTTGTACCTTTTGACCCTTCTCTTCTTTTCTTTTTCTTTTTTCAAAAAAAAAAAGATTCTCTTTTTATTTTTCACTTCATGCATTTGTTGTTGTTTCTACCGCAGTTGAAACATGGAAATAGTGGTTTGTTTTCCCCAAAAATCCAGAAGGAAAATATATGCAGGGGAGGGGGAAACAGAGTAATTCAGGGGTCTCAACTATCTTAACAATGTAAACAGTTAAAATAAAAATCAAAAATAAAATAATGGTTAGGACTATTTTTCATGCAGTGAAGGGGATGGAATCTTCTATATATATATAATAACTAGAAAGTGTCTATGTTAGAGCTACATATATAAATATTTTGTAGGTTATTAATTAATTTTATATATGTGTTTTTGAAAGTGACTTCCCTCTTGACCTGGTAATTTATATATACAGTTGTCAATTTTAGAGATGAAAAGAGAGGAAAAATCAGGGGTAGAGGGTGCTTTAAGATGATATATTAGAGGGGGAGGGAGTGCAAGAGAGAGGTTTTCCTGGGTAGCTTTAAATGTTTAAAGCACAAGTAATGGGTTCGTTGCTGCTGGGGATGCGTCTGATTTAGGGTTTTTCAACTTTGGAAGCAATAGAGTTTTTAATGATGAAAGCTTCAAAGTTCTAATCACTATCACCCCCTTTCTTCCTGACATGTCCCCATCTATGGGTAGCAGAAAGTTTTTGCAGAACATTATGAAATCCGACCCTGCTCTATGCATAGGCTACCGTTGCCTGTTTCACCAACAGATCCAGCAAAGCCCCCTCAATTATCAACCTAAATCATTTTCTTCACTTGCTTTATTTGTTATTTAAAAGAGAAAAAGAAAAGGGGTTTCCAGCTTTTGTTTCCTCTTTACGCACTAGTTACTGAAATTAGACAACAATTATTATATATGATTCCAAGAACAGAAGCTATTGCAAGTAAAATGCAGAGACAATTTAATGGCAGGCTAGAAGAACAAACATCAAAAGCAACAGGTAGATATAATGCATGTCTGAGGTAGTGTATACATATACTAGAGATCAAACATCTCTCGAATATCACATATTCAGCTTCGACGAAGTAGCATTAATATTAACTTAAATAAATGGAGCTCCGCAATCCACCAAGGAACATAGTAGTACTATGCTCTGTCAACTAATTCAATATGCTGCTGCATATAAATGTAGGAGTTGTTGCCAAGGTTTCTTCACATGTGGATATATGTATAGTTCTATAAACCATGATTGTATCAAAAATATTTTAATACCGTTTTGAAAGAACTGACTATAACTTTTTACAAACAACACACGTGGAAGACAACTGCTTCGGCAAAGTGATTTTGAGGAAAAAGAACCAGAAGTGTATACCTATGCTATATAATTTACAAGAGTAGAATGGGAAAAACATGGAGGGCCAAAAATATACTTAAATTACCAGGAAAAAGTGAGGGTATGCTAGAGATATAACAAAATGATGTAAGTAATATGCAGGCCATCTTTTATAACTGTTCAATCATCGAATCCGGGCATTGCAAACTGAGCAGAAAATGCTTCAACTCGATTCCGAAGATCAATTATATCTTTGTTATTCTGAAGACCCTTGAGAAACTCTTTCTGCAATTTTCCGTGATCTCTCTGTACAGCACTTGTAATCTGAGCTGCTCTGTAAAGAAAGTCAGCCATTGTCTCAAAATCAGACTCTAAACAACCTCTTGATGTCATAGCAGGCGTACCTGAGAGAAAATTAGGGAAGTTAAAGACATTAATGGAAAAAGATGGGTTGTAAGCCAATACTTAGGTGACAGAGAAGCACAAACCAAAAACACAAGATCCGCTCCTTTTAACACCTTATCCTCAAATGATCTTTGGTTGCTATAATACTCTCTAGCTATGACACGAATTAGTCACTTCTAAATATGTTATTAGTGTAATAAAACATATTAATGCACTTGAAAGAACTGATTAATAGTAGTCCATAACATTATTTTACCAATTGGCTAATTTCAACGACTCAAAAACAATCTGCAAACAAACCTAGAAAATATGCTTGCCTAACAATAATAAAGGCACGATCTACTTTGACCTTTAATGAAGCTCTATTTATTCCCGCAACCCCCCCACCCCAAAAATAGAAAAAGAAAAAAGGAAAACAAGAATACTCCTTACCAATTCTAACTCCTCCAGGAGAAATAGCACCATTTTCACCAAATATAGCGGTTTTATTCAGGGTGATGTGGCACATCTCACACACTTTCTCATAGCATTTACCTGGGGAACAGAATAAGAGAGTTATTTATAGAAGGAAGCGTTCAAGGAAGCATATGTTATGATATGAAGGAAATGCACTGTGTATGACTAATTGCGCGTATAGGTCATTTTTCATAGTAATAAATTTTTAGAATTATCAAACAGGTTAAACTCCAAATTCCCATCGACAAATAGATGGGCTGGGATGTAGACAGAAGAAAAACTTGTAGAGAATATAGTCTAGATGCAATATTTCCTTCTCTTAAGATTCTCAAGAAAACAGGCAGTGTCTAAACTGAACTATAAACGTTTATTTTCACTTCTCAGAATATTTTATTTCAGTTGCTTTATTAGCTTTTCCAGACTGAATTTATAAAAACTAACCTATCCATACTCCTTGGAGTAAAACAGTCATAAGCTTTCCCCTTTTAAAACATAGCCAAGAAATGGCTATCAAAAGAAATAAAAGCCTTGAACAAGACTAGTAAGATTTATTACAATGAATTGCAAGTTGATCTTCACAAGGGGCTTATGATAAATCCAAGAATCTATGTCATGTTCTCCAACAAGGATGAAGAAAAGAACAGAAAAAATTTATTGATAAAGCCATTAAGAAGTTTTAAGTGAAAACTGGTCGCAAAAGTCTACAATGCTTACATAATCAAAGGAAACTACATGGAGAAATAACTTAATTCCAACCAGAAACAAATTCAATATATTAGCATATATATGCTCAGCATGTAAATGCACCAAAAATCTATCATATTCAGCAGGCAAGATCAACGAACCTGTTAAGCCTAGAGTAGTGAGATCCCAAAGCAACAAATGGTTGTCAGTGCCCCCAGTAACCAACTTGCATTTTCTTCTCAGCAGAGCAGATGCTAATGCCTGAGCATTTTTCTTCACCTGTTGCATATATGCTTTGTACTCTGGTGTTGCCACTTGCTTCAAGGTTATGGCAAGAGCAGCAATATGATTATTATGAGGCCCCCCTTGTAATGATGGAAAAACAGCAAAGTTTATCTTTTCCTCAAAATCATACTGGCCACTACAATCACCACTGTTACCGAGACACATGCCTTGCTTTCTTGATTTTGTACCCCTCCTATAAAAAATTATACCTCCCCTTGGGCCACGTAGACTTTTGTGAGTTGTTGAAGTAACAATATCACAGTAGTCAAATGGACTGGAACATTCCTGCAATGGAAAAAAGTGAACATGCTGGTAAGGGGAAAGAAGAACACAAATTTGCCTTGCACGAAAGGAAATACTGATTTCATCAAAATGAAGTAACATTACAAATACTGATTCCATTCAACTTCAATAAGCCATAAGTTCCAAATATTGCTAGGAAATACAGATTAAAAGAGTGATATTTGGTTTCTGCCAAATAAAGTTTAACCTTTCTCTCTAAATGGTAAGTATAGTATGTGGCATTTTTGGTCTTCCTTAAATGCAAATGTTAGCATGTATGTTTAGGTTGAGTTCAGTAGCAAGAACTCCATGCATATTCAGCAGTCAAACAGTAATTCTAATTGACAATTTACCAAGAGCAATGCTACTTGTAAGTTAACCTAAGCGATACCAAGGAAATGGACACTTTTATGGTTTAGATAACTAACTTAACTCGGGCCTATTAATATCCAAATGAATTGCAAGACACCTCAACTCAAGGCACAAAAAACTTTATAATAGAATCAGAACATCAAACCAATAATTACTCAAAACAAGAAAATTTCGAACCTTAGCTGCCACAAGACCACTAATTTGAGCCATATCACACATCAACACCGCTCCACACCTATCTGCAATCTGCCTAAACCTGGCATAGTCCCACTCTCTAGGATAGGAACTCCCGCCACAAATAAGAATCTTGGGCCGGTAATCAAGGGCCTTTTCCTCAAGCTTATCATAATCAATATACCCTGTTTGAGGATTCAACTTATAAGGAAAACTCTCAAAAAATATAGAAGCAGCAGATACTTTCTTCCCACCCGCCATATACCATCCATGACTCATATGCCCTCCAGACGGCGGATCCAACCCCATTATCCTATCGCCAGGAAACAAAAGTCCGGTATAAACAGCGAAATTAGCGGAAGTACACGAATAAGGCTGCACGTTAACACCCCATTTCTCGGAATCAAGATTAAAAGCTGTCAATGCACGCTCGTGGCATAGGGTTTCAATTTGATCTATAAAGTGGTTGCCCGTATAGTACCTGGCGCCAGGCATCCCTTCGGAGTACTTGTTCGTTAAATGGCTTCCCAATGCTTCCATCGCAGCTCGGCACACAAAGTTTTCGGAAGCAATAAGCTCAATTCCCAAGAACTGCCTTTGTTTTTCCTTATTCATGATTTCATTCAATTCTGGATCCGCCTCTTCTAGCGGTTGGTTTCCCCATGACCGGACAGCGGCTCGTCTTTGGTCAAAACTTGGCTCGGAACATAACAGTTTACAAGGGTTCGAAACAGGTTTAGGATCCCTTTGTCTTTTCACGCACATAGATCGCCCTAGAATCCTAATTTCTTCATCTTCGTTGTTGTGGTCTTTGTGCTTGCCGTTCTCCAAACGAGGGGCACCGTCGTCTTTTTCCTCGAAGAACTGTAAAGGAATGGGCCGCACCGGGTTCGACGAGCAGCGAAAGCTGGTATCGATTTGAAGCGAAATCGAATCCTCTGCAATGGAATTTTTAGCAAAACTCAAAGGCAAACCCGACTGAGCCTGAGATAAATCCATTCAAACCCTAAAGAAGGCAACTGTTGAAATTAAAATAGAAAAATGAAGTGTTTGGGAGAAACTCTTTGAGGGAGTAGGGGAATAACAGCTTACGGCCCTTAAGGGTAAGCGTAAAAGCAACAAAAACAATGGCTGCACTTCCTAAAGCAATTACAACGGAAATAACGAAGCATTGCCTGATTCTTTGAAGTAAAAACAGAGCAAAAATTTGAAAAAGGAGTAACTTTTTTTTTTTCTCGATTCATGTATCTGACCCTTGAAAATGGAATTATTAGTACATATAGATATAATGTTGAAAGGGAAAGGTTCTAATGTAGACGGAATCACAGCTAGGTTCAAGCTTGTCAGAGGGCAAAAAAAATTTGAAGCCCCGCCCAGAACCAGAATAAAAGGGAGAAAAATGGAAAAGGTGTGATCTTTTTTTCTTTTCAATTCATATATTATTATAATGCAGAAAGGGAAAAGTTAACTCATGTAGACTGAATCACCGCTAGGTTCAAGCTTGTCAGAGGCCCAAAATAATTTGATGCCCGGCCCAGATCCAGAATAAAAGAGGGTTCGTGGATTCTAATACAATGCTTCTTTTCAACCTTTTTTGTCGTCGTCTCGTCGTCCATGGAGTCGTCTTCATCGTCGACTTCCTTGAATTTTCTTTCGTACTGGAATTATCTCAATTTTCTACTATTCCGTCCGGTTCTCGCTGTGCTTTTCGTTCTCTCCTTCATTATTCTCTGTAATTCTTTTTTTTTCCTTTCAAAACTTATCCTTTACTTTTTCGTAATTTAAGGGTTTTGCTGGTTGATAATTGTCTTCTCTGTTTTTTTTTTTTTTTGCTTGAATTTATTTATAAAAAATTTAATTTATAGGGTGGCTGCTGGCGTGGAAGTTGGTTCTGGTTCATGTTCCACTGGTTCAAGAAATTTTCGGTCTGAGGAAAAAACCGGTCAAACCAAAGCCGCCGACTCGTCGATTATCAAGATATTATAACAGCATCAACTCTCATAGTTCTACTTCTCAATAGGTAATTTATTTATTTATTTTTAGTTTGTTTTATTATGTTGTGTTAGCATGAAAAAGAGATTGAATTTTTTTAGTTATAGCTTGGGTGTGTGCTAGTTTATTAATGAAAGCACATAATTTGATTAGAGAATTTTAATTAAGGTGAAGTTGAAGTGATAAATTGCATCATTTAGCACTGAGAACCCTTAATGTAGTAGCTGCTAAGATATTGATTCAGTGATGGTGATATGCTACATCACTTGAACTGGACCTAGTGAGTGTTTAATACGAGTATGTGTCTAGACATGAGTTTACTTATTCTAAGTTTTTTGGTAGATTTTAAGGATATTATTTCGTATTCATGTCCGAAGATGTATTGAATGAAGAGTCCAGAATCCAAATGACTTCTTATTCCACACCAAACCAAGGTCAGGTTAGCTCATGATTTGGCCTTAGACCTTGGAAGATGCAATTTGTTGAATGGGGTTTATTGCTATACACTATTCACCTGCCTTTGGGATTTGCATTAGAAAAGGAATTTTCTCAAAAGAAAGGGCAATTAACCAATGTTTAATTTATGAAGGGAAGAATCAGTGTTCAATATTCTTGTATGAGTTCATATGTGGATCCTTCGACGTTGGTTAGGTAAAAAAATCTCGTATAACGATTGGAATTGTGTTCCCTTGCATTAGCCATTAGGTTGTTTTTTGATGGTTTTCTTGCTATTCATTGGGTTGTTTTACGATTCTTAGTTTCAGTATTTCCCTTGGATACTCTCTATCTATGTTATCTGAACTTTTTATTTAACTTCAAGTATGTGTTAGATACCTGTGTGGAACATATTCAGGCGTGTTGGACATTTACCCGTATTTGTCAAAGTAACCTGCAGTTCAGTCTGTTCTGCTTTCTTATTTTATTCGCCTATAATTTAGCACTTCAGCAGTGCCAGTGGCATATCTAAACTGTATGGTTGGTGTTGAAAACAAAAAAAAAAAAAAAAAAAAAAAAAAAGAAGACTTTATTGATAGCTTGTAAAATACAATGTTTATATACTTTTCATCCCCAATCTGAGTGCAACTTTGTGTGGATGATAGCAGCCATAAAGCTCTGTTTCCAGATGGTGGAAACCTAAAGCAGTGCTGTCAGCTTGAAATACATTGGAGAAGATTGAGATGATTCAATTTGTTTCATACTTTTGTGGACAGAAGCTTGTCAAACAGCAAAAGGTAAACTTGTTCATTATTTGATCTAAATGAAGGAAATGACATTCGAGATGACTAGAGAATGTAGTGTTTTGTTTATCACTTCTGTAAATATATTTTCAGCAGATGTAAAAACTCCATTATTGAAAATATATGATGATCATTAAAAGTTTCCATTTCTTGTTCCATTGGAATTGGAGTCATGAGTACTTCCAATTATACCATAGGTGTCATTAAATTATCTTAACCGTGCAAGTGAATAATAAGTGATTTGGCAACCTGAAGTGGCCTTATTATGAAAGTACATTGCATATGAAAATTTTAATCCGAATTTGGAAGTGAATGTCAGATGTAAGTGGCCTTACTATGAAGAGATGACAGAAATGTAAATGTGAGTATATACTGTGTACATTTATCCTACACAGGTGTGGATATATATACATCTCTCTCCAAATTACTGTACGAGGAGTTTATGTATATAAATAATTTAAAATTTTTAATTATTGTTTATATATTTTTTATAATTCTTAATTAATTTTAATTTTTTTTATAGTTATTTAAGAAATAATGAACTTGGTTAACTATTTGCCCTAAACCATTGTAGATGCCTTTAGTAATTTTAAAAAACTATGCTTTTTTCTGTACTTAATAATTTTAAATAATACTCAATATTTTTATAATGTTTTAAAAAATATATGTCCGAGATGAAATGAATCAGTATAATCATTTGTCCAAGCTCATCATGAATGTGATTTTTTAAATAATTATGAAAAAAGTATTTATTTTTAAATTTTTTTTAAAATATTATCACCTTAGCATGAGGTACACATATGATTCCTCCATCAGCTACATCAACATTCAATAGTAGAAATGGATGTAATTTAAACAAAATGATCAATTTATTTTTGATCTAACATATAGAAATTAATTTAACCATTTTTTAATTAAAAATGGATATAATTTTAAACAAAATTATCAGTTTTTTTTTTAATCTTACATATGAGAACTAATTTGTCCATTTTCTGAGTAAAAATGGATGTGATTTTCAACAAAATGACAAGTTTACCTTTTGATCTTACACACAAATTAATTTGCTCATTTCTAAGTAAAATGGGAAAAATACAATTTAACTCTTAATACAGATGTCTCCATGTACTTTTACCTAATCTTACTCATCCTTTAATTTCACATTTTATAAAAAAAATTAAAAAAAGTCAAATTATTACTTAATAACAACACAGATAAAATTTTAACGAAAAGATCAATTTGTATATTTTTTAATAAAATATATAGACTAATTTATCTATTTTTTTAAATAAAAGAGTCAAAATACTTACATATACTCTTACCAACTCCATTATTTGAAAGATCATATTCCTGATCGCATATGTTAGACATGGGTTTTAACAATGTGCTCAAATGTAGCGATGAGAACGTTACTATTAGGGACGTCCGAAGGATTATGGACGGAAAAAATGTTCAGAATGGAAATTTACACAAATCTGCCGGTTGAGTTGCATGGTGAAAATCGATGGTTGCTTTTCGGCTAATAATGAGTTGATATTCACCAAAACCAAAGCCCATCCAAGCTCAAGCAGCTATCAACAAAAGAAAAGGAATGGGAAAATATGTTGCTTTGAGAAATAAATAAATCTGAATATTCTTTAGTTGTACAAGTGTTTGCCCCCTTTCCCAAAAAAGAAACATTTAATAAAATGTGGCCCATGAAAACCAAAATGTGATAATGTTACATAGGCAAAAATAGCAAATGAAATATAAAAAAGAGAAAAAGCCTTCACGTACTAATGAGATTTGTCAGAGGACCAATTGTATGTAGCAGCAATGCCCATTTAGATTTACTGATCATCTCCCGAAGATTCATGAGTGACCACAGTTGCTTTCTTACTGCTACCTGGCCCTGAAGAAACTTTAACCATTGCTGGTCTTAGTAGCCGATCCCCAAGGAGGAATCCACGACGAAATTCTTGGATGATAATCCCTTCCTTGAACTCTTGCGACTCTTCGCGTGCTATTGCTTCGTGTAGCTGTAACATACAAGTTGGAACCAAGTGAATCAATAACAAAAATGACTAGGAATGTACTGATTCTTGTGACAAGTCACTCCAAAGCCTATACAATTTGTTCAACCAAATTTATGGATGGGTATATTTCTCTTTTGGGCTCAAAACAGGAATATTCAATCAGATATACCCCGAAGAATAAACTTATGTCAACCAGATGAGATGATCTAAACATGAAAACTAAACCGAACAGGTATATGCACCGAGCTTTGTAATCTTCTGTTCAAGATTTAGAATGATCCCTAATATGGACACAAGCTCTCAATCTAAAGAAGCATGTTTTTGCTGCTGGACTAGCATGGCATTCAACTTTGGAGATCAAAAGCAGATTTTCATCATATGTACCTAGCAGTAGCACAAACTTGCAATATAGTTTCTGAATGGATATCACTCACTTAACACCCCCATAAAGTGCACACCTCGAAGATAATCAGGCTAGCACATAGAGTTTGAAACTGAAACACAAACTGAACCAAGAGAATCCCTAAACAGACTAAACTAACAATTAAACCAAAGCGTTTACTAGACTGAAGGTTTGGTTCCTATGATAAATATTCTAACCTTTTGCAAAAATTTAAGCAGATAGGAAACTAACTGAACCATGTGTATGCCTGTAGGTATAAATGTATCCAAAGTATCCTACACTTGCAATATGGTCTCTAATGTGACTGAACCAAACAAAACCCTATTGAAGGCTAGCAACAAATAAAGTAACAAACAGACATTACTCGTAGCATTTAAAACTTACAGAGGGATCAAAGGGCTTTCCAACTGTAGGGACAACAGCCACTTGCAAGCTCCTCATGATCTCCACAAATTGCTTGTATATACCCTGATAACTCGTATCTATCTTCTTTTCTTTCTCCGTTTCGGGTTTAATTTGTTGCTTGGCTCTCTCAAAACTGTCAACCATGGGCAACAGACTCTCCATCACTTCTCCTTTAGCATCAGACCTTGCCGTAAGTCTCTCCTTCTCCGATCTTTTCCGATAATTATCAAAATCAGCTTGTAAACGGATATACTTCTCTTTCCCAGAGGTTATCTCTGCCGACAATTCCAAAACTTGTTTTTCCAATCCATTCTTCTCGTTTTCTAAAATGCTAATTCTACTCTCAATTTCAGATACAATCCTATCATCTCCATTGAGAAGCGCCTCCCTGTAAACTCTAATCATGGCCTTTAAACTGGGAAAATCTTCTCCAGCTGATGCTTTTACATTTTCCTGATAAAATTCCTTAATGAAATTAATACTAATTACAAACAATTAAACAATAATAAGCATCTCTTATCAATTGATTTGATTCAATTTTCATCTTCAGCCAATTTTTTTTCTACTGTGATATAATAAAGGAGGGAAATTCTACAAATCCTTTTCTCAATCTAATGCTACAACTTATAATAGATACAAGAAAAGAAAATAAAGAACCCAGGAGGGAGGGAGAAAAAAGGAACTTACAGTGCGAGCAGATTCCTGGGCTGAAAGAGAAGCCTTGAAAGTCCACCTTTGGGGACAGTTTTTGCTGTTCAGAGGGAAGGAAAGCTTAGATGGAGAAAACCCAGAAAAGGGTTTTGAAAAGCGAGGTCTTTGGTAAAGAAATTGGACCGGCGATGAAGCTATATGGGTGTGTTTTGAGGGTTTTAAAGAAGAAGCAGAGAAGTGAGGAGGCAAGAGAGAGTGGTTAGAGAATGAAGCAGCCATCTAGAATGGTGAATGATGAACCTGGGATTAGTAGGTTGTGCAATAGATTGGAGTGTAAAAATTTAACCAAATTAAAGCCTGGGAAAAGAGTCCTTAGCGGCAGCCACTAGCCAGCCCGCCCTTTGGCCTTCTTGCCTTTTGCCGGACACCGTGACTGAGTGGAGGATTTCTCTGGAGAAAGGAGATTGAATTGAAGCGATTTCGCTTACTAACTTACTCTTTGGGCTGTGCTTATGGGCCTGGCCTTGTTCTGGACAAAACCCCCCAAAAAACCCAATTGGAATGCTCTCTTCTCCAATATTCTCAACTTTTCTTGTTTTCCCAGAAGTGAATAATCAATAATAATATCTTCCAAAAAAATAATAATAAATATATAATACAGTTGAATAAAAGAATGAGAAATTGGATTTTTTATAATTTTTTTTTGTTTTATAATAATAATATTAATAATAAAACATTTTAATTTTTTTAAGACTGTGAGTATAATTTTAAGATACTAAATTAATAAATTATTTTTTAATTATCACTTTAAATAATTAACAAATTTCATTCAAACATTTTTTTTAGTATAATCAACGTTACAATCCAACCAGCAAGTGTTAAATATAATGTCAAAATACATTGCACTCTCAAAAAGAACGAACAAGGTTTGAACTTTGGAGATAACATTCTGGGGAGAAACAATCATGAACCTTGAGTATGAACCGTACAATAGATATGAAAAGTAAAATAATAAAAAAAAAATCTTACAATCAATAAAAATTTCAAAACTCCTACTAGCAGTATACCTTACCATTCAACACTTCTTGTTGTCGATTATGCAAACATAATGTTTTATTACTGCTAACAAATTTAACATCTTTTTTAGATTTTTCAGGACGTGAAAACTTCTAAAGAAAGAAATTTCCAGTTCTCTCATGCATCTCTGGATTCTCTTTGTTTTTGTAAGAAGCAAAAGCTAGATCTCATTACCATGCCATTCATTATAGGTTCATTTACTTTTGCATTGTGTCACTTAAGCTAGTCATCTTTTTAGCTTATTATCTAGCTTTATATATACTTGCAATTCTGGCATTGGTAATCCTGAAAGCTTATAAATAAGTATTTGCATTGTTAGACAATAGGTTTTAACAAATTAGTATAAAGAGTTTTACCAGTGTTAAACAGACATATTCGGCCTCCAGCAATCAACAAGGGCCCCATCAAGGGGACCATGATAGGCATGTCCCATTCATCATCAAAATGAAAGAATATAGAAGTTACCTGCGCTACCAATGATGGCCACTTGTCCTCTTCTTCTTCGTGCTCTTTGCTTTGCATGTGTCGGACTCGAGTCGAGAATTTACATATGTTACGAAGAAACCCGACAACGCAATTACGTCAAAAACAAACGACTAATCTCCAATTCATACGTGTGGTAAGAGATAATAAGCCCTTTTCTTGTTCTTGTTTTTGCAGAATGGACGTCGGTAAGTAGATATTTTAGTTTTGAAAAAAAATTCATTAGGCGAGTAATATGTTTTCAAAATAGTACCACCTTCAGGTTTGGAGTTAAAATTAAAAATAAAGCGAATAAATCTCAAATTTGATAAAAGAATAAAATTTTCTAAATTCATAATTTCAATAAAATCAGCCTCATAGTTGGCTAAATTTTTAACATTATTATCGATTTAAACTATAATTAATTCCTCACATTAAGAGAACAAAAAAATTGTCAAACTAAAGTGTCAAAATTAAATTTCAAATTTGGTGATAGTCAAAAGACCAAAATCAAAATTTGACCATAATCATATTAGCAAGGAAAAAAGCCCAGAAAAGATTATGTAACACGGAAATGGCAGAGTCAACTAATTTGCTCCAACTCCAATTCCAATCTAAGCATCCGTCCACACACACAAAAAAATTTCCACTGTCGTTTAGTACCAAGAAGAAAAAGGGGAAAAAAACCGAGAGTGTGTCAAATGTCAACATCTTTTAACACAGACTAGAATCAAAACCTAAGCACGTATTTATATGAGCAAGTAAACAACTAGAGATAAAATCATATTAGGTGTCAACCTCCTGACTGCCTGCCTGCCTGCCTAAAATTACCTGCAAAACAAAATATTTTAGCGAACAACATATCAATATATGGGTCAGACAGAAAACAATAGCACCTCAAGCCAGTATTGAAATGCGTCTGTGCGGGTAAGCATATAAAGCTATGCATCAGAATATAACAGTACGATACTATTTTACACCAAAATTATGGAGCTCATATTCAAAAAATGATGTTTAGGAATTAATATATACATGTGTGTGTGTGTGTGTTTAACAGGTATAACTAGGCTTAGACTAAAATAGATCACCATTATGCACTTTCTTACATACCCTTTGATTTTGCTTTCTTATTATTAAGCCAACCCTATTCCAACCCCAGAAAAACATTCACAAAGCAAACTGGTTTTCTCAAAATCCTGAACGCAAGTCTTTTTGGACCAGACCCCTTGGAGACCAAGGTTTTTGGGTGTACCACAAAACCATGAGCATTTGGACAAACTGTTTTTATGACTCTAAGCAAAGCCAGCTTCAAGTCTTCAACCATTTCCCGGCTCAACTCTTCTATTTCCCTTTAATACTGTTGCTCAAAGAAAATTAATGGCAGGCAAATACATACATCCTTTGGAAATAGGGAAATTATTAGTTTGGATGCACGCTCATTCTTGACAAGCAGTCAGCTCCGGCCAGCAACAACTAAAATATTTATGTATTCCAGTGTTCTTTTTGAGAAATGTAGGTACAACTCTCTAGACGACATTGGTCACAACTTTTTCCCCAACCTTCCTAATACTAAATACACAGGCAAGCAGATGAAAATGGAAAATGGAAAAGGAAAACAGATCATTTCTAGAAGAACAGGATGAAAAAAAGATAAAGCTTTATAACATCCAGGCCTCATGTAAGCATCAAATAGCAGTAGCAGCATGATAAAATTGTAAAATCCAATAACAGAAACCATACCTAAACAGTTACTCATCTGCATGATCTGGACAACAATTCATTCACAAGGAGAAGCCTTCAAAAGTTGAGGCTCGTTGGCATTGGACATCTAGCCTGTCAAGCAGCTTCGAACAGCCATAAGTCAATGAAAGATCTAAGGAGTTCTTTTCACTCACAGCTTCATCGTGCCTTTTACCTCCAACATCATCCATGCAACCATCATCATCAAATCTGCTTCTGACAGGCTCTTTCAAAGCAATTATCTTGCCAAACAACCGAAACGAACCAACACCTACTTTGCTTGAGTTGCAACCCCCATGTTCGATAAGTTCCGTGCCAAAGGAAACCATGCTGCTCTGACTATCAGGTGACAAGTTGTCAGACTGTGAACTGCCAATATTGAGCTCAGTGGATATCCTAGTTGGCTTGGGTACCACATAGTTGCCAGAGAAGTTATCAGTGTACATCATTGGGGTATTCTCACTCACATCGTTGGTTAAACTTTGCAAGTGAAAATGATATTGCCTGGCTCCCTGCATGCCAGCAGGAAAAGAATTGTAATTCAACACTGATGGATTCAAATACCCCATTGTTGAATTAGTTAACCCTGATATAGGAAAGATTTCATCCTCTGCGTCAGCCAGCCCTGAATCCTGAGAAAACTTCAGTCTCTTTTCCGAGGGGAACGAGGAATGAAGCGGTGAGGAGGAAGAAATTTGAACTTGCCATGGGTTCACTTTCCTTGCATTCTGGAGAACTTCAGGTTCATCCCAAGCAACCTAATGATATAAATATAATGCAATAGTGAGGCACAAAATATAGAGGAGAAAAAAATTCTATAAGTAGCAACATTGATGAAATTAAAAAGTTAGACTCAATTACCATCAAAAACTTAAATAAAGATTAAACAAACACCATCCTACCACAAACCCACCCCCAAAATTCTGCCTTGGAAATATTTCAAAATATGAATAAACTTTTCAATCATTAGTACCAGTCATAGAACATGAATAAGGAAAAGAAAGAGAGAGAGAGAGAGAGAGAGTAAACCAAGCCTTGATTATAGAACCAAAAGCTTACCTATTATATGTTATGAAGATAGTATGGCATACGAATATCACAAGATACATCTCATCTGATGCATGGCATACGAATATCACAAGATACATCTCACCTAAGCATCAGATTTAAAACTTAGGAAAGCATGATTTGATGGGGCTGAAGTTAACTCGACTAAACTCATTTTCTTTGTTAGTCAAGTAGCTCAAAATTGAATGAATCCTTTATTCTTTTCATAAATATAAAGTTATAGAAATTCACATTTACCCACAATCAATATCAAGTCAAATATTTAATGATTTTACAAATACCTTGCCAAAATGCAATAAACAGAAAAAATAAGAACACCCATCTTACTTTGAGTGAGAAAACACCACCTAACAAGGCACACAAAATCCAAACACAACCTAGAAGAAAAGAAAAGAAACTGGTACAAAATCATTTCTGATCTGAATGAGATTCTAAGGAAATTCTACAAGTCTAATCTGATTGGCACCACCCATCCTTGGCCAAATTCCTAAGGACAGTAACTCTCAAATTTGTTGGCCAAATTCCTAAGGAGAGTAACTCTCAAATTTGTTAACGTTTTTCCACTTTCTGTTTCTTAAGTCTCATTAAAATGTTAAAAATGATTCGAAGCCTAATATAGGGCACTGGTTTTTATTCTTTATTTATTTTTTATTTTTTTTTTTGGAGGGGGGCGGGGGGTGTGATGCAAAAACAGATATACAAGGAGTAAAATGCAGCCTACTCGTAGAGCTTTAGAATCTCATTCCAACCTCAATTCCTAAGTAAAACACCATAACTTACGTTATATAAGCATTTTGTACTCTTTCACTTTTAAGTGCACTTAATTTAAATACTGTTGAAAATATGGTGCATACTTCTGGATTATTACTAATTAAATTGTTCATTGAAAATAGATCAACAGTAAACCACATTCAATTTAAACTTCATTTGGATGACCGGTCTACCACCCGCCATATAAATGAAGCTCTAATCACAATGAATAACCACAATTCAAACAATTGAGCCCGAAGCACTTTTACCTGAAGCATTCGCCAAGGCGAGCCAATCCAATGGCCAGAATCCGGTACAGCAGCAGACATAACTGTCCCTTGAAACCAAGCCAATCGCGTGGAGTCCTCCGTCTCAACTGCCATCTTCACTCTGGTCCCCGCAGCCCAGTAAGTACTGATTCCAGCCTCTACCAACACCGCCCTCGCCACGAAATCAGTCCAACCGGCCCGAGGATAATACACAACCTCGAACGGGAACCCCCTCGCTGCCTTCTCCGCCGCTTCAGCCACTGCCTCCGCCGTCATCCTCCCCCTTCCTTCCCCTTTCATTGCTCCTCCATCACTCGGCTCTCTCCACCTCCCAGAATCCCCTCCGCCTTCACCCGCCTTCATCGCTCGCCGGACTCCAATAAACATTTTCCAATTACAGTCCCTCATGAAAACAACAGAATCGCCGGCGATAAGCTTCTTTTGATTAACGAACTTGCTCCATCCCGTAGTGAGCAGATGCCTACGTGGCGTCCCTCGATAAATGTGACGAAACTCCCAAACACCGCCGCGAACGTCGGTGACGGAGAGAGTCTGAACCGGCGGATCAGCATTGTAGTCGAGCGGCGGGAAAACAGAATCGGCACAAAACCGTGGGACGGAGAATCCACCGCCGTTGTTGGCATCAGAGGGCGTTAAAACCTTAGCAAACGACACGATCTTATTCCTATCAGAATCCTCAACTTCACCATTCACATTTAGAAATTGATTAGGAAGCCTAGAAGTTTCAACAGGGGTGAGTAAAAGCTTAGCGAAGACCTCATCGGTTTTCGGATCGGCAAGATAATGAACGTCGGAGATAACGCAATTGATGAGAGGCCTAGACAGTACGAGAGAGGACAGTTTGGGAGTGGAACCGCAAACTTGTTCAAGGTGGCCTTGAGGGAAGTAATAAACCCTAGAATTAACGGTGGGGATCTGAACGGAAGAGCCGGCACAAGCTCGCCAGATCCTTGGATCAACATGACGAAGCTCCGGGGGACTAGACCGTGAAGGCGGCATTGGGCCGCTTAGGGTTTAATAAAACGAGGAGAGAATTCAAAAGGGTTAAAAAGAAAAGGGGCAGCGAGTCTAAGAGTGAGTGATGTTTGTTAGATTTTTACTTGAGAGATTTATATTTTATTTTTATTTTTTTTATGCTTTTATAGTATTTTATGGTGTGTCTGACTCTGACGCAGACTCTAAGAGGTGAGGTAGGAAAGAGAGAGAGTTCCGTCTCAAGGTCGGAGAAGCGGGAAGGGACGGGCAGATGGGCAATCACGAAACCCAAATGCTGTTATGTTAGCGTTTGTTTTTTTCTTTTCCTTTTCGGGGAGAAAAAAGGGCAGAATATTTGGTCGGTTCGAAATTTACATAACCGTCTCAACGTCGTCGTTGTGGACGCTCTACCTTCCAAAACGTAGAGTACAATCGCTCTGGAAATGAAGATGAAGTTTGTTTTGGAGTAAAGTACGAAAATAACCTTTTGATGGTATGAGGAAGCCAACCAATCAAATGGTCGTGAATACTTTACATTTGGAAAAAGGTCGACGGAGACAGATTGAGTGAATCCCTGTTTGGTTGGGGTGGGGTTGTGATTTGTGAGAGAAAAAAACCGAGGGAATTTTGCAACGACCGGATTTGGATTCCCTCTCTCTGCCTAGCTGTCGCCATTTACATTCACTACCGACATTGGAATTTTTTTTAATTTAATTTTCTCTTGTTTTTTGGGTCGTATTTAAACACAATAATTACTGGCAATAGCCATGACATGGTAATAATCTGGACTCTCAATTTTGTTACAAAAGAGATCAATGGTTTAATCTGACACTGAAATTTTGTTTAATACCTTTCCTTGCTTAATGAAAAATGGAGGATAATTCCAACTTAATTTCCTTCTAATCTAACAAAAATAAATAATATTATTAAACATGAGGAAGTAGATGCTATTTATCATGTTATACGGATCTTCTTTATTTTTAGTCCTTATCTATCATTTCATGTTTTTCTTCTATATATTAAATCCAACATTCTCCATCTTTTCATTCCAATTGCTCCCCCCTATGCCTAATAATAGATGATGGGGTTTAGAGTACATGGTGGACCAACCCTATTGGAAAAACTTTTGTTCCCAAAATATCATATTCAGAAAATGTGGGGTCAAACTTAGATTAAACCTTTAGAAGTCTAGTCCAAGGCGAATTTCTAGACATTTACTTAAAGCACCTCCTCTTTTGATTTTTATAATTATTTATATTTTTAATTAAAAATTTGATTCTTTATACATATTTGATTAATAGATAATAATTATATAGTATTTCTTTATGTTTTGATAATATAAATTGTAATTAAATAATTAAATACTTTTAAAATCTAAAAAATATTAATTATTATAAAATTTATCAATAATATTTAAAATCTCTTAACAAACATTGATTCAAGAAAACTGTATTCTACAATATCATTACTAATATAATTAACAAGAAACCCACCATATATTCTATAGTAAAGTTTTTAACTAAAAAGGGAAACATTCAGTTGTGGTGTAGTTTTATGCTTGATAAGTGGCACACCTTATGAATTAGCATGTGGACAATAGACATCAAAAAGGTGATTGATAAGTAATTTATTTGTTGATTAAGATTAAACTCAATTGGTAACAGTATTGTTGTTAATGCAGGAATACGTAAGTTTGAGTGTATTAAAATGAATTATTCTCCTATTTAAAAGTTGGAGAAGGACTATGGATAGTTCTAAACCTTATGTATAAAAAAAGAATAGACATAATAATAACCTATAATAAAATTAATGTTAAAAAAATTCATCAATTTATCTCCTATATTAATTATTAAACTTTTTTGGTAATATATACTAAATAATAATAATTCTACAAAGCATTCAATTATAATTTTTTCCCTATATTTTAGAAAAGATATATTTAATACTACAATGATTTTATAGTAAAATAACAATTACCGTAATTAGAATTCATAAAGAGCATATAAATAAATTGTCTGCAATAAACAATACAGAAAAAATAATATTTTGAGTCATCGTTCAAGAAAATTTTGAAGGTATCATTTTAAATTTAAACTTTGATTTATATTCTATTATTTAGTTTTTGTAAATTATGTAAAATATATATTTTTTTATATTTTTAAAGCTTAAGGGTGTAAAAAATTCTCAAACTTAAAAAAAAAAAAAAGAAGCAATTAAGTTCTTTTTTTTACTCAATTAAGTGCTTAAACTTTCAAAATATATCAAAAAAGCCCTCAAACTTCTTCAAAAAACGCAATTAAGCTTCTGCTCTCTTTTTTCACTCAATTGGATACTTGAACTTTTAAAATGCATCAAAAAGACTCTTAATTTTTTTAAAAAAAAAGCAATTAAGTCCCTACTCTTATTAAAAATTAGAAAAAAATTAGAAATAATAATAAATAATAAATTTTAGAAAATTTATTAAATTTTAATAAAAATTTAAATTTTATTAAAATTTAGATTTTTTTATAAAAATCGTAAAAAATAAAAAATTGTAAAATTTTATAAAAATCATAAAAACAATTATTGACACCTAGTTTATTTTAATTAAAGTCATCATGTGTAGCAGCATGACATATGGTGAAAATTAATAAAAAAATAAAATTATAGAAAATTTATAAAATGTTTCTATGATAATTTTTATAATTTTTTTTACAAAATTTATATTTTTTTTACATTTTATATAATTTCTTATGACTTTATAAAATTTTACAATTATTTATATTTTTTAAGATTTTTATATTTTTAATAGTTTTTTAATAGTTGAATTTTTTATTTAAAATTTAGTAATACTTTTAACTTTTATTGATTTTAATTTTTAATAATTTTTAATAAAAATAGTGGCTTTTTTTTGAAAAATTTTAAGAGTTTTTTTTTATGCATTTTGAATATTCAAGTATTCAAATGAATGCAAAAAAAAAATAATAAGAAGAACTTAATTGCTTTTTTAAAAAAATATTAGAGGAATTTTTACATTACTAAAACTTTTTAGCAACCATTAAGCCTATTTTGAATCTTCTGTTGTTATTGACAATAATTCCCCTATTGTAATCAAATAAATTTCTTAACATGATTTTCTTCAAAAAAAAAAAATCTTAACATGATTAAATTTTATTATATGTGTATATATTAAACATTAAATGATTTCTTAAAGAAAGCATTAAATAAAGTTTGAACCGAAATGGATGTATATGAGATTAAGAGAGTCTTGTGAGAGATCAAGACATGGAGTTTCAAATAAGATAGAATTTCGAATATACGTTTATGAATAATTATTTTAATAGAAATTATAGATAATTATTTGATATTTTTAATAGAATTTATGGAGTTTCAAATAAGATGAATTTCGAATATAAGTTTATGTATATGTTAATGTAATTAAACATTAAATAATGGGTTTTTTAATTAGGTAAATAAGGTTAAAAAATTATTATGTATTTTTAATTGATAGTTAAAAAATTAAAAATAATATAAATAATACCTTTTTTGGTATATCAATAATTTGAAAATAAACTATTTTTAAGAAAGTGAACACACAATTAATATTTCACAACTTAAAATTCGCAAATAACTTTATTTTATGTGTGGAATGGATAACTTTACCATCAATATATCAAATCAATAATTTTGATATAATTAACTATCCACAAAATCCTAGATTATTTTACTGGGTAAACTATACAATTAATCGCCAAATTATTAATGTGTTATTGTTTTAGCCATCGAACTACAAAAATTTTCAATTTCGTCATGTTATCATTCATTTCTGTTTTGATCACCCCCTCGATTAAATTACTAACATAAATAGTAAGGTGACCTTTTTTTACTTGGTATGATAAGATATTTAGTTCTCAACACTTACACATTTAATCAAATTAACCCTAATTTTAAATAATTTAACAAAGTTAACCTTCCACATTTATAAATTATATCAATTTGATCCTTAAATACATCTTCATCATGCATCTCACCTCACCCTGTTCCATTGCCTTTTATATAGTTTTTTCTTTTTTTTTTTATAAATATATTCTTTACATAATGTTTTATTCACCCATATTTGTCATAATCTAGTAAACATAGTAGAACTAAAGAGATGTGCCAAAAATATATAAAAAAAAAGCATAATATTTATTTAATCCTTCAATTTTACAAAAGAAGAAGAAGTTATTTTAGCTTTTTTCACCTCTTTAGCCCTTGAACTTGTGTAATTTGACAAACCATCCCAAAATAGATGGAAAAGTTAACGTTTATTAACTTTGTTGGCTGGCATACACGTGGATGCCACATCAGCAATTAATTATTATTTTCAATTTAAAAAAATCACAAAATATAATGTTTTAAAAAAATTATAAAAATATTTTTTAATTTAAAAATTAACTAATTGCTGATGTGGCATACACATGGACTACTATGTTAGCAAAGTTAACAAACATTGACTTTTTCATCTATTTTGGGTGATTTGAAAAATAACTTAAGTTTAAGAGATAAAAAAGACGAAAAATTAAATGAATGACTAAAATGATTTTTTTTTATAAAATCAGAGAGTTAAATAAATTATTATGCCTATATTGGCACATTTCTGTAGTTATCTCATGTTTACCAGATTATGAGGGTGAATAAAACATGGTATAAAAGTCAAACCGAGACTTTTGTTGAATGTATTAAGTTCAAATCCTCCTACAATAATAATTTATAAAAATATTGTTGTATTAATATCTGTAAAGGCTGTACTTGGTTCTCAGTCACGATGCATATATGTTTTAATAAGGTGACAGTTGTAACCTTAAATCATATATATTTACTCCAAATTCTCAAACTTATGTGAATGGTTACTAATAGCTTGTTTCTTGCTTACAAATACCGTACTAGTTTATTATATCATTTTTTATTGATGTCGTGAGATTTACTGACTTACGCTACCCAAGTAAACAAAAATCGAGTGACAGACACGATGCTATTCCAACTTTTACGTGTCAAAATCACATCATCGTGCTTTGCCCTTCAAATGTTAACCATAGAAATGAAGTCTTGCGAAATGCACTTGTACAACTTTCTTTCACCGGCCTGGGGTCCCTCATTTTTCTGTTCTTTACTCTTTTTTGCACTGTTTTAGATATATATATTGATTTGTATTTGCTGTGAATTAAACTCAATGGACGCTGCTTCAATGATCATATCATATGAGAAGAGAAAAGAGGAGGAAGGCTGGAACCTTTTCAAGCCAAGCTGCAATAAACACTTTTATGCAGGCCGCCGGTGGGAAACATATCCGAGGATACCCCAAATAACTTTTGGGACAAGATTTTACCAATGCTCAATACATTACGGTGGTTTCATAATTAATGCATACATTGTCTCTCTCACATTGTCCAAGTTTTGTTCATTTCTCTCTATTCAAATGCAATGCCCAAGGTCTGTATCCAAATACGAAGATTTTATTGATGAATCCATTTTTGGTGCTACAGGTGTTTACATATATCATGGAGCACTCATTGATGAAAATTGTGACTTCTAGCATCTCCACGAGGATTATTTAGAATGGGTTGCAATTTGTATTTCTTACTTCATCATGTGATGTTTTAGCGGTCAACAAGGATTTTAAATTGAAATTCCAATATTTTATAATCGTTCGTACACAACTAGGTAAGGGTGAATAAAATTCGATTCAACTCAAAAAATTCGATAAAAATTCTAAATTTTGAATTAAATAGTTTGAGTTATTTGAGTTAATCTCGCATCAAATCGGATAAAAAAATTAATTTTCCGGTTTAACTTGAATATGAATTACACAATTCAAGTTATCCGAAAATCCGAATAAGAAAAGGCAAAATTACGTCGTTTTAATAAATATTTATATTTTCTAAAGTTAAAATTCAAAACCATTAAGATAAAAGGTAAAATTATGTCGTTTTGATAAATATTTACTCATTAAGTTTAAAGACAAAATCATTATATTATGTATGTAGTTAAATAATTGATTCATGTAAACACAGCATTAAGTATAAATGATAGGATTCATTAACTTTGACTTGATTTGACTCGAAAATTTTTAACTCGATCCAATTCAATTAAAAAAAAAATTCAAATTGAGTTACGTTGCTAAAATAGTATTCGTCAACTTAACTAGCTCGAAAATTTTTTACTCGACTCGATAGAAAACTCACCATTACAACTAGGTACCTTTCTAAAATCTACTCGAATACCCACCCTACAATTAGGTACCTTTCTAAGAAGAGCACTGACGATATCATGCTGTTGATTTGTCTGGAAAACTACAGCCAAAAACGATTTCTTTTGTAAACTGCGATCTTGAGAATGTTTTTAGATTAGCACTGCATGTGATGTTGATATTTTCTTTTATACATTATCAAAGCTCGAGGTTTTTATGGAGTTGTAAATCATATTTTTCAAGAATATTTTTATTTATTAAAAACAAAGATTGAGCTAAATGCTCTAGACTTGAATTACACTTAAAAAACAGAATGTTTTCAAAAAAACATATTTTGGACAGTCAATTTTCATCGAATCAAACATACCTAAATGTTGTTTTGTTCAAATTTAATACTTCCCATTAACAGTCGGGTAAAGCCAGGCCAACCCAAATAGGAGCTTTACTTTAATTCGAGGAAAACAAAAGAAGCGCACAAAACAAAGTGAGTTCAAATCGTCGTTAAGCACAACCAGAAAAAAATTCAACCCCGGAAACCAGACTCAATACAGACAACAAAAACCATAGAAAGCACAACACAACAGTGAGCATGTAGGGCGGGCGTAGCTCACTGTATTTTTATTTAAAGAACACGACCAAGTCCCACAGACTGAAAGCTAGCCACGGTAGAGAAAATTATTGTTCTATAAATAGCACGTCTGCCATAAAAGGCACAATAAACGACTATACCAAGAGCTTCAGAATCACTCCTCTTCTGTCTCAGACTCAGCATTCTGGAGCCACTCGATGAAGGGCTTGGAGTTCTTCCATATCTGAGAACTCTTATTACCACCAGCTACACCCTTCTGGTACCATTCCATGATGAACTCTTCTTCCAAGATGTCATTGTCATATAGCACTTTAAGAACCAAAGCCACCTCCTTAGCTGCCTCGAGGTTTGCCTTGCCACAGAAAGACTCGATAGAATTGAGGAGCATCATCTGCCATCCCTCTTCTCTGGCTGCTGCTGCAAGGTAGTTCTTCTTTTTAGTTACTTCCTCCGCGAACCCCTTCCCAACATCATGAAAGAGTGCAGTAAAAAGGGCGTCCATGATTTCTTGGGACGTTCCAGAGAGTGAACCCAGGAAGGATTTAAGCTGAGCTGCAGATGACCCCTTATTGAGGTATTTCTTTATCTCATCAACAAGCTTCTCTTGCGCCTTAACCTCACGCTCTGGAGACTTCTTCACTGACCTCTTTTCTTCATCAGTAGAAAGCATTACCATATCAGCTGTAACAGCACTCAACTGCTCTTGTATACGCTGTTGAGCAGCCTCCAGTGAAGTATCTGTTTGCCACTGCACATTATCATCATCATCATCAGCCACCTCTTCGTTCTCATCAGCCTGGCTGTGAGTTGGGGAGTGATCCTCATCAGAATGTTTGCTTTTCTTCTTGGTTACTGCACCTTTGGGAGCAGTAGCCTTTGAAGTAGTAGTGGTAGAGGAACCTTTCTTTTTTGCCTCTTTTTTAATCTTCTTCAGCTCTTCATCAGCGGCTTCGCCCTCCTTGAGTCTTTCCTTCTCAGCCCTCCTCATTGCCTTCTTGTCTTTTGATGACTTCTTAGCCTTAGGTGGGTTTTTAAGAATGAAAGTTGTAAGCTTATCTCTCATGTCAACATCAGAAACAAACCCACACGCAGCACATGTCAGGGTAAGCATCTGTGTCTTAGTAATAACTATCTCAGTTTCAGGGTTCCCACAGCCATAGCACTGAACATACTTCTTAATGAAGTTCTCAAGAAGCCCTGCAAGCTTGGCAGTGTCATGGGCCCCATTTACAAGAGAAGTTCCAGTCTTCTCATCAAACTTGGATTGGGCTCCCAGTTCACAACCAAAATATTTTGTGGTGTAAGAAGCAGGTCTAGCCAAGGCCTTTGCAATTTCAACCATGTTAACCACGTTAGTCTTGATGCCATTTCCTCTCCCTTCAATCTTGGTTATCATTTTAGGCATCTTATACCTATAAAAGGCATCATCACTGTTCGAAGCACCAATATTTTGCAAAGCCATCTTGATCAAACTGAGGGAGACTGTTAATCAGAAAGGAGATATCAGATACTGGTTATCAAAATCGTGGTGAGAAATCTGTTACTGGGCTGCCACCTTGCACATGGAAGATGTTGCATAAAACGGAAACCCAAACTGTGTCTCTGATTGGCCTCAATATGCATGCAGCTAATTTCAGAATAGGAACTTCTATTCTTTTTTCTGGACGTGGGACAGTACTCTCCAAGCAATCCAATTGATGACAAAAAGAGAGAGGCCCGTTCAGACATAAAAGAAGACTCACAAGTAACAGACTCCACTTTGGCAATCTGCAGCAGAGCAGATTAATCTGCCAACTTCCTGAAAGACAATGACGGAGTTTATTCAGGCAAAGGTCAGAGCATAGAATATCAATAACTGGCATAAAACCATAACATGAAAATTGCTACATCAGCGAAACTAGAACATTACTAGCAAAACCATAACACTACAATTTTCAAAATTGCATGTATAGTTAGGCATGAAGAAATACACATACTAAACATCGTCAACTTTTGTAATCCAATAAAGCATAGCATATTCCAGTATTATAACATCAAAACTTGGGACATCTATCAAAACCTAGATTAAATTATTTCTTCATAAGTTTCTCTATACCAATAAAAAGTTTAGATTGTAAAGAAAAAGAAAAAATGATTTATTAAGGACTGATTAAAGCAACGAAACTAGACAGATCAAAAATTAAAGAAAAACCTAAACCCGCAGTTCTAAATCACCAATAATACAAAAAATATCTATTAGAAAATACTGAAAATAAAGTAATTAAAACGAAAAATTAAGTACTACGATCTTGGTATAAAAAACCTAAGCCTTCCGTCCAACGTTAAATAATGAAATATTAAGCAAATATATATATGTGAAAGAATATCTGCATTGCGATAATCTAAATCCGAAAAAAAAATGAAATAGAAAACAAACCCTCTGGTTTCGATCTGATCATCTAAAATAATACAAATACAAAGCTAAATTAAACAATAAGCTCTTACAACATAAACAGGTCAACAACGATCGAACAAAAGAAAAGGAAAAAAAAAATCTAGCTGTCGGATAAAAAATGAGAGATACAATGAACGATAGACAAATAAAAAGATAAAAAGCAAACAGATCAATAGAAAATGAAAAGAATAATAAAATTGGAAACAAAAAGAATCAAACCTTTGATGAGATGAGGAAAATGATGGTAGGAGATAAATTGGGTATCTGAGGCAGGAGAATTTGGAAGGAAAATAGATATTAGGGATTTTTCTTCTGGAGAAGAATTGAGAAGCTCTCAACTTTATACACGCCAACGAAGGGAAATGTGAAACGCTAGGGCAAACTCAGCATCTTGAATTTTCTAGTATTGATTATTCTCGAATAAACTTATTTTATTATTACTATATTGCCCTTAATTTCCTTTTTCTATTAAGGATTCTTTTGGTAGATAATAAAAAATTTTAATTACGAAATTAGGCCGATTATTTAGGATAATAA
Organism: Gossypium australe; assembly: GCA_005393395.2. Taxonomy (NCBI): domain Eukaryota; kingdom Viridiplantae; phylum Streptophyta; class Magnoliopsida; order Malvales; family Malvaceae; genus Gossypium; species Gossypium australe. The sequence goes on along the minus strand of CM016618.1, from coordinate 88,700,532 downwards.
TTTATCTTATGTAATAAAATTAGGTGTCATTAATGTGTTAAGTGGCAACAACTTAAAAAATACATTGATATTTGACAATCATTCTAGGTGAAAAAAATATTTTTAAATGGTGTTATTAATTTGTTAAGCAACATAAAACAAATACTGTACAAGTAAAAAGTTTATATTTTAAAATGGGGCCACCTAACAATGTGGTGGCACCAAAATTTGTATTTATACCCCATTCCCGGCCTAAAAAAAAGCGTTGTTGTTTATCAATTCTAAGGACACGTATTAGGGTCTTTCCTCATTATAAACTGCTTATGCAGGTTGATGGAACCTGACTATGAGAAATATTTACAAACCCTTCTTATTGCGGTCATAGAAGATGATAATCGGAACGTACTACTAATAGCCATTACCATTATGGAGAGTGAGAACATGTAATTGTGACAATTTTTTTGACGAACTTGCGGAGTCATGTTGTTAAACAATACATTTACATTATTTTTTATTGATCAAAGGGGTTAATTGCGGTGATTAGGTGTCTCGAAGTTCCATGGAGATTGTCCAAGCAACTGATAGCAAAGCGACGTAGGTTGTAACAGCTCGTTTTTAGTGAAAACGAAACAGTGGTTTCGAGACCACAAATCCGAGTCCAGAAGAAAAATAATTTTAATATTATTTCATGGTCTGATTATGATTGAAATGTCGTATGAAAATTTCGTAAATAAATTTTTACTGATTACATGTCTAATTAGATGGAAAGGACCGAATTGCATAAAATGAAAAAGTTGAATTCTAGTAGCTATAGGTATCAAATAGCTATGGAATTCAAAATTGGAGGTCCTTATATGGCAAATAGACCATTAAGAGAAGTTAGTAGATAAGTATGATGATTCATCGTAAAAAAATTAAATAAAGAAAAGGACTAAATTGGAAAGATGAAATAATTAAAGATGATAAATAATAAAATAAAACAAAATATCATCATATTATCATCTTTCCTAAAATAAAAGACATGGAAACCCTAGTTTGGAGAGCTTGAAGTTAGCAAGCTTATTTGGCTTAATTGGGTAAGTATCATTGTTCCGTTTTTAGTAACTTTCATATTTCCGAGATCATAATGGCTTAATGTAGCTATCTCGGGAATTAATTTGTAGAGTTATCAAAGTACTAGGGTTTTTCCATAGATAAATATAGTTGAATTATGAAGCTTTATGGTAGAAATTAAAAGGTTGTAAATAGATAAACAACTTTTGTAAAGGGAATTGTAACACCCCTAACCCGTATCCGTCGCCGGATTAGGGTTACGAGGTGTTACTCAACTAACCACATATTCCATTCATTCATATGAATCATAATACTCAAATAATAATATCAATAACATTATAAAAAAAATGTAATCCCATTCCAATTACTAAACACTATTCATTTGGTCAATTTATAAATTTACAATATTCAATGAACATTCAATCTCCAACTTAAAACAATACCTTAGCCGAGTATTAGTAAGTGAGCATGCTTCATTTTGTCCATTAATATAACTCATATAACATAACATGCAATGTATTTCAAATTAAGACTTTGATATAGCTGAACATACCCCAAAAAGAATAAGACCATGACTAATCGTAACTAAACCATATTCAAGTGCCTACTTTACATCACTTCATTCATGAACATTCATTCGATATATATATATATATAGATAAAATACCCTCCATGAATCCACAAAACATACATATCAAAACATGCCTATATCAAGACCTATAAAGCACAAATATAAACAACGCTTTATGCATATACAAATCGACCAAACATAGGAATTTAGCCATTTTCGTATGGCATCCTTATACAGCCACATTTACACCATTTAAGACTTTTCAACAAGTAACTCAGCCTATACATGCCATATACCTTAGGTTCGAATACAAAAAAAAAATAAGTACCAAAAGTAGATGATAATGTGATTGACTTTGACGATGATCCCCGAGTTCGAGCTTCTACTTCAAAATCTATGAAACAATGCAACAAATACACCAAGTAAGCTATTATAGCTTAGTAAGTTATAAGCAAAAGGAAAGTAAGTATAACCAAGTATTATAAAAGTTTCTATTCAACTCAACTTAATCATTTATTAACTTATGGCATCCATCCACATACCAAATTACCAATCACTCATATCATATTCATTAGGTCACCATAATAAAACCTAATATCCACAATTTTAATCTTTAAATCTCAATGAATTACCTAACTTACCAATTTAATAATCTAACATACCATACATACATACCACATACCTGACACTCTCGTTTACCTCCGTCAAGAGTTTTCATTCTTTACCAAATCTAATAACCCGCACACATAGTGCAATTCCCGTAACGTATCGCTCACATAGAGCCGTTACTTAACATTTTTGCACACTTAGTGCCAACTTTCCGTAACGTATCGCTCACATAGAGCCGTTACTTAACATTTTCGCACACTTAGTGCCAACTTCCTGTAACGTATCGCTCACATAGAGTCGTTACTTAACATTTTGCACACAAAGTGCCATACAACTGATTTCGCACACACAATGCTCGGTATAATAAATCGCACACACGGTGCCTATTAATTAATCTCATTCTCTTGATCGCAAAATACACATATACAAATGTTCACATTTCGGTACATATGTCATACATATATACCTACATTCAAAACAATCATTCTTTCTATGTCTATCATCACATTCGGCCTCTTTCTTTAAACACATAGGTAATTGTTCAATTATAATCATCACTTAATTCAAGGTTCTCATTTAATTAATACTCCATCCATAAATATATATCCAACCCAAATATACATTTTCATACATGATTCAACCCACATTCGACTTGTATATATATTGAATTCCATACTATATCACGTTTGGCAATTTGTATACCAATATACTCATTTCAACTAATCAAAAGATCTAATTAAACAATATATGTACATGATAGCATCACATTCAACCAACACATTTAAAATTTCATGTCTCATTCGGCAATTGAGATCTTTATATATATATAAATTTGATTGTAAGTATGCATTTCACTATAATAGTTATTTGCTTAAATTCAATTGCTTATAAACTTTCTTCGATGATTGATGAGTTAAGATTTTTCCAACTACTCGTTTAATTTTGCCTTCCCCTGATTCGATTCCGGTTCTTTCCGTCCTTGATCTTAGAGTGACATGCAATTCCTTCTTCTTTCTCCTTGTTTCGTGAGGATGATGAAGAAAATGAAAAGAAATAAACATGTTCTCTTTTAATCATTTTTGTATATTTTTTTATCATCCACTATCTATTAAAATAAATATATAAAATGTACTATAATAATAAGCCATGATGCATGCCGTCCATTATAATTAAAATATAGGCCAATTTGCAAAAGAAATCCTATTCAATTTAACCCTAAATTCCACAATAGTTATTATTTCCATACTTATTCAATTTAATCCTTCACTTAAATTAAGCATACCAAAGAGCAACTAAATTCACGAAATTTTTAGCACATACTCAATCATAAATATTTAATACGAAAAATAATATTATAATATTTTTTCGACTCAAATTTGTGGTCCCGGAACCACCTTCCGATTAGGGTCGTAATTGGGCTGTTACAAGAATTTTGATGAAATTGTGATTTATGGACATAATTGAAAAGATGTAAAATTCATGGAAAAATTCTAAATTTTGTGAAATACATGGACTGTTATTGTGATATGTAAAAATAGGCTAGGCTTGGAATAAGGATTAAATTGCATGAATTTCATTTTTCGAGCCTAGGGACAAAATATGAATTAAGTAAAAATATAATAGCAAAATGGTAATTTTGCCTAAGATGTGAATTGGATTGAATTGAATATAAATTGTAATAAATTGATGTTAAATTCATTCGTATAGATCTGGATAGACCAAATACGGAGTTAGAACGAGGAAAAGAGAAAGTAACAGATTAGTAGCTTTTGTGTGCACGAACATTTGTCGAGGTAAGTTCGTGTAACTAAATTGTACATTTATGTGTTTGAATTGAGTGTTGTGTATGTGAAATTGTTAAATTTCCATGTATGAAAATCAATCACATATCCAACAATATTTGACAAGTATAAAGTCCCGATTGTACAAATGAAAATTCGATAGATACAAGATTTTCGAATTGGTTGTGGTCCTGCATGTGTTGTGGACACACCATAGCTCGAAAAAGTGTCCCATTATTAGCTCTCATGAGCTTCCCGTTATATAGTTCTTGCGAGCTTCCCGTTAATAGCTCTTCAGAGCATTCCGATTGGTTGTGATCCTGCATGTGTTGTGGACACACCGTAGCTCTTAGAAGCGCTCCGATATATGGCTCTTTGGAGCTTCCTGATTATGGCTCTTATGAGCTTCTCGTTACACGGCTCACGTGAGCTTCCCGTTATATGGCTCGAAAGAGCTTCTTGATTACATGTTTGCATGAGCATTCATATATATGAATTGACGGATTATAGTTTTGTACACCTTGTGTGTACCACCCTCGTATCCATTGATATTTTCAATAATTCAATGGGAAAAACCCTGACATGAGAAAATAAGATGTTCGAGATAAGTCATTACCCGTGTATACATGAAATACATGGAAATTTGATATTTGTTGAACTCATACATGTCCCTTGACATTTGCTTGAGTATGCCTTGTATGCTTACTTTAATTATAATTAAATGGTAAGTTAATTTCCCGTTATACGAATTTACTAAGCATTAAATGCTTACTCTATTTTATTTTCTCTGTCTTATAGTACTCTGAAGCTCGTAAAGGTTGGAAACTAGTCGGAGCTACATCACACTATCCATCGGCCCATTTCGGTATATATAGAAAACTAATTTTAGTTATAATGGCATGTATAAGGTAATTTAACCAATGTTGGTTTTAAAATATTTTGTTGTAAATAGCCATTGGAATAACTTGAGTTGGACATATTTTGATATTTATATGTCTGCGTGGCTTAATATGTTTATTGTGTTTAATGTGGTTGAGTAAATGAATAATTTATGAATATGATAATGTATGGTTTGAGATAATATGATTAGAGAAATATGCATATACGTTTATATGGTCAATTAGGTAAGATTGAGTACTTGAATATATGGGGTATTATGATATGTGTTAAACTTGGTTTTGGCTTGATTTAAATGTATTATATTGCCTTGTGAATGTGTCTAAGTGTTGATGTAGGTGGAAGACAAATTAGGTGAGAAATGTGGCTTGGAAAATAGCCTATTTTTCATCCACACGGGTAGAGACACGGGCGTGTGGTTTGGCCGTGTGTCCCCTGCATCTTAAAAATTGAGAAACGGAATGCTTAAAATTATCCACACGGCCTAGCACACAGGCGTGTGGCTTGGCCGTGTGACCCAAGTCAATGAGCACCCTAATTTGGACACGGGCTGGGACACAGCCGTGTGCCCCTATTTCAAATGCCTACATGGCCTGGCCACATGGGCATGTGACCCCTGCACCTAAGAAAAATTTTGAAGTTTTGCGAGAAATTCTCTGAGTACCCGATTTAGTCCTACCTTGTTTCTAATGTATATTTTGGGCTTTGAGGGTTCATATAAGGGACAAAATGATTGAATATGACTGACTTCTGATATGAATGTAAAATGATATGAAATATATGTATTTAATTTGTAAATTCCGGTAATACTCTATAGCTCTGTTCCGGTGACGGATATAGGTTAGGGGTGTTACACAGGTTGGATCACTTTACTTGAACCCGTGACTGCAGCATCATCAATTAGGAGCTCGAGTTGTAATGTAACATTTTCTAAAGTGATGGTGCACTCCCCATGCGACAAATGAAATGTGTAAGTCTCTGGGCGCCACCTCTCAACCAAGGTTGATATTAAGTCGGCCCTAATCTCAAACGTCCTAATCAATATTGTCATTCCAAAACTTGTGTAACGGCCTAATTTTCAGTGGTGTCGGAAATGGTGATATGAGATCACTAAATCCGGCAGGTAAGATTAAATAAAATAGTAATTTAATATTTATGAGCCAAGTGAGAATTTAGAATAATTTGTGGATTAATGAATTTGGTGAATTAAAAGAATTTATTAGGTCAAATGGGTCAAAAACGAGGTATCGAGACCTCGAATTTGAAAATCGAGCCATAAATGTTTTTAGAAATATTTATGGAGTGTTATTAAGTTAGTATTAAAGTTTGGTTGAGAAATTTAAATGTTTGGGTAGTCAATTAAATAAAAAGGATTAAATTGTAACAAATGTAAAATTGCTACAAGAATTAAACAGCTCAAGTGTTAAAAGAAAAAGGATTTAAAGGGCAATTAAACCTAAAAGTGAGAAGGTTGGACGGCAAAGGCAAGGGAATCAGCAGAAGATAAGGGAAATAAGGGCAAAATTGGAATTTTTGTAATTTTAACATGTTTAGTAAAGATAAGATTGAAAAGAATCTAAATATATCTTCACACTATCTCAGCCAAAACACCATAGGAGTTCTGGAGAAAGCTTATTTTCATACTTTTACATCCTGTGAGTTTAATTCTTGCTTTTTCTTGATAATTTTTATGTTTTTATGACTTTTACAACTAGATCCACTTATAGAATTCATTAGTTTTTGATTTGGTGGGTAAAATTAAAAGTTACCCTTGCTGATAAATGGAAGTTTATGATGAATTATTATGAAATTTAAATTCTACTTTCATATTAAGGTGGTTTTATTAAGTGATTTTGATAGGAAATGATATTTAGGATCTAATTGTGAAAAAGTTGTGAATTAGGGGTTGGTGTTGAAATTCAGAATATCAAAGGTTGTGAAATAGTTTGTAATGATAGAATAAAGTGTTAATTGAGAAAAATTAGTTCAATTGATGGCTGAATTGAGCAAGGACTAAATTGTAAAAACTGTAACTTTTGGGGTAAAAGTGCAATTTCGAAAATTGAAGAGCATAAATTATGAAGTGAAATAGAAATGAAATAAATGCTAATGAGTAAAATATTTTACATTATAGATCAAGAATTCAAGAAGAACGGGGAAAGAAAAAGTTGCAGAATAGCCCCTAAATTTCAATATCTACTACAAATCAGCCGGGTAAGTTCATATGGTTGAATTTATATGTTTATTTGTGAATGATTGAATGGTATAGTGTGTTGTTAAATATGAATTTGCTATGGAATTATGAAAATTATGATAAGATGAAGAATAAAGGCGGTAATTCAAATTAGGAAAAACGCAGAATTGAGTACGTTCGTACCGTGACATGAGATGAATTGACGGGTAAGACCATGGTTAATCCATGGAAAAGTGTGAAATATAGGTATGGTATTAACCATACTGAGTTAAGAAATGTAGGTATGGTATTATCCATACTGAGTTGTGAAATGTAGGTATGGTATTAACCATACTGAGTTAAGAAATGTAGGTATGGTATCATCCATACTGAGTTGTGAAACGTGGCACTGAGCAACGACGTACTCAAATTCGTAAGACGTTTCCTAATTTGATAATAAGTAATATTAAAGAAGTGAATCAAATGGAAGAGATTGAGTAGTTGTTAATGTTGAGCTCAACTATGTGAAGTATTTTAACAATGGTTGTGAATGGCAGGGAACTTTAGTAAATGTTTTGTTATTGTTTGGAAATATTATGTGTGGTAAGCGTTACTTTTAAACCTATGAACTTACTAAGCTTCATTAAGCTTACTTGTGTGTGTTTGATATTTTTATGTAGATTGAATTAAAGAGAAGTTGGTAGATCGGATCATCACAGCAAAGCTCATTATCCAGATCAATTCCGGTAGCTTTTGTTTTATGCTTAAAGATTTATATGGCATGTATAGAGTTTAAATGAGATGGAGTAAAGATATTATAAACTAGTTAACAATATTTTGCAATGAAACAGTTTTTGAATTACAGCAGTGACGTGATTTTGAGAAATCACCAAAAATAGAAGAAATGGAATTAGAAAGTGAATAAGATATATAATTGAAGCTTATTGAGTCTATTTTCGCATAAAAGAAACATAACAAACAAATTATTCTTATGTTTTGAGATATTTGAATTTTTGTGAGACTAGTTCAGAATGATTACGTGATCCCCTGTTCTGTCTTTGAAAAATCATTAGAAATTGTACAAAAATATTTGTGGGATATAGTTTATATGTATGGAATCCTAAATGAGTCTAGTTTCAAAGGAACTAAATAAGAAGGTCATATGAATTCTGTAAGAAGAGTAATTTGATTCGTAGTGAAGAGAGGTCAGAACAGTCGAATAGTAAAATAGGGGAAACTTTAATGAATAAAATGTACTAATTGGCCACATGAAAAATTCTGGAAAAATTATATTAAAAAGATATATGAGTCTAGTTTCAGGGAAAATTAACGGATCTTAATTTGGAGTTCCATAGCTCCAGATATAAATAATTTAGTGACTATGATGCAGATGGACAGTTTTAAATTTTATGCTGAATTAGTAGTAAAGTCTAGTAATGCCTCGTGCTCGACTCCGGCAACGGTCTCGAGTAAAGGGTGTTACAACTTGCAGCATCCAAATATGGGAAAATACGTGTGTTCGACCTATAGTTCAGACCATGGATATGGGCTCTCAAGAAATGGTATTGACCTTGTCCATAACCAATTACCATATTAATTAAATATGCCAATTAAAATATTAATGAGGTGCACATTTATAAAATACCCATAAATAGCAAAAAAACAATTTTTTTTACTGGCACATTAAGCATCATGACAGTCTGGTCGGTTGCTCTAGTTAATGAACCCATTGAAATATTTGCACAAATGAATTTGAATAAATATATCAATTTAAAACAATGAACACTTCCACATAATAATATTTAGTATAACCCATTTTTGTAAATAAAATTATTTTTGTTTTATTTAAATAAAATATTCATATAATAATATAATCACAAACTAAACAAAAAAAATTTACCTTAACTCGGATATTTACAACTAAAATTTTCTATTAATATATAAACATAACTAATCTAATAAAATATAAATTATAAACATAAAAAAAAATCAAAAACTTCAAACATACACACTACTACTAGAAACATTTTCACAAGTTATCCCAAAACACTAACAAATAACATATAAACATTAATATATAAAAATATAAAAATACACAAAAAAAAAACATATATTAAAACTTTCATAATCTCTCACCAAAACTCCAATACAAACATAATTTTTATTTCCTCAAAACTTCCACAAACAATTTTTTTAGTTTATTTAACATATTTTTTTTAGTTTTTTTTTAATTTCTAATCGGTGTCCCCAATGTGTCAGACACCACTTCAAAAAATAATTTTTTTACTCATACTATATTTGTTGTGTATTTAAAGAAAATACCCATATTTTTTGTGTTGCTTGACAAAGTGACGATACTACTTAAAAAATATTTTTTTTCATCTAGTACGATTATCAAATGATGAGGTGCTTTTTTTTTTTTAATTGGTGCCGCCAAACATATTGACGGCACCTAATCTTATTGTAGAAAACATACTATTCTCGTAAGTAATCTATAATATGTCTCATTTTCGTAATTAATTTTTTGTATTATCTAAAGAAAAATTATATTTTTTATTATTTATTTCAAGTAAAAATTTTGAGTATATTGTTTCCAAATAAAAGAAATTGTGCCAACTACCCGATCTAAATATGATACATAAGAAAATTGATCTATTAACTTTATTCCCTACTTAATGAAAAGCCGAAATTTAAATTTCTTGACAACTAAGCAATGAATTTCCTTCGTCATGGTGAGAGTAATTAAGTAATTTCATTGTTAAAAGAGGTTAATAGACAAAGGAAAAAAGAAAGTAGAGAAGATAATTATGATATTTATTCCTATAAAATGTAATTATTTAATTTAAAAACTTAAATTTAAAATTATACCATTATAATAAATTACATAAAATATGAAACGAACATAAAATAATTAAAACATGACAGATATGAAAATAATGCAAATATAAAAATGTGTTAAATTTACATTTAACGAATTATTAACATATAAAATTTTATAAAATATTCATTACATTTTAAATACATGAAAAAAACAACATGATTTGAATATATTTTTTCTTTAAATAAGTATTAAAAATTATGTATATGACATAAACTAAATACAACATAACATGAGTATACAATAAGTTAAGTCACTAGTATAATATATGTACAACTTATTATGATAAAAAAAATAACATAAATATGACGTGCATTAAAAAAAATCAAAATCAATATCAAAACATGATATGAAAATAATATGAATGTAACATGAAAAATAATACAAATATAAACATGATATGAAAAAAAAAAAACATGAATGTAACATGAAATACAATAACATGACAAAATTAACACTACAATAACTCCATTTTTTTTACACGTATTTTCATGTTGGTTTTTTTTTCAATATTCAAAAACATGTTTAATATATATTATACTTTATAGAAATTCTGACACATTAAAATATTTTATGTCAATTTAAAAAAATATATTTATTTATATTATTTTTGTATTCATTTCATATTTTAGTCATTTTTAATTTGTATTATAAAATTAAAATGTGTTCGAAATTCATCAGAACCAGATTGTTCATTAAAAATTTAATCATATTTAAATCATATATTATATAATAAATGAATTTATTAAGCATCTAAATTGTCTCATAAAATATGATAATATGCTTGCAGCTGAGCGGACATTGATCATATTTATTTGATTTTATAAATTATTTTGGCTATTGATTTTATTGTAGAATTTAAGGTTTTTATATCCAGAAAATTCTTTTATACGTGGATGGTTTAGAATAATAAAAGAATGGTGTTTAAATTTTTTTAGTTGGTATTAGTTTCAGTTTCGATTTCGAATAATTTTTTTATTTCCTTTTAAAATATTTAAATATTTTTATTTATCAATTTATTGTTTTTATAATAAAAATAACTCCTTATCAATACCAAATTTATGGTACACTTATGTAGATAAAAGAATTATGTAACAAATATTTTTATTAAAATCAATTAAACCTTAACAATTTGAAAAATATATATTTTAATACACTTAAACACATGAATTTTACTTAAAATTAATTGTTAAAAAGTATTATTTAGAATACTATAGTAGTTGTACTGCACCTAAGGTGAGATGTTATTTATTTTGAGGTAAAAATCATTTTCGATATTTTATCATTTAAAAATTTATTAAAAAAAATATGATCGTTATTATTGCATGTAGTTATAGTATAATCTTTAATTAATATGTAATTGTTTTTTCCTTGTCACTATCCCTAAACAATAGTTTGCATTATGTTCATGTCAAATAAGGGATTCTTGTAATATTCCCCATTTGATCTTATTGTTAAAATCGAGTTACAAGATGCTATAGTACAAAACAGAATAGTTATAAACAATGAACAATAAAAAATATAAATATTTTAATTAGTTCAATATGTTGTGTAACTTTTTGAAGTCGTATGGACCAAATTGTAAAATTTCATCAAAAGTCACACGATCGTGTAACAAACTGAAACCGTGTGAAAAACTTACTGACCAAATCTACAATACTCTCACAGTACGTATGGCCAGCCCATGTGATAATCGGGAACCATGTGCTTCAATTCTTCTTATTTTTCAATAGACACACGGCCATGTCACTAACCCGTATATGAAACATAACCCTTGTGGTACAAATATTTGTCATTTGGTGCCTATTTCATACCAAACTACATCAACACCTATTAAGTACACAAGGCATACAAGTAAGCCTGCATAAAACCCAACCGGTATACCATTTTAACACAAACCAATCACTTTCTCAATCAATAATTTACAAACCTAACTAAATTTGCGTTCAAACAGACCACCATCTAATGTGCCTTTAATACCAAACCATACATATAGTTCAACAATTACGCCAACTTGTCTTATCTAGTATTCAATTTTTTACATTTAAACTTATACATTTCCATCACTTCAATTATAACTAGCTACATGCCATAATGCACAGTTATATGCATAACATATAAACATCCAAGATTCAAACATCATTTAAAGTTCGATTTCATAATGCATTAAAAATAAACTCATATATAAATACAATACGACTTCTATATACATGCCACATAACCGAGTCCAGAATAAATAAAGGACTACCGAGTTGAAAATTGGATAATGTGAGCTCCGAGACAATTCGATCGACGCGTTTCGCAAAATGACTACAACTGAAACAAGAAACAAAACAGGGCAAACATTTCATAAGCTTAGTAAGCTCATATGAAATTGTTTAGCTTACATTGACATTCAGATAATTTAAGCAATTTAAAACATATTGAAACTAAGCACGAAAATCCTTTGACATCCTGTTACTTTTACATGTACATTAACAAATATTTGGAGATTAGTACATTACTTATCATAAACTTATAACATATCCATACAGAACATAACAGATTGTCATATAGCATATACCAATTCAATCACACTTCAACCGTAACATGTATAATTCCATTCATGTCAATCTTTCAATCATTTACAACCACATAATGTCATTTCCATTTCTGTCCTTCGCTCGAAGGCTACAGTAAATTAAACTCAATTGCATGGAATTGATTTACTTACATATACAGATGTATTGGACTTGCTAACACTAATTTCAAATTAAGATTGCTAACACTAGCTTGGTTCGATGCTGCTAACACTAGCTTCAGAGAATCCGCAACATATGTTGGATCTCAAGCCATCAAATTAATTCCTGATCACAACACCCATTTATTCATACAGATTGATATACTCGAGCCGCTAACATTAGCTTCAGATCAAGGTTGCTAACACTAGCTTGGTTCGATGTTGCTAACACTAGCTTCAAAATATTCGCAACATATGTTGGATCAGAATCCATCAAATTAATTCCTAATCAGAACACCCATTTATTCATACAGACTGATATACTTGGGCTACTAACACTAACTTCATATCAATGTTGCTAACACTAGCTTTAAAGAATCCGCAACATATGTAAGATCCCAAGCCACCGAATGATCCCTGATCATGATTAGAGGTGCTCATGGGTCGGGTCATGTAACATCCCGAAATAGGGCCTAAACGGAACAGTGGTTGCGAAACCACAAATCCGAGCCAGTAAAATATTTTAATATTATATTCGGTACCTATGTTATATGATTGAGCATGTGTTGAAGTTTCGTGAGTTAATTTATTCGTTTGTGTGTTTAATTTAAGTGCAAGGACTAAATTGAGTAAGTGGAAAAAATAGCCATTATGGAATTAAGTGGCCAAATTAAATGGTCTTCTTTTGCATGGGATTGAAGTTGCAATTTGGCATTTAAATAAGTAGTAGTGACGGCATAGACCTTAAATTATGGTTAAAGTATATTTTATATATATTATTATAAGATAGTGGAATGATATGAAATATATTAATATTATAAAAAAAAAAAGAAACATGTTTTATTTTCCCATTTTCATCATCATCTTCACGAAACAAACAGAGAGAAGAAGAAACTTAGCTTCAAACCATTCGGCCATTGCATGCTATATTAAGGTTAGTAATTGAGTTCGGTTTTTGATAATTTTTACGTTTTTGAGATCGTTGCTTCGAGTGCTACAAAACCAATGTTTGAATTTTGAATTTTGATGAATATTTCGAGTTATGCCATTGATGAGAAATTGTAATTTTTGATGATCGATGGTAGATTATGCATGTTTATGAGTAGAGGAATAATTTTTACTAAGTGATTTTCGGTGAAAACGAGTAAAACGAACTAATTAGTAAAAGTTATTATTGTTCATAAGTATGTGCTATAGTAAGAGTTTGAAGTTGCTATAGAAGGGAAAAATGTTCAGCATGTTATAAAACATAAGAATAAGGGCTGAAGTTTAATTTTCGAGCTTAGGGGAAAAATTGTAATTATGTAAAAATTTAGGGGTAAAATTGTAATTTTGCTAAAGTTAGAGTTAAGGACTGTTTTAGTAAATGTGAGTATTAAATAAGCTAAATTTGCTATTACAGATCAAGAAGAACGAAATCCAGAGTTAGATCGGAGAAAGAAAAAGATAGTGGACTAAATCGATATAGTTTATCGTATTTTGTTTCGAGGTAAGTTTGCGGTAAATAAATGCAATATTCTATTATTTTACATTTAATATTATTAAATTCCAGCATTTACATATTTATTCTGTAAATTTATTATTTAAAGACTCAAGTATGTATTGACGGAAAAGCTATCTCAAAAAGTTCCGGTTGAACCTTAGGAATGTGTAAAATACAAATGTCATGACATTAGGGTTTAAGGAAATCATGTAAGACCATGTCAAGACATGGCATTGATAAGTTACTATAAGGCAAAGGTCCCATGTAAGAGTTCATAAGGTAAGGATACCACGTAAGACCATGTCAAGACATGGCAACGGTTAAGTTTCATAAGGAAAGGTACCCGTGTATCCTTAGTATTCCAAAGTGGTTCAACGGGAAAATTCAAGGAGTATTCCAAAGTAAAGGTAAGACAAGTTCAAGCTAAAAAGTAAAGGTAAGACAAGTTCAAGCTAAAAAGGTAAGGTAAAATAAATTCATGTTAAAAGGTAAGGTAAGAATACAAGTTTAAGTATATTGAGTTAAAAGCTTAAGTGATCTTGATAAGAAAAGCATAAGATAATTCATTAAGAACATTGTTATCTATTTACATGTAAACTTACTAAGCTTTATGCTTACTCCCATTCTTTAATTTTTTTTATAGTATTACAAGCCAATTCGGGGATCGCAAGGACGTCGGAGATCGTTACACACTATCAAAAGATTATATTGGTATTTTGTGATTCGGACGTTTTAAGTTATGGCATGTATAGGGACTTAGCCATTTTGTGTGTATGACCTTATGATATGGCTTAATATTGGCTTGTAAATGCTTGGTAATGATTAGCCATCAAAATGGTTAATTAAAAACATGTTTTGGATGTTATGAAATGCCTAGTTGATAGTTATTTTAAAGAAATTATGTAATTATATGCAGGGGAACAGTTTGGACAGCAGCAGTGACGTGATTTTGAAAAATCACCAAAAATAGTAGAAATGGAATTAGGTTGTCCATGAGACATAGAATTAAATCTTATTGAGTCTATTTTTATATAAAGAAAACGGTGTAGGAAAAAGAGTTGTATATTATGAGATAATTTATTTTTAGTGAAGAGAGGTCAGAACTGTCAAACTGTGTAATAGGGGAGACTTTAACTAATAAACTGTACTAATTGGCCATACCAAAAATTCTGGAAAAATTACAGTAAGAAGATATATGAGTCTAGTTTCAAGAAAAATTTACGAATCTAGATTTCAAGTTTTGTAACACAAGTTATAATTCATTTAGTGAACATGACGCAGATGGACAGTTTCAAAATTTATGCCCCGAACTAGTAAGTTAAGTCTAGTAATGCATCGTGCTCGACTCCGGCAACGGTCTCGGGTAAGGGGTGTTACAGGTCAGGCCTAAGCATAATATTAACATACTTTATGCTTGCCTAAGCTTGGCCCGGCTCGAAACATGGGCCTAAAATTGTCCAAATCCGCCCATATTTACAAAAGACTAACCCAAGCCTATTTTAGGTTCGTCCATATTATTTTTTAAATTTAAAAAAAGTATTTATATTATATTATTTTAGTATTTAATAAAATTTTATATATTTATTATTTATTGAAATTTTTATAGTCATCTTGACATTATTTTAATGTTTATTAAAGTAGTATTATATATTTAGTATAGGTTTATTTTTTTAATGTGCTCTAAATTACATAATATATAAAAATAACATAATATAAAGTATTATAATTAAATGTTCAAGCCCGAGCCCGTCCCATATTTTAAACAGGCCTAATTTTTTTGCCCAAGCCAATTTTTTAGGCCTAATATTTTTGCCCAAATCTTCTAAAATTTCGGGTGGACCTTCGGGTTTGGATGGGTAACCCGACCCATGAATAGGTCTAATCATAACGCACGTTTTCGTTTTTGAAAATTTAATAGCATGCCATTTGCATCTCAATAGTTTACTAAATTCACACGGCTTGTTATCGAATTTGTATCATTTCTATTTTTGTAACTATATACATTTTTCATATTTCAAATAGCAATCCATATACCTTTTAAACATTATATCATCATCCTGTACATATCATCTGTTCATATAATAATTTCACATCCATTCTATTTTGCATATCTATACGTATTTAGCATATATTTCATATATTTCAATTTAGTCCTTTAGATGCCAAAAACATTATACTCAACAATCCAAACTAAAAGAAAGAAAATATAATACAAACATATACATATCATAAATTAATAAAGTAAATTTCATATGAACTTAACAGACAAAATCTACAATGAGCAATAAGTCTAAGACTAATCCGCATTTTCCCTTTTCCTTGATTTCCTATCGATTGATCCGAATCTCGATCTATACGGTAATTCATTTCAATTTATCAATTCTAAATACCCTATAACATCTTCTTTCATGTATATGGCTTCTTACTTTCACTTTTCACAATTACCCTAAAATTTTGCATTGTATTCAATTTAGATCTTAAAACAGAAACCATCATATCTTTCACATTTAAACTCCATTTTTCAATCCTTTTTTAATTTCATCCTTGAATATTCCTAAAGAAACAATATTTACAAAAAATTCATAACAAATTTGACGTAATTTCATTTTAGTCCTTATAATCAAAACTATAAATATTCTTTTACAAACTAGTACCTATTTCATTTCCAAACTTATAAACTAAGATATACACCAAAAACTTCAAAAATCATTAATGGAAACTTTTACAAACTTTAACACTTTTAAAAATCGAGATATGTTTTAGCTAAATCGAGTTATAATGATTTAAAAAACATACAATTTACTAAAAATGGACCTTTAATACCCTAAATGCAATGGACGATTCTTGGAAGAATTTTGAAGCTTTTTCTCCCCTCTTTAATGGTTTATATTCTGTGGAGTTAGATGAGAATGAAAATTCTCTTTCCATCTAAGTTTTATTTTACAATTCATTAATTTTAATTAAAAGAAAATTAATAAAACCAAACCAAATTCATGCACTAACTGTCCAAGCGAACTTATTATGGTCTAATTACTATTTAAATTCATTCAATAATACCATTTGACCCATCTAGCTATTAAAATTTAATAGTGATTAATTTTTTTATCATTTTTACGATTGAGTCCTTATACCTTAATTAACCATCCAATCACTAAAATTTTCAGATCAAAATTTAGTTCATCTATATAACATCTTCGTAAATACTCAGTTTACTGAAACGAGGTCCTGATAACTTATTTTTCAAAATCACTAACTTTAGGGTCGAACCACTTGTACTTTAAGTAACTGTCTAATTAACAAACTTATCAGATCAAAATTCAATATAACTTTACGATAGACTCGTAAATATTATTAAATAATATTTACTCACTAGATCATCAAAATATAAAATTCTAAAATTGTCGTTTCTGATACCACTAAAAAATGAGTTGTTATAATTTTCTTAAATAACAACAATTTTAATGTAAGCAATATTAAACTATACCCAAATAATGGATCAATTATATATATATTTGAAAAGTCAACTAAATTTGTGTTATTCTGTTAACCTTGTAAAATGGAGAAAAAAGAAACACTCTAATTAAGGATTTAAAAAAATTGCTTAATAAAATAAAAAGAAAATTAAAATAGAAATAGAAATATAAAAAGAAAAAGAATTTGTTTATTGATGTGTAATTGGAAAGAAAATAATTTTATTTACAGTTATTGCTTAGTAAATTTGAAAATGAGATAAAAGAAGATAAAACTTTTAAAACTTAATTTTAAAACTTAATAATTTTGAGCTGTCTTAAATATCTCTCGTTTTCTCTCTCTCTTTTTTCTATTTTTTAAAGTTGAAATAATTTGATTTGTATGGATTAGGATGAAAAATGATAATTTCTCCTATATTCTTTCTTCTCGTTTTTTTTCTTTTCCAATAAGCATATTTTATTTTAGGTTTACTTTCTTATTATCTAATTTCATCCTTTTATGTTTTCACTCAATCAAGTACGCTCTTAATGAGTTTGATGAAATAAGTAAAATTTTACCCATGGTAGGTTATTTCCACGTTAACATACAAGGTTAAGTGGTTTTAAATGAGGACAAATTTTATAATTATACATGAACTTTAATTTAATGTGTAATTTAGTATATTAACTTTAGTTTTGTGTAATTATACACATGAAACTTTGATTATGAATCAACTATAAACATTTAAAGAAATAAATACAACACTTTCTTTTTATATTATATAAATATAATTATTTGTATATGCAATATGTAAATGTAAAATAGTGCTATATGAATAATTATATTAATAATTCCATAAAAATTGAATCAAATCAAATCTTATTTATAAAATTATATAAAATTATAATTAATGTATAATATTACACAATTAACCAAAAATCATATATAATTTGAATTTTTTCTTCTTAAAAATATTAAAATTTCAATTAAAATCAAGAGTTTTCATTTTTCTAAAAAAAAACATAAAATAGGGTCCTATATATGAGGGCTTATTTAAGGGTTTTTCTAGTATATTAGCCTACAATAATATAAAGGTCAAATTTTGGTATTTGTCCTTTTACAAGGTTCAAATTTGATATTTAATTTCTACACTTTAATTTAACATAATTTGATCTATTTTTATAATATTATTAGTTAGTTCAAATAAATACATTGGTAATTCTTTTGATTAAAATGGAGATGTTGGCCTTTTAGGTTAAAGTTTACTACAAGTACTATACCATATTATAAAGTTCATTTGAGTACCTCTACTATTAAAAAGAATATTTTAATTCTTATATATTTGAAAAGCTAACATTCTAGTCCTTACAAATTTAACTTTTTTGTTAATAGAAGGACATGTTTAATGATGATTGACGTGACATTAAATTAAATCCTAAATTAAATTAAAAAATTAAACAATAATTTTGAAAATAAGAAGAGATAAGAAACTGAATTTGCTTTTACCCAAAATTGTTTTCAATTTTATTTTATTTTTCATAATTATTGTTTTAAATTATTTTTAGTTTCGTTCATACTAGTCACCATTAAACCACGTCATTCTATCTATTTTTGAGATCAATAAGTTTTTTTAATTTAATTTAAAAATTAACTTAATGCCAAGTTAACTATAGTTAAGTCATGCTATTTCATTAACAATAAAATTAACTGTAAGAGTTAAAATGTTAGCTTTTTAAATATACATAGGTTAAAATATTATTTTTAATAATAGAAGAATTAAAACGAACTTTTTGATATGATAGAAGACTTGTAGTAAACTTCATGCTGATTTTTTCCGTTTAACTAAATCAATTAATTGTATTAATTATTTGAATTAATTAATTAATGAGATTGTAAAAGATTACATTAGAAGAGGTATCAAAATTAGAATTTGATCCAAAATAAAAGAAGAACGAAGTCGGGTAACCAAACCGGCCGTATAGGGTGTTTGGTTCATGGTACGAGTCACGACATGACATGCGGCATAAACGGCGAGGGCGTGAGAGCGAGCCCAAATCAGGACAGAAAAACTCCAAACATTTAATGCGGCAATTCCTTTGTTGCCTAACTGTTCTCATTTTCTGTTATTTCGTCGCTCCCGCTCCTGCGCGCCTAATGTTTCATCCAAAATTACCACAACAATTCCGATACTCTTTGTTCACAATCTCCACCTCCGCTTCGCTCCTCCTTTTCTCTCGCCCATGAAGCAACGTAGTTCGACGAAAATCTCCCTTAAATGGATCCCATTTCTCTGCATCTCCTTCTTCGTCCTCGGAACTGTCTTCTCTAACAGGTCTCCCTTTCTATTTGTTCTTTCTTTTATTAATTTATGAAATGGTGTCAATGCCTTTCCTTTTTCTTTTTTTTTTTTGGGTTCGGGTCTTTGATTGTTGGGGAGGAGTTTTTTATTTTTTATTTTTTATATATATTGGATTTTGGTTACAGGCTATGGATTGCAACTATATTCAACGATTGTGACACTAAGAAAGTATGTTCCTATCATGTTCACAATGACAGTTTTTTTAACTTTAGTTTTTGGTTTTCTTCAACTTTTTCTTTTAAAAACAAAGCTTTATTGTGTTTTGCAGAAGCCTGCAACAGATAATGATGAAAAGGGTGAAGTTTTGAAAACCCACGAAGCAATTGAGTGAGTGCGAAACTGGGTTCTTATTCTTTTAGTTAAATTTCATGTTTTTGCTTTGGGAAGTCTTCACTTTTCACTATTAATTTCTTTGCAATTTTTTATTTTTGATGAGGGCCTAACTAGATCTCTAGACAAGTCATTTGCAATGCTCCAGATTAAGTTAGCTCCACCAGGTAGTTCTCAGAAAATGAAGAACTCGGATGCCACCGGTGCTGTCTCAACCTTGGCTGGTATCGACTCGCCGAGGAAGAAAGCATTCATGGTCATTGGGATTAACACTGCTTTTAGTAGTAGGAGACGGCGTGATTCCATCAGAGAAACTTGGATGCCACAAGGTCTTTTATAGAGCATTTGATTCGTTTCTTCTTTGTATTTCATTATCCGAAATGAATTCTTATGTTTATGTTTGAGCAGGTGAAAAGCTTGTTCGGTTGGAGCGTGAAAAGGGGATTATTATCCGTTTCATAATCGGCCATAGGTAAAATCATTTTTCAGTTCCTTTTTCAAGTGCATGCATATGGAGATCAAATCTTGAGCGTGAATGGTAATGTTTAAAGTGTGATGAATATGGGAGAAATGTACTTGCTTCAGTATGAAATTCAAACTGACGTACGTTTATATCTGCATTTATTAACTCCAGTGCAACATCCGACAGCATTTTAGATAGAGCCATTGATTCAGAGGATGCTCAACATAAGGACTTCCTTAGACTGGTTAGACAAGTGTTCCCGTGATAATGTCGAAAACTCTTACTGACATATTATCCCCATTTCATACCTTTAAACTGTTACCAACCTTCTAATACAGGAGCATGTTGAAGGATATCATGAATTATCTGCAAAAACAAAAACTTATATTTGTACTGCGGTTGCAAATTGGGATGCCGAGTTCTACGTCAAGGTGGACGATGATGTCCATGTTAATCTTGGTGGGTTTGCCATCTCTAATGTTAGAAACATATAGAACTTAACAAAAGCTTTTGATTGTTTCATTAGTGAATTTGTTTATGCATTATTTTTTCTGATAGGTAAGCTAGCTGCACTTCTTGGCCGTTACCGTTCCAAGCCCATGGCCTATATAGGGTGCATGAAATCTGGACCGGTTCTTTCTAAAAAGTAATTAGTTCTGGTATTTTTTTTGTCAATGATAATACTACTCTTCAATTTGCTTTGTTCTGTCCTGCAAAGTTTGTTATATACCTTTTCTTGAATTCCTCTATGTCCTTAAGGTCTGTCAAGTACCATGAACCGGAGTACTGGAAATTCGGAGAAGAGGGGAACAAGTACTTTCGACATGCAACTGGTCAGATATATGCAATTTCAAAGGATCTCGCAAACTACGTTGCCGCAAACCAGTGAGATCATCTATTTTTATATGAAAGTCACTTTTCTTTTTTTTGGCTTTGCCTAATTGAGGATCTTGGTTTCATCTTTATAGCCCTTGTATGTGTGTGCATTTGGCAGTGTCACCTTCATCCCCTTCCTTCCCCTTGGTTTTCTTTTTGTTTTTTACCAGTTAGATCATGTAGCAGTTTCTTTTTACTTAAAGCTTGTCATCAAAACATTGAAGATCGGTTATTACCCTGCATAAATTCTGTTATATTTATATCGTAGAGCTAAATCGCAGTCTCAGACTGTTGAATTTGCATTTTGTTTTGATGTAGTGACTTTGCACCTTTGATCCTCGGCACTGATAATATTCTGCCTTAAAAAGACAGGCATGGCTAATAACATTCAGGGTGATTCTGACTGAATTGCAGGCATATATTGCACAAGTATGCTAACGAAGATGTGTCCCTCGGTTCATGGTTTATCGGCCTTGAGGTTCAGCACTTGAATATTAAGAGTATGTGCTGTGGTACTCCACCAGGTAAAGTTCTTCAAGAACACAAGTAGTTTAATCAAAGGAAGGTCAAAACAAGGATGGATTCATGTGAAACGCATGCAAACCATAACCATAGGCATTCTAAATTAGAATGAGGTGGGTAAATTAGTGTTTGCTTAATGGAGATTCTGTTTTGGAAATGCATGGTGCAGATTGTGAGCTGAAGGCAAAAGCAGGTAATGCGTGTGCCGCATCATTTGATTGGAGTTGCAGTGGAATCTGCAGATCAGTGGAGAAGATCAAAATCGTTCATCAAAGGTGCGGGGAAGGGGATGCTGTAGTTTGGAGTGCCTTATTCTAAACCGATATAAGGTTTTCTTTTGGGGGAGTGTGGGGGTTTCGTGGTTGATCAATGGTGGAGGAAACTTCTGCTTTCAATGCATATCCTCGACCGTTTACTTTCAGAAATGGAAAGCAAAAGAAAGGCGGCGTTGAGTTGTTAGATAGTATGTATTTATACACAATTTTGTTTTTTTTTCTCATAGAAAATATATTTTCATTCAAGAATGAGCGGAATTTTAATTGGTTCTCAAAAGTATAATACTCAACTCAAATTACAAGCTATATTCAGTTTGAGCCCAGAAAATTGTCAAATAATCTGTTGGTTATAAGCCAAAATGGATAAACCCGACGTTTTCTTAAGATTGCAAGATTTTCTAGAGCGTAATGCGCCAGCCTTCCTCTACTGATTTCGTTAAATCCATCAAAAGTTCCCTCTATCTTCAATTATTTACTTCTTTTTTCTTTTCATTATAGTTCTCAATGTTTAAGCGTATATAAGAGCTTAAGATGGAACGTGATTTGTGCTTAACCAGAATTGATTAATGATTGTTTATTTGGTAATAATCAACAATTTCTTTTTGGTAATGAGGCTGCTAAAATTCAAAATTTTGGAGGAACTAGATTTTAATTGTTTATTGCTTCGAATTCAAGTAAAATTCTCGACACGCAAGCTCTTCTGTTTGTAAATCCATTGCCAAACAGAACTTAATTTCACTATGAGAAGGATCGGGATGTTTCATTCTAGAAAATAATTTCTGGGTTTTTGACCGTCGCTATATTGCAGCTTCGTAGTTTTGTTCTCCAACAATGCTCCTCATCCCGCGCAGGCGTTCTTCGCCAACATGGAAGCTGCTGTTCGAGCTCATCCGCTTTGGGGCGGATGCTCAGAGGAGGACCTCCACAGTGCTGGTGAAGTAAGCCATCGATACTTGCATATGTCATGGGATTTGGGTCTACATTACTTGCTTTTATTATTTTTAAGCAATTTGGATATTAAGCCGACCTTTCAAAATGAGACATCATGGCTGGTAAGTGGTTGGTCTGGTGATTTCCTTTTTGCTATATGCAGTAAAATTAAAGACATTGCTGCATCAATCTTTTCGCATAAGGCCACTGATCTGCTTTATGCTCTATTGAACATACTCTGATTTAGATTTTAGATATTTTACAGAAACAATAGCATGACCATTGATGCATATATGTAGCCATTTTGCTTCATGCTATATAATATATTCCCTTTTGGCGGGCTTGATGCCTCATTAATTTTCAGTTCTATAAGCTCTATATCTGATGAAGGATAGTCTTAATGACAGTAAACCTATTTGATCATGTAGCTTACTTTGAGACAGTACGCAGCCCCAGCAGGTTGTTATGGCTAATATTTTGTTGTACTGAGAAGTTACTGAACCCAGACAAAGAGAACTTTGCGATCTGAACCAAATCTTCTGAAATAAAACCTTTTAAGTAAAGAAGATCTGTCATCAATTACTAAAGTTCCATCAATCTCAAAGCTGGAGAATTAAGGGGCAACCATGCTTCTGAAGGAGGATCAGACAAGGAAAGTGTTTCGAGAGTGCCCATATATGTTTGTTCATTTTAGTGACCTGAAAATCAATGATGTTGAGGACCTGAAAAACTATAAACAACTTGTCTTCAAGTATGTTTGCTTTTGAAGGACTGGGTGGCGTTTCTGCAACTATTCCTTCTTCTAGTTCACCAGCTCTAGCTCAAGAACATGTTGGAACGGTGAAGGAATCTGAAGATAATAGAGTGATGGAACTAAATATTGGACTGCAAAAAGATACTGCCAGGGTGGATGATATCCCAAATTCAGTCTCTAAACAAGAAAATGCAGTATCCAATTTCCCAAGGACGAGGCAGTTGCACCCCCAGGAGACAACCATGATGACACCTCTGAACAATAGCTGACTGGGAATATGTTTTGTTTTTTTTGGAATATCATGGCCTTTCATTGTTCTGGTAACCTTGCCACTAGGACTTTTTTCTTCCCTCTTTTATGCAGCAAATGACTACTGCTTCAGCTGCAAATGAAAAGACAAAGTAAGACCATGTTCTTAATTTGAACTTTGAAATGATTTGGTTTGGAAATTCATAATGCCCTGTAGATGCAAGTTTTGCTGTAACACTGTGGGTTCAACTCAGCAAAGCCCTTATTTCAGCACATATAGATACAATTTTTTGCTTCATCCTCGTACAGAGTATCGTGGTTCGTTACGAATAGTAGGAAAGCTGTAAACTTGGAACTTCTGTTTTTAAGTAAGGTGTGACAACCTTTTGGATCATAAACCAATATTGACATGCCAGGTTAAAGATGTAGATACCTTGATCATTATTGAATTATTGGATTATTTATTTATTTCAAACGTTTTTGTGTGGGTGGAGTAGATTTCTTGTTCCTTCATACGCATCATCATCCCATCCCCAAGATTGAGAGATGGTGCATTATGTCATGCCATAGATATTTTGTCCAAATAAGATATCATATTATGCCAGATATTTCTTCTTTTTTTCCCTGGGGGAAGTTGAATATCCGACCAATAGGTCACAACTTGGGGTTTGCTTGATATTTCTTTTTAGATCTTAGGCTAAATGCACCCGGAATTTGATTCAATAATAGATGCATAGATCTTCTCTCAAAGGCATGCTTCAATCACTTGATGGAGAATATGAAGGCAACTGATTTTCCCAGTAAGTGAGTGATACAACCAAATAGATATGACAAAACAAGTAATAGTTTATTTAAAATTTAGACATAAATTTCTCGGTATTTTGACAGTATTTTATTTATAATTGTATACAGGTTGGAGGGTAAGGAGAGAGAAGAGGCAACAGTGACAGATAAGCATGTCTTTGATTTTCTAGGCAATCTCTGGCAAATGCAATATTGATGACACTGATCAGGTACTAACATGAAAAGTAAAACAGTTGCTATCCTACTCTTTACTCTTTAAATTAGACTTCTCCATGTGCTTGGACCGGCCAACGACTCATTTTATTATTTAAAACATAACATTATTTTGTATTAATTTTATATGTTTTATACTTATATTTAATGCTTTGACATGACTTGGATTGAAGAAATCAAATCAATTCGATTATATGAATAATCCGATTTTTGGACAGATCTCGTTGTTTACATAAAAAGCATATTTTATACTTATAGTACCCCTTGAAAAAGCCTTCATCTTCCTCCTTAACTCCTAATCTCTTTCTTTCCTTTATTCCTTTGTTTTCTTTTCAGATTTGTTAAAAGAAAAGCAAAGGAGGGGCCAACACAACATGGGAAATAGATATAATTGCCATCAGAATCTACATTTGAATCATACAAAGCGATGCATCTTTTTGCCGATGTTGTGTTCGAAGGTATCCATTAATAAAGATGTGATGAAGCTTCCCAAATGGAAAGACAAGTTATCGGATGACGACCCTTTGTCTCCAAAGATCGGTTGCATGGGACAAGTGAAGAGGAACAACAGGATTGTTGGCTTCCCTGCACTCGATATCACCACCAAGATCAACAACAGCTGCAATGCTAATAATAATACCAATGATAATGGCATCAAGTATTTCAAGCTCAAGAAGTTGTTTTCTGGCAAAAGAAAACAAGGGTTGGTAGAACATGGTGGGAAAGAGAACAGTGGTTCGCGTTCAATCAACATCGAAAACATGGATCCCCCTTTGCCTGTGATCAAGAGAGTGCCGAAACAAGGTGATAAACGAGAAGGAGACACTCTTTGGCAGAGGAGATCTCGTGGGGTTTCATTGGAAAGCTTACAGCTTCAACAGATTCAACTTAACAGACTTCGAAAACCGACCACTGTTTAATAACTAGGGGGAACACTACAAGGTTAGATAATATGTATATGATTTGTTCTTAAAATTTCCATGTTTTTTTATGATTGTGGTGTTGAAGAGAGGCATCGAATTATGGTGATGCTAGTTAAGAGATGTATATGAATTATTCATCAAAGTTCAAAGATTTAGGAATTTTTCTCTCTCAAAATTATTGATGGAAACACCATCATTATATTTTCTTGATGATTGTTATGTCAATGTGGAAATCAAGTGAGCATGTATTGTGGTGTTAGATCAAGTGTCTATTTCAAATAATGTTCACATCTGTGATAAGCTCCCATCTTGATTATTAAGTACCGGAAGTTGAACTTTAAACTAAACAAAGGGTTTAAAACTTATCACAAATGTAATTTTTTCTTGTATTATATTATATATCTACTAACCAGATCATGTCATAAAGATAAAAAGGGATGGGATAAAAAATTTAATTTTGCCTTTCAGGACAAGCTTTCTTTAAGCCCAATTTTTTTTTTTTTTGTTCGCAACTCAAAATTTTATTCTTGTTTTTTGATGAATGAATTAATTTACACCGGTCTTTTAACTAGACAAACAATAATAAACGTTGACCAAATGCCAAAAGATATGAATAAATTTATGGTCGGCAGCACAGCAAACAGGATCCACTTATAAAGTTTAAATAGGTCAAATAATTTCAGCATTCAACTCCTACGAGTGCAAGGAGTGTATAGTCTTCAATTCAGAATCTAGATAGTTTGATGGGTTTAGGATGCCTAACTTCGATTATTGATGGTGGATATTGAAGTTTGCTTAAACCCTAAATGATTTTTTTTTCTAGACAAATAATGTTGCCTTTTGTATAAGATTTGATAATTCACCAAAAACATATACTGCTTTCTTTCACATCCATTGTCAAATTAAGGGGCAAACAAACATGAAAAATTAAGGGACAATACATCAACGATTTATATAATTTAAAGACTTGAGTTTCGAATGTCAAACCAAATCTAAAGGGTGGGTACAAGAAAGTGAAAGTCTCGCAGTGAATATTTCAATCAATGCCATTTCTTCAATAAGTTTAATACCTGATTTTTTAAAATGGTAAATTTTGCTTCTTTTTGAACGTATAAACCACACACTTTGAGATGTTATTCAGTTTCAGCATAGCTTTTGTCTGTAGCTAGAAGCGGTCATAAAGACTAATTCTTGTTATTTTATTATCTACAAAATAAAATCTATCCGCGTGATAGATATCCTCTCTATAAAACCCAAATACGCGTATGATGTCGCACAAGAGTGTCATTACGTTGTATCTCATGGTTAAATAAGGGAATTTACAGGTTAGCTTGTGAAATGATGATAGGAGGATCTAATTCAATTTTTTAAGTTTCTTATTCTCTCCTATTTTTTATACAAACACAAGTTACAATTTCCTAGTAAAACAGCTACTAACTAAACAAACTGGTTAGTGTTAAACCTCCTCTTTATACAACAAGCTATGTAGCATTAACTCTGTTCTTTATATGGTGTCCAGATTAACTTGCTAACGTCAACCTCAAGCCCACCACGCCCAGCGGCTTTTAGATGACGATCCAACACCTTGGGATCCGCACATATAACATGCTGCCCCTTCCTGTATTGAATCAGTTCTAGACTCTGCAGAGTGGTCAATATATCCTCCGCCTTTATAGCTGTCATGTCACTGAGCTCCTGGGCAGAATAGGTTCACGTACCAAACAGTAATAACAATTCAGTGACCATTGAACCAAATTTCTCAGAGAATGGTAAATACAGCTATTCAGCAATACCTACTTAACTAAAAAACAATAATAATAATTTATCACACAGGCTGCATGAAATCTATCAATTCAGGAATGTTTTTAGCATGTTTTCATTTTTTTCAAAATGGGAAGATGAACTGAACCTCGAGTGTTATTTTACTATTCTGGGATGCTCATTTATACGTCCTAGGCGAGGATACTCTTGCTCACCATTCTAAAATAAAAGCCACCATGACTACTAGCAAGCTACTCAAGCTTGACTGCAAACATACCCAGATTAGATCTGTTGCCCACAGGAGAAACTGAAGAGGTTCAAGTAATCTCAGAAAATTTTAATTTTCAACTCCAATATCCCAAGAACCCATTCAAAGCTTTTCTTTGTATTTGTTATTTAATAGGTAATTAAGTCTGTCTAAATTTAACTTTATGATAGATGGGTCCAGTTTAGTTGAACTTGAGCGTTGTCACAATGTAGGCTTGAATCCAGTAAATTACCCTCAAATGCAGGCACAAAATCTCATGGACAGTTTACCTTACCAACTGCTAACCAAGTTTCTAAAGTCCAATATTGGGTTTACCAGGTCACACAAGCAGATGGAATTGCATAAATCACACCCCCCCCCCCGGACTTAAAATATTCAGGTAATGATACCTTGATGGAAATATTTCCTTTATGCTTTTTCAGGATGTCTAAAAGAACCCTTGTCCAGTACCCTCTGTAGCTCAACAGCCCTAGGTCGGAAAGTGGTCTTTCAGGTGTGCC
This sequence comes from Gossypium australe, assembly GCA_005393395.2. Classification (NCBI taxonomy): domain Eukaryota; kingdom Viridiplantae; phylum Streptophyta; class Magnoliopsida; order Malvales; family Malvaceae; genus Gossypium; species Gossypium australe. The sequence continues at coordinate 88,671,712 of CM016618.1, read as the reverse complement.
AACTTTACCTTCTTTCTTTGAGAGTTCATATGCTGGTCCATAACGAAGACAAAATAAGCAATTAAGCTCAATTAATAAACAAAAAATAGGATGAAATGCAAAAGACAATATATAAAGAGGCATTTATATTCAATATCTAGAAGGCTCTAGCATCTAGCTATTTATTTTAAGACATAAGAGGGGAAGTCTTTTTTCTGAACCATTGATAAAAGTAAGGCAAAAAAATTATAAAATAAAGTAGCAGGCACAGAGCTTACAAAAGGCAATTAAAAACTTCCCATAGCCTTTCCTTTGATATGGAGGAAGGGTGAGGATACATGCCAAATTATAGGATTCCTCTGAATGCTTTTCCTGCATGATCAGATGCAAAATGCTAAGATATTTGTTGTGACAGGTAAGACAGTCTAAAAGACTAAGACATGGTGCAGATAACAATGAAATAATAAGGATTGGCAACATTCTAAGCATTCCAGGTGTAACGACTACAAAAAGTTTTACCGAACATGCTATGGGGTTGAATAAGAAACTTAAAGTCCCAAAATACACAGAGAATAAATTTTACTACTTGAAAACTTCTAATATGATGACAATAAGGTCAAGAAATGTTGTATGCACTCCATGCCACCAGAGTTTGTACATTGCAACTACAAAGTATTAGAACAGCCTTAGACATAAAAAGTTTTGTTATAACCTCCACACAGTGTCAAATTATAAGCAACAAAAATGCAGTAGAAATTAATTACCTTGGAAAAGTATCCAACCATGTGGCAACCTCGATCATCACATTCACACAAAACATAGAATAGAAACAGGTCAACATCGTAATAAAGGGTCTTGTGGTCAAGGAACAACTTCGCCAAATAACAAAGATTCTGCCCATAAACTTTGTTCTTTTTGCCATCAACCTGTCTCAAAATATTTGAATAAAGGAAGATGAATGTCAACAAAGGCTAAAGATCTGCAGCATTCTACAACATGACATTTTGTAGCAGGAGCTAGAAAAAAAAAAAAGAAAAATGGTGAAAATTATTTCTACACTAGTAAGCCAAAGCTGAAACATAATTGTCTCAACACAACATTTTTCAAAGTATCATTTAAAAAGATCTCAAGATTATTAGATTTTACAAACAAAGAAAGATATGTGAAAATTGTATTTACAAAAGCAAAAACAACAGGGTAGGGTCGAAGAAAGCCACAACAATATAGATTTTACTTAACTAGATCAAGGAAAGGCTATTTCCTTTTTTTTTCTTTTTGTGAACTTTGGCACAGAAAGTAGTAGCAGTAAAAGCTATTCAAGAATATACCTCAAACATTGACAGGGTACCACTTCGATATATTTCGTCCCCAGGGGGATGCTTCAAATCACACTTCCTCTACAGAGTAGCATGAAAACAGAGAGTTAATATTGATTCTGCTCCATTTGTAACTTGAGGCAATCAGATGAAGAGGCAAAACTCAAAAGACAATTTTTTCACTATAAAAATCCAAAAGCAATTTTTTAAGGCAGCAATATCCTACACCTGTACCACATTCCATCCTATCCCTGGCATGATAAAGAAAGTACACAACAAAATAAATGAAGGCATAAGATAGGAAATTACACTAGGGAATGAAATTTAAGATGAGTTAACATCAAGGGAAAATATTACTGCTGCAATACCTTGATCTTAAAACACAATGGCCATAAAACCATTGATAATCAATCATGCATAATAACAGATACTTGCAGCTTGGCAAGCAAATTATATATCCCATAATTGTTTTATCTTAATCAATTAGGTCAAGAATGAAGGGAAAAAAATGATAAGAGGAAAACCTAAACCTCAACTTACAGGTCTACATCTACATAATCTGCATAGTACTAGATGATGAATAGAAGGATAACTCTTATCAAACTAAGGTTACTCAAAGGAAAAAAAAAATGTCAGGTGTCACTTAACAAAACCAAAGGTCACTTAAGTTACTTTCAACCAAAGCATGCAGAAGGAAAACCTGTGGCAAGCAAAACTTATATTCATGACAAATGAAGCAAACTTGCATTACAATGTTCAAGGTTGCTATGGTTCACACAAGGTTCTTACAATGCTAGGAAAAAAAAACTAGTACATAGAGAACATTTAAAATACTATAAAGTAATGCAACCCCAAATATTGCAGAGGGGAAAAAACTATTGCTACATTGAGGCAAAGCTCACCATATGCCTTTGAAGTTGCTCTTTCCTTTTCATGAAGTTGAGGCAAAACTCACAAAAGTACAACTTCAACGAATCATTATATTCTGGTGGAAAGGGGGAGAAGTACCATGTCTCAATTTCATATCTTCCAAGTTCTATAGTCGCAATATTTTTCACCTTTGTGAATTCCTCATGTTCGCGCAAGCTGGCAGCATCCAGCTCCTCATGACCCTGAAGAAAATAAAATGATAGACGATTACAAATAATATAATTTCACAAAAGCAACATGCAGAAATTTCAAATGATCCTCTGATATTTACACATCACCGGGCAAAAGGTCTACGTTTACTTACAACCTCAACGTGTGTCTCATCAATCTTACGTTTCTGGTGGCGTGTCATTTTTAAGCTTGCTACCTGAGAATCCCATGAGCAAAATTGTTCAAATCAGAACACCCTCAAATGATAAACAAAGAGAAATCATAAGTGCAAGGTTCTACATTGTAAAAGAATGTTTACCTTATCTTCGACCTTTTCATCAACAACCGTTTCGACAGAATCAAGATCAAGTTGTTCAAGCTTCACCCATTCATCAAGCCTCCTATTAACTATCATTTCAATATCATTATTATAAAAAAAAAAAAAAAAGATACATCAATTTCCAAAATTTTCTACCATAATAATTCTAAAATTCTCAATTGAATAACAAAAAAGAACCTGAAATAATTAAATTAAAGTAAAAAACCCTAGGGAGACAGAAATCTTACACTCGGTGTAATGAACGTAATATTCATAATCACTGGGCTCAGCGGACTGCAGCTTACGGCGTTCGATGACTTTGACAGGATGATACTTGCCGTCTCTCCAGCGGCACATGACGCGAGTACCCACCTCTAGAGGGAGTATACCCGACCTCCTCTTTTTCGTTGCCTCAGACTCCGGCGCTCCGTTTGAGGAGGCCATAGGCCTCTGGTTGTCGTCAGCCGGAGCAGCGGCGGCGTGGGATTGTGTTGAACCATTCTCCGTAATCGTCGGCGTGTCTATGGAACCCATGGAGTGGTGTCGGTCTGAGAGGGTTTCAGACTTCAAGTGGGCTCAACAATACAAAAGAGGGGGTAGAAGAAAATATTTTTAGGGCTTCAGCCCATCGAGTTCCTTCTCGAGTAAATTAATATCTACGTCTTTGGGTCCTACAAACTTTAGTCACATCCACAAAAATATTTTTATAAAGTATTTAATATATAAAATTTTATATTGATAATATTTTTATATTTTAAGAAATAATATTTTTTAAAAAATTAGAAAAAAATAGAACATATCATTGAGCATTTTAATTTTTTAAAAAATAAAAAAAATAGTTCATGTAGTCTAATTTGATCCATTTTAATTTTTATACTTTCAAATTGGGATAAATATATCAAAGAACTTTTGGTTCAATATGCAATTTGATACATGAATTTTAATTTGATGTATTTATACACATGAAACTTAAAAGTATACATGAAACTTTTATTTTGATTCAATTGTACACATTTAAAGAAATGAAAATATTCATTTATTTTCATATCAAATTAATATAATTGTTTGAGTATGCAACATGTCAACGTGAAATGGTTCTAATTCAATAATATTATTAGTGATTTGTGTAATTTGAATCAAATCAAACTTTTATGCACAAAGTCAGAGTTTATGTATGATACTGCACATTGGATTAAAGTTCATGAGTATTTTTTATATTTATCCTTTTCAAATTTATAAATTTCAGTCTTAACTTACATGATAGCAGTTAAATTTATTAAGTCAAACTCTAGTATTAGTTATATACTATACATAACTTGTAGAGTTTAATTTATGTTCACTAATTTGATCATTTTTGATCTGTTTGCTTTTTCAATATCAAGATTTAAGCTTTAAGCTAAACTTAAACAATAGTCATTAAATTTATTAACTAAAATGTGCTGGGATTTTTTGTGAGTATTATAACATGTTTGCCGTGTAAGATTTTAGTAATAGTAGAATTTAACTTAACAAATTTAATGGCTACTACTTAGTAAGGATTAGAATTTCAAAATTGAAAAAAAAAAATTTATAGAGGCTAAAGATAATCAAATTAGAGGTCCAAATTAAATCAAACTAAAATAATCCTGAATATTAACTATTTAGACTAACTAATGTGATTATAAAATTAGAGGTCCAAATTATGTAAAATTAAAATATAAAAACTAAATCTCGAATGTGAGTATAGTAGAAGGATCAAAAGTGATTTTGGCCATTTTCTTTTATACAAATATTCTTAGAGATGTTATTTTATATATAATGGTTTCTAATGTCATATGTGCAGCATATAATTTTTTGTGTTTAATTTGTTTTATTAATTATTTAAATAATGTATTTTTAATTACTATAATTAATGTAAAATAATTTTTATTATTTGAATCATTGCACAAAATTAAAATATACTAACTTATTTAACAATTCAAATAATAATATTCCAAATTATAATTAAAGCATTTTTACAATATTCAGTATACAATATAATTTTTACTTCATATAATTAATACAAAAAATATTATTCAAAATAATAACTAATAAACATAATTACCATATATCAATTATTTTGATATTTCGAACATAATGCTAATAAAAAATTTCCTAATCATTATTAAAAAATTTGTATAAACTATAAAGAAATTGATATATTGTAAATTAAACTTTTAACTATTCATTTTTTTTCTTTAACACTCAATAAATTAATCATAATAATTCATAAATAATATAATTAACATAATCATAACATATTAGATTATATAAACAGGGGCGAATCTAGGGGTTGGCAAAATAGAATTTTCTATTTTGACCCATTAAAATTTTTAAAATTTTAAATTAGTAAAGGTAAAATTGCACTTTGACCTCTTAAAAATGATAAAATTTTACTTTAATCCTTTAAATTTTATTTTTTTACTATCGTAAAAATTACAATTTCATTTTACTCCCTAAAATTTTTTCTAGCTTCGCCCCTGTATGTAAATATATATTTTATATTTAAAATATAAAGTTTTTTTATTATACAAATAATTAAAATCTGATATTTAAAACTAAAGTAATCTCTTTTTTTTTTTACTTTTTTTAATTGAAACATAATGGTTTAAATATCTATATTACGTACGAAGTGATTTATAATATAAATTTTATTTTAATTTATTATATAAATTGATTTAGTAAAAACTTTTAATAAATTCGATAACTTCTCTTATCAAGTAAATTTGTTGAACCAAATATTTAGTAAAATTAATATTCTTGTTTATAAATATGATAAATCTTATAAAAAATAAATATTTAAAATGAAAAACATTATACAAAGGCTATATAAGAAGTTCAAAAGTTTTTTCGACCCTGTACTCTTATAGTGATTATAGATAGATTATAGAACTATTTGTAGTCTCTTTTAACTTTTAAATAAGAGGTTAAATGTGTTTTAGTGTACTCAAACTTACATATTCTTATATTGACAATAATGTAATACCAACTGAGTTAAGATTCACTCAACATTAATGTTGAAAAATTTTAATAAAAGAAAAGGTTGATAAGTTAATTAGAACACAAGCAAGCACAAATTTAAGTGGTAAGTAAAGTCCTTGACCCAAATGGAAAATTTGTTATGCTGATTAAATTATAAATTAATTTAAAGTAAAATTATATTTTAACTGAAAAGAGAGAAAAGTATATCTGAAAAGAAAATCATAAATTGATACATTATCAAATTTATGGCATTTCTAAAAAGATTCTGAATTCGCCACTAAAAGATGAAGTTATAAAATAGTGGGAAAATTATATTTGAACAACACTGATCCAAAGCATTAGCAGAAGATGGATCACCAAATCACAAACAATCAATGAAAAGTAATGATAATTAATTGAAAGTGAGCATTTAATTTTAATAGCCATATACTTCCTGCTGAATTTATAGGTTCTCATTAATGCAATTAAATTATATTTGTCACCTTTTGAATGAAATAAATGACACAAGAGGAAAGACAGTTCATCTATTTTTTCTTTCAATCGCCCATCAAAATACCGAAAATGTAACTACATTCAAAAAACCAGATATGAAAAATATTCATATTTTGATATGTTAATATATTGTGTGTTCAAAACGTAATGTATTGAAAAATTATGATGGTGTTGTCGCTGTATGTCCATAAAATTCAATGTACTCGCATGTATCAAATGTATATTTTGACAGAAGTTATTCCGATAATACTCAAGTTATTTTTATAGATGGGTAAATCTTAAAATTATTTTTCGATTTTGATGAAATGTATATATAAATTTTAATTTTAATTTTAATTTTAATTTAAGTTTAATAATACCCTAATAAAAATCAAATTAGAAAGAGGAAGGGTCAAAACCTAATCATTATCTACAAATATGATGGGACACGATACCCTCATGCATATCTCATATTGTCCAAAAACTCAGAATCCTTTTTGAAAAAAAATTCCAGAGAGAGTATATAAATCCAGCAGTAGGCACAAGAAATGAGCACCAGTTATTGACATTCCTTTGTAAAAAAAAAAAAAAAAAGGAAAAAGCTGAGATCAAGAAATATAGTGAAATATGGGTCCAAGATTTTCTGGGTTTTTAATCTCAGCAATGTTGTTTTTAACTCAGCTCCTCTCTCTAATAGGTAAAACAAACTTCTCTACAGTGATTTTACAGTAAATATGGCTTTCAAAAATATACAACAAAACATTTATCTTCAATCCATTTGAATTACTGATCTACCATATATGTTGCAGATGGCCGTGATATTGGTGTTTGCTATGGTTTGAACGGCAACAATCTTCCATCTCCAGGAGATGTTATTAATCTTTACAAAACTAGTGGCATAAACAATATCAGGCTCTACCAGCCTTACCCTGAAGTGCTCGAAGCAGCAAGGGGATCGGGAATATCCCTCTCGATGGGTCCGACAAACGAGGACATACAAAGCCTCGCAACGGATCAAAGTGCAGCCGATGCATGGGTTAACACCAACATCGTCCCTTACAAGGACGATGTTCAATTCAGGTTCATCACCATTGGGAATGAAGCCATCCCAGGACAGTCAAGCTCTTACATTCCTGATGCCATGAACAACATAATGAACTCGCTCGCCTCATTTGGGCTAGGCACGACTAAGGTTACGACCGTGGTCCCGATGAATGCCCTAAGTACCTCGTACCCTCCTTCAGACGGCGCTTTTGGAAGCGATATAACGTCGATCATGACTAGTATCATGGCCATTCTGGCTCTACAGGATTCGCCTCTCCTGATCAATGTGTACCCTTATTTTGCCTATGCCTCAGACCCCACTCATATTTCCCTAGATTACGCCTTGTTCACCTCGACCGCACCGGTGGTGGTCGACCAAGGCTTGGAATACTACAACCTCTTTGACGGCATGGTCGATGCTTTCAATGCCGCCCTAGATAAGATCGGCTTCGGCCAAATTACTCTCATTGTAGCCGAAACTGGATGGCCGACCGCCGGTAACGAGCCTTACACGAGTGTCGCGAACGCTCAAACTTATAACAAGAACTTGTTGAATCATGTGACGCAGAAGGGGACTCCGAAAAGACCTGAATATATAATGCCGACGTTTTTCTTCGAGATGTTCAACGAGGACTTGAAGCAACCCACAGTTGAGCAGAATTTCGGATTCTTCTTCCCCAATATGAACCCTGTTTATCCATTTTGGTGAACTTGAAATGTTGTTGTTGGCTATTTAAATCTTTTGCCAGAGACGCTTCATATAGTTTCTGCATATTTTGAAAGTGGAAAATCAATCTAAATATAAATAAGTTTTATGTGTTGTTTTTTAATTAAATAAAATTTTAAATATTTTAAAAATATCTTTATTGGTAATTAAATATTAAATAAAAGTTTAATATTCAAATTTTATCAATTCAAAAATAAATAAAATATATTAAATTTATTTTTACGAATAAATGATTTTCTATTAATAAAGATTTTAAATAATTTGATATAAATTTTCAATTCAACAATAGTAATTTTGATAACATCAAAGGAGAAAGGGAAAGATTTAACTTTAATTGGTGACCTAATATAACACGTTGAAAACGGAGTTCCCAGTAAGGCAAAATGACTTGTAATGACGAAAGAGATGTCCAAGTAGAATCTGCATTAAAATGAAAAAAGCATAAAAGGATAAGTAAACAACTCATGATCTAAATTGAAGTTCTATAAAATGCAACTTTCATCTAGAAACAAGGTATGTCTTAAATGATGTTTTATGAATTTGTCTTAACTGGGTTTTACGCAATGAATTCATGGATAGCACATCACTAATTATACGTTGCTGGTTTATATGAGAGTGGTGCAGAAGTTAATTGTGCTCTAAATACTTGCCTAGTGTTCAAGAAATTTGAAAAGTGTTATATACTATATAATAAAAATAATTCGAATAGGAATCAGATTCAGGGTCCAACTCAATATAATAAAATTTTACAGACAGGATCTTCTCCTTCTCTTCTTCTTAATCAATGTTATATACTTATAATAAAGACAACTCAATTTGAGATCCAGCCCAATATAATAAAATTCTACAGACATCTCAAAGACGAAGATCTTTTTCTTCCCTACATCTTGACCTTCTTGATCAAAAGTCCCTTCCTTCTATTTCCACATTCGTTGATCATATGAATCAATAGAAAGATACCAAAAAGTTTTTAAAAATAAGCAATGGGGTTCTTATGACATTCATATGATATATTGGGTCTAATTATTAGAATCAATTTTAAGTTTAAAAACATTTAAAATTCAGAACTCAATTCCATTTTTGTTTGAACGGAAAGTTACTAATTGTTAAGAAAAATAATTCATATTAGCGTATAAATTGGAAATTGACCAAAACTAAAATTATTGTATAGTTAATCTATATTAAAAGGACATGTAATTAAAAACCATTAAAACTATTATACAATAAATTAAATCTTCATTATATACATACAAAGGCATTAATAATTAAAAAACTATATTAAGATATAAACTAAATTTAAAAATATTAAAACAAGAACTAAATGAAAAAACAATTGAAAATTACGAATTAATGTTAAAATCAAGGGACTTAAATAAAAATATCCCAAAATACAAAACATTAGCTTCCTTTCCCATCCACGTGAATGCAAAGTTTACATGGTTTTTCCTAGTGTTTGTGCGACTCCAACCTTTTATTTACTTTTTTTTTTCTTTATTTGAACATGATTAGAATTTTGGGATTGTTGCTTGTAAATACCCAATTTTACCCGGGCCCATAAAACAAGACAAAAACCAATAAAAAAAAAGTCCTTAAACAGTTCAGATTACAAAGCTCAAAATTACAAGTTAATACCCAAACAGATGCCATCAAACTACCCTGACCCGATTACAAACTCTTAGCCCAACTACAAACCAAACCCAAACCCGATTAACCTAGCCAGACTTAATCAAGCCCAAATCAGTGCAGCCCAAAAGGCCCAACAATTAAACAGAAGCCTAGGGTTTCTCGGAAACCCTAGGCGCCGCAGGCAGCATCCCGAACGTCGCGCCGTAGTTCTCGCACCCGCGCCAAGGCCTTCGATCACGCCTTCGCCCGCAAGCCACACCACCATCAGCGCCGAGACCCTCGTCGCTCTTCACCTGCACAAAAAAAGGAAGGAACAAACAGCAAAATCCGGCAAAACAGAGGCAGAATATTTATTTCCTTTTTTTTTTTTGTTTTCATTTCAAAGGCTATAAAAGCCTACATGAATTTGTAAAGGGGGGACGAAATACGGAAAAAAAAAAAAACCCCTTTGAAACAGAATACAGAGTTTTTTGAAAATAGAGGTGATTCTTTATTTTTCGATTTGTTTTATTTTATTTTTTTATTTTTTTATTATATACGAAAAATAACAAACAAAAAAAAGGAGAAAGGGACGAGTTTTTACCTGAACTCCGCCACGGACGACGGCGCGTGAGGCACGTGGTAGTAGCCTGAACGTCCGACCATCGGGACCAGACGAAGAGGGCAGAGAGCATTTCAGAGCTCTCTCGTGATTTTTTTTTTAAAAAAACATTGAATAAAATAATTTTTTTAACTGTTTTTTACTTTTAAAGCAAACGACGAACGACGCCGTTTTTGGCCCTTAGGATCCACGCGTTGACCCGACCCGGCCCTCAGGATCCGCTCATTTTCTTTAAATGGTCTATTTATCCATTTAGTCCTTCCGCAATTTTATTGTTTTTAATTCAGCCCAATTCGCATTTTTATTTATTTTAAAATTATCTCTAAAGTTTGTTTTGGTTCCAATTTAGCCACTCGGTCCGTTTTAAAGGTAAAACTGAACGACGTCGTTTTGAAAAAGGCTTAATTTTTGTTTTAACCCCTATAGTTTAACGCGTGTTTTTATTTAGTCCTTTTAAATCTGTTTTAATTATTATTTGATCCCTGTTTTCTTTGTTTTATTTTATTTTCCTTTTATTTTATTTTTAGTGTATTAAACTATTTTATATTATATATTCTATATTATTTTCCTGTATTATTTATTAATATTGTGAAATTTATATATATATATTATATGTATTATCTTATCATATAATTAATTATTACTATATATATTTATATATTATTATATTTTTTTTCTTATATTATTTTGTATATTATATATTATTATGTTACATTTATATATTATTTTTAAAACTTTATTTTTACAAAATTTATTTATTACCTAATCTATTTTATTGTTTATATTATGTATGTAAATTTATGATTAGTGTATTATATATATTTTTCATCATTTTATTTTATTTTTAATATTATTTTAATTATATATTATTTTCATAAATTAGTTTTATTATTTTATACAAAATATATTTATGTTTCATTTACATTATTTATATTATTTATTCAAATCATTATATACTATTCTTTTTATTTATACATTGTTTGCATTATTTATATCATATATGTTTGTAATATTTTATTTTATTGCATAAAATATGTTCATATTTGTTTTATTATTTATTGTATTTGTTTATACTTCATCATGTATTCACAATTGCCTTAGTATAGGAATTATTACTTGACATATTTTGTATTATTATTTCTTTGTTGCCTATCTTAAACATTAGTATATTTGCTTTTAATATTTGTGTTCGATAATTAATGCAATGTTGTTACATGGTTATTGTTTATTATAAAAATCCATTTTACAAAATAATGCAATGTTTCTAAAAGTTTTTAAAATAAGGCAATGTTTTGGTATTTAGAAAATCGGGAAATAGTGCCCTAACGTGTTGGGTGCGATTTTCCGTTTGGCTAAATAACTAAATATCTTTTTAACAAGTTGTATAAATCATGAGACGATTTTGATTACAAAGGTTTTAAAATATCATGTCCTAACGTGTTGGATGTGATGTTTATATTCCTTTGGAACAAGAAAATCTCAAATTTTAACTTAAAGTGCTCGAAGTTTATAAATTATGAGATGATCTTAGATATGAGGGTTAAAAAAACATCGTGCCCAATCGTGCTGGATGTGATGTTTATAATCTTTCGTATCGAGGAACTCCCATATTTTAAATCAAATAGTTCGAAGTCTTCTAGAAATCATATTTTTAAAATGCTTTTAAATTTTAAACATTTGGACATAATTTTATCGATTAGGTACCAATTTTTGGGCGTTACGAGGGTGCTAACCCTTCCTCGTATGTAACCGATTCCCGAACCCGTTTTCTTGTTTTTTCGTAGACCAAAGTCAAAATGTTTTTAATAAAACGTTTTACAAAGTGATCCAATCACACCTAAGAGAAAGAGATTGGTGGCGACTCCCATTTTTGTTTTTAGAGTCGATCCTTATTTTTTCAAAACCCGATTTAAAAATGGTTTCGACATTGCTCATCGTACGTGCAACAATTAAAATCACTATGATTTTCATAATTATATAACCTATATCGTTTTGGAAATTAATGTTATTTTTATATTATTTTAATAAAAATACCATCTACCTCTTTTAATTTATGATCCCTTTCATATTTGAAAATTCAAATTGACAGGTGTCTAACTAAACACCATCACACTCCAATAAGATTGTAATTTCCACAATCGTGATAGTACACTCAAAAGTATGTTGCCAACAAACAAATCAATTAGCCTTTTTCTACCACTATTCATCATCTTTTTAAAAGTGTGTTTATGTCACGTGTCAAGATTTTAGTTTCGGTCACGTGCAGCCTTAAACTCAAATTTCTCTCCCATGAGTCTAAGTTAGCCTCTGATCCTCGCTAAATAGAGGCTTGGCACACTTTACCTAGGCAAGTAAACAAGGAATAGAGCTATTAGAAAGCATCAGAGAATTAGGAGAATGTAGAGGTGTTTCTATTATTCAAAGCTAACTTGGATACAAATAAATGAGGGAGCCTCTCCTTTAGGCAAGCCCCTTTTGATCTGATGGTTACAATTAATCTCGAATAGGAGGGTCGAACTTCTCACTCAGTTTCATATTATCTCTTGGTGCTTGGTTGGCCTCTGCCTTGAGACACCTTCAGATAAAACCTAGTCTTAACACTTTTGGCTTCACATTGTGCGCATCCTTCATTACTCAAATGCCACAAAACCTCCTTATTTAAGGCTCTTGGTCGCTCCCACTACCTTCGGCTTTAGACTCATCTAAGATCTTTCTAATCGCAGACACCTTGGCCTTGGTAGGGAAATCTTGCACCCTAAGGGGCCTTACATAAGAAGCAATTAAGTGGTTTTCTCTCACCCACCTCATTTACGATTGCCTCGAGTCACCCTTTATCTCGTTAGGGCTTAGCTCACCTTGTCTCCTCATTCGACTAATGATTGCTATCGACTCCCTTACTCTTTTCCTTGCCACGATTCTTAGGTTTAATTCATTCATTGGGGTAATCAACTAGGGACTCCGGTACTTTCATAACTCGCATAAGGTTTTAAACACCCTTCGTTGAACTCCATTCCATCAAGAAAGCTTAATAAGGCCTCACTCTCGCTCATATTCGACATCTAAAGCATCAACTCTAAAAACTTGTGCACATGGTTATGCACCGTACTGCTTTGGGTAAGCCACCTAAGCTTCGATCAAGCCTCCTAATTGGCATACTTGAGGTAGAATTGTAGCCTAAACTCCCTCCAAAAGGCTTCAAAAGTATCAATAGTTCCACCTCAACGCCTTGCATCATTGCTCTTACGGTGCCACCAAAGTAAGGCAACATCAATTAAGTAAATTGAAGCAGTGCTTACCTTGAGGGCATCTTCCTCAATCCCGATCAAATAAAAGTATTGCTCAATGCTCTAAAGAAAGTTATCCACTTCTTTGGCATTACTCGTGCCTTTGAACTATTTTGGCTTAAATACATTTACTCGATAACTCGACCACATTGGCATGCCGCCACTTTTGGTTGCCTTGACACTTAAAAGCTCACCCTTAAACTTCTTGATTTCTCTACGCATCACCTCACCAATGCATGGAGGGCCTCATTCTTTCGGGCAAGCTCGCCTAAGGTCTCCCTTATAGCCCCATACAACTCCTCAATGAGTTTCTCCTTTAGCTCATCTTGAGACTGCCTCATCTCGGATTTGATCTCATCAAGGGAACCTTGGTGTGCTCCACCCTTATAAGGATATCGCTCACAACCAACTTGACCTTGGCCATCCGGGTCTCCACAATGTTCACAAAGCCCATTGACGAGACCTTCTTGCCTTTCATAGCACCTTGATTCTCAACCATGTCATCCTCTTGCTCACTTAACTTCTTGATCACATTAGCCATCGTTCCAACGGCAGTGTTAGAAATGCAAGGTTTGATATCACTTGTCATGTGGCAAGACTTTAGCTCCGGTAGCTTGCAGCTTTAGAATCTGATTTCTCACTAACGAGTCTAACACTTAGGATAGGCTTGGCACACATTACCTAGGCAAATAAACAAGGAAGAGAGCACTTAGAAAGCACTAGAGAGTTGGGAGAATATGGAAGTGTTTCTATTACACAAAGCTAGCTTGGGTACTGATCGGTTGCACGCGTGCGCATTAAAACAACTAATTTATGGAACAATTTTTAAAGTCTGATTTTACTGCAAGTATACATGTCAGTTGTAATATTTATAGTGTTACAATGAAATACCGAAGTATTTCAAGGATCGAACCCAAAGGAAGAGGCGATTGCGAAATAACTAGCATACGCAATAGAGGCTAAGTGACTACTGATACGATTTTATATTACGGCGATTCATAAAAGATAAGTTTGCAAAAAAAGATTAAATATTCTACTCTAGAGACTAATTTGAAAGAAATGTAAACTGGAAGGGTTATCTAGTAAATGACTAATGGGGGTTGGCTGGTGATGTAAGCATACCCGGGGCAACCAATGATTTGAATTCCGAAGCTCTCGAACTCCCCGAAGGTCCTATGACTCGAGCTTGGGCTAAACGAATGCATGAGGCCGTGGCAGCCCTTACGAGCCAATTGTGGAACGAAATTCACCCCAAAGGCGAAGTGCCAACTTGGGTTCAAAATTTGAGCCATCCGTGCACATTGGTGCAAGCTCAATTTAGCTTGGAATAACTCATTTGAGCTCAAATAATTATTTTAGCTCATCATTTAATATTTGAATAAATTAATAATTCCTACAACTTATAAACTTGTTTATATTATTACATGTCTTTAATGTGCTTTGTTTTAGCTGAATTAAGTGTGTCTTATATCAATTTAATTTGTCTTAGTTTAATTGGATGTTTTAATGGTGTCTAGGTCTTAGCCGAATTTTAATGTGTCATGTATAGTTTTTTATTTAATTTGTATCTAAGTGTCATTTACTATGTTTTAATTATGTTTTAATGATGTTCAACTGAAATTAGTAAGAATTAATGCGAGTTTTCATCTTTACTAGGTGCAGCCGAATCTTGGAGGGCCATTTATGAAGATGCATGCATGCACTTATTCGGCCAAGAGACACCAGCCTTTAGACTCCCCAAAGCTTGTCCGATCCACTCCCCAAAACAGCACCTATGCTTTCACATTTGGTGTTCACACCAAGGACCATTCGGCTGGCCATGTTCACACTATGGAGACCATTCAAAATCGGCCATTCACACCTAAAAGGGCTGCTCACTTCAACTTAAATGCTGGTCACTCTTCAGTTAAAGGTTGGCAATTTAATGAGTGCAATGAAGCCTAGGCTGAACCTAGTTGCTGCCATGCACCTTGCAAATATTCCAAGTGCAATTATCCTTCTAGAAACCGTCCAATGAGCTCCCATTTAGCTGAATTTAGCTACAACAATTTAGTGCTTTAATTTTGGAATTTTCTAGCTTATTCTAGATTAGTTTTACTTAGCTATTAAGCTTCTAATTAGGTCATTCGGCTACCTAGTTGAACACTATAAATATTTGTTATTTTCCATTGTAAAAGGACTTTTGCCAAAATTTGATTAATGAACATTTTGTTCTTGAGTGAGTTTATCTCCTCTCATATTTCGTACAAGTCTCGTTGACTTATCTAGCATGCTAGTGGCGTCTTTTGACTTATTTCCGAACTTATCACTGTAACCCGGTGTGGCGTTCACCAATCTACCATTTCTCAAATCCACCTTAAACGATATAGGAATCGGGGTGACACTTTTTAGTGTTGAATCATTCTTGAAATTTAAGATCGTTTTTCCATCTCCACCATTTATCCCGAACTTATCTTTCCTCTATTTTGTTACTAAACCGAACTTATCAAATTTATAACCTATCTTTTATTTTAAACGCATTGTTAAGACTTTCGCTACTGTACTCCAAGTTTTGAACCATTTTTGACAACTTGAACTTCTCCTCATCGACGATCGGGCAATTTCGTGAAACGACTCGAATTAACCCGGGCCGGATCACACCATTTGGCTTCATCCAATACATGACCAGCTAGTATTTTAGGAGGCGACATGTAGCTAAGGAGGTCGGCCCATATTATATCCCTCATGCCCTTAGGCAAAGGACGAGGATATACACATAAACGTACTCTCCTTCAAGCTCCAACTTCATCCCTTCATTCTCTCGGGCCCTTTGCTCCTCCTTCATTTCTGCTTAACTCTTTCATCCTAACCTTAGAGCTTCCTAAATTGGGTAAATTGACTCTGATCTCCTTGCCAATTTTCTAGTATCAACAAATTTTGCCTCTTTTCTTTTTCTAAATATTTTTTTTTACATACTAAGTTGCTTAGATAATTTTTTGCTTATATTTATATCGGATAAGCAACATTTAGTTTCAAAACTTGAAAACTTCTTCTAACTTAGTCCTTGAACTTCTTTTTTGTCTTCATTAATCTTGAAACTTGATAACTTTTCCTAGTTTTGGTGATGAAGTGGCATAATTTCAAAATATCATATCATCGGATAGACTAAAATTTAGAAAAGTTATCAAGTTTAATAACTAAGTTGAAATTTTTTTTCAAATTCAAAGACTAAATATTAAATAATTCCATATATATATGGTATGCGCGGTTCCTTTGTCTACAGTACTGTTCTTTTTATGAAACTATAATTTATTGATCAATTAAATCAATTAACGCTATATTGATTAATCTTCGAATGAAATCTCACATGGCCATTTGGAGCTTACATTAAACTATGCTTCCAGAAATTTTGTAGCAATCAAGTTTGGTACGACTTTTATTTTTTCTTCTCTCTCTCATTACGCTAAATAGAAATTTACGTTATATTTTAGTATTAATTTCGAGTTTTAATTTGATTAAAATAATCATTATTAATGGAAATGCATTTAAATATATAATATCTCCGTATTAAAAATATTAAAATTTAAATTCATTTTTATTGCATTTCCATATAAAAGTAATTATATAAATGAACTAAGTTAAGTATTGTTACTAAAATTTATTTTTTTATGGAATATTATTACATATTTAATTCGTATATTTGCTTAGAGTTTTACATATATAAAATAAAACTTTGGGTAAACTATTAAAATAGTAATTTTTGTTTGTCTCATGCTATATTTTAATTACTTATGTCTGAAATGTTATGTTTTAGTCACTTACGTTATCATGTTGTAATATTTTAGTCACTGAACCGTTAATTGTCGTTAAGTAATGGTAATGTGACGTGGCACGTTAAATCATCCTTTCAAACAAAAAATTGAAGTTAAATTATACAATTGGTCCCTATATTTTTTTTGTTTTGAATAATTTAATTCTTTTCTTTTTATGTTATTTTAACTTTCTCTTTTTTTTTTCTTTTAATTTGTATTATCTTCAGCTTCTCCCTTCTCCATATATTTTAACGTAATTTTTTTTATATTTTTCATTTGTTAAAACTAGTCCCTATACTTTTATTTTGGTATCTGAACTTGACACTTTTTCTTAATTTGGTATCTGAACTTGACATTTTTTTTATTTGGTATTTCATCTTTTTTTATACAACTTGATACATAAATATGACTATTTTTATTAATTTGATACCTAATTTTTTTTTATTAATTTGAGAGTTAATTACTTTGAAATGAAAGCAAATCAATGTTGGCATGGAATTTATAAATAAAATACATGGCTTTTAGGTGGAATTTTAAAGTAATAAATAATAATAATAATCTAAAAAAAGTAACAATGTTCTTCATCTTCTCCTTACACCTTCCACCATTCAATCGAAACAACATCCAAAGATACTCCATCTTCTTCTTCACTAATCCTTAATGCGTTAAGTTTTGAAATCGGAACCTTAAAATTATAATAAAGTTTTTCATTGAAATTTCGAACTTATGTTCCAAAAACCTATACCAATGTTCATCTTCTTACACCTTCCACCAATACAATGTCTCTCGTCTATACCAATGAACTTTCACAAATTTCGATTAAGGTAAAGGGCCTATAAATTGGGGATTTCGTCGATTAGAGGTTCTTAATGGAATTTGGGTTTCACAGTTAGGGATTTAGTGGGTCCTAAGGGGAATTGGAAATGAGTTAGGAATTTTAATAAAAAAACCATAAAAATCACATTATTGAATTCAAGGATTCTTGTAAGGTTTCAAATTTCATGGGAGATCAATAGTAGATAAGGAGTAAAGACAACGCGATTTTTCTGAGTTAATTTGTATAATATTTATTAATTTTATGTACTAAATTAAATCTAAAAATAATTTAGACATCAAATTAAGAAAAAAGTCTCTATGAACACTTTAAGGTATCCATAAGATATGTTTTTAACTACGGCTATATAATTACAACCCGTCTTTGTTCAATGGATACAAAACACCCATAAATTTGAGGTACCAATATGATTTTAAGCCCTTTCCAATTAATATATGAGTCAGCTTCCACATCATTTAATTTAATTTCAATTTTTTAAGTGCATGTATTTTAAACTTGGGAAATTTGTGTGATGAGCCCTTACTTTACTTGAATAGATTCGAAAACTTTTGGCTTTTATTCAAGGAACCTCAAAAATGTTAGGTCCTATTTGAGCATTTAGCCATAAAAATATGCATAGGGTGGGATTTGAAACCATACCAATTGTATTAGTAAAACTTAAAATTTACCACTCAAAGTTTTATTTTAAAATTTTTTATTTAATCTTTTTTTTTTACTTTAATATTGTAAACGTTTCATGTGTTATTATGATTAATTAATTTCAAATCATACGTTATGTTATTTTTTAACATATATCTGTATTTTTTCACAAGTGCATGCGTGTGATAGGATTTTTAATTTTTATTATAAAATAATTGATATTTAAGATTTAGATTTATCTATATATATTTTAAAATAATTATCCATATATTTTTACATAGATATAGTTAAAGATACATAGTAATATATTATTTTTATAAAGTTTTTCTTAATCTTTTTATTTGATATATATTAAACCTAAGAGAAAAGAAAAGGAGAATTCATTTAAAGGTTCTCCTCGCTGCCTATCATGCCGCGTGGCGTTCAATAGTTTGCCTGCGTGTAAAATTTTGAAAGAATTTACCATCGTCAATCCGGATACCAAGAGAGTAGACGGCAGAAAAATTGAGGTACGAAATTGGAGAAAATTAAAAATAAAATGATGAGAAATTAATTACCATTTATCCCTTCAGAATTTGTTCAAAAACCCAAAAAATTGACTTCAAAAAAAGGATCCCATTTTCCTCTTCAAGCTTCATTAAAATATTATGTATTGAATTTTGTTGTCAGACATCAATCATCTTATATTGAAATAATAAAGAAAAGCAACTTATATTGAAAACACGGGGGTGAGTATTAAAACGTAGCTTCCTTTCATTACCTTAAATAATAATGATGACGGATCATTGAGAACAGAATTTAACTCAACTCGCTCAAATAAAATAATCATGAAATAAAGGGTAAATATCCACAAAATATCAAAAAAAATTAAAATTTACCGGAAAGGACAGGGTTCAAAAATATTGACCGGAAAGGGCAATTTTCCCAAAAATCGCGCCCCCGTGGACGCGTTTTTAGGGGAAAACGGCCTAAAGCGCGTCCCTGGGGGAGCGCTTTCGGCCTTTTTCCCCCAAAAACGGCGCTGACGTGGAAAGAAAATGGGCTATAGCAAGTGAGAAGAAAATGGCACCAAAATTAGGCACCGAAAGTTGATGTGATGTGAAAATTGGTATGGGATAATTATAATTTTGGTCCCTATTTGAATAGGTACTTTGCAAGATTGATACCTAAACCTCAACTATAAATAGGCCTAACCATTTCTCATTTTCTTCATCCCACAATTTGCCATTCTCTACTTAAGGCATTGTTCTCTCTCCCTATTTGTAAATTTTCACTTGTATTTTTGGAGTGAAATATATTTGTTAGTGCCCGAAGATGTAGGCAAAATTTGCCGAACCTCGTTAAAGTTCTGGTGTTCATTATTATTTATTTTTCATATCTTGTGAGTGTGATCGTAGTTATTTATTGTGCTATTAAATTACGATTGAGGGATATTCTGGCTAGGAAAGATCTGGTACTTAAGTGATCCTTGTGATCCACCTCTCTTTCCTGGGAATTGAACTTAGTGTGATTTTTCAGTACAGTAATTATACTTTTTTACACCGTCCACTTGCAATGAGTGGACGTATTAATGCTGTTATTTACTACGATGGTGAAGTGCGTGACACCGAAAATGGTGTTGTTTTCTTATCAGAGAACACATCGCGATTGAGTTTTAATCGGAACGTCGATTTGGTAGAACTGCGCAAAAGAATTAGGCGTAAAATATTCGGAACAACGCTAATGAAAGTTCAGTCTATTAAGTATAGATTTTGCGCTTCGGTTGATCCGGTGAGATATGACTCATTCGACATCAAAGGTCCTCGGAGCCTTGAGGCAATGGTGGAGACTCATCTTGCCAGTGGTTCACCCTATATCGAGGTATATGTAGAATTTTCATCTCCAAGTGATCTGGCTGCGACCTCAACATCTAGTAGCGTTCGAGGGGAATACACGGCCCCAAGTCGACACTCTATAAGTGGGAGGCAAAACACAGAAGTGCCCGTGTGCGGTGGTAGTATGGAAAACATAACCCCTGCACGACACTCGGTTGGTGGATGGGACATGCATATTCGTCATTCGACGTCGGATGACAGAAATACGTATTGGGGGACGTCATCAACTTCTAGTGGATGGCAATCCACATACGATTGGGATCGTTACGAAAGATGTTTAATAAGGGATGATGTATTACCGACGACATCCACCAGCGAGGGGCCTTCGTTTGTTGCAAGTTATGGAGGATCGGACGATGAATCCGATGTGGATCCACCTCGGGAGCCAGGGCCTGACGGTGTAGAAGTTGGATTATTTTCTGAACCGGAGCCCGTTCCAATTGTACCTGAAGACGTTGAGGGCGGTTCAGACGAAGAAGAAGAAGATCCGCTATTCAGGGCATACTCACCTCCAGCGCACATGCATAATGTCGATCTATCTCAAGATGATGCATTGGAGTTTCCTGAACTACCACACCGGACGCGTGACCGTACAAATTCTTTGTTGGATTAGGACCAATTAGAAGTTGGTAACCAGTTTTCCAACAAGAATACTTTTCTGGCTGCATTGAAACAATACAGCATCAGGAACGGGGTTAACTACACTATGGTTAAATCAAAGCTTGATAGGTACGAGGCAAAGTGTGCAGTGCAAGACAGGGCGTCGTTGAGGAAAAGGACAGGGCTGTGGGAGGTGAAAAAGTACAAAGGTCCGCATACATGTCTTACCGGTACAGTACCACTATGTGTTCAATGATTTCGAATAACACTAATATTATATAATGTTGCATTATTTAACGTACTTCATTGACAGGTGTAACATAAGATCATCCGAGGATGGATTCAGACATGTTGGCTGATTTAATAATCCCGACGGTGAAGGCCGATCCTAAAACTACAGTGCCGGCCTTAATTGGCAATATTCGTAGCCAAATGGGGTACACGCCCTCTTACAGAAAGGCTTGGATAGCCAAGCCGAAGGCGTTGGAAAAATTGCACGGTCGGTGGGACGCTTCATATAATGAAGTGTGGCAGTGGTGTCAGGTGCTGGAGAGGTATGTCCCAGGCAGCACAACAGACCTTGAAACGGAACCGGCGTACTACAACGATCGTCTGCTCCGTGGATGCGCAGTGTTCAAGCGTCTGTTCTGGACATTTAAGCAATGCCGAGATGATTTTACATACTGCAAGTCATTGGTACAAATTGACGGTACCTTCATGTATGGTAGATATACGCATCGGCTATTGCTAGCTGTGGCACAAGACGGCTGTGGGAGAATCCTTCCGATTGCGTTCGCAATAACACCGGGGGAGTCAGCTGATGATTGGGACTTCTTCCTATCTAGGTTAAGGAGGCGTGTTTGCCCCCAACCTGACATATGCGTTATATCGGATCGGGGCCCTGGAATACTTGCGGCAATAGAACGCTAGGGAAGCATGTGGCATCGCACACACCATCGATATTGCCAGAGGTATGTCGCATCCAACTACTATGGGCAACATCGATCTAAAAGACAGAAACGGCAAGTGATCGATATGGGTATGAAATATCTATTAATACAATTTCTTTTGAAAAATTCAATTTATTCGCAATTGAAGTGTGGTATGTAATATTCGCTATCAACGTATATTAGCAGGGTATGAGATCAATAAAGACCGTTTTCACGAGATGCTGGCCAGTTTGCGCTCAGATAACGCCGAAGGCGCAATCTACCTGTGCAATATTCCTTTCGAACAGTGGACACAAGCATATGACGGCGGTCTACGATATGGGCATATGACCACAAACCTTGCCGAATGCATAAATTCTGTTCTGAAAGGAACCCGTCATCTGCCGATTACAGCAGTTGTGCGAGAGACATATTTTCGGTTAGCGGCACTATTTCCGAAGAGAGCAGCGAGTTATAGAGGGCAAATGGAAGGAGGCCATGTATGGAGCCCGAAAGTCTTGCAAGAAATTAACCGTGGGAAGGCACGGGCGAACACCATGCACACAGTGTGTCACGACCGCGACAACCTATGGTTTCGTGTCACGGAGTTTGACAGACCGAACCAAGGTATTCTTGGCGGGCATTATCGTGTACACTTGACAAATAGGACATGCGACTGTGGGATATTTGATGCACTTCGTTACCCATGTGCTCATGTACTTGCGGCTTGTCAGAATCTCCGTATTGATCCCATGAGCTATGTCGACGAAGTGTACAAATTAGAAAACATGTACAACGTGTGGAGACACGTATTCCCACCAGTCCCAGATGAACGTAAGTGGCCATCGGTATCGCTTGCACCATATAAGCTGTTGCCGGATAGAGAATTGAGGCGCAAACCAAAAGGTCGACCTTCCGCGACTAGAATACGCAACAATATGGATATTCGAGAATCGACCAACCAAAGTCGGCGGTGCGGGTGGTGTAGGAACCCGGGCCATACATCTGCCTCGTGTCCAAATCGGAATAGTTGACCGTGTTCTTAGCTTGTTTGTTTATTGCTGGCTATGTAATTTCTATTTTTCTGGCTAAGTAAACCATTTCTATTTTATCAAAGATATTAAAACTAAATTAAAAAAACTAAATTACAAAAGAAATAACATTAAACTCAATTTTATTAAATATAAAAAAAATTTATATTGAAAAAAACTAAATTACAACTTCTTATTAAATAAAAATAAAAACAACTTCTTATTAAATAAAAAGAAAAGTAAAAAATAAAAATTAAACAACTATTATGTTATTAAATATATTAAAATTAAATTAAAAAAATTAAATTACAAAAGAAATGATATTTGCCCCAATTTATTAAATATAAAAAAAATTATATTGCAAAAAACTAAATTACAACTTCTTATTAAATAAAAAAAAACAACTTCTTATTAAATAAAAAGAAAAGTAAAAAATAAAAATTAAACAACTATTATGTTATTAAATATAGTAAAACTAAATTAAAATAAATAAATTACAAAAGAAATGATATTTGCCCCAATTTTATTAAATATAAAAAAAATTATATTGCAAAAAACTAAATTACAACTTCTTATTAAATAAAAATAAAAACAACTTCTTATTAAATAAAAAGAAAAGTAAAAAATAAAAATTAAACAACTATTATGTTATTAAATATATTAAAACTAAATTAAAAAAAATTAAATTACAAAAGAAATGATATTTGCCCCAATTTTATTAAATATAAAAAAAATTATATTGCAAAAAACTAAATTACAACTTCTTATTAAATAAAAATAAAAACAACTTCTTATTAAAAAAAAGAAAAGTAAAAAATAAAAATTAAACAACTATTATGTTATTAAATATATTAAAAATAAATTAAAAAATTAAATTACAAAAGAAATGATATTTGCCCCAATTTTATTAAATATAAAAAAATTATATTGCAAAAAACTAAATTACAACTTCTTATTAAATAAAAATAAAAACAACTTCTTATTAAATAAAAATAAAAATAAAAATAAAAATTAAACAACTATTTTAGTGAAGAAGACTAAATTAAAAAATATAAAATAAAAAATAATTTTTTATTTTATTAAAAAATTCAAATTAAATTACAAACCAAAAGGTCATACACAACTTTATTTTAGTAAAGATATTAAAATTAAATTACAAACACAAATAAAAAAATAACTTTTTTATTCAAAAAATAAAAAAATTATTACAATTTAAGAAATAAAAAAGCCCATCCTAATCAATGTTGATGCCGGTGGGAACCAGTGCCACAGTCGGGCGGTCGGCGGTTACGTGCTGGATTCCTCCTTCTTCTAGCTTCCGGCGGGGGTCGTGGAACCTCAGGCGGGGAATCGGGTTCCTCCGGCAGTGGGTCTGGTTCTGGGTGTTGCGATGATGACCCACCTTGATAAAATAATGACCCCGGAGGTGTTTGCATAAACCACGGCGGGGGTGACTGCATCCCGTACGGTGAAGGAGCCTGGTAGAAACTACTGCTCCCCGACGGCGCCTCCTGTAATCCCACACCCGAAGTCGGCCTCACGATCGGCTGGCCAACGGGAGTTGTCAGGAACGGACTCGAACCCAGCCATGCATTCCAACCTGGGGTGGGACTAGGAAAAGGAAACATATATGGGTTAGAAGAATACATATAAGGGGCAGGGTACGCACCTGGCATAAACTGTGGATGCTGTGATGTCGGTGTTGTCAGCTGAATGGATGGGCCCGGTGATTGTGTAGGCGCTGTTGATGGGCCCGGTGACTGTGTAGGCGCTGTTGCTGGGCCCGTTTCATCACCCATTCTCCTTGGATGTAAAGGGGCCCGACATTCCCTTCGCGCGTGAATTATCCGTCGCCTCTCTTCATCCGACAATAGATATGGCTTGCATGGATTCTAAACCATGGCATGTACTCCGGCACGCACGCTAACTCAGGAACTATGATCGGTTTCCGGTTAGGTAAAAAGTCATACCGGTTCTCCCACGTCTCGATATGTTCTGACCAAAATCTTGGCCAATTCGTGTGCTGCTGCCGTAAGTCCACTTTGTGCTCATCATCGAGCACCTCAGGAGGCACGGGAATCGGTTGCCGGCATCCAAATTGCCGCAGAACCCGATCTGGCTGGTGCATCTCCACGGTTGAGTAGGTGATTAGCGGGACCTTAACGTGCCAACTGTTCGGATTTTGGAGGAACTCCTCCGGAATTACTGCCCGAATTTCGGGATCCTCGTACGGTGTCCATTGAAACTATATTAACATTACCAAATTATTAGTTATATACATAATACTAGACACTACATACGAAATACTATATTATAATAACGAAATTCGACACTTACTTGTGATTCCGACCGTTGTTCTAATAGGAGCCGTATATCCTCAAGCGAGTTAGGTATTCCAACATGACTCCTCCTCGGATGGTTCCACCTAATTAAATAAACTTTTAGCATGCAGTTATACTATAAATCTACGACATAATTGTAAAATATAATATTAAATTTACCTCGTTATCAGTGGGAATGAATATGGCTGGTCGAGTCGAGGACGTAAAAATGGAAATCGAAACCATGCCCATGACTGCATTAGTGATAGGCAACCTCCGATTTTTGCTTTACTCGGCAGCGTCGCCCCGCACATCTCCCGGTATAACCTCGATAGCACGGCAGACCCCCAACTCAATTCACCGGCTGCTCTGAAATCAACAAGTTTCAGGAGCCATCTCAGGTGGACGAGGTTTCTAGAGAGGTCCGACATCAGATAGCCTCCAATTATCTGAAGTATGTATGCCCGCGCATACCGTATTCTTTCTTCTTCGGTCGAATCTTCATTCGGCTTCGGGAATGCGTCTCGTAACCAAGCCATAACGATCCGAGCTCCTTGAATTTTATCCGGAATGGCACCCAGAAGCTCGTAGCATACGACCATCCAATCGAGAGATGTTACGGACCCGGTGACTACCGACCCGTCCACCGGTAATCCCAACTGTAACTACACATCTTTTAAGGTGATGGTACACTCTCCGCATGGCAAATGGAAAGTGTGCGTCTCGGGTCTCCACCTCTCTATCAACGCGCTGATCAAAGGCGGGTCCAACTTGAACCCCCGGCCTATCGTGGCCACGTGCCAAAAACCCGCTTCCCGCAGGTAATTCTCGATCAATTGCGATGGGGGACCAGTCATGTTGCGAATATAACATTGCAACACCCGATCTACAGACTGTTTAAAAAATTATAAAATTCTAAATTAATTAAAATTGCATAATTAAAAAAAATTAATAATATTAAAAAATTAACATTCAAACTTACCATTTTCTTTTGCTCGACGGCAATGTGGTTGTTGTCTAGGCGACGTAATTCCCCGGCCATTGTACTCCGATAAAGAATTTAAAAATTTTCCAAAAAATAGATATATTAAAAAAATTATAAAGGGCTTTTTTGTAAATAGTAAAGGACTATTTTGAAATTTGAGCGTAAATTTCAAGGGCTTTGAGAGAAACTTGAGAGAAAATTGAGAGCAAATTGATAGAAATTTGAGAGAAAAATGAGAAAGGATTGAAATGTGAAAAAAATGAAGGGTTGGGGGGTATTTATAGTTTTTTTTCTGACCGTTGGGGGGCCAACGGTCAAAAAAATTTGACCGTTGCGGCCTAAAGCGCGTCCCCGGGGGAGCGCTTTAGGCCGTTTTCCCCTAAAAACGCGTCCACGGGGGCGCGATTTTGGGGAAAATTGTCCTTTCCGGTCAATATTTTTGAACCATGTCCTTTTCGGTAAATTTTAATTTTTTTAGGTATTTTGTGGATATTTGTGCTGAAATAAAAGTATTTGTTGTTATAATTTTTTAAAATATCAAATAAATACTAAAAGCATGGTTATGTTATGTTGGAAGAAAATGCAGAGGTGGAGTAATGGTCCCACCACTCCGGAAGCCAAACAATATAATCTTTCCAAAATAACATTTCTCAATTTCCACGTGGCACCGCGTATACTCTGATTTATTATCTTTCTCTCTCGCTCCCGACGGCGTTTACCAGTCTTTTCTATCTCCTATTTCAGCTTTTTTTTTCTCTTTCTCCCCCTCTTCGACTCGCCTCTTTTCCGCTCCTATATTCTTCTCACCTGAATTTTCCCTGGAAAGTTGGCCAAGAAGATAAAAAGTTTCGTTTCCCTTCTGAATTGATATTTTTGGAAACCCTAGATTACCTCGATTGTAGAGCTTTTTTTAGATGGATTTGGCTGCATATGCATTACCTACCTCGATTCTTTAGTCGTAGAAGCGCGATGTATTCGAAGAGGAGCCGGAGTAAGCCGAGACTCGAGCGCCGCAATGCAGCGAAGCACATCGACTACGATGCAGCGTCGTTTTCTTCGTCTCTCGATGATACCTCTTCATCTTCTTCTCTAATCACGCGATCGCTCGATTTGTCCGATAAAACCAGCTTCCGTATCCAAGGAACAGAGGGAGAGTTCGACCTTATTTGTCGGACCTTGGGCCTTTCTGGTCCTGAAGATTTTTCCATTCCAGCCGCCGCTTGGGAGTCTCGTAAAATTCGATCCTCGTCGGATCTTATGCCTCGGTCCAGATTGAACCGGCTGGATAGTCCTGAGGAAGAGACAGGCAAGATAATTTTAGAAGACGGCACTGAAGTAACAGTCTCTGAATTAACTGATAGGGTTTTGGCTTCTGCTTTGACCGAGGATGACTCGCCCGAGTTGAAGTTAAACGAGTGCTGCTTTGATGATAGAAACTTGGTTGATGTTGCTACTTCAACTGAATTGAAGTCAAACGCATGCTGGGTTTCGAATGTTGTCGATGGAGGAGGGAATTATGGAATTAAAGGGATTAGGCCACCGGGTTTAAAGCCGCCGCCGGTGATGAAGCTACCGGTAGTGGATAGCGCTTGCTCAACTTGGGATCTGTTTAGGGATTTCGCCCCCGAAGATGATAGAGGGTGTATAGTTCAGGTTCACTTACATTCATCTTCCGATGAAGAAGAAGTTAAAGGAGAGAAGGATAGGGGTAATGAAGAAAATGCTAAGGAGGAGGATAATTCAATGAGAATCGGAGAGACTGCAGTGCTTTCCGAGTCGTGCTCGTTTATAACTTCAAATGATGACGATTCATCAAGTTCTACCACAGAACCTATGTCAAACATTTCCCCTAACGGTAGGTTCAAAAGAACAATTACTTATTGGGAGAAAGGTGAGCTTCTGGGGCGTGGATCATTTGGATCAGTTTTCGAAGGGATTTCTGAGTAAGTGATGAAATTCTGTCCAAACTTTATTTCCAGCTTGATTAAATGCTTACAGCTAGTTCTTTTTAATCAAGATAATTTATCTATCTTTTGATATGCGCAAATTAGTTTGGGAACTGCCTTATGCCTAATTGTCATAATTTTGTCGCTTGGGGCGGTACTCTTTTAGAGATTAGAAAGCATCTAGGGTCAAAAGCTGTTCTTGGTGTTAGTTAAGCATCCAGAGAAAGGCATTTTTGTATTTGTTTTTATTTTCTTTGGCCATCCTAGTTTCCATCGCCCATTCCCTTAGTTCTTTGGGGAGCACTGTTTTACATGTTTCAGGGTTGCATCCTAAGATTGCTAGATATCATTAATTCCGTTAATACCAATAAATACCTAATATTTGGACATCTTGTGTTTTTTCTGCCTCAAACTTTAAGGGGTTGACGCATTTTAGCCTTAAGGTTCATTATTAGCCTTTAAGTTTACTTTGTTTGCTGCTTGAAGTTTTGCGTAGTTGATACACTCATGTAGCCATTTTTGTGGGCAAATTGTGGATGATTATGAACCCCTTCCTCTATGGTGAGTACAGTTAAAGTCCATTATTGACTTATGAAGGGTTCTGCTTGTCGATTTCGGTCTATGGCTTCCGATGATACTATGTGGTTAGAAACTGGTTAACTGGAGATATCCTGTTCTATAGCTGATTTTAAGATGATGAATTCAGTTGTTTTCTCCAAGCTCCTAATCTACTCTTAACCTTCCCAATCATTAAGTAATTAACGCACGTCAAAAGGACATTACGTGCCTAAGGCCTCTCGAACCCACAACCTCCAGGAGTCTGTCAGCAGCATGCATACTATCTGAGCTAGCACTTAGTTGGTATGAATTTAGTTGTTACCTATTGTTCAAGAGCTGAAAAATAAACCTAGGGAAGCACATTGCACTGCGTTCTTTGAGATGTGAAGCTAATTGTTGATATTTTGGAAAGTTATGGAATGACATCATCTTGGAGTGACTGAATGAAGTACTGTTAGAAATACTTTCAAAATTGCAAGGAAAAGCCCATTTTATCTTATTAGCTATTAATTGGTTATCTACTTGTCCAATAGATTATGTATTGCTTTTATTTAGGAAAGATATGTTTTTCTTTTACTCATGCTTTACTAATTATTTATTTATTCATGTCCTTGTAGCGATGGATTCTTTTTTGCCGTGAAGGAAGTTTCATTGCTTGATCAAGGAAGTCAGGGGAGACAAAGTATTATCCAACTTGAACATGTAAGGCAGCTTTTCTCTTCTACTTCTTTAATTGTTCATTTTCATGAAATATCCATCTTCTACTTGTTTCTGTCTGATATACTTTCTTTATTTCCTTTCGTTTTCAGGAGATTGCTCTTTTAAGTCAGTTTGAACATGAAAACATAGTTCAGTATTATGGCACAGATAAGGTTCTATTTTTTGACACTCAGCTTAATAGGATAACCTCATAAATGTTCTTCGTCCTAGTTGTCTAATTTTTTTTTTCTTTTAATTTTATGGTCTTTGCAGGATCAGTCAAAATTATACATATTTCTTGAGCTTGTAACCAAAGGATCCCTTTTAAATCTATATCAGAGGTATCATCTCAGAGATTCTCAAGTCTCTGCATATACAAGACAGATTTTGCATGGATTGAAGTATCTTCATGACCAAAATGTGGTTCACAGGTAAGTAAAGGGTCCTTACGTTGCTGCTTAATTATTTATGTACCACTTCAAACTTTTGTTTGTTTTCTCTAGCCAAATCTGAGTTTTTATTTGTACTTCTTTTAGGTGTATTTGCTAACAGCAAATTGCTTCATATAAGAAATAAAATAAAAATTTCTTCACTTTAACAGATAGAAGTTTTCAGTCCTTATCTCTATTGGGATCTGTTGTAATGAATCATAATCTGTATGCATATGTCATATTCCCTCTCGGAAGACTTTTGAAGTCGAGAATATGAATCATAATCTGTATGCATAGAAGATTTTTTCAGCATTTTACTTGCTATTATTTTGTATTTATTTTTCAATTAAGGTTAGATGCCTGCGCATTTGTTATTGTTATGATATTGAAAGTAAAATTGTGTTCTTTTTCTATGCTCTACCTAAGTTTCCATGCACTTAGAATATTCTTCTCTCAAGGCTCATTTACTTGTATGTTGATTCAGGGATATCAAGTGTGCAAACATATTGGTGGATGCAAGTGGGTCAGTGAAGCTTTCAGATTTTGGGTTGGCAAAGGTTTTTATCTGAAACCTAAGACTTTGATTGTCTTTCTTGTTTTATTATCTTTAAGCAGGTTGAACTCATGTTGGTTCTGATGCTTGTTTCCAGGCAACCAAGTTTAATGATGTTAAATCATGCAAAGGGACAGCATTCTGGATGGCCCCCGAGGTGTGCTTCTATTCTTTCCTTTCAGAAATGATAACCTGTAATAGCTGCTGTTTGATTTGTGAGGAATATCAGTTTCTTTTGTATTGGAGATCCTGCTTGAGATATTTAGCTTCATAGGTATACTGAATATTAGGAAATGATGAGATGCATTCTTGATAAATATTTCTCTTCTATACTAGAGATATTCAGCTTATCAGAATACTCAATTATGAAAAGGATGATAACATAATTCTTTTCAGATATTTATCTATAGTGTACAAAAGGTGTGAATCACTCTTTGCTGATCTATCATAATTTTCTCAGGCTTCACTCAATTGGCTGGATCTTAACATTTAGTTTACAGTGAACACTTCTTTTATCTTTTAGCTCACTAGTAATTTCCTAAGTAGTATTTGGTTAGACAATTTTCATTGACGGATAATTGCTAATGTTTTGGTGATGGCAGCTTTCCTTTTCTGAAACACTGCTGGCCCTTTTTTAAATCATACCTGAATGGTGTCTTCAGTTTCTAGTTGGATGGGTTCCAGTACTTTTTTTTTTCTAGAAACACAGCATTCTTGTTGTCTTTTCCACGTAGTAGTTATTTGTTTTTGTGACACAGACTACTGGTGATGATTAGTCCTCCTGAATTCTGATTATCAGCTGTTGAATTACAGGTTGTCAATAGGAAGGGTCAAGGGTATGGACTTCCTGCTGATATATGGAGCCTTGGTTGTACTGTGTTGGAGATGTTAACACGTCAGATTCCATACTATTATTTGGAACATGTATGTACCTCTTCTTCCTGATATGAACATTAGTTTACTTGACAATTAAGTTTATGTAAAATCCAAATAAAGAAGAAAAAAAGATCTGGAAATTTCTATGCTGTCATCTCCAAATTTCAGAAAGGCTTATAGGGTTTTAAAGCATGAAATTTGGTTCCTACCATGAAGCTTTGTCCAGAAAGGTGTGGAGGAATATTATATTTGTTTCAAATAATTTCCCTCTACAAGAGCTATACTACAGGTGTTATTGTTGAGTTAAATTTTTATAATCTCCTTTATTGTGCACTAATGTCATCGTTTGTGTAATTCAAAACAGATG
This sequence comes from Gossypium australe, assembly GCA_005393395.2. Classification (NCBI taxonomy): domain Eukaryota; kingdom Viridiplantae; phylum Streptophyta; class Magnoliopsida; order Malvales; family Malvaceae; genus Gossypium; species Gossypium australe. The sequence goes on along the minus strand of CM016618.1, from coordinate 88,639,830 downwards.
CAAGCATTGTTTAGAATTGGCAGAGGTGAGCCACCTGCGGTTCCTGATTCATTGTCGAACGATGCACGAGATTTTATCTTGCAATGCCTACAAGTAAATCCAGATGCTCGTCCAACTGCTACTAAACTCTTGCAGCATCCATTTGTGAAGAGGTCTTTTCCCACATACTCAGGCTCAGCATCTCCTCATCTTGGTCGTCGGATATGAATGTTTAGCCATGAAATTAAATTGCGACAAGTAATCAGGTACACATTTTCTGCTGATCATAAATCCGTTGGCAACATGCTCCTTTGGTCAGATTTCAGAAGAAACATTGTTCTGGAACCTTCATTATCACAACATGTTAGCTATCCATATCCTAAGACACCTGAATATTATCCAGTAACAATGGTACATTTTTGGTATCAGTTTAGCTTCATTTTGTGTGCAGAAAGTTAACACATTCACGGAGTCTAGTTATTGCATGCAGCTCCGTCCGTCACGAGGAAGAAGACAAGTTTGCCTCCTCGGGCTCTGATGTTGCTACCTTTAGTTTTGCCCCTAGAGACTCTTAAAGAGTCTCAAACTGGTAGGCAGAAAGCAATTCTGAAGCTTTGGCTATGATCTCATGGCATTTACATTAGATTTAACTATCCATGGCCATGAACCCACGATGAAGCTGTAGAGAGCTGAGCTGCTCTTAATGTTAAAATTATTTGTTATAGTTTTGTCAGGTCTGGGATTTGATTTAGCCCTTATATTCTGTAGATTTTTTTTTTGGGGATTTGGGTGGAACATTAGCTGTAGGAGAAATTGTTGTAACAATTAGAATGTATATATGTATCTCATTATTGGTGCTCTATGTATTGAATATATCTCATATTGAGATTACGAGAATTACGTCACTTTATGATTGTATTTACAATAAATAATATATTTATTTGCATTTAGACCTGCTGTTGAAGGTTGGCCTTAAAAATGAAAGAAAAGGTCTGGATAAAAATTTAAAAATTTAAGGTTCGAAAAATGAATTTGAATAAAATTTATGAGTTAGACCTTAAGCAAGAATTTTTTTGGGCTCAAGTTTAGCCTAGCCTGAATATTATGTTATAAAAAATTATATAAATTATATAAATTAAATAATTATATATATTTAAATTTATATTAAATCACTAATTTAATAAGGATAAAATTTATTATTCAAAACTTTAAAAAAAAAATACTTACTCAACTAAATAACTTAACCCAAAATATAAATTTACAATAAAATATTTATTATATTTATTTGTGTTTTGATATAATAAAACATTTATTATATTTATAGTAGTGTTTTTTAATATAAATATTTTTAATGTGTAAACTTTTATTTTAGCGGTTTTTTAAGTGAATTCAGTTTATTATATTTAAAAATATTTTTAAATAAAAATTAATCTAAAAAATCAATTATGAATAGATCAAGTTGAGCTCGAGTTTAATTTTTTTAAATTGAATTAAATTTAAACAAAAAAGAAATAAATCTATTTTTTGGAAAGACTAGACCCAAATTTAAAACTTTAATCTAATAGACTCAAGCCAGCTGCCCGACCATGAGTACCTCCATTTGCATTATGTTGTCTCATTTTGCACCATCATGATTCCTAAACTACTTTATTAGACTCAATTTATTTTTATTGTTTATAAATAAAAATCATAGTGCTATGAAATTATTTATATAATAATTAGAAAAAGGAAATTTATGATTACAATCACAATCTCTATATTTTATAATTAACTGTGTAATGTTTAAAAGAATCAAAAAAAAAAAAATCAATATAATTTTTTGTTTGCTTGATTAAGAAAAGAGTAACTATAGATATAGGGTATTCTGTACTAAGCCAAAAAAACAAACAAACTTGAAAACAATATCTTTCTTAAAAGTTTGAGGTCAATCTCCTCTCAACCAGTTTATAAATAGACATTTGGATTGAGTTAGATTGGCTTAAACTTGAAAATAGGTCATCGAATTAATTTTTATAGGTCATAAATTACATATAAAATAACATTATAAAATTAAAAATGACTTAAGTCGAACTCAAAGTTTTGAATATTAAAATTTGAATCTCACTCATGTTTTTAAAATATTCAATTTTTTAAATTTAATATTTTTATTTAAAATTCTTACAAATATCAAATAAACTTTTGAGTTTAGACAAATAATTGAGATAAAAGTGGAATACTCTTTGAACTCGTACAAGAGGTGTTAAAAGTTAAAAGAGTTTCCTACATCCTATATCATAAACACCATCATGAAGAATTCTCAATTAGTATGGTATAAAAACAGGTCAATTCGATGTACATGATGGTATAATTATATGACTAAATTGAATAGTGAATTTATTAAAATATTAATTGTATAAAATTTATTAAATTATGATATATTCATGATGTTGGTAAATATATATATATATATATATACAACAAATATATTTATTAGAAATTTATGTAAGAATCATATAATATTTAATTAAAATAATAAAGTTGAAGGTTTAAAATTTATAAAACAATCCAAATTCAAATATCATTTTATGTGGTTTTTTATTAATTTTATATAAAAATGTAAAAAAGACAAAACACCTTAATAATAATGATACTAATAAAAACAACAGCGATCTATTTAATTTAGTTTATTTTATAAAAAGAATTCTCATTTTAGTAATTTTTCACTTGAATTGGTGTTGATTAACTCATGACATCAACTCAATTGAGGATTTTAAGTATAACTTAGATGAAAGTATATAAAAAAAATTTAATTTTATACTAATAACATATATATATATAAAGAAATAATAAAAAATACTCTTTCAGAAGTTAATATATATATATATATATATATATATTAAGTGTGTTTGGTTCACGGAATGTAAAAATTATTTCTGGTAATTATATCAACAACATGTAAGATTACTTGACACATTACTGAGTATGTTACATTATTTTATTTGATTGAAATGTAAAATTTTATTATTTAGTTGATAGAATGTAAGACCACTTAAAACTAATTTTACTAAATTGTGCTTATAAATTTTGCTCTTTTTTATTCTTTAGTTTGTAATATTTTATTGTATTGATAAATGAATGAATTTCTTAAATAAATTAATTTCATCTCCTTTCTAAAATAAATAAAATAAATATGAGGAAGAGTAATAAGTAGTTACGGTTATCTTTTGATTAAAGTGACAAGAAAAAGAAAGAAAGAAAAATATATTTTTTTACTAAAACATGTTATTTTTTATAATTTAAGGTTAAATTTAATTAAATTGATAAAATTGTTAATTTTCTTCATCTAATAATAACAATAGTTGAAATGTTTGTATATTAAAGCCAATAATAGACAAAAATCTTAATTTTCCTCAACTGAAATAATATAATATATAGTAAAAAATATTATTATTTTATTTTGATTTAAGTGAAATATTAAAAATCATTTTTTTAAAAAGTGTGTAATCGTAAAAAATTTTACATTACAAACTAATAATTTTTGAAAAAAAGAAAGCAAGATAATGAATGATTAATTAAGAGAGAGGTGGTTTTAAGATTATTGATTTAAGATCATTTTTGAAATTTAAATAAAAAAATTTACTCATACAAATATGAATTTAGTTGAGTCAAAAGCTTTTTGTAGAGAAGATAAAGAGAATATTGTTATCAAGTATTGGATTCGAGCGCGTTGAAATTTATTATTTTTATCTTTATATATTAGAGAGGAGTTATGAATAATTCTAAATATTGTGTCGATGAAGCTGAGCCATTGTCACCGTTACCCACCAGACAGAGTGGTTTTGTTGACTACGACAGCTTGCTGTGGCCCTAACTAAAAAACCATTGGTTCTTACAATGTTGAAGGCTTACCTTTGCTTTCTTTTCGTTTTCGCGTTACATCCATCCCCTAGTTTTTATTTTTCCGAGATTGAGTGGTATGGTCAAATCCTCCATTAAACTACAAGCTTTTATGCTTATTCTTCTTCATTAATGGTAAAAGGATGATATTTTACTTTTGTATTATTTACTGCTGGATCTCTCGCTGCCCTCTATTTTTTTAGTTAAAATGTAAATTTATTCCCATATTAAAAATTGTCATTATATTTTATTTTAATTGATATTTGTCATTATAATTTGAGAATATGATTAAATTTGACACACAATTTAAGTGTGATTAAATTTCGCCGTTGAATTTTAAATTTTTATTGAATTTTGTTATTATTATTTTAATTAAAATTTAGCAATTAATAAGTTATTATTGATTTTGATGGTTTAAAAAAAATATAAATATATTATTTTAACAATAAGTTAATTTATAATATAATAAAGGTTAAAAGAATAACTAACATTTTGTAGTTAATGATAGAAAGACTTGAAAAATATATTCAAAAAATTGAGTTTAACTAACATTTTGTAGTTAATGATAGAAATACTTGAAAAAATATATTCAAAAAATTGAGTTTACTTTTTATAAAATAATTAATTTTATTAATTATTAATGTTGTATTAATTAATTTATTGTTTGTAAGTATTAAATTAAAATATTGAAATTTGTTTTCATTAAAATTAAGTAGTGAAATTCAATAAAGAATCAAACTTTAACGACACAATTCAATCCCAAAGACCCTAACAATTTAGGCCCATACCCAAACAATATATCTGGCGCAGAAGAAACTACTCCAATCCCTCATGTTATGAAGAAGGCCCAATCCTTCACCAGGATCTTGTGCTGCTGTGTTAAGGGTTTCAATGTTGGCAAATTTATTAGTTTTCCTGAAATTTGAACCCGGTAACCAATGGGTCTTTTTTTCTGTTCTTTTTTTTTTTTTTTTTTTTTTGTGGCTATTTTCTCCCAAGAGAAAAGATAACCATTACTTGTACAAAGGAGTGTTAATTGGCATCTACCTTATCTAGAATCCTAAAAAGTAACAAGTGTTTACACCTGAATTGTAGTCACCTTCATATCAGGCATCTTTTCTTTGCCAAGTTGATATATATATATACATATATATGATCAACATGCAGTAAACCAAAAGGTTTGCAGGATGTAGGATAATTATCTATATAAGCATAAGAATCTGCACTTCAACTTTATGTCGACATAAAGGTGCCACCTTGCCCCAAAACAGAATAACTCCACCGGTTATTTATAGGAAGGGATGAGCAAGGGAGCTTAGGCAAAGGTAAGCTAAATACCCAAGTATCTATATATTTAAATATATAAAATAATAAGCACCAACCTATGGCTCAACTAGGGTCGTCTCTGTCAGCAGAAACCGAGACACTGAGCAATGTCCTAAGCCTGGTGGAGGCCTTCAGAGCATTTGATTCAGACAACGATGGCGCAATCAATGCTGCAGAGCTGGGGGGAATCCTGAGTTCGCTGGGGTACAACGCTAGCGAGCAAGACGTGAGGGCCATGATGCGAGAAGGGGACGCCAACAAGGACGGATTGCTGAGCATGGAAGAGTTCCTAGAGATGAACACCAAGGACATGGAGCTTGGGGAGCTTGCCAATTTCCTCAGGACCGCTTTCCAAGCTTTTGAAGTCGAAGGGGATGATGCTTTGACTGCTGCCGACTTGTATGAGGTTATGGGGAACCTTGGCATCGATCAGCTTTCCTTGGAGGATTGCCAGAGTGTTATTGCCTCCATGGATGCTGATGGTGACGGAGCTGTTAGCTTGGAGGATTTCAGACTCATAATTAATTCCTTATTTTAGATTATTAAACTCAAGTTTTCTATATATATAAGCCTTGGGTGCTGTGGTATTTCCATGCATGGGAATAAAGATCAGTCAAGATAATATTACTAGCAGAAGTACTGCATGTTAGTGTTTCTCTTCTCTTACTACGAATAGAAAGCGAATACAAAGTGGTCTCTCATTCTCTAATCAATGGAAGTTTTCATTTTAATTTCTTTTTGAAAATAAATCGGAAATTGAAATTTCACATTTTCCGTACAAACCACAAACAAAACTTTATAGAAAAATATTTTTGGCAAAAGCTGATTTTTAACATCTTTATAAGAGCCTTTAATCCCACCATTTATAAATATATATGTGAGTTTCTCATATTATTCTAAATTTAAGTACCACCAAATAAGTATTTTTCTAAATTTATTCTAATCTAAAATTAGATATAAAGAAGTGAATAATAAAATCTAAATAGCAAATATTTTTTTCATGAAATGGGATTAAGTTTCCATGTGAATGGTTTGGGGCTGCGAAAAGCAAGACCTAATAATCTTGCTATGCTTGCCAAATCAAGTTTGTAATTATTCATAAATAAGAAATCTTTAAGGTGTCGTATTTTTCAAAATAAATATCTCCATAATGAATCGTTTTCAATGGCAAAATTGAAGGAAAATGCCTATTTACATGGAGAGCTAGGGAGGTGACTCTTTGTTAAGGCTTATATAGCTAGTAGGTTGTTAGTCAGTTAAAGAAGCCAGTAAGTTGTTGGTTCAGATTGAAATTGTTAAGAATAGTTATTCAAAACTTATATAAACACTCTACAAAGAAGAGGAAGGTAGAAATGAAATTCAAAAATCAAAAACAGAATTTTAGCTTCTCTACTAATTCTCTTTTCTACAAATCAATTCTAGCATCAACCTTACCTAGTTTCTAACATGGTATGCCTTTTATTATTCCGACACATCCGGGTCTCACATTAACACTGCTAAATTCAGTTCTAATGATGGTGAAAATGATTCTTACATTCCCATGCCTGTCGGTACCATGTCCTGGTACCTTTATTCGGGTGCAAGTCATCATGTCTGCCGGGACCCGACGGTGCTTCGTGGCACCACACCATACTCAGGTATGTCTTCTCTCTTAATGGGTGATGGCACCCCCACTCAGATTTCGTCGATCGGTAATGGTATTTTACCCACTCCATCTAGATTGCTACGTTTATCAAATCTATTGTGTGTGCCAAGTATACGAAAGAATCTCTTGTCAGTATCTCAATTTGCTAATGATAATGAAGTGTTCTTTGAGATTCATCCTACATATTGTGTTATCAAGGACATAAAGACGGGGGAGATCTTGCTGAATGGCCACATACGTGACGGGTTATATCACTTTCCGGTGCCTGCTGAAACTCCGTTCACTGCTCACACGAAGGTTCAAAATAAGGTTGTGAAATGTTCTGTATTTGACCTGTGGCATAATCGTCTTGGCCACCCGTCTGCTTCTGTTGTTAAGAGTATATTAGAAAGATGTAATATCAATTTTAATAAAGGTTGTACTGGTCGTATCTGTACTGCGTGTCAAAAAGGAATGTCACATAAATTGCCTTTCTCTATGTCTACTTCAGATATCAACCATTTCAATTGCTTGTATCTAATCTTTGGGGACCCGAGGCCGTAGCCAGTGATAATAAATGGTACTACGTGTCATTTATTGATGTATGCACTAGGTTTACGTGGATCTATCTTCTGAGTCAAAAGTCCCAGGCGTTAGAATGTTTCGTCCGCTTCCAGCAACTAATCAAGACGCAATTCGGCAAGCCTATTAAACAACTTCAGAGCAACTAGGGTGGAAAGTACCTGGCATTTACGTCTGTTCTGGCATCTCAAGGGATTGTTCACTGATTAACTTGTCCTTATACTTCTGAACAAAACAGAATTGCTGAACGCAAGCATCGGCACATTGTGGAAATGGGAATCACTCTATTGGCTCAAGCAAATCTATCCATTGAATACTGGGATACGCATTTTGTTGTACAGTGCATCTCATTAATCGTCTTCCCACTGCGGTTCTATACAGACAGTCTCCCTTTACGGCTCTGTATAGTCATGATCCTACCTATGATCATTTACGGGTTTTTGGTTGTTGTTATCCTTACTTACGTCCCTATGCGACACACAAGCTGGAGTTTAGATCACAACCTTCCACCTTTTTGGGTTACAGTACTCAACACAAAGGCTATCAATGTCTTCTTCCGAGTGGTAAGATTGTTGTGTGAAGACATGTTATTTTTTATGAAAGTAAATTCTTATCATTTAACGATAAATCCGAAAGTCTGGATCTGGAATCTGGGGTGACTGTTTCAATGACTATTCCTCTCGTTCGGAAAGTCTCCGCCTACCCAGTGGATCCCTCAACAGAGTCGTTAAATCTCTCTGATTCGTCAACAGTTGGAAATGTGTCATCTTCGCCTGGCTCGTTTCCGACTGGCCCTACTGGTACGCATGAACCTAGTCCTCCAACTACTGGTGATACTGTTGATTCAACCAGACTTACGGGAGATGTTACGTCCTCATCTCGTGGCCTGAACCACATAGTGTCTGAAGCCAACACTCATCCAATGGTGACTCGAGCTAAAGCAGGCATTTTCAAACCCAAAGCTATGGCCTTTGAAGCTATAGAACCGTCCACAATAGTGGAGGCTTTCTCCTCTGCTGAGTGGCGTGCTGCCGCCCAGGCCGAGTATGATGCCCTTATTTGCAACTCTACCTGGGAGCTTGTTCCTCTACCATCAAATCGCAAGGTCATTGGGTGCAAGTGGTTGTTCAAGATTAAGAGAAAACCTGATGGTACTATTGCTCGGCGAAAGGCCAGATTGGTAGCCAAAGGTTGTTCTCAGGTTCCTAGTTGTGACTTCAATGAAACATTTAGTCCGGTTGTCAAGCCTACTACTATTCGTGTTATTCTATCCATTGTCGTGTCCAGAGGGTGGTCTCTTCGACAGGTCGATGTGAACAATGCCTTTTTAAATAGGGAATTGGATACTGAAGTGTTTATGCAACAACCTCAAGGTTATATTCAATCTGATTCGACTGGCAAGCCACTTCTGTGTCGCCTGAAAAAAGCTTTATATGGCCTCCATCAGGCACCTCGTGCCTGGTTTGAAAAGCTGAAGCAGTTTCTTGTGTCGATTGGATTTGTAATAGCCTAAATTTCAGCGATGTCGAAAATAGTGGTTTAAGACCACCAAATCCGAAAAATGAACTCATATATTATATTATTTAATATTTACGAGCCAAATGTAGCTTTTAAAATATTTTTGAAATAGTAAATTGTGTTTTATAAAGATTTATTTGGTCAAGAAATTGAGAAAAAGAGGTATGGAGATCTCGGAGTTATAAACCGAGTCATAAATATTTTTATGAATATTTACAGAATGTCAATAAGGTAGAATTAAAATTTCGTTAGAAAATTTTGACGTTTGGGTGGTTAATTAAATAAAAAGCACTAAATTGAAAAAAGTGTAAAAGTTGTTAGAAGGATTAAATAGCTTAATTGTCAAATGAGGAAGGACCTAAAGTGCAAATAAGCCTAAAGGAGATATTTTGGGCTGCAATAGCTGAGAAAAATCAGGAAAAGGGTGAAATTAGGGCAAAATTAGAAAATTGCCAAAATTAGCTAAATAAAAATGGGACCAAATTGGAATATCTAGGATTCTCTTCATTTCTCTTCATTTTCATCAGCTGAAAAATAGCCATGGAAGAGGGTTCAAGCTGGTTTTCATACTCTAGCTTCATGTAAGTTTAATTCTTGCTTTCTCCTTGAAATTGCTGTGTTTTTGGACTTTTACAATTGGGTCCAACTTACTATGTCATTAGGTTTTTATTCTATGGCTAATTCTTAAAGTTGCTATGGAAGAGTGCTGGAAGCATATGATGAATAAATATATAATTGAAGCTTTAATTTTGATATATGATGATTTTATCAAGTAAAAATGATGGAAATTGGTTTTAGAACCTAATTGTAAAAGTGTTTGGAATTAAGGTTTAATGCTAAATTTCTGATTTTCAAGGGTTAGAAAGTAGTTTAAAATGATAGAATAAGGTATTAATTGAGAAAATTTAGTTCACTTGAGGGGTTAATTAGACAAGGACTGAATTGTATGAACTGTGAAATTTGGGGCAAAATGGAAATTAACACTTTGCACTAAAACAGTTTTGGACAGCAGCAGTAGTCTAACTTTGAAAAACCACCAAAAGTTGTAGAAATCGAATTAGAGAATGAATGAAATACGAAATTAAAGCTTATTGAGTCTAGTTCCTTATAAAATAAATGGTGTAAGCAATGAAATTTTAAATCATATGATATAATAGGTTTTGTGAGACAAGGTCAGAATGATTTCTTGTTCCTCTATTCTGACTTTGGAAAATCATCAAAAATTGGAGGAAAATAATTATAGGTTATAATTTATATATTTAAAATCCTTAATGAGTCTATTTTCAAAAGAAACAAACGGTAACATTATTCAAGTTCTGTATGATGAGATAATTAATTTTTAGTAAAGAGGGGTTGGAACTATCAGACAGCGGAACGGGGGTGAATTTAAAGAATAAAATGTACTTATTTGATAAACCAAAAATTCTGAAAATTTTATGGAAAAAAGATATGTGAGTCTAGTTTCAGGAAAAATTAGCAGATCTTAATCTGGATTTCTGTATCTCAAGATAAAAATAATTTTGTGACTATGACACAGATGAACAGCTTGAATATTCACATAAATAAATAGTGAAAAATTATAAATAATGTTACTTACAAATGTGTTATTTATATTAAGGGTGTGGAATGGAGAGGAGAAGGAGGAAAATATATGAATGACTTATGTATAAATTGATCACATGCCCGATTATAATCGATAAACGTTGAAATAGAAATGATATAATGTTTTATTTCAAATATTTATTATGAAACTAAGATTATCGTTATGGTATAAAAATCAAATTTTAAGTTCGTGTAATTTGAATTATATTCTTAAATGCTTGAAATGTATGTTGTTGACGTGAATATGATTTGAATGTTCATTGTATGAAAATTGATGAAACATTGATATATTTGATAAAAAAGGGGAAGAAATTCTGGTTGAATGAAAGGAAAATTCGATGGATCTCTGAAAAGGAATTGACGGTAAAAAAGATCTAGCCCGGACGGGTGATCCTATCCTGATATAGCCCTCTCAAAGAATATGTGGAAAATGGATTTAGCCTGGACGGGTAATCCAAATTAGGGTTTGAATTTAGCCTGGACTAGTAATTCAGATCCAAGCTCATTAGAGTAATTGTCGTTACAGGGGATTTAGCCTAAATTGGTAATCCCGACAATACTCTATGAGTTTATATTACAGGGGATTTAGCCTGGACTGGTAATCCCGCTGTAAGGATGAGGTTCGTGGGAGTGTGCTCTCTGAAATAGAAATGTGCGCACATGAATATGAATTGACGGACCCAGATTTGTACACTAAAGTGTACCCCTGAAAATCCATTGAAATTCATAGAAATTCAACGGGATAAATATGGAAAAATAACAAGGGAATGGAAATCATGGTATTGATGAGCTCATCAATCATGGTATATATTATGTGATATAAGAAAATACGAGTTGATGAGACATGAACATAAAACTTGGTTGATGAATGAGTTCATTTGTGATTATATATATTTGTACACCCTTGAGTGTATTTTCCGTATGAATTGGTATTCCAAATGAGTTAATGAGAAGAGTTATAATATGAAATAATCTGAATTCCAAATGAAATATTATGAAAACGTATTTGAAATATATTGGTATGTCTTGTATATGTTATTTGAGTTCATAATGTGGAAAGTATATGTATGTAGAAATGAGAGATGATAATACCTGTACATGGAATTTATTGGTGGATACGTACATCCAAATTTATATGATAGATTTTAGTGAACATTGAAATTGGGCTTAGTAAGTGATTTGTCAATTTAAATTGTGATTGGCAGGAAGAGTTAGTGAATTGCATGTTTATGAATTGTTACACATATTTGTCGAAATACGAGGAAATGATGGTAATTGATACATGGAAATATGAGACTATGATATATATAAAAACATGGCATATATTTGATAAATGTGTTCATTCATAATTATAGAATTGTGCACCTCAAGTGCACTATATGTCTAAAGATGAAGTTTCAAATGATTTGATAAGTAAAACACTAATATGAAGTAGTATTATTATAAAAATGTACATGAAATACAGAGGTATGATTGTTATATGTTATATGAATACATAATGTGAAAAAGTATAAGTACAAGATAAATTTAATGAGAATTGAGCTTATATACGTTTGTTGTTAATTATATGAAGTGTGCGACTAACAAATGGTATTAAGTATACGGCTCGGTTGAATATCTTAAATTGGTTTTTGTATGTATTAAATGTGGGTGAAGAATAAGGATCAAATGAGTAAGAAATATGGTTCGGAAAATAGCCTTACTTGTGAAAATTAACTTTACCACACGATCTAGCAACACGGGCGTGGGACCCTTGTAAATGAAATAAATTTGGGATTTTGAGAAAAAATTCATACGATTCTGATTTAGTCCTGACTCGATCCTAATGCATGATTTGGACCTTGAGGGACCGTTAAAGAAACTTTTATAATAAATTTCGGTATTTGAGTAATAAATGGTTTAAATTGTTTGTAAGTGTTCCGTACTCCTCGGTAATGCCTCGTACTTTATTCCGGCAACGAATACGGGTAGGGGTGTTACAGGATTCGTCATTTCAAAATCTGATGCGTCTTTGTTTGTTCGAATCTAGTCTGACTCCACTCTCTATGTCTTGGTGTATGTTGATGACATTATTGTTACTGGGAGTCTGGCTACCGCAATTGATCGGTTTGTTTGATTGCTAAATGATGAATTCTCACTCAAGGATATGGGTGATCTTCACTATTTCCTTGTGACCGAAGTCAGTCGGACTACTTCAAGGTATCTCCATTTGTGTCAGGCAAAATACATATGTGATATCCTTGACCGAGCATCGATGACAAATGCAAAAAGTGTCCACACACCAATGGTGAGCTCGTCCATCGTATCCAAAAACGATGGTGAAAGTTTAGCAGATCCAACTGAATATAGAAGCTTGCTGGTACGCTTCAGTATGTGGTGCTTACTCGTCCTGACATTGCTTACACTGTGAACCGGGTATGTCAATTTATGCATAGCCCTACCAATGTTCACATGGTTGCACTAAAAGGCGTTTTGCGGTACCTATGTAGTACCATTGATTTTGGAGTTATTTTTCGACCGTCCGCTCATTTGTCGTTGAGTGCCTATGCCAATGCCAACTGGGGGCTCGATTTTGATGATCGTCGGTCAACTTTGGGGTACTGTGTTTATTTTGGATCCACTCTTGTTTCTTGGGGGTCTAAGAAACAACAAGTGGCCACTCGGTTTACGACTGAGGCAGAATACCGAAGCCCTACTGTAGCCACCAATGAAGTTTCCTTGCTCCTTTCGTTACTTTAAGAACTACAGGTGATACTCTTACTGTTTGGTGTGATAGCTCCAGTGCAGTAGCTGTCGCAGCTAACCCTGTTTTACATTCAAAGTTCAAGCACGTTGAGCTGGACTTGTTTTTTGTCCGAGAAAAAGTCGCGGATGGGTCTGTTATGGTAGGCAAAGTTCCAACTTGTGACCAAGTAGCTGATATCCTTACCAAGCCACTATCGGCAACGTAGTTTGCGCATTTTCGTACTCTTCTTCAGGTCTTACCCACAAAGAAGCTGGGTGAATGTTAAGGCTCATATAACTAGTAAGTTGTTAGTCAGCTAAAGAAGTCAGTAAGTTGTTGGTTCAGATTGAAGTTGTTAAGAGTAGTTATTCAAAGCTTATATAAACACTCTACAAAGAAAAGGAAGGTAGAAATGAAATTCAAGAATCAAAAACAGAATTCATTTTCCAGTTTAGCTTCTCTACTAATTCTCTTTTCTACAAATCAATTCTAGCATCAACCTTACCTAGTTTCTAACACTCTTCAGAGTTGTAAATGGGAAATTGGTGGGATGATAGCATTCGTTTTTTGCATGATTAGTGGTTCGGTACAGAAACATTGAGTCAACAAGTAATGGTTCAAGGGGTAGAAACACTTAATGAGATGGTACGTATGGGCATATATGCTTATATTTTTGTGTCACCTTGAAACTCCATCTACAATGTCACCCAAGCCTCATTTGATCTAGTTACTGACTTGCTGTCATAATTCTTGGAAAATATCCTCATGAAGAGCTCGCTGAATAAAAATAATGCTTGTGCATCCTTTTTCTTATTTTCTTTCAGTCTGGCAACGTTATCGAGGTCAACATACCCATCTCTAATAAGATCCCAGATATCCTTCGACTTGAATAAGCTTTCCATCTTCATGCTCCAAAGACCTTATATTTCACTAATCACTCAAAATTAAGATCAAACTTAGCTCTGATACTAAATTTGTTGAGGGGAAAAAAGAGAAAATTCACATAAGAGAAAATATTGCTCACATAAGAGAAAGCAAAATACTAGCCATGTTCGTATGAAAAAAAAAACATGCAACTACGAGTGCTTGTCCACAATATGGGAGTATTACAAAGTCGAAGGATCATATTTTCATAGAATGCAATGTTGCCCAAGAAATCTGGATGGAGCTATGCGCTTTGAATATCCAAGCGAACTTCTTTTCAGTTAGTTTCGAGAAATAGCTTAAGCGAAATTGTAAGTTGGCAAGTCTGTCTTATGATTCAATATTCCTTGGTGTGTACTTTTCGCTATGATCTTGTGGGGAATTTGAAAATGTAGAAACCAGTTGTATTTCATGGTTTGCATCAGCAATTGACAGTTGCAGTCTTTTTGTATGAGAAGTGTTCTGTACAAGATATTTGCAAGGCAGTGTTAAATGATGTGGCAAAGATAGCACGAATACTGCTTTGGGTTCATTGGTTGAAACCACCTGCAGGAAGCTATATTCTTAATATGAATGGGGCTGTGAAATCGACTTCATCTTGGGATTTGATTAAAACATGACATGGGTGACTAGGTTTGAGGTTTCATGATGAAGTCAACGCAAGGGATAACTTGCAAGTGGAGATCTGGGGTATTTGAGAAGGTTTTCGAATTGCATTCAATTACTCGTCATTGAATTGATGTTATGATGGTTGTGAAGATTCTCCCAACACCTTATGCTTCTACTCATCCTTTGACTACACTCTTATTCAATAGTTGAAGTTTGATTAATCAAGGATGGGTAATTAAAGTATAGCCAAGAGGGTAATATGTGTGTCGATTATCTGACGAATCTTGACAAAGCCGGGGAATTAGGCTGGTTTTGCTCAATGCTCATCCTAATAGTCTACTTTCCTTGCTTCAAGCCGATGCTTGTGGTAAGGATGCTCTTAGGGTTTAGTTTCCTCTAGTTTTCTTCCATTATGTATAAAAAAATATATTGATCATATGCTATCACATAAAATTCACTAAACTCACACACACTAAAGTAAAGTTTTCTTACCCAAATATATATATTGACAATTTTATATCTAAAAAATAAGCGGAATTATTCGCAACATAAATCCTTTTAATTTTTTCACATTTTCTATTTATTAATTTAGTTTCTAAAGTTTTATAGTTATTCTAGATTCAAAAACAAAATCCCTATATATGTTCAATTACTTATGAAAAAATTGTTATTTTTCTCTTCTTCTTTTTTTAATTTATAAAATCTTATTTTTATGAAATTAACATAAAAAATTTAATAATTAACATATAACTTCAAATAATTAATTGAAAATTTTTATTGTTATATTTAAAATTTTAACTAATAAATATTAAAAATTATATTTTGTATTTTAACTAAGTATTAAAAAAATTCACTAATGTATATTAAAAATTACATTCATTTTTAGATATCAAATGTAGATTAAATTAATATTTAATTAATACATGTTAAAAAACTATATTTTTGTAATTTTAAATAAATTAATTAAATAGTTTTCTAATAAATAATGTTCAATAACCTAATTAAATAAATAATACACGTTCTAATTATTTTAACATTATTTTACTAATATTTAATATTTACATAACATTATTCAAAATTATACATTTATAATCACACAAAAAAATAAGTATTATTATTAAACATTTTACAATCCATAAATTAACAACACTAGTATTTGTTAATGCTCATGTACAAATTTTACTATCATAATTTAATATTAACATTATATGTTTATATAATTTTTTAAATTGTGAATTTTTTATTTAAATTTTTTAAATAATATTTATCATTATTTAACTTTGAATATGTTTTCACAAATAGAAAACAATTCAAATTTGTTTTAAATATTAATTTTTTATTTTTATATTATATTAATCATAATACAAAACTATAAAGATTCTGAAAATTAAATATTTATATTATATTATTTTTAATTTCTTAAACATTGTTTTTCTAAAATACTACAAATTTTGTAGCAATTTTTTAAGAAATAAATATAATATATTTAATTGATATATACAATCAAACTCATACATCACACATGATAAGAAATTAGTGTGTGCGTGTGTATATATATATATATATATATATATATATAATATTACAATACATTTGATGCATAAGTCTCATGCACCATCGACAATAATAACATGATACATCATCATTAAATAAAATAAAAATATAATGGAGGACTTATAAATAAATGCTGATAACTTTATTTAAACATAATTAAATATTAATTAATTATAAAAAAATAGTAAAACCCTTAAACCCAATATCATAAATTCAAGAGCTATTAATATTTATTTATAATAGTTATGATTAATGTTTAAATAAGATTATTAATATTTATTGACAAGTCCTCCATAGTTTTATATTTAATTTAATGATAATTGATCATATTATGATTTACTGGTAGTGCATGAAATTTATACACCAACAATGCATATAATATCATTTCGTTCCGTCCATAAATTTTTTGGGTTTGATATAAAAGGCTATATATAGTTTTTGGGCCTATTGAGCCGAGGAAGAGATTTCGGGCCTTAAGAAGCCTACTTGTGCTGGGTTTCATACACTTTTCTGTTAGTCACAAAATTTGCAGAATGCAGACCCATAGATACTAGGCTAAGGCATTTTCTTAACTCATTTCCAATGCCCAAACCCTTAACTGTCTTGATGTTTTTTCCCACAAATTTTGGTATTTACAATTATTATGAGGATGATGGGTGATGGGGCAATGACATTTGGAATCATAATATAAAACAGTTGGCAAGAAAAATGGCCTATCAATTGGACATGTAGGTCCCAAATTTTCAAAGTGGCAGTCGCTAGCAACCAAGTTGTATGTTTAATCACCATAATTTCTGTCCAACATCAAGATTTTCTTCCACGAGAAAAATAAAATGTTTTCATAAAACAATAATTTCAAAATTAAAAGACATTGAAAATTATCTAGAATGACAAGTCTCATTCCATTTCATTTCAGTTCACCTGTTTATGGGTCTAGCTATTTGTTTAAATCTAAAAGTTTATTCGAAATTTAGAATGATTTAAACAAAAACATTAAGCCCGAAATATGGGTTCGGGCAAAAAATTTAAGCCCTTTTAAGATATAATTTGGCTCAGACTTGAACATTTAAGGCCAAAACCCATCCTGACTAGTAATGTTTTATATTATTTTATTTTTATTTTTATATATTATGTAATTTATAACACATAAAAATTAAATCTATAGTAGTATTTATAATATTATTACCATGATGTAAACATTAAGAATTGTTAAGGTGCCTATTTATGAAATTTTAATAAATAAAAAATATATAAAATTAATAATTATTAAGTTAAAAATAACATAAACATATTTTTTTGAAATTTAAAAATATATATATAGACAGGCCTAAAATGGGTTAAGTTAGTCATTTACAAATATGAACGAGCTTGAGTAAAATTTTAGGTTTATATTTCGAATTTTGCTTGAGCAAGTATAAAGTATGTTAATACCATTCATAAGCCGACTTAAACTCAATCCATAAACACCTCTAATTATAAGCAATAAAACCACTGCGTAGTTTAAAATTTGAGTCACCTTTATAATCTACCAGAATTGACTCAAATGAAATTGGACATGCGATTCAATTTGTTATCTAAGTTATAAAATATCAAATAATTTAATTAAATGCTAAAGCAAATTTTCGGATATATCAAATCCTCAAAAGAAAAAATAAATTATTTTACAACTCAAACTTAAATCGACTCCATCCTCAACACTCAACAGACAATAGCTCTTTCACTCTTCCACTGCATAGCTGGGGATGTTGACAACATTGCCTTCCAATAAAATCCTGTTCCATTGCTATGTATGGTTGTGTTTCATAACGTTACAATCTTTAAAAATCAACGCAATCATTCAAACTTTTTTTTAATCAATACAATATATTTAAAAATAAAATAAAGAATAGATATAGATTTTAATCGTATTTATTCTTTTTGACACAATGTCTAAAATTAGATATAGTCCCTTCCCAACTCATAAATAGGAGGATAATACGCTTCAACGCACTCAAACTTTTATCCTCCTGCATCGACGACTATACCGATACCAATCAAACTAAAACTCAATCGGGAGAAAGGTCTCATCCTGGAAGCTCAAAGATTTCCAACAATAAACTTGATTAAACACACTCCACTATACCAAAACAGAAATGATTATTTAAGATGATATATTTTATTCTGATCTTTCCTTAAAAATAAAAGTGAAGGGAGGCAAGTAGGGAACTGGAAAATGGTATCATAAACAATGCCTTTTTCTGAAGATGAGACAATATTATGGTGTGGTACCCTTACTCTTGTCTATAATCTTCCTCTGTTTTCCTGAATATAATTTCTATGTAGATTTAGTAGATGAATAATGGGATCTTTTTTTCACCAAAAAAAAAAAAATGGGATCTTTTTATTTACTAATTTGTTAAAGGGAAGAAAACGTGAATCATGCACAGCTCTTGTTGCTGCCACTCACGTTTTCTACCATTTCTGTGATATAATATAATTACAAATTGCATTTAAATATAAATATTAGGGTAATGAATTCCCACATACGTGCTTTCGAATAAACTAAAGATTCTGCTGCCTAATCTCAAGAAATTCTCTCTCTTGCATGTAAAACAAACCATTAGTTAAATAGATTAAAATTTTTATTTTATGCTTTAATTTAATAACAATATAGGATAATCACTCAACAGCTTTGTTTTTGGAATTATGAGCCCCCGACATGGCGGTAAATGGTAAGTCAAGGCTGAACCCTATTTCTGTTTAAGATTAGACTGGGCTTTGAAATAAGCTGTTTAAGGTTACATAATAGCAGGCAGACAGTACACCTGATTAGACTTTGCCTCTGTCTTGGCCTTTCGGCTTCAATCCTCCAAACTTGAATTAATTTATGCACTTCTATATCTACTTCATTAAAAATTAGATTTTTACCGCTTCAAATTTTATCTAAAATTAATTCGAGTTTGTTTAAATTTTTTTAAAAAAATTACATATTTTTTATTTAATATTTAAAAACTACTTTTTATTTTGATCAAATTTCTTTTTGCTTTGGAAAATTATTTTGATCAACATTTTAAATATAAACAAATTAAATCATTTTTATATTTACTAAATATTAAATAAAAATATTATACCATATATATTATAAAAAATTTCAAATATCAACCCCGCTTAACTTCACATAAAATATTTAAATTCGAGTCTAGTTTATGTTTAAATGAACTTAATTTTTTATACAAGTTTATTTTTCAAGTCTAATATTATTTAAACCTTTCTAAATATCTGGTAAAATTTAAATAAATAATTAAACCCTTGAATAAATCTATTTGAGGTTATCAAATTAAATAAGAGTAAAATAGTTTAAATACCAAAATTTTAAAATTTTAGTTTTTTTCAGTATTTAGAATTTAGGGTTTGCCCAAAAAATTAAAAACTTAAATGGCATAATAATTTATTTAGCCCTTCAACTTTATAAAAAGTTATTTTAGTCCTTTATTTAATTTTTCACTTTTTTTAACCCTTGAACTTGTATTTTTTGTCAAATCACCCCAAAATTGATGGAAAAGTTAACATTTGTTTAACTTTGCTAATGTGGCATACACGTGGATTACCATGTGGATGACACATTAGCATTTAATTAATTTTTAAAAATTTTAAAAATTCAAAAAAATGAAACATTATTTTTAAAAACTTAAAATTATTAAAAATAGTATTTTTATAATTTTTAAAAATTAATTAAATGTTGACATGTCATCCATATGATAATCCACATTTATGTCACATTGCAAAGTTAAAAAATGTTAACGTTTCCATTTATTTTAGGATGATTTAAGAAAAAATACAATTTCAATGGTTACAAAGAATAAAAAAGTAAATAAAAGGATAAAATGGCTTTTTTTGATAAGTTGGAGGGCCAACTTTGAAGAGTTTAAATTTCCATGAAAAGAAATGAATGGGTAGGAAAAGAAAAATGTGAAGCAGAATTAGCAATTTCAATGCATCCAACCAACCCACCCCTCCGCCTAATTATTAAAGTATTTCTATTAAAAGAAGAAATAATTAAGTACAATAATAATGCATGTATTTGGGTCATCATAGGGACATATAATTAGGAATTCAAGCTACTTTTTTGTTGCATATATAAATTAATATAAAATTTTAAATTGGGTAGATGAAATATAAATAATTGGTGTATAAAAAAAGAAGAAATTTAATTGTTGGGGGAGATCATGTTCCCCTCTAGACAGGCCTCATGTTTGGTACGAGTATGCCATTTTCCCGACATGGGGTGGAACCACATTTAAGAAAAGGAAGGCAAAGAGCCCATTAGTCTTTATCAATCTCATAATGTAAGCTTCCCCCTTCGCATCATTTTAGATATGTTTGGCAACATGTTTTAACTTGTACTCCCACACAACACTCCACGTTATTCTTGTGGATGTCTCTATTTTCCTTGAGCCTAACCCCAGCCTGTATCTCTCACATTTTGTACTTAAATTTTTGACCCTTCTATCACACATTTTATTCATATAAATCATATACTAAAATTTGAATAATTTTAATAAAAAAAAAACATAATAATTTGTTTAGCTTTAAAAAAAAAATCCATCCATAGGGGCGGTCAAATTTTTAATTAGAACCTTTTGAAAATTGTAATATTAAAAGTTTATAATAGTAAAATTATATTTTTTTATTTTTAAAAAGTATATTGTTTAAGAATTCTATACACACCCTTGAGGCCTTAACTTTTTTTTTCAAGTCCTAAATCCAATTTATATTGTATTGTATCCAAAGCAAAATGCAGTAATCCATAAGGGTTATCATTAGATTTGAGATTTATAATTGAAGGATAGTTTGAATAAATTTGAGAAAAGGGTTATGCCTAACCTATTAATTGTGTAATCAAATTTGATTATTCTACGATAGGTTAAGGTAATAACCTACTTTTATGTTGGGAAATTAATCATAGCATTTTTGGAATTTTCTAATCAATTATTATAATTCAATATAATTCTCGATTTTTCATACTAATTTTAAGTTTTTGAACTTGTTTTGATAAAATAATTAAACTTTATTTTATAGCTTTTGGCATTGAAAATTTTTCATATAATTTTCAAATAAATAAAAAATAACTCTTATATAATTTTTATATTAAAATATTTATTTTTACATTTTAAAAATTAAAATTAATTATAATTTAAATAAAAAAACAAAAATTTGTTTTGAGTATATTCCCAGAATCATGTAAACATTGCCGTTGGAATCGACTGCTGTTTTTAGTTTTTTTTTTTTTTTGTTTCCTTCTGGAGCCTAATTAATAGTCAAGTTTGAATTTCATAATTAGGGCAGAAAAAGTTGCTACAACTCTCATCGCACTAAATTGAAAAGAAGAAAGTAATAATTTTCAATAGCATATGCACCCATGTACTAAACCTAAATTATTGCAAAAATTTGTTGGTCATCCATTGATATTTGATACTTGTATTCATCAGTTTCCGCCGCTATATACCCTCCGCCAATCTCTAAATATTCCTTTGAAAATGGCTCTCCGGTTCTGGCCTAGGTATCAACCAAACTCTTGGAATTGATTTAATTAAGTTATACAAAATGTTGAAAGAGCTTATATTATAAGAGGTATACAAAGAGTCGTTAAAATAGAGTGAATAATGTGGAGAGCCGCTAGAACTAATGGATTGAGGGAGTCGAGGCCGTAATTGAGCAAAGTTTGGGTAATGAGCTTCGTCTCTTTGTCTGGTTTTATTGAAAGAAGGGATATCTATAAAGGCTTGAAGTGTGCCATTTATCTCATGATAATATCTTGGTAAAGTCCACCATAAGTCAAGATTAAAGTATGAATCGGATGTGACCAATTTTGGGGTTAACAAACTTAGTAAATTAAAAAGATTTGATATGATGATTATCATTGACGGTGTCGTAGCGATCTAAATACATTTATAGTAACATGAGATATTCAAGTGAATATACCAAAATTTGAATACAAAAACATAATATGAAGCTTAATCAATCACAAACAAATAATCATATACAGAATAATTATTTGAGAATTGTATGGTGTAGTTTTTTATTTTTCATAAACAGGGTTAAAATACCATTAATTAATTTAATTGAATATTTTAAAAACAAATTCGTTTATAATGTAGTCGCTAATAATCAGTACAGAGGAATTAATGTGACATGAATATAATTGGGGTTAGGGAGGTAATAAGGAGTTGTTTTCAAGGCACTTAACTAAGGGACCGTCATAATTAAAAACGCACTTCATTTTTGAAGGCAATATATACCTACTTCTATACTATTTGCATGTGAACAGTCACCTTCCGTTCTTCATTATTACTCGTTAAAAATTTTACTAGAGATTAGCTCTCCCTCTTATATTATATAGCTGCTGCCCAGTGGATCACAAACTAGCTAACCTAACCTAACCTAACCTAGCCTTGGATTCAGTTTCATGTAATTAAAC